>CM061921.1:347856819-348072811 GCA_031002005.1 Vandiemenella viatica | reverse complement strand
GCTTTCCAGCTGTCAGGGTTACCAACCTTGCGCGCTGTCCTACATTACGCAGTGCGTTGCTTTCATCTTTCACCTGAACGTAACATACAGCGGTGACGCTGCTATCGCATAATAAGCAACTTAAGCTGATTTAGGAGATTATATCTTTCTCTTTCCTACTTCATGTTTCCACGGCGTTGTAAGCTACCTCATAAAATGGTGTTTATGGACACGTGATTTTATACAAAACTAGCTGATACCCGCGACTTCGTACGCGTGGATTAAGAATTTCTTTGCGAGAATTGAATATAGAAGGTTTTTGGTAACGAAGGATTGGTCCCAAACAACACCGATTCGGCATAGTATGACAGGGATCATTCTACCGTCGAACCTATCTCTTGAAGAGAATCAATTCCCAACATATTTAAAAAAAAAACAAAAAATGAAGGTGTTGGGATGAGGGGGGGGGGTGTTAACTAAGGGCAGCTTTATTTCAAATTGGTCTTTTTTTCCTTCTTCTGCATGAGCATCCGATTCTTGGGTTCTAATAACTTCAGCTGCTCGTGCTCTGCTAGAGCTACAACTTAGGCCAGTTTACGCCCGCAAGGCATGTCAAAAAAGAAGACAAAATAAACTGGTGTCAGAAACATTTAAGCAGACGCAAAGTAATAGGACAGAGAAATTCTACATCTATACTAAATAATAGGTTTTTTTCTCTAAACGAAATTTTGTTAACAAACTATTCACTAAGATAATGCGCGAGAAGCACACCTTGAGCAACCGACGTAACAATACAGACTAACACACACATCCGTCTCTCCGTCACCATTCCATAAGTTCTCAAAATTTCGTGGCTACAACTGTTAATCTTACCGAAAAAAAATGTTCTGTACCCTCCCTACAGATTTTCTTGTCAAATTCCGTCAATACCGGTATAGGCATTTAGTCGTCATAACGTAACAAAAAGATAGAGACTAACTTCCGCATTTATAGTACAGGGCGTTCGCCGGGAAACGCAACCCACTGTTAGCGCTACAAGGAAGAAACTGCTCGCGGCGAGCGAGCGGTCAGCTCCCGGCATTGTTCGACCGTCGGCCGCGGACTATTTCATAAACTTGTATGTGCTAAGCATTTAAATGTGACGTAATTCATTAGCTTACCTTATAAAAGATGCTGGAAGTGTTGACACTCTTGTGTAATGCACATTTCACATCTTCTGAACATATTTCGAGACACACGCTGCCCTAACTGACTTAATGATTTTTTGGGTGACTGTTCTAGTCGAAAAGCGATATCGTCAATTTTCTCCTCTGTGAGAATACGGTTGACCGACAGTCTCTTTTTGTTAAAAAATGAACCCGTTTCTCTTACTTTTTTAACCAGACGCAGAATTGTTGATTTAGCTGGCAGTAAAGCGCCAGGATATTCGCGACGAAATTTACTGCGACACTTTTTAAACGACTTCTTCTTCACATATGTATCGTAGAGAAATATTCTTTGTTGCAAACTGTAACGTACCATAATTTTACTCACACTCAAACACGGTACAGATTAGTAAGAGTATGAAGCCCCAAACCAGCCAAACCGCAAAGAAACGTTTATTCACAACACTGATTAATAAGAGACTGAAGTCACAAACTATCTACAATGCAAAGAAACCGTTCTTAACAATGTAAGGGTCACTGCACTGCACTGTTGGGGCAGCGGAGGTGTTAAACAGTGCGGTGATTCACGGTGGCGTGTGGCGGAAACTGCTGGCTCCGCTGTCCGAGCAAGTTGCCGACGGCAACAGACTGGGAGGGTTGCGTTTTCCGGCGAACGCCCTGTATTACTTGCTGACCCGGTCACGCGTTGCTGTGACTCAGTAGTTATAGTACGTTGGATCAAACTACCTAATGTAATCAAATTAATATTAACTAAGAAAGACAAAAACGTTGTAGTCGATTTGAAAATTCAAAAGTAATTGGTAAAGAGTTTCTGATAGTTGAAATTAAGGACAAACGAACATAAAAAATTTTGAAATAGATTTTATTACAAATTACTTAATTGAAAATATATAAAAATTGATATTTATAAAAATAAATAAATTATTTTTTATTTATTGATAAATTGAAATTTCAGTTTTATAAATGAGGTAGATGAAGTTGATTTTTAAACATTTTTAATAATTATTTTCATGATTTTAAATTATTAAAATTTATAATTTTAATTTATCAAAGGGCTAATTGGTGTACAATATTTTTGGTTAGCCCGTCTTTTGCTAATACAAATAAATTTGATGGTTTCCCCACACATAAGCAGGCGACGTATAGCTACCCATGGGAGAAACACGTATTTTCCAAGTCCAAGCCGCAAACTTACATTGTTTGGACTTGAGACTTATTTATGGTCAGAGTGATAGCCAAACGAATCGGAAAATGAAGCCTTTTAAATGGTATTGGAGATTCTGACTCTATCATTGGAATACGTGGCAACAGGACATTTCTCCTTTGAACTTTCCAGTCAAAATAGTTGCTTCAAGAACATTTCCGGTGATCATTTTGATTACCAAACGTGTACCGTTGCATAATTTAAGTGGATTCAAATTCCAAAGTAGAATAATCGGTGAAACAATCTTTAACAAAAGATTGTGTGGTGTCATTCCTGGTATATCCAAAGAATTTAAATACTCAGTTGGAAAATTTACTGCTTCATTGACATCTACAATAGTGTCTTTTGATTTAAAAGACACCAGATCACCTGGCAACAACTGTTGTATCTGGAAGTTAATTTCGTTAACATCAAAATTTTTTGCTGCCAAAATAGCACGATTACTGAGCCAGTTATGATCTGAGTAATTATTTGATATATCACTATCAATTAGTTCATTTTTTGAGTGAACAACAGTGCAGAATTTGTCTGGCAATTTTATGTATTGTGTATTTCGATGCAGTTCTATTTCACCGTTTCTGATATCCAGCAATTGATTAAAAAATACTTGTGCCGACGGATCATTTTGCAATTATACTCGCATGTTCATGGTCAAACGAAATGTTTCGACATTCCGCCATAAAAACGATTGTTTTAAACATGCGTTAATCTCATCGGCAAAAGTAGAGTGTGGAATCATGGGCGTACTTCACATTACACAGCAGGCTGTGCCAGAGGGGAAAATCGGGTTAAATGCCTATGAAAATACCCGCCGAGACAGGGATTCAAAACGGGGACATTTCGATCTCCAGTCAGAAGCCTTAACCATTAAGCCATTAGACTCGGTATTAAATTAGAAATTGGATAAGCTTGGATTATTGGAATGGAGAATTATAAGGAAAATTTTGGGTCCATTGGAAAATACAGTATGATGGAAGATAAGAACTAATGACGAAATAAATAATAACATTCAAAAAATAACAGAATCAGTCAGAAAAAGGGAGAATGATTTTTTGCGACACATCTATCGCATGGATGACGCCAGGCTAACAAAAAATATTAAAATATTTTTTTGGGATTCAAGAGGTTAAGAAAGATTTGAAACGAAATAATAGCAGTGGAATAGTATGGAAAGAAAATATTTTCGAAAGCAGATTTCGAATATGGCAGGATTCCAAGGTAGAGAGGAGAAAAAAACGGGTGCAAAATGGTCTGAAGAGAGAAAGAGAAAACACAGTGCAATAATGAAGGAGTACTGGAGAAGAAGAAGAATACAAAAAAAACAACAACAAGGAAAGAATTGAAATTGACACGTGGTCCCAAGCTGGCCATAACGAAATAGAAGAAGAAAAATGAGAAGCAAGGAACAAATAATTACACGTTTTTGAATTTATCGTCACGTTTTCTTCAATGTTATATTCATGTGTGTAATTACTTTGTCACAACACAATACACAGCACTATTATAATAATGATACTACACGAAAAATTCACGAAACTGGGTTATGTCAAACATAAACACATATAACGTGGAGTAGACTGTAACATAAATAAATCATATTTTACCCATGATGGATTGGTGGAACTTCCGCGACTGTGATGTCAAATATGGGTTGTAAAAAATACAGCAACCAGTCACAATATGATGTTGTTTATTAAACCATTACCGGTTTCGAGCTATACCTGCTCATCTTCGGATGGTTTGTAAATTTTACATCAACAAATGCAATATACAGGAATGTATGGTTGTCATTTTTCTGAATATATCCGAAAGCAAAACTAAAGCACTATAAATGCACATATTTACAAACATGCGCTGCACTAGCACTGATGGAGATGGATAGGAGCACACTCTGCTCCTATCCATCTCCATCAGTGCTAGTGCAGCGCATGTTTGTAAATATGTGCATTTATAGTGATTTAGTTATGCTTTCGGATATATTCAGAAAAATGACAACCATACATTCCTGTATATTGCATTTGTTGATGTAAAATTTACAAACCATCTGAAGATGAGCAGGTATAGCTCGAAACCGGTAATGGTTTAATAAACAACATCATATTGTGACTGGTTGCTGTATTTTTTACAACCCATATAAATAAATCGAAACACAACGCCATCTACTGGAAAGTTACCCAACCTAGATAACCAAGTGTTGTGTCGATAAATTAATACATCAGCCATCTGTTAGATATCTATGGAACTATCTTTATATATATAAAAATCTCGTGTCACGATGTTCGTCCGGGATGAACTCCGAAACTACATAACCGATTTAGATGAAATTTGGCTTAATGTGTGTAATTTAGTCCAACATAAAAGATAGGATAGTTTTTATCTGGATTATAGACCTCAATATTTATCATTTGCGAAATAAATGTTCATTAAATGTTTGTCATAGGACAATGGTTTGTAATTATTTGTAATCCACCAAGGCTAAGCGGTCTGCTAGCTAAGTGGTTAGGGCGTCTGGCTGGAAATGGAAAGGTCCTCGGTTCGAGTCCATGTCTCGACTAAGATTTTTATAGATACTTAACCCGGCATTAACCCCCCGGTGAAGCATGATGTATGAGGTTAAATAGGCCAGGACGGTATTGTGGTTCGGATTCGACGTTAAAATATAGGTCCCCTGTACCAGGCAGGATGGGCGGGCTAGGTAAAGGCGGCTACGACAGGGGCAGAATGCCCAGCCAGTAGAAACCATGTCACCAGCTCATTACGACCACACGTAATTATTATTATAGTTCCATAAGTTTCTAACAGATGGCGATGTGTTAACTTATCAATACAACACTTGGTTAGCTAGGTTGGGTAATCATCCAGTAGATCACGTTCTGTTTCAATTTATTTATGCTACAGTTTATTCCTAACAGATGGCGGTGTGTTAATTTATCGAACCATCAAATAGATGGCGTTGTATTTCGATTTATTTATGCTACGGTCTATTCCACGCCATATGTGTGCGTTTCTTCAATTTTAATTGTGCTGTGGATTGTGTTATAATTATACTGTATTGTTGTTCATAGTTTGTGTGTCTTTATACCTAGCGAAAAAGTAATTACACACATGAATATAACATTGAAGAAAACGTTTCGATAAATTCGAATCGTGTAAGCATTTCTCGCTAGCTTATCATTTTTCTTCTTCTTTTTGTTATGGTCAGCTAGAGACCACGTGTCAATTTCAATTCCTCTCCTGTTGTTTTTTCTTTCTTCCTCCCCAGTACTCCTTCATTATTGCACTCCTCTCTACCTTTGGATCCTGCCATATCCAAAGTCTGCCATCGAAAAAAATTTCTTTCCATACAGTTCACTGGTATTATTTCGTTTCAAATCTTTCTAAACCTCTTGAAAGCCTGGTGTCATCCATGCTATAAATATATCAAAAAATATCATTCTTCTTTTTCTGTTATTTTTTTCAATGTTATTTTATATTTCCTGATTAGTTCTTAACTTCCATTTTACTGTATTTTTCAATGGACCCACTGTATTATAGTGTCTTATTTTAAGGCTTTAAGAAAGGCACTTTTTGTTGTAATTCAAATATTTTTCAGTGAAATGTCGCCAAAGAATCTAACCTCGACAATGCGTGTAGCAGAGAGGCAAGACGCACGACGAGAGAACTCATCAATCAGCAACACAAATCGCGGCAAGTAAGGAAGTTCAAAGAATCAGGACAGCTGAGCGTCGTATGCAAGAATCTCAAGAACAGCGTGATGAACGTCTGTGACAGAATATATCGAGAACAAGAGCGGCACGAGAACAGCACATCGCTACATTTAGTGAAAGAGAACGAGAGAGACAGTAAATCAGCCGTGCTTTAACACGTGTATCAGTTGTTCGTCTTGCGTTCCAATATGCACCAGCCATTGATTACTCTGCACATTCTAAAACTGCAATCGGTGCAATGAGCAAAATATGCCAGTATTATCAGGCGTTGAAATTCCGCAATGAAGCAGCCGGCATGTGTTGTGCATCAGGAAAAGATGTATTTTTACCACTACCCAATCCGCCAGAACATTTAGAATCCTTCTTGCTGGCGAATCAAACGATTCGATTCAAAATTGTTTCTGCGCAAGACACGCAAATTCAATTCTTGCTTCCAGATGACGTCTTTTGAGGCAACAAAAATTTGCGATCTTACATCTGATGGACGTCATTTTGAAACTAAATTCAAAATACAAGGCCAGGTGTACCATAAGTTTGGGTCGTTGATACCGATGCCAAATGATGACCCGAAGTTTTTCCAAATCTATTGGAAATTGTGAGGAACGCTTGAAAACTAAGTGCCAGTATAATTTCATCGAACAAGCAGAAGAGAGAGCAATTGTGGTATTGTTGGAAAATTGTTTGGAAAATAATAATCAACTTATTCAATTGTGTCGCCACAATTAAAAAATGACAACTATCAAATTGTCATCAAAGCTGACAAATTACCATCAGGAGAACACGCTGGCAGATTCAACGCGCCAACCGTAGATGAAGTTGCAGTTTTTATGGTTGGTGACTCAGTTGATTAAAGTCACATGTCAAGATAGAACTGTTAGTATAATTTCGGATCTACACCGTTCGTATGACGCACTCCAGTATCCACTGATATTATAGCAAGGGCAGAATGAATATCACATCAACATCAAACAGCGTGATCCAATTGCTGGTAAATTTAATATTCAACTATTGAATTCGTTATTTTATTAGTACAGTAGACCCGCGGTATTGCGACCAGGGTACGGATTATAGCGGGCCCACTATATTGAATTCTTATTCTTTTTTTTACTATTTAATTTGTTATTTTTTCAGGTAATAAAACAAATAAAAAAGTTACTTCAATGAAGTACTACGCCCCCTGATTGATGATTAGACGTAATTAGGATAACTATATCCTTCGATATCGTCAACTGTGCCTTCAACACGTCGTGGATATGTACGCCAAGGTTGAAAACAAGCATTTGCGATTTATTCGATACAACCAGGCTAAATAACGATCGGAGGAATACATCCTCTTACGATATACTTCTATGGGCAATATTTATGAAAATTTAAACGCCAATGATATCGGTAATGCATTTATTTTACCTTCAAGCCACATCGGCAGTTCACGGAACATGCAGGAATATATACAAGATGCGATGACTTACGTACGTCATTATGGTCGTCCAGATTTGTTTATTACATTTACATGTAATCCGAATTGGGAAGAAATACAAACATTGCTATTACCAGGCCATCAATCAATGCATCGTCATGATGTCACGGCACGTGTGTTAAACAAAAATTAAAATCATTGATTGATTTAATCATAAAACATTCAGTTTTCGGTAACACACGTTGCTATCTGTATTTGATTGAGTGGCAAAAGCGAGGTTTGCCTCATTCTCACATTTCGATTTGGCTTGAAGTTAAAATCCGTCCAGAAGAAATTGATGAAATAATTTCAGCCGAAATTCCGGACCCATTAATTGATCAAGAATTGTTTGATATTGTTACCAGTAACTCGATCCACGGACCGTGCGGTGCTTTTAACATGACATCGCCATGCATGGAAGGTGGAAAATGTAAGAAGCATTTTCCAAAGGAATATACGAATGATACTATTACGGATATCAATGGTTATCCGTTGTATCGCCGCAGAAACGCTGAGAATGGTGGCCAAACATTTACAATGCGAATGTCAAATTCTAGAAACCAAGTTGAAATTGACAATCAGTGGGTGGTATCATACTCACCATTGCTTTCAAAAACGTATAAGGCTCATATTAATGTCGAGTTTTGCAGTTCTGTAAAATACATTAAGCACCTTTGCAAATATGTTAATAAAGGCAGTGATTTGGTCGTATTTGAAGTTCAAAATGTAAATAAAAATGACGAAATAACACGATTCCAAATAGGTAGATACATCAGCAGCAACGAAGCTATCTGGCGTATTTTTAGTTTTCACCCCTATGAAAGAGACCCTTCCATCCACCATCTTGCAATACATCTTGAAAACGGTCAATGTGTATATTTCACCGAAGAAAATATTTTCCAAAGAATACTTGAGCCACCAAAAACGTTAAACCACAAACTGAATTTTTCACAAAAATCTGATGTGTTCCGCCAATTCGCAAAACCATTATTATATACCGATGTTCCAAGCTATTTTTCATGGAACAAATTAGGTAAAAAATGGTAGCCACGTAAACAAGGAGAACCACATCCTTCGATCGCAGGCATATTCAAAGCAAAGACTTTACACAGTGCATCCAAAACAACGTGAATGTTTCTGTCAGCGTTTGTTATTGGTGAATGTTCCCGGACCAGATTCTTTCGAATGTTTACGAACAGTTAATCGTCGAGTGTTCAATACATGTCGAATGTCAATACATGTCAAGATGCATGTCGCGAGTTGCAGCTGCTGGTAGACAACAATTATTGGGACCTGACACTTGCTGATGCAGCGTTGACAGCCACGCCGAATAGTATTCGGCAAACTGTTTGCAATTATTTTGACAACATGTCGAGTTTGTGGGGAAAATATAAAAACAGTATGACTGAAGATATAACTGAAATTTCAGTTTATATAAATAAATAAAAATAATTTTTTATTTATTTTATCAATATCAATTTTTATATAATTTCAATTAAGTAATTTGTAATGAAATGTAAATTAAAATTTTTTATGATCGTTTGTCCTTTATTTCAACTCTCCGTAACTCTTTACCAATTACATTTGAATTTCCAAATCGACTACAATGTTTTTGTCTTTATTAGTGAATATTAATTTGACTACTTGAGGAAGTTTAGAATAACATTAATCCAACGTACTATAATTAGTAAGTCACAGCAACGCGTGACCGGGTCAGCTAGTAATAATAATAATTTCGTGAGGTCTTAATGACCTGGTGACAGGGTTTCTATTGGCTGTGTATTACACCCCTGCGCCGGAGGTAAAGGCCGAGTTAAGTGCGTATAAAAATCCCTGGCGTCACTGGGATTCGAACCAGCAACCTTTGGACTTCCAGTCAGACGCCTTAACCACTTAGCCACCAGTACTCTCAAACTTACTGCCCTTACAAATAATTACAAACCATTGTCCTATGACAAACATTGAAAGAACATTTAATTCGAAATAATAAATATTAAGGTTAATAATCGAGATAAAAACTATCCTATCTTTTAAGTTGGACAAAATTACACACAGTAAGCCATACTTCATCAAAATCAGTTAAGTAGTTTCGGAGTTCATCTCGGACAAACATCGTGACGCGAGATTTTTATATATATAAAAAGATAAACAGCTATTTTTTTTTTTTTTCCTGTCATCAGTCTTTCGACTGGTTTGATGTAATCCTCTATCCCTTCCTATCTTGTACTAACCTCTTCATGTCTACATATCACTTGCAACCCACGGCCTCAATTATCTGCTTCATATATTCTAATCTCTATATTCATCTACAGTTCTTACCTTCGACTGTTCCCTCCACCAGTGATTTAACCAATGCAGCATGGTTTATTGATATTAAACCAAAAATAATTCACAACTAGTTTTTCACACAAATTTTAAACAATTAACTATCATCAGCGTATTTTTAATGTGATTTCAACAATTCTCATTTATTAACATATTATAGTAACTTAAATTTTGCTAGTACCCTTGCCAGAAGTATTATGTTCAATGGTACAGGGATTACATAAACGATTTCGCGTGTTAACAAACTGTATATAAAAGATGGATCTTTACGAACTGTCTCATGAACAGGAAATAGTCTATCTTTGTTGATGTAGAAACTAGGAAATTTTAGTAAGTTAACCAAATTTTATTTAAGAACGTTAACTATACTTTTAAAATAATTTTCATAAGAAGCTAGTACGCTAATACTCAGGGATATACGTTGAAATACTGTACTTCAGTTTACAGGTATCAAGTTTTTTTCCGAACAATCTGAATTAGAAATATACTTTGACTCATGTTTTTAAATTCGATGTTTGGTAAAAAAATCGAATTTATGTTCAGTTTTAATCGGCCACACCATGCAAGTAATACTGGAATGACTTACTAATATATTTCTTTAGAATAACTCGTTATTAACTCGTGGACAGTGACGGCGAGGAAATAACTGAAGACTCATTGTGAAGGTGAAGGAAAAACTGAGATTGGACTATCTCCGAGTAAGAAAGCCTCTTCTGAAGGATGTAAACTTCCATTTGCCTAGTCTTCATGTTACCGACTTTATGAGAACTAGGAACTTTCAAGTTACGTGGACCGTGTGTTCGAGCCCAGCCTTTGGCTTCGGAATTTTTAATTAACTGTTGTTTTTATCCAGTGTGGTCTGCGAATTTGTACATACAAAAATTAAGAATCGTATACACCAGAAATAATCAAAACAAACACACTTGGAGAATCACATGCAGGTATAATCAATTGTATACATGTGGTGATAAAATGGAAAACGGTGGAGTTGGTTGTATGGCTTACTGCCCATAAGCCTTTTTAAAACAAAACAAAAAATTAAAAAATATATATCATAGAACTGCATTGGTGCTGAAAGTCCGAAATAGGTACAGATTATGTCGTGAAATACTGTCCTTATTTTCTTTTAAAAAAAGAAAGGAAGAAGTACATTAATATGGAAAATAAATCTATGCTGTTATAACGCTGTAAGCGGGCTATGTTTATATTTCCGTTCATCCAGGCATCTCCTAAGTAATTTCAATGAGATTTTTACTGTTTGAAAGCTTATGGCCTTACTTAAAATCCACGGTATATCTTATTACTCTTGGTGAAAGGGTGAGGGGAAAAGAAATGATAATACGTTCGTAACGAGAACAGACAGGCGACACATACCACATTACACATCAGATGAACACTCCTTTACGAGATACCCACCAAAGATAATGGTATATCACAGATAAACAATAAACCTTTTGGATTATGTTAATATTGTTTTTTGACCACAAACTTTCGTTATTTGATTCTTCAGTATTCTGAAATGTAGGTCGTTAGAATAAGAGGAAAATGCTAACCATAGCCCTCAAAGTTTAAAACTCGCAATAAGCGTAACGAAATTGTGGAATCTAATTTCCGGTAAACATACCATTGAAGCAGGCGTGGTGATTAAGCTTCATCCTTAAGAGTTTATAATGAATGACATTAATGTGAAATTTTCCTTAGTTAAAATAACTCCAGGTCGGAGCGGCTTTGATGTCCCAAAAAAGTAGTTTTGCCAAGAGTAGAACTCAAATATTGCAAGTCTGTAGCTACCTACAACTGCCGTTCACTACTGGGAAATGACATGCTTCAAGAAATTGAAGAAGAACTTAGCAAGCTCAATTGGAATGTTGTCGATATAAATGAAATACGCCGTGAAGATGAAGACTGTTATCTTCTAAATTCTTGAAATCTGTTTTACATCTATAGTGAACCTGAAAGTAAACTGAATGGAGTTGGATTCTTAATAAACAAGAACATCACTGATAAGATATCTGAGCCTGAAGCATCTTCCAGGAGGATAACTCATCTGATTGTAAATGTTTCAAAAAAGACCAGAAAACAGATTGTGCAGGTTTATGCTCCCACTTCAAGATCAAGAAAGGACTTTTACGAGAAATTAAAGGAAACTTGCGAGAAGGGTAGCAAAGATATTACATTAGAAACGTGTACGCTTGCTACAAGGAAAAAAAAAAAAAAAAAGCAAACCAATTACCACGCTCAGCAAGATTATCACAGGTGAAGCAGCTTGAAAATGCTAGTATCATATATGAAAATGTCACTTAACTATTTCTTGAGTTGCAGCACCCAGTGTACTATTTATTAAGTTTCATTGATGGTAATTTGCATAAAAGGTACACCACACACTCTGTGAAGCGTTGAAGTTCTGCGGGTCGTTTAAGAGGATGACCTGAGAAGTTCTCGTCTTTTACCGAACTGCTCAATTATTCTACGTTAAAATCATATATAAACTAAGAGACAATCTAAAGAAACATATATTTTGTCACAGAGAGGGGTGCTCAAAATTTTTTCGTGAATCTTAAAAAGAAAAGTCGAGGAATTTCTAGATAATTGTCAAATGTGATTTTACAAAATAATTCAGGTCATTAATGAATTTTTATACTTTCTCAAATTTTATCGAAATAATACCTCTAAATTACCTACTATAATCCTAAAAAATTAAAGCAGAACCTCCTTTAATTATACAAGTATACTCAACATTTTAAACAAGAAAAGAAGACTTTAAAATAATTATAAAATGTATAGCGTCAATATTATTATTGTTGCGAAATTTTACGTTGCGTCGATTATAATTTATTACTTTTAATTCCTAAAGGAAAACGTATAACTCAAGTTAGTAATCATTATGTCAGGTATTACTTTGTATTTCTAATTTCGTGTTAATCTTAGCTTAGATTATGCAGATATTTGTCTGGTCGTTATAAAATCAAGTCTGAAGCACCAATGCGAACGTTCCTGAGGTGTAGTGACTTAAGTATTCGTGAAAATTACATTTGCCTGAGCGCACAGGTAGATTTCCTACTATAGAATATTTTGCTATATTTGTGATTTGATTTTTCACTCAGATGCGGTTGGTGACATATCAGACTGGTCCTAAACAAAGTTGAGTGCTTTCAGTTCAGGTAGTTTTAGAAAATCGACGTAATTTCCTAAACATTTCGCCAAAAAGTATTTAAGATATTCAACATAAAATAATAGTACGATTATAAGCGTTCCACTTTTTTTTTTTTTTTTTTTTTTTTTTTTTTTTTTTTTTTTTTTTTTTTTTTTTTTTTTTTTTTTTACGGGCTGTCACTAAAGGTAGATTTTCAGTATTTAAAGATTTCGCGGGAACCCATTGCATTAATATGGCAAATGAGACATAAATTTTCGCTGAAAATTTTAATATTTTATACAGCTGACGAATTGCAGTAATTTAAGAGGTATTAAACATCTGTCAATAAAGAAAACATACAATTTCTATCATAAAGTTTTCAGTCTTCTGCGAAGTTCAAGATATTTGAACAAATTAACATAATTAAGTTACCTCCGTTATAAAATATTTTCCACGTGAACTCAAAGTAAAAAGTAATTTAGCTTGTATTCAATGACACAATAGATTTATAAAATTTACTCCAGTTAAGATCCTTACTATTTTTTCTGTTTCGGCTGCAGATATTATGGCAGAGATTGTCAAATGATCTAGAAAACAGTCCTATTGACTTGACTGCTCACTCCTACTTGCTGAAGGCTCTGCTTGGACCTTGTAGGCAGTTGCTCAATGCGCCGCTTTATTCAAGTCGAATGTCACTGGCTTCACTCAATCAGTATTCCAAGTCGTCCTCGTCTTACTGAGGACACTTCAGGAAATGGCTGCATCCAGCTAACTTCCCTAGGAAACGTCGGGACATCAAAGCATGCCACGGAATTGACTTTATCTCTCTTCATCTACCTCCTTTCTTTCAAAGACTCCAAACTCAGCTCGTTTATCACATCAGATACTGATTGAATTTTACGGTAATTTCATCAAAGCGACCTACGTCTTATCCTTTGCAAATTCTTGTATCTGAATACCTAACTCCTAGCTGTAAAAGAACAACAAAGTTATTGGTCATAACAGGAACAATACTGGTTGCATTACTACTGTCTAACTTACATCTATATTTATGTCGCTCTAGCTAAAGCCCAGGACTTGGTTCGTGTTTGTTAAAAATTTTGAAGTGTTTTGTGTTTTTGCGCGGAACCTTAAATATTTCCAGGATAAAAAGCAGCATATGTTACTCCCTGCAAAATCAGCAACCCGCTAGTGGAAATCCAGTCAGACTCGGTTCACACATTAAATATGTTGCATATAAATTATTTATATTTGATAATAGTTGAAATAGCTGAAAAATGTGTCGTATTCAAGAACATTTTACTACATTCAAGAGCATTCTAGTTAATTCTAGCAGATTCCAAAAATTTTCTAGAACACTTTTGTCGAAATATGAAAATGTCTTAGGTCCACAACTTTCAACTGCCATAACTCTCACACCCCCACAGCTACCCCGGTAACGGCTATTCAGCACCGCGTGTCAGTTTGACCATCGTACACCACAGTGACAGTCGTAATAAATATTGCGAATAATTTAATACATAATTGAGTACTATGGAGCTAAATTTGTATAAGTTTGGCTAAATTGTTAGTGAAAAGAAGAGGAATAGGAAGAAAAAAGTTGTAAAATTATGTGTGAGTGTAGACTTTCCCGGCGTAGTGATGAAATATAATCTTCACGGGTGTTCAGCCGGATGGTGTCAAAGTAACACGACGTTTCGACAGCAAGCTCGGCTGTCTTCATCAGGTATCGGTGTCTGCTGGCTGTCGTAAGCTGACTGTCACCGCGTCGACTGACTTAAAATTATGTCAAATGATTCTGAAAGTGGAGAAAAATCCTTCGCCTTTAAAGACTAAGACTTTGTCTGCGAGTGGAGAACAAAAATGGACTACTGCTGATGTAAAGGCATCTAAGACTAAGACTTTGTCTGCGAGTAGAGAACAAAAATGGACTACTGCTGATGTAAAGGCATCTAGGTCGCGTGTAACTCGAACATTAACAAGGAAAATGAGAGAGAATATTTTAGCAATGGATGTGGATGAGCTTAACGAATCCAACAATATGAAACACGACGGAATTGCGGGGGAAGTTCAGGGGGTTTTATGGGCCTTCCAATCCCTGAACAATTCATAAACATTTAAAAACGTGGGAAGAAACATTTGTGAAAACCTTGTAAGCATTAAAGACTGTTAAAATAAATAAAGAAAATATACATCTACAATTTTTGAGCTACCATCAACGTAAAACAAATATGAATAATGAAGTTAAGGTCTAAAAAATCAAATTAGCATTGATGAATCTTATTAAAGAATATGTCAATGGATTTAGTTTGATCACTGCCAATCTCGACTTTTTTAATAGAATATCTAACAAGTAATTCGTTTCTTTACGCAATGTATTTGATATTTACTGCGATATCGTTGACTCACCGATTGCAAGAAAGTAGAAATATAACTATTAAAGGACATTTCTGCTTCTGATACACTACAAACATTGTTGTGTGTTCCGGTACAGATATAAACCAGTACGATGAAACGAAAACTAATTTGAACAAACGTGAGATGACACAAAACCCTTCTTACGGAGTTTGCCCTTCGTCCGCTAGAACTGTATTGAATGAGACATATGATGGTTAATACTGACCACGTAGTATGCTCAGGGAAAACACGTAAACCTCTTCGAGTACAATAGTCGCTAGTTCAGAAGTCCGGTACGCAATTATTCTCAAAACTATCCATAAAACCTTCACTTATGTTGAGCAAATATCATTTATAATTGGCAAGGAACTAATGTTACTAGGCATCTACGTCAGTTGCATATGCGGTTTCGCTTTCAATTCTTTCACTATTTGTGTAAAAAGCATTACGCACTTGTTTCAGTGACCTATTTCATTGTATGCCGATCCTGGTTTGTGAGCAGTAGCACTTTGCCCTGTCATCTAGAGATCCGGCAATCGAAATTTCAGTTTTCAGTGTTTTCGTAAATCACTCCAGACCAATGCCATGATATCTACTGCTGGCTCTAATTACTTTGTCCTCGACGAGCCAATAAGGTCTAGTAACAGTAACAAATACTTGGGTTTTTGACTCCTCTGCTTGTAAAAGGAGAACCCTCTCACCCCCTTATGCCTAAAATTAAATTCTTCTTTATGGTCATGGTCTTATCTCAATTTCCACGTATCACTCCAAATTCTGCTTCTGATATCTGCCCAGGCCCCATTGCCTGTCTGGGTTTAGACTGACAACAACAGTGTAACTCTAATAACTTCGACGTTAACGAGCTGTAAAACTGTAGCTGTGTGAATGGTGGCTTTGTGTCATTGGAACCTGGGTTGGTCGTTAAAACCGCGGGTTGGAGCTTAGGACTATGATTCAGTGTAAGGTTATACTATTTTGTGGTGAGTCTCCCTCAAAGAACCAAAAATGATCCCAGATCAATCAGAGATATGGCAAACCAACACCAAAGATCACGTACATGCTTAACAGATTATTGGAGACATATGACCTAAAATCCTCCGATAGCTACTGTCCGGACACATTGATCTGATTGATATATTTTATAACAAGATTCATTTTTACTTGATAACCTTTCCTCACTGGTATCTGCGTGCTCTCGGTTCCCATTTCATCATTTCTAAGCATCACACAGGTCCATTAATCGTTTTGGAATAGTCTGCTTGCGATGATTGTCATTCGGTGTGTCAATCTCTGAGGTACGCTCTGCTTCCGGGCCAGTATATTTGTAATTATCCGTCTTTCCCTGAGGGCGAACATTGTTTTCCACCAGCTGTTATGTTTGCTTTATGACGTCCTCCTACGTTTTGTGTAAGCTGCCATAACAGTTGACACAGTACTCCTTGCAACAGCAGCAAGGTCAACAGTTTTCGTCACTGGACACAAGCTCGACGTGCACCAGTGATCAAGGCGAGAGGTGGGAGACAAACTGCTGTAGATTATTCACGTATAATCATCACGATTGTTGTTGACAGACTGATCCCGCTCCCTTAAAAACGCATTTGGAACTGCATTCTTATAAATTCTTTAATTCATTTCACATTGTTGTAACAATTTCGTTTACGGAATTTTTATCTACTGCATATCGTGTGGTGAGTACTACAAGTAGGTAATTACAATTTTGGCAAAATATGGGTAATTGCAAAGAAAAATTCAATTACGTTAGGTCCACAGCATACTAAAACTAGGTAACTGTTGTGGACAATTCACAGGTGCTACTTAGAATTTACAAAACTAGATAAGTTGATCATCAGAAAAAAAATCCATTCTATTACTGGGCAAGTTCACATATCTAGTTGTTCAACATATTATGATTGCAAGATTGGAGCGACAACTAGGCAATTCAACGTGTCATACTTGAACATTTGGTATCTCAATGCTGCTAAATCAATATCAAAAATATTCTTAGTGCTAAAACTAGGTAACTGGAATTTTCAAAATATATACCTAGATTTAATATTCTGTTTTTCACTTTTGTTGAAAATTTTTGTTCGTAAGAAGAAATAAATACTTCTAATTAAATAAAATTTGTAAATGGTAATAAAAGAACATTTAATGAAATCTTCACATCCTCCAAAAATCGTGAATAAACATTAATTTTGAGTTTTCCTCGAAACAGCTGAATTGTAGTTACCTAGTTGTAACATTCACCCTTCCCTCAGAAGATGCGTGCAGACTCCCGTGATCCAGAATTCATTTTGAGTTATCATGTGTGTCGCGTTACGTTAAACTCTGGCAGATACTGAGAGTGTGAACGTGTGAAGGCGACTGAAAACATGTTTCGAAATAAACAAGGGCATATATTTTGTACGTATGATTTTCACTCATGACTAAGTTGCATTCAATGGGGGAAATTTTTTACATTGAGACAATCACTGCAGGTAGGAATTAATGTATAGATTACTTAGCACACGATAATAGTAATAAGTTAACCCCTGAGCTACTAAAGACTCACTGTGAACCGAAACTGATTCCGTAACATATCATAGAACTCTTTAGAGATGTTGATAACGTTAATGACTTCTTGAACCTGGCTTATTAAACGCGGTTTTGATGAAAGTGTAAGTGTTACTCTATCTCACCACAGATGATTTATTATTTTCGAAGTGAAATTAAACACCTGGGATAGTTGCAAATCTCATAACCATGGAACTGACAAGTCTAGTGGCATAAGGGCTCTTTTACACTCAGGCAAGTAGGAAGCGTCAAGAATTGGTTTCTTACGGTCGTTTGTAGTAACTACACGACCACACACCGAGATTAACCTGCGACCCGTCATCTGCGTCGCCGAGAATGGCGAAAGCGGAGACAGCAAGCACTTTGCTGAGCGGCGCGACCTCCAACAATACCCACCGCTTTCTAGTCTATTAGGCACAAGAAGCAAACTTGCCCTCGAAGTTCGCGAAAGCGGAACGCGCTCTTTCTGCGACCAGCCCCATCGCCTAGCCTCTTACGACTTTCAGACGATTAAATGTTAATAACGTTACGTAGCGAGTGGAACTTAGCTTTTCGTGACGTTGGAAACAATTAGAACATAGTTTACAACTCAATCTTAATTTTTTTTTTTTACACAAACTGGAATCGGGTCTAACAATAGGACTTCATGCCTGATTAGTCAGCAAACTGCGGAAAAATCCTCTACTGGATTGGAAAGGGTGTCCTTTGACTTTCAAGATTAGCTTTCCAGCACTTTAAGATTTGCGCTAAAATTACACTTACCCGCCCATAATACGATCTGAAAAAAAAAAGAATTATTTATAGGCGTGGTGATTGGTACTGTTTGTTTATTTTATTACATTAGTTGTGTTTCATGGAAATCCGACGCCCAGTGAAATATGATTTTTAGACAAATACTACTTAAACATTTTCTGTCTTTAAATCCTTGTTATTTGAATTAACAATTCGTAATATTTGAAGTTACTCTATGTAATAAATAGAAAAAGTTGGCACAGCACTTCGAGACAAACGGTGAAAAAATACCAATGAATAGTGAACGTAAACGATAATTATTTGTTTATTGATTTTAGGGCAGCGCCAGTAAATGAAATCGTTGTAACTAAGCTTTGAAAAGATGTTAGCTAGGTAATTTTTTTCTGGCTTTACGCCTCGTCGACGTCGAGGTCATTAGAGGCGCATTAGGACTGGAGGCAAGGAACTGGAAGGGATTCGGCCATGGCCTTTTTGAAGAAAACTATCCCAGTATTCACCTGGAGTGATTTGGGGAAACCATGGAAAACCCAAATCTGGATGGACCGACGGGGATTCGAAACCGCATCCTCCCGAATGCGAGGCCAGAGCGTTACCGTTCACCCACCACGCTCGGTGGAGCTATGTATTACTTAAGTAAAGAAAACAGTTGGATCATTTACTTGACTGCTCTACACGTGCCCTCGGACATAGTAAAGGTTCTCTGTCTGTGAGCACTATGAATGCCAGCCCATAGTTTGATGACATCAAAATATGATTCCCTCCTGCGACAATACCCACGTCGTCCATCGATTTTCTCTCTGAAGAAGAATCCTAACAGGTGGTACCTATTTCCTCGCAGTATGTAATAAAACGAATTTTGAGTCATTTGATTGTGGTTTCAGATAATAACAGTTAGCCTTCAAACCTGGGAGGTCAAAAGCAGACCTTATATTTGCTGCAAAACAGGGAGAAATTCTATGCGTACGGATATGTGGCGCTGATGGTTATGCTGTATACCGGGAAAGCATATGGTAGTGTATGCAGATGGAATGTTTGCGAGGTACTGAATTATTATTATGTATTTACGCCTCGTCGACGTCGAGGTCATTAGAGGCGGTAAAGGATGGGGGACAAGGAACGGGAAGGAATTCGACATTGGCCTTTTGTAGGAAGCATCCAGGCATTCGCCTGGAGTGATTTGGGGAAACCATGGAAAACCCAAATCTGGATGCCTCGACGGGGATCCGAACTCACGTCCTTCCGAATGCGAGGCCAATGCGATAACCACTCATCCACCACTCTCTGTACGAGATACTGGAAACCAAGGGATTCCCAAATGTACGATAGATAAAGGAAATATACCAATTTATTTGAAAAATTATATGAAGTTTGGAGTACAAACAACAGATCGGCCAGAGCAAAGAAATGATCCGAGGCAAGGAAATATGATCTCGGCCGTATTCTTCATCGTTGTCATGGGGTAGATAATGGAGAAGGTTGCGGAAAGAACTGGAGAACTAATTATGACGACTTTTGCGAATAATCTTATCGTCTGACAGAATGGAGTAGAGGAAGCTCAGATGCAGTTAGATATGTGGGCAGATGTTGTGAGAATATATGGGATAAAATTTAAGCTGAAGAAAAGTGAGTACATGGTTACAACACAAAAGAAGCGAAGACTAATCAGTTGAATTACAGTTGCAGCAGAATAGCTTTAAATACCTGGGAAGTGTAGTGGAGAACGATGGAAGGAATGATAGAGATAATCATGAAACAGCAGGAACATTTTTAAGAAGTTTCGAAATTCTGACTTGTAGATAGGATGTTCAACAGGAAGATAGGAAATAATCAACTTACAGTATTGCGTTGCTATTCTTCCTTATACTTCTGAAACGTACACTGTGAAGATTTGGGAAGTAAGAAAGATGCAGTCATGCGTAATGAAATTGGCTAGAAGCACAATTGGAAGACGAGAAGTGACAAGTCAAAAAATGAGAACTTGAGATACACAGTAAAGGAGGAACCTTTGCAGTAGATTGTATAGACTGAAATGTAAGTTTCCAGATATATTCACACGAAAAGAGAATGGAGTAGAATAGAATAACAAGAAAGCGAATGGAGATACAAAGGTAATACACGCAGAGGGAGATCACAGGTAAGATGGCTGAAAAGAGTGGAGAACGGTATACAGAAAAGAGGAGAGGGATGGCTCAAGGTGATGACAGAGAGAGTAAAATGGAAAGGCTTAGGTTGATAGCAGATCCGGAAAATTGCTGGAAACTGTGAATAATGTAGATTAAGAAAAGGAGCTCCCAACTTTTTTTTTCTGTCTTCGGTTCTTCTGTATTCTGTAACTTTCGCTTCTGTAGTTGCGATGCGTTATTCTGCAAATCTACGTTTCAAATGGTGATGTGGTTACAATAGCTGGACTTGAACCAGTATAGAGAAACTAAGCTGCTGTGTTTCTCTTTGGCTCAGGTTAGTGTCGTGGTATAGCATGATGTAAGTATATTGACGCCAGATTGATTCCAATCCATTGACTTCTGCACGTAAAAACGAATCTTACTATCGAAGTGAAGTCTGAGATAAAATACTCCTGCATCAAATATCGTCGAGCGAGGATGATGGTAGATACTGTAAGGAAGTATTGCTAATGTTTCTAAGAAAATCAAGTTAATTTATCTGAAAAATCAGAACTGCACAACGCATTTTTTATAAATCATGAAAAGCCATTAGCGAAAGTGTGATATCTACGGTATGTTAGGAACAGAAGTATTTAACTTACAAGGAAGAAAGCGTGCAACATAATACTTTTCACAGAAACATGTATTTTTCAGGAAAATATTAACACCTGACGAAAATGGTGAGGGTAAGGTTCAATACATGTCTAAATCGCAATAACTGTGTAACAATTGTATAGTGGCGTAGCTTCAAATAAAAAATGTTATAAAAGCATAAATACAAATTCAGAACGGTGGAGTAAATTAAAAATAAAATTAATAACGTATGGTTGAGAAGCATATGACATAAATAAATTAATCGTTTGGGCAACTGTAAGTATACCAGCATACTTCAATTATTGTAGTTACTGATACTGCTGATCCGAGAACTGTTACAGATGTATCAGCCAGTCCTGAAGTACAAACACCAGACACCATCACAGTGGGACCCTAGGAGCAGTTACAACTGTGCATACATTTCGTGTTTTCCTTGCTATGCGGTATGGAGGGTGTTAAATGAAGCATATCAATTCTGAACCATGATGATAAATCTGTTATTCACCTTTATTTATTTATCGCCATTCTTGTCCCTGTTCTATTTTGAATTCTGTAAATTATAAGCTAATTAACCGAAGTGATTAGTTAATTAACACCCTTGCTTAAGTGGTTATCTCGCCATACGCATTCCGAAAAATATACAGTGTGTCTTCTATATGGAATGTTTCGCCGCCCTATCATGGACATGGTTTGCTGCAGCTTACCACTTCACTCCTCGAATTCATAAAATTGAATAAGTGGGAAGGTGTTAATTTAGCAGGTGATGACGGACAAAAAAATAATTTTAAACTTGTTCTTTTATTAAATATATAATATATAACACACACATACGTCAAAAACTTCATGCTGTTGCTTGATAATGCTGACTGTTAATTAATATAATGCTGGTTAACTACATTATTAATTTCTTTACTGCTACACGGGGCTAATTAAACCAACTACATGATGAAGACTGATTGTTCCATAATACTGCATATGCCATGAAGTGGTGCTGCACTGAATTCACTGAATACTTCTACGCCCAAATGATAAAGAAAATTACTGAATGTCTAATATAAGTAGCGTGAATTAAACGAAGAGTCAAAATAACGTGAAGTAAGCCTGGTAATGTCATGCAAGCTTACTTCAATGCTATTAAATCGTTCTAAAATATTTTGATTGAAATTAAAGCGGTTTACGTACGCCAAAAGAAGTGAGATTCATCTCAATATTACAAAAAAACTTTTTGTTTTTAGAGGTTAGTTTAAACTATGTAAACTTTCTGAGAGTGTGCACTCTTATGGAAAGTGTAAATTTTTTAATTCAATGGTTGTGGCGGAAAACGGACGCAAAACCACTGAAAGTTATTCCACTCATGATTTAAATTGTTAAATCACTAAAATATTGGACTTGCGAAGGTACAATGGGTGTGGAGTTAATATCGGGGTGCCAAATAATGTTTATTTGGTTTTTTAGGCGACTGGTAGGTAGCTCTTGTTGTTTTGCTTAATAATTACACATTATACAAACGTAAATACGTTTACACAAAGCTTTTATGGTTCGTACAAAGGTGACAACACTGATATCCCACCCTTACACTGTCAGGCCAAAAGTCATGGAACAGCATAAAGTAAATACACGCGTAGCACACGCCGCATCAAAAGGGTCCTGCCAAACGTTCACTAACGTGACAATTGCTTTTCGACGAGAATTAGCCTCATTTGAACTTGGAATGATAGTGAGAGCCCGACGCATTTGGTAAAGAAGTAGTCGTAATTACCTTCAAATGGCACGGAGTAGAGGTCAACCACATCTTTTGATTGATCAAGACATGCAACGGATAAGCTGAAGAGTCCGTACAAACAGAGGAATAACATCTGCGTTAACAGACCTCCACAGTCATTGAGAGACGCACTAGAAACGTGTCTGTGACTTAAGGTGCTGATGGGATATGGCAGCAGAAAAGCGACTCAGCACAGCATCAGCATCAACGGCCCATATAGGTTCGCATCAATATGAATTGGGCCAGAGGTGACTGGATAAGGGTAGCTTGATCCAACGTGTCACATTTCTGGTTTATATGCACCGTTGTTTGGGTGTATGTGGTCAAAAATCCAACTTGTCAATAAGGTATTGTGTAAGCATCGGCGTATTTACCTGTCATGGTTTGATTTCTCTGGTCAAACTGAAAAGATTCATGACAGTACATCACTATTCTCAGCATCTTGGAGATCATTTGCAACTTTTGTTGACTTCAGGTACCCTGATAACGATTAGAAGTTCCAGAATGATAGTGTCAGTGGGTAAAGTGCGCGCGATTGGTCTGCAGAGAATTCATTACAATTCCAGCACCAAAGTTGGCCATCTGGATCCAGATACATGAGTCCCGCGGATCGTATTTGGGATGTGATTGACAAAGTTTTCGGTGCACTAGATCAAGCACCACAACTACGCTGTTGTTGATGGCTGTTTAGACAGCGTGGCTGCAAATCCCTTCTGGGGACTTCCTCTGACTAGCTGAGTCCATGCCATCTCGAGTTGCTTCACTTCGGCGAAAACAGGAGGCCGCACACGTCATTTCAGGAGTATCCCATGACGTCTGGTATGTCAGAGCAGATTAAACGTTTCTTAAAGACACTGCAAGAAGACACAACATTAATTCTCATGAAAGGAAGTTTGTATCCTTGGTATCTGCAATATTTAAATTTTTTACGCCCTTCTGGATTTCCGCCATTTTATTGCTGTGTGATACCTCGCTAAAATCTTCTTTTTATTTCTATTTAAAAAAAAAGAAGAAAAAAACGTATTAAGTCTGTATAGTAAACAAAGCTATCTTGAGCATTGGGGTAGTAATTTGACTATTAAGAGCAGAAATTCTCAATAAAATAGGCAGCTGATTAGTTAGACTTAAGTATTGCAAGGTCGGTTGTTATGTTTCTTAATGTGAAGTTTGTATGACCTGCTGAGTGCAGTCACTTCTCGAAGCGATCAACACAGTGCGGAATTGTTATTTGTGTATCAGTGTTATATAATAAAACAGACTCCGAGAACGAATTGCGAGCGCTTTACAGTGCGTAGGATGTGGATCAGGACTAAACTGGGCAATGACTGACTAGGATTTAGCTGCCTTAATAATCGATGCTGACATCGCGTTTTGATAAACAATGTTCTTATTATTACAGAAAGACACATATAACTAACGAATGACGTCAGCTTGATTGATGAAGACTATACATGTATTGCCACTGAACATAAACCCTAAGTTCCTGTTCGTGATAGTAATTCAAATTGAATAACTAAGTGGATTACTGCGAAAAACCAAAAAAGTTGTGGGCATGAAAAAAAAATAAATAAATAATAATAGTTAAGTTGCAAAATATGGGTAACTGACTACTGAGCTTGTCTTCGTCTATGTGTACCAAAGAAGTTGACGCCCGTTCGTTGACTTGTAAATTATTGTCATTAATTTGCTAAAAGCTGAAACAAATTGTGGGATGAATAAACAGGTATGTGGTATTTATTAGTTTTGACGCAGTTACCATATTACAGTACCACAACCGGACCACTGGAGTGGAAAGTCGATAGTGATGTCGATATTTCGACATTACAACTCGCTACTGTCCTTGCTTAAAATGCTGCATACATCTACAAATTTGCTCCTAACAATTCACTTTGTGTTTTAATCTTCTCTGGGAGTCAATGAATTCATTACCAATCTAATTCGTCGATTTCGTTACAGTACAGCCGTCCAATGGGTGTAGGGTCTGAAGACCAAATACAATATATGGAATTGATAGTTGGAACAAGGATATTATTATCAATCAATTATTAATTTCGTTCCCAGTTACGGAAATCTGATGATATGCGTCTCAAATTTTGGACAAGATCTTAAGTTTTCAAACTAAAAATTATCTCAAAATCCGAGCGGGCTGGTGGCTCAGTGGTTAAGGCGTCTGACTGAACATTCAAAGGTCCCCGGTTCGAATCCAGGTCTCGCCTGGATTTGCAAAGTCCCTTAACCCGACCTTCACCACTAAAATAGAGTACGCGAAGTACGTCAGAACGCTTCCGTAGTTATGATTCCACGTTAAACTGCAGGATACCTTATACACGGTAGGATCACCGGGTTAGGTAAAGGCGGCTATTACAGGGGGCGGATTGCTCAGCCAATAATAAAACTGTCAGCAGATCATAACGACCATACGAACCTATAGGTCAAAATATTTTGATTAGTTTTTAAGTAATGCCAGATTATGCGTAAAAGAATTTGATGTTCAGAACGGATTTTGAGTTCATGTTTCCATTCCGGGTGATGTAATGTGATTAAACATACCAATGGTTTCAGATAATGACCACCCCATCCTGATATCACGAAAAGCTGCTTCGGCAAGCGTAGGGGCTAGAATACTGGCTCCGCGTAGCGGATGTCGCTGGTTCGAATCCGGCGAGGGCATAGGTGTTTGCGTATTGTGTGTGTTGGTGTTACGTCCGTCCTGTGTCGTCAATAATGTACCAACTGAAACACATGAAGCGTCGTAAACACACTTGAGCTGGCAGTATGGCCTAAAGAGCCGAATACAATTTAAAAATAGGAAAAGCTACCAGTATGCTTACGCTGGGTCCACGAAACACAATTAGCAACAAGCTACGTGTCCCAATGTCGTTCGATGGTTGTCGAATGCTTAACCGTATATGTCGACACCAATATGAAGGAATATTATTGGAAGCAAATAGTATCTGTGAAGAAGTAAACACACGCTTAATGATACGTATCGTTGTGATAGATGGATAAATCATGTGGAGAATTAACTTTTTTGACACAACGTCTCTCGGAATACGTCTATATTCACAGCATCGGGCTGTGGGACTGGTCATTACTAGGGTTCGGATCTTTATAACCAAAAAAATAGAGAAATATGCAATCAGGTATGAGGTTAAAAAACCGGTAAATATGACCTGAAAATAACAAAATATGTCCTAACATTTAAATTTACTATACATCAAAACATGCTCAATTGTACATCATTTATTTTATCTTTCATACAGACTGCATAATTTGCTTCCATGCACTCACTGCACCATTTGGAGATTAAATTCTAAATCGCTTCCTTGAATTCGTTTTAATTTCACGTAATTAACAGAAAATAACTCTTACCTTAATTTCTTCTCATCTATAACTTCTAGTAGATTTCCGGTACTACTAAAAAATTACCAGATTTTTCCTCAAAATATGATTTTATGACCATAAATATTATCGTAATATGACCAAAACTAGGAAAATGGCTTGAATATGCATTTATATTATATGTAAAATACTTCTTAAATACAATCAGAAACGTTCAATCAGGGTTTTATTCAGTATTACAGCTCAAAATGAAGGCAGAAAAAAATATGACTTGTCATATAGATACAAACCCTACTCATTATGCTCTTCAGTGTCTTCGTTTTGGGTCAGAAGCAAGAATTGCAGAACGGGACGTCTTTGTTTTTTTTTTTTTTGGTTATGGCTTTACGCCTCGACGACGTTGAGGTCATTAGAGGCGGGAAAGGATGGGGGACAAGGAACGGGAAGGAATTCGGCCATGGCCTTTTGTAGGAAGCATCCCGGCATTCGCCGTGAATGATTTGGGTAAACCATCAAAAACCCAAATCTGGATACCCGGACGGGAATTCGATCCCACGTCCTCCCGAATGCGAGGCCAGAGCGTTGCCCACTCACCCACCACGTTTGGTACGGACGCCTTTGTGATAAATGTGGCAGACCCCACAAATCAGTTGACTGCTCGCACGGCGTTCATCGTTAATGCGTCAGTTGTGGCGAAAATACGCAAGCCAAGTGATAAACAGTGTCCCCTTATATAAAAGGAGGAGGGTGATGCATAAAATTACTGGTTTTCGAGCAATCGTGATTGATATTCCCAAATTGTGTCTGCATTTCTCGCTCCATCCCTACGTCCACAGCTGAAACAAAGCCATTGACGCCCATAGCCACAGCACCAATCACTAATCCAGGCAGGTCACACTTCGACGTGTGCTGCGAGCAAATACAAAATCAGACGGCCGTAACGTACGCCAGCAGACATCCAACTAGGCGACACCAAATCTCTCCTGTCCGCAGCGGGAGATGAAGCTGTCCCCCTACGTGCATTAGTTCCGATAGGCGAGCCACGAAGTGCGATGTTCTTGGATTGCCTTGACCGAGCATGGTGGCTGAGCGGTAACGCTCTGGCCTCGGTTTCGGCAGGACACGAGTTCAGATCCTCGCCCAGCAATCCAGAATTCAGTTTTCCGTGGTTTCCCGAAATCACTCCAGGTGAATGTCGGGATGGTTCTTTTGAAAGGCCGTAGCTGAATTCCTTTCCGTTCCTTGTGCTCAAGCCTCCTGTGCCTCTAAAAACCTAGACATCGACGAAGCTCAAAGCCCGAACTGAAAAAATATTAAAGACGAATATCATGTCAGAATATTGAAATTTGAGCACTCAGTACCCTAACATTTGTTTAGGATAGTGGGTGAATGGATCTTGTAGACAGAGAAATGCCCTTGGTGAAAGATGAAAAAAACTTAGGTATTCTAAATGATGATTCATCAGCTTGCAGTCACAGCAATTGCCAAATCGATTTACCAAGGACTTCACATTGGGATCTTATATTACGTCATCAAATACCTAGTTGATCGATTTTGATCATAACGGTTCTGTCTAATTCCCGTTATGTTTTGCAAATGATTAAAGACGACATTTCACAAAAGTAACATGCGTTTTTTACTAAACAACAAATACGGTTCATTGTGTTTAAGACGAATTCGTAGGATATCTGCCAAACAAGAAACATTGAAACTACATTCTGAAATAAATTACTGTGTTGTAATGAAGAGGAGGGAAAGAAGCAGGACATTGTTATAATAGTTGTTCTTGGGAGACTTGAAAAAGGTAATTCTCTGTTCTTAATAACAACTTAGTAAGAAATAATTAAAGTATTTCTGCTTTAAGTGCAGCTATTATTAATTAAACAGGATAAATTTGCTTCTTCCCGAAGTGAAAAGAAGGATGTTACAGATTCTAACTGAATCTTACATAGATGTCTAAGTTTTCATAGTGTGAAAGAAGAAAGCCAAATATCAACTCCCGATAAAGTTCCTGATAATTCTTTATCATCGAATTTCACTACCATGCTGCGTACATAAAAACCTATAACGTTTATTTACAATTATGTGTAAAACATTTCCAAAAAACGCCAAGATTCCTGCGTGGATTTTTCCGAGGCCATTTTCTGGTATGCCTCATCACAAACGAACACTAATTTTACCTTCTTATCGACAACAAAATGACCTTTGTCAAAGATACAATAATTTGGAAAATTCAGAAGTAATGAATAAGCTAATGACTGTCAGTGTTCGTATTTCATTTGATATTGTTGTTCAAGAACGTTCTGATCTGGTTTCTGAGTTATGGTGAGAGTGAGTCTACAATGGTGGAACTTTTGTAGCTGTGCTTATATCTTTACGACTCGATGACGTCGATGCCACTAGGTGCGGGTCAAGGAGCGGGAAGCAATTTGGCGATGGCCTTTTGAAGGAACTATTACGGCATTTGCCTGGAGTGATCTGGGTAGTCCATGGAAAACATGAATCTGGATGACCGGATGGGGATTCGAATTCGCGAGGCCAGAGCATTGCCACACAGCCATGACGCTCGATCTATCTCGTTCGAGTTTTAACTACAGCACGGTATGAGAAACATTGTCATAACACAATGCTGATAAATTATGCTTGCAGTAGTTTCACATTTGAAACCAAGTAATACTATGTTCATACTGTCACAAAACTCAAGCATTGGACTGTAAAAAATTGGTTAGATAAAACGACAGAAAGCTATGTATACAAGCTATGTATTTCAGAATGAGGAATCAATGAAAATAAGACCCTCAATATCCCATGAAACTCTTGGGTGGCAACAGACCCTGACTTTCTCTCCATATCACGAAAGGTGTAAGTAAAATTTGAGATGGTATTTAATGTGATTAGACTACACACTTACCATCCACGGCTCTGGTTGAATGGCACCTATATTAATGAATTGTGTGTTATTATAATCCTTAATTATTTTAGGCCATGGTCTTCTTGTAATAGTCCGTAACCTAAGCTTGGTATTGAAACCGAAGGTTTGTTGGACCCTCCTGAACGAGGAATACTTAGTATGATACTGGAGATAGGGTTGTCAGTTCGTTTCCTCCTTACCTAACCAAACTCAGTAATCCTACCGGGTATAGGGGACGTGGAATTCGAACCACGGAAGTACTTCACATTCCACATCAAGCTGTGCCAGAGGTGAAAGTTGGGTCAAGGGCCTATGAAACTACTAGCCGATACAGGGATTCGAACCGGGGATCATTCGATCTTCAGTCAAACGGCTTAACCAATGAGCCACCAGGCTGATGTCTTAATCTATCGAGACAGCAACTTTGCGAAAATTAATTTCTACTTGTGTGTTACATTAGAATAAATTGAAAGTAAGTCTACAGTATAAATAACAAATTCGTCTCATCAAGCCATCACACAATCAACGAAAGATTTTGCTGGAGTTAAAAAATACTAGAATTTGAAAGACGAGACACTTATTTCCAGATAAGCAATATCCTGAATACGAATATTTCCATGCAGATTAATACTCAAGGTGTTGATGGGTCAACCGATGTGATTTCTACCACCAACATGCAGTCGCATCTACCAAAAATCCGTAGGCCCTGGTTTTGTGTCGACTAAGATGAATTTTTACCACTCAGTAAAATTATTCATCAAACACTTCGTAAATTTGTTGCCAGATATGAAATTTTAATATTAACTATAGATGAAATAATTGTTTCCTGCATCTAACTTTGAGAGTTTTTCTCCCCTTTTTATCGTTCACGGCACAGGAGGGAGAAATAAATTAGTTCCATTGGTATTAGTTGATTAAAGGGCTGACAAATCGCTCTTTATTTCTTACTATGCAGTTCCGTATTTGACATATTTAATGTTTACCAAGTAGTGTATTTATGTATACTAGTACCATTGTGATGCTAGTATAGTTTTGAATTAGTAATTTTGAAATCAGGGAGTTGGATGAAAGTCACTTTAGGTTGGATAAAGTTTGTTTCTAATACCGTGGCCATATAATTTGTTCGTTTTAACATACATGCAAACTAGAAAAGAATTTTGTTTCGACAAGTAAAATTAAGGGGTTATGATTTTATACCCATTTATGTTACTATTACAATATACTTTAGTTTGGCGAGTAATTGTCAAATCAAAGAAATATTTGAAAGCATTTTATAGGAAGTTTTTTCGTTTATAAATATTTGAATACACATGTAGGCTGTATATTACTGCAAGAATTTTTTCTTTGGAATAAACTGAATATATGATTCTAGCAACGTAAATTTATTTATGAAATATTTGGCTTAATTTTATGTAAATGAGAAATAAATTTTTTCGACCGTATTTACATTCACCAAAATGAGATTATTGAGAGAGAAGAAAGGTTATACATTACGTCAATAACATTTAAAATGGCTTCCTAGAAAATCAGAAACTTTTATGTATACTTTTCGCTGTTATCTGTGTGGGGTGAAGGAAATCAATTATTAAAAATATTTGAAAAGCCAGTCGATTTAAGTGATAAGATACAAATAACAAATTGATTTTGTGGTGATGATTGTTTGTTGTATAATTTGAAATGAAGTATGGAGATGTTGGAATATTACGATGCATGTAGCGAAATGTTTGGTAAGTTGTGTGTCAGACATGTTATACAAACGAAAATATTGTGAACAAAATATTCCTTCGTTCTCCGGAATGCATTCGGAAAGTGTTTTTGGCGAGTATTCAAAACAACTTCGCTTTAAGAATATATTTCTGACAATAGGAAGTGGCCAAGCCTTTGTTTATATACCTCAAGAGCATCGCCATGTTCCACTTTAAGGCCTTTGCCTTCTCTACAGGGCCGCTTATTTTTAGATAGCTGAAACGAGGACCAGGATACTCACTAGAAATAATTACAGATACTCGACTATTATATCTTATCCTCAAATCGAGTAGGTACAAACACTTTTATCTGTAAGTATTTGCACTTTGTAACTGGTGTTGTTGTAATCATGACGAGTCGAATATGAGTAGCTGTCGCGCGAGGCTTATGAAACATTCAATCTCGATTTCAAGTAAGTGCATCCTTAACGTAACAAAAATTCTGTTACTGATCTCTTAGAGGATCAGTCTCGTATATCACAAAGAAAAATTAAGGACATTTGAAAGTGTTAGCAAATAATTATGAAATGCAAGTATTGTTTTAGCTGCAATGTCATTTGGAATGTATGCTAATTTTGATATCTTCAATGGTGAGTAAGTATCTACGAAAGAATCATTCACAAACTCAATTAAAATTAAACATGAGGTCTGTTTAGTTGCATACTCGATATGAAAATAAAACTAAAGAGCACCGTACGATGTAAAATACAATAGAAAAATCTTGCTAACATACCCATTTCGTCCATCAGTAGATTTCAGCTGCTCAGGAAAGATTCCGTCACTCTGGCATCAAGCTGGAAACATACCAGTTGACAACTATCGTGAACAAAGATTATCAGACGGCCCACAAACCAGTATGTTCTATATTATAGAGGAGGAGGTCCGTTATCTGGGAATAACATAACTGGTTGGAAAATACTGTCAAAATTATATGCTATGTCTTTTTAATGTCTGTCTTTCTCAAAAAAGGTAATAAATTGTAAAACTTTACTAGAAATATATGACATGTTAAAACATAACTGGTTATCAAAATCTGTTAATAATGTCAGTTTTTAACCAAATTGTTGGTTTATTTATCCTACAGAAATCATCTTAGATGTTTCATTCAGTAATTTCTCCCTCACAGTAAAAATCATACGGGGACATCGACTTAGATTTCTTCCCCTAGGAATGATATGTGAATAACAATATTTTCGAAGTGAACTGTTGAATTATTACTTGAGCCAAATCTGAAGAGAAGAATGACACGTGTGTTATACGAAACCACTCTATCTCATTAAGATATATGTATAAAAACGTTCACAGTAAAATCATTATCATTATTTTTTTCGTAGATATTTAGAAACAAAGACGTTAATGCTTTCCTGAAAAGCGATCACAGCAAAGGTACTACAGCTGTTTTCAATAAAATATTTTACTTGATATTACTTTCTCAATATTCTATTACATACACAGTGTCGTAAGCGTGAAAAAAAAAATCGGTATTACAGATATTGCATTTTCTCGTTTTCAGTCTCCGGAAGTTATTTTGGCTTCTTATATATAACACCGACAAAGGTTACAAGTCATAGTTATTTTTTCAAAGAGGGTAGTATTGAATGCAGCTTCTTTATTTAGTATCTTCTAACGAACAAGAATATTTTTTTTTTTTTTTTTACAAAAGACACCTAAAACTGAAAGAATTTACAGCTTGTAATCTATTTTACAGTTTGTATCTTGGATTCTGTAAACCAGCGAAGACAAAGAAAGTGATATATGATTTGTGATAGGAATGGAAGGGTGATAAAAGGTTATTTGTAATTACTTTTATGATGCGTAATTCATTGGGAAATGTGAAAAATTATGCCAATTCACATTGCTTGAGAATGCAGATTTTTTGAAACTAAATTTCAAAGTGTTACTAAACAGAATATAGCTATTAGCTATCTGAACGCAATCCTAGTAATATCCATTACGACTGCATTACTAAAATCAATGATATTATCAAAGTATCGACATAGATTATAAACAAATTAGTTATTATCACGCTACTAGGTGCACACCCTTTGTACCTTCGCATTCAAACACAGGTGTGCTTACGTCACTCTAGGAAGAAAGAGTGCGAAGAAGATAACGTTATGAGGAAAAGCAGATTACGTCCCTAAACTGAAATACGATACACATTTAGCAAGCTCATATATTTTAAAACTCATAGTAGATGTGTCATTCCACTGCAAAATATTTTATACGAGTATTCGCTTCCACGTCAGACACTTATCCTAATTTATCGCTAATATTATTAAAATATTTATTCTGAAATTTAATGCTTGTTGTTTGGGAAACCTTGGCCTTGTCCACTATTTATTAAAGTCAATGCTTAAAACTTTTTTAAATCTTATTCCCCATTAAAGAGTAAATCTAATAGTTTAAGAACTCTCTCAACACCGCGTTTACGTATGTTATAAATAGAAAATAAAATATAGTGCGTGGAACATACATGTTTCAGCAGCACTTTCCTCTCAACAACATGTTTGCTTTAAAGGAGAATGACACTGATCATAAAGCTCGAGCGTTGTATATAAAAATAAAGTGGGTGGTTACTGGAAGGCATTTATTCGTCGTAACTCAAGTCGTCTATTTCTGTTGCGCCTGGAGTGTGCTACATAACCGGAGACGGGTCTGTCGAGGCGTGATATTACCCTAGGCAGCCTCACAGAAATAACATCATCATCGCTTCCAGACACTCATATTCAATCGTCAAACAATGTTAAATTGTAATATTTGGAAGATAGTGGCAATGCCTTTTGAGCTATAATATATTTTTACAGTAACTTTGATTGTATCATTAAAAAGCCTCTTCTTTGCGATTTTTGTAGCCATGATGTGTTAATAATCAATGCGCTAACTTTAAAGCTTTCATAGAAAAGTATGTGTAAACAAAGCCGCTATTATCATCCACGTGCAGCGAACAAATAGATTTTTATGAAAATTAAATGTCAGGTTATCTGGTTTAGTTATTATTGTAACAATCACTGCATTTGGTATCCGACATCGGAAATATGATATTCTTCCAGCTGTTTTTCTTAATTTTTTTCTTGATTGTTTTTAATAACTGCAAATATCACCATCAAATAATTTATTGCTAGTTTGTATTTTTTACAATAATCACTACTCTCTACTGTGCAAAGACAGGCACGTCAGAATACGGTTTCTATCGCTAGATGTTTCTGCTTTCACATTATAAGACTACAACACCTAAGGGATAATCTTTTTACGTCACTAAGCAGTTATGGAAGTAATTCGTTTGCAGTGTGTAATATCTCTATAAAAAGATAATGAGGTAAAACATTTAATAATGCTTATTGTGAAGTGCTAAAGGCTACAATTCATTTCTTCGGAAAGTCTTGTAACAAACAGTTGATCATAAACGGGCAATAACTTGAACATTATAAAAGCTGTTTGTACGATGCCAGTTATCGTTGTTGTTGTAATTGTCATATCCAAGGTCGGCCTTACACACGTTATGTCGCCACATCAACACATTGCTTCTGAACCACAACAAAAGGTAACTAATGTGACCTTGATGCGATGTAAGTGTGAAATTGGAAAACGTGGGACATAACCCAGCAAAGAACACGAAATATCGGACATTGAGGTAGTGCTTGAAATAGTGAATTTGGAGAAATACTTCTCGATAATATTACAGAGCACCATCAAGTGGTATCTTCATTATAAAGAAGATAAACAGTGCACTGTATTATGATTCAACTAGTGTGACAAAGATAAAAGCAGGTGGAATATAGAACTCTTTCATAGACCCTCGTGTTACAGTGGATTTTGAAATCTGACTGATAGCATAGGAAAAGGACCTTCATATCTTTTACTTAGCAATTCATTTAGACACGTCAAAAACATGATAAACTTAGTTTGCTCAGGCAATTTAGGAATTCACTATATTATATTCATGTTAACTTGTAGGGAAATACTATTTTCACCGACTTATTTGGGCTATATTTGAAAGTAATATTAGAGACGAAAATTCCTTTCTACTCCATGTCTTTACACAGAAAACTTCATTTTCAGCTGAAAGCACACTATATCAGACGTAGTTTCTGTGACCGATATTAAAAGATTTTGGAACGAATTCCCTGAACGATCAGCAGAAAAAAATAATTCCGCCACGTAGTGAAGATTCTTGTATGGAAGTGTAATTATTCAGTTGGCTCTTTCCACTCTAACATAAAGTCTTAGTGTGACCGTGACTGTGGCTATTTACAAATTCATTGGTCGTAAATCATAGACGGGAAAATGTAGTGAGGTAATTGAGTATCCTGGTGCCACGAGGGATAGGGTATGTTAAAGCACCTTATGCGAAGGCTCGGAGAAAGTGGCACGGTCAATGGTAGGCGGTGAAAAGCGATTCGAAAGCTCTGAAGAGTCAACGGCCGCGCCTTTCTAACCTTGGCCGCCGCTCGCTAGCTCCTTAAATAATTGATTGTTCTGGACAGCCACTGTTTTCTGCTTTCACTTCTCTTTCCTACAGTTTTATCCGAATAGCTCACAAGCAAAAGATTACTGTTGTGAAATGCAGATCGGAAATATTCTGAACCAGGGACAGTTTATGTAGATTCAATCACATTGCCGTGCTATTTGAGCAAACACCTTTGCAAGACATCGTAGTTAATTTTTTATGAAATGGAAGATGCACTATAGCTTTATCCTCACGTTAATTCCAATTGTTTCAGAACTTTCTTTGTGCTGTAAACTTTTTTCTGCATCTGCTTTGTGGCTATCTCTGACTTTCCATGCCAATCGAAGGAGTTAATAATATCCTTTATTTAAAATCCTTAAAAGGACATGATGATAGCATATGACATCGATCTGGAATCTTATTTTAACTATATTGTCAGTCCAGATTAGTTAGTCACTCTAATGTTTAGTGGTTCATTAACACCCAAAAAAAATTGGCAAGATGATAATTATTTAGTTTGAGCACGTCACGGATGGGGGGCGGAGCTATTGTTGTCTGTTAAATAATCTATCCTGAATTAATTTTCGTTTCTTCAACCAATTGTCTGCGGTAAAAATAGTAAATACTACTCCAATACTTTATATGTGGTCGTTTAAAAGTTATATATACCATATTTCTTGCAACAAGAAGAACTGAAACATTACTATCGAATGATGTTAAAAGTTAAGTGGACAGGTAAAGCAAGAAATAAACGTGTTCTGTATATGATGGATAAGAATAGGAGTTTGCGTAATAATCTGACAGAAATAAGAGACAGCGTAGAAGATAATACTTTATCCCTTGGGGTTTGGTTAATCTTTTAACGCAGGGAACAGTTGAAGGAAATAATTGTACACGAAGACAAAGATTAAAATATATGAAGCATATGACCGAGAACGTGGACAGTAATGGGTATTTTGAGAAGAAGAAATTAGTTCAAGAGTGGAAGAATTCAAAGACTGCACCAAGCTAGTCTAGTCTGACAACTGAAAACTAAAGGTTGTTTACATCTCGAGCGTATTTTTTCAAAATAATCTCGTGGTATGCATTGCTGGATTTAATGTTATAATGCTGAACTAGAAGCATTACTTATTTGTTCAATAGGTCTTTATTACTCCTGGTCATTGGTGTCATCAGGTCAGAAGAAGGTTGCATGATACGTAAGAAAAGGGAAGCCCGAATCCGTCGTTCAACCTGAATCATTTTTTGAAACCATATACAACCTAAATACGCACAGCTGGGTCGGGAATCGATACTGAATCCTCATAGATGCTGCGAAAATTACCGCTCGCCCACAGGGCTAGGATTATTTTTTGTACTTATGGCTTTACGCCTCGTCGACGTCGAATTCATTAGAGGCGGGATGGTATTAGGACAAGGAACGGTAAGGAATTCGGCCATGGCGTTTTGAAGGAAGCATTCCGGCATTCACCTGGAGTGATTTGGGGAAACCATGTAAAACACAAATCTGGATGCCCGGACGGGGATTCGAACCTGCGTCTTCTCGAATACGAGGCCAGAGCGTTACCGCTCAGCCACCACGATCGGTGGTAAATTATTATTTTAACCATTAGTTTGAAGTGTTATCAACAACGATATGCTGCAGAAAAATCGGAGAAACGTGTTTCACATTTTTTTTCTTCATATGTTGATGTCTTTGCTATCTTAGAAACGTTAAGGAATAATCGGTACCGAGCCTGGTGTGTGAAGCGGTAACGTTGTGGCCTTCCATAGTGGTTGAATTCCCGTCCAGCCATCCAGATTTCGGTTGAATGCCGGGATGGCTCCTTCGAAAAGGCTATATCCGTTCCTTGCCTCCAGTCATTTGCCATCTATAATCACCTCATCACCTCGATGTCGAGGCGTAGAGCTATAAAAAACGGAAAAAATAAACGGGATGGAACAATGGCGTAAAATCTAAATGAGAAGACCGTAACTGCTTTAACTGGAAATATACGTATATGGGCATCGCTTCATTAAGTTCTCTACTGTAATAATACGTCACTGATTTACCCTTGCATTTTGTAAAATGCAACGTGCCTGTCTGCCTGTGTGTTAGTACATTTATGATTTAAGAACCATTGGTCAGGTTTGAAAGTCTTTTAATTTTTATTCTCATTTTCTGCGTTCACTAACCACTAATGTTCGCAGCGCCACGTTTTCTGAAGTAATTAAATGACCTTGAGTAGACTCGTGATTAAAAGCTAGTTTATTTATAAACAATCCATATTGACACACTCGTATTCAGTAATAAGGAAAATCTGAATCCTTTGGAAGATAATTTACGAAAATCTTAGCAATGAAGCCCCTAATTATATACTGTACTGCGTGGGCAAGAAATAAAATTTCACTGCTGTTTCTTTCATTGGCGGTCAAAAACCGTTTTGGGTGTGAAAAACATGACGTACTATACTTGGAATGACTTTGTCATATATGGCATGACAGATACAGAACACTGTCTCTAAATAAACTAATCACTTCAATAAAATTGTAATACAGTTCCTTGAATGAACAGTTTAGTAGAGCAGAGATCAAACCATCTATCCTGCAACCATAGTTAATCAGATTTAACAATTACAGCTCATCGGTCTAATACAAAACTGTTATGACCAAGAGAAATTAGATATACTTCTGCTCTACAGCGCTCAGGGAAAGTGCCTTCAGTAGCATCAGATCTGGGATTCAATAGTTAAAACCTCCATTGTCAATCCAAATACTTTTTCTTCTTCAGGCTTTACGCCACGTCAACGTCAAGGCCATTAGAGATGGGAAGCATAGAACTGAAGTAATTCGGCCATAGCCCTTTGTATAAATCATTCCCGTCATTTTCCTGGAGTAATATCGGGAAACCATGGAAAACTGAGATCTGGATGGTTGGATGGGGATTTGAACTGCGTTCTCCAGAATACGAAGCCTGAACATTACCACTCACCCAATGAACTCCGTCCTCCGCATGCTATTCTTAATTCGGTAGTACCATTCTCCACAGAATTTTAACTAAGCTACAGATTGGGCTTAATGAGAGTACTAAAACAGATGTGGTCGAAATGCGTACAATGATCAAACAACAAGGCGTGTTTTAACGTCAACTATAAATTTCAGCATGGTCGTAGTTTTCATACCTCGGAATCGAACTCGCAACCTCAGATGAAGCATGAAATGTAGGAAAGTAGGCCATGGTTATACAGTTGCTGCCATGACTTGCTAGATTTTAGAGGTTGCAAACAGGGCCGGCGCTATGAATTTCGGGCCCGGGGTAAAATGATAAAATGAGCAACATTTTTTTTTGCTTGTATTCTAGGCCTGGGGGCCCCTACAGCCGGTGATCGGGGCCCCCTATCAGCCGGCGGGCCCGGGTACATTTGACCCGCTTACCTCCTCCTAACGACGGCCCTGGTTGCAAAAAGAAAAGCGACTGAAAGAAGTATAAAATTGGAACAGTTATGTAATTCTGATATTCATGATTTTTAAATTAAAAAAACTTGAATTTTCTGAGTGCTTTTACTAAATTTTGTGGAACGTTAGCTACCAGCTAACAGAGACTCTATGTAGCTTAGCATTGCACCTCGACCATAGCTTAGCTTCTGCTGTAACACTAAGGAATGGTGGGTGAAAGCGAGAAATGAAATTTTTCCAGGCAGTTACTCCGTTAGTGATTTAACGTGACGAAAGCAGATCCATCAAGGTCTAATGGCCTTCAGTCATTCACTCACCGATGTAGGTGGGGAGATGGGGCAACGGCCAAGTCGTTGAACTGGCGTTTGGAAGTAGCCGGATACAAATAACAGTGCGGCGGTTTAGCTTTCTTTCCCGATGCTGGGATAGTTCCTCTAAGTAGACTATTGTTTTTTAGAAATAGTTAATTACAATCTCGTTCTCAAACCCCAACTCTAATAAGTTCGATGTAGACGAAATGAAAAAGCCATTATCCATCAATTTCTGTGAGCTAAAAGTAATATTTGAGACAATATTACTCCCGTTTTCGAATGACTAACCGACTCTTCTAGTCTTATAGGTCTGGACTACCTGAAAATCAATCAATCACTCTAAATTATATTTCTTGTGGTTTTATGCCTAGTCGACGTCGAGGTCATTCGAGGTGTGAAAGGACTGGGGGCAATGTACGGGAAGGAATTCGGCCATGGCCTTTTGAAGGAACCATCTTAGCCTCACATGGCAACCAGCAGTTTAACGTGGAATCCAAATACAGAGCTTTCACACAGCGTGACAAAGCAAGTGAAGGCAAGGTTAGGTGCCTTTGAAAACTCCTGAAGGACCAGCATCAAAAACGTGGACCTGTTGATACGCAATCAAAAACCTTTCTACTTATCTGACAGGCACATGAACAACATATTTTGATGCCAGTCTACCGGGCGGAAGAAATGCGCTGGTTAGTGGGCTTGGATTTTCCTTGTTGGGAGGAGCTGGTTTGTTCTCTGAAGGTGCTCCGCCAGATTGTGCAACGGTTCATTCCCCCACAATGGTTGCGCAAGGGCAACCCCCCTACCTCCCCCACCCCACCCGCAAAGCCAATTGCGCTGATTCGCGGATACCGCCACTTCAACGTGCAGCAGAGGCTATACAGGCAGTAAGCTCTGCCACGGACCGTAACGGTTTTCGGTTCTATATTTGACCCTATCCACTCGCAGCAAACACGATTCAAAACATGTATCATACAGGCAGTGGATTCGTTAGTTTTGTCGAATACAGAACCCCATACCAATATTCTGTCAGAGATAAGGGTTTTGGTCAAATGCAACATTAAAGACGGTGCTGAAACTAGGATAGGATTTGACTGTCTTCAGTTCCCTGCATCATGTGTTAATTGCATCAGTTTATCGTCCAGTTGTCCTACGTCATTCTGTCATATTTTTCTACACTCACACACGACCGACCTTTTTATTATTACTTTTTTTTTTTTTTTTTTTTTTTTTTTTTTTTACAGAAAACGGGCACCTTCATATTATTATATTTAAAAACCACGAGACAAAGAAAAAAATTTAAATAAAGTGAAATCTTTTTGCAGTATCTAAACTTTGGATGAAAACCTCACGAAGTTGCCTTAAAGGGTAAACATCGTACTGTAGTCTTGAGGTTGTGTTAGTATGTCATTATTTTTAGCTATGTGGGTAAGTCACTAAATTATGTTCCGTTGTCTACCAGAATGTATGCTGCAGGGAAACATACGATCCCCAACTTAAGCACAATCTTCAACATTCACAGATATTGTGTACGATCCTGATGAAGTTAGTGAGGGAAGATTTTCGTCATCCACGAAATAATCAACTGATTGTTCGAATCCCCCTCAGCGTATCAAGATTTTGGTTTACCATGGTATCTTCAAGTCGCTCCAGACGTATGCCGGGATACTTCCTACAAAAGGCCATGGCCTAACTCCTTCCCGTTCCTTGTACCCAGTCCTTTCCCGCCTCTAATAACATCGACGTCAACCTAAAGCCATAAGCAAGAAAAAAAAATAGTTTTCCTCGATTTTTCCGAAATTATCCGAGTAGAATTCTTGATGATCATCTCATTTCTGTTCCTTGTCCACAACTATCTCATGGCTGTAATGACATCTTCGGTCGATGAGCTTTAAAATAATTTATTTTAAAACAAAATAATGCTAAATCTTTTGTCGTGTCATTTTCTACTGTTAAACTGAGACCTATCGGGGAATAAACATACCACACAACTATTTTTCTTTCTGTGGAAAATAAGAATAACCTTACTCACTTACAGAAACTAGAAAAAAAGACTATAAATTGTATATCTAATTAATGATATGACGGAAGCATGATTGAAATGTGTGTCAGAACAACCTCTGTAAGCGAAAAATAATATCGATGCCACACAATGAACAATTCAGATGGATGAGAACATAGAAATGATATGATACCAGACAACGCAACAAAACTGTGAAAAAATACTGAAACGACACAGTTAATGAGTAAACGATTAGTAGCTACGGACGTGGCAGACTTTAATTTCTACCACCCACTCCACTGTGAAAGTATTTGTTAGTAATACTGCACGTTTGAGTATCCATAATGGTGGTTCTTTATTAATGTAGTGTGTTGATTGCCTTGTGAAATAGGGTCTAAAGAGGGCCATTCCGAAAGATACAAAGAATCCAGCGAAGCTTAACTTACCTATCAGATCGAAGAATCACTATCAATAGTAAAGTATTCCCTCACTCCAAATGCACTGTGAAGAAGGTTGGGAATTAACATAGGACATCAATGTTATAATGGTGATTAGGAATCGTAAGTTAGCAGATCTTCCACCCTGCTGGCCAAACCTCTGATAATGGAAATTCCTTCCAGCATCTGGGACCGAGCAGGGCGGTGTAACGGTTAGCGTTCTCGCCTCGCATTCGGGAGGACGGCGGTTCGAATACCCGTCCGGGCATCCAGATTTGGGTTTTCCATGGTTTCCCCAAATCACTCCAGGCAAATGCCGGGATGCTTCCTTCAAAAGGCCATGGCCAAATTCCTTCCCATTCCTTGCCCCCATCCTTGCCCACCATCCTTTCCCGTCTCTAAAGACCTCGATGTTAAAAAGAGACGTAAAGCAGTTACAAAAAAAAAAAAAAAAAACAGCATCTGCGCTCGACTAGTTAACTCCGTATCGGAGACTAGACACTATCACGCTGTCTCAGCCACCTCGGCCATCAAGGTGAATAAAACCGTCTGTAAATTGTATAGTTTATGAATGATAAACCAGAAGATTGACGTAAATGTAAGCATCTATCTAAATCGAGCACGTTATGAAGTGTTTGTTTTTGAGATATTGCAGCTAACGAAACGCTTGTCCTCTTCACACTGCGCAATTCCCAGGCAACGCGACGGATACTTTGTGTATCTTGAGAGTATCTACCAAAACACTTCCAATGTTGCGTAAGGGGGAGGCACAAAAGGCGCGACTGTTAAGAGACGCATGTCCTAACACTCACGCGACCTGCAAAAAAGTCGGCTGCCAGTCGCGTCTCTTGGGAGTCTTGTGAAACATGGCGGATGAGCACAAGTTCAAACGTTATGTTTGTAGGTGAATTTGAGAAAAGAGTACGTGTAATTAGTATACAGTAATTTTCTCATTTAAAACTATTTCAAACGCTTTTTAGTTATTATTTGGCTTTTATAGACTGGTATGTAAGATTTTGACAATGTTAGATTGTTATTTTTACAGTACTCATTTTCGGGGGTAGCGCAATATTATTCAATTTAAAGTGTGGAGGGAACAATCAATCTTTATCGTATAGTTAGTTTATATTGTTAACAAGCAATATTAATCAACAGCAAGCATTTTTGTAGCAATGAGTCAGACTTATATGTGAAAGAATCAACGAGCTTTTTAATAAAAACAGAAGTTAATTTATTTTTGGTGAGTAATCATTTATACAGTTTGAACCTATAATTTGGTAAAGAAATTCTGGAAGTTATAAATGATGTTTTGTGAGAGAATGCTTTCTTTGGTAGTAAATATCTACTCTTGTTTGGCATGCGTGGTGTAAAATCAAGAAAACTAATTTAATGAAAAACACCACGTTAAAGCCTTGCACATTTATTTATTTTTCATTACTTTTTACCACTAATATTAACTTCGAAATTTCATAATGATTGATATGTTTTCTTAAATTTGTTTATTTACCTACTCTACGTGTTTCCATTCTTTTCCTCTTGTATGTATGATTTAATAATGGTAACACATTCATCGGATTTTTCTTTTTTATAATAAGCAAGAGTGACATTATCACTACTTGATGAAAAACTCGGTTAGAAGCCACATCAGGGAAGTTTATTTAAACGACTTTTTCGGCTAGAGGCAGTATCGCTTCTCAGTATCCTCAGTGTGTGGTACTAGGTCGCCTGTTGGGTATCGAACTAGTAGGCAACTCAAATCTCAGTCGCGTCCTAATTGCGCTGTGTGAAGAGTTATGGCATATTACAGTCCCTGCATTGCAAAACGATACTGGGAATGATGAAACACATGGAAGATTGCTTATAGGAACAACTATAAACTCGTCAGTTTTTTCCTTATTTTACGACTCGTCGGACGATCTAACCTACGGGGCAGTATGAAATGTTGACACCGTCTGAGAAACTTGTACGCTCTGTATTATTCTGTTTGTGCTTGAGGTAAAAAGTAAATTTGTGTGGTCTTAATGACCTGGTGACGGGGTTTCTTATCGGCTGCGCAATCCGTCCCTATTGTAGCCACCTAGCATAACTCGGTAACCATACCGGGTATAGGGCACCTACAGTTTAATGTGGAATCCGAACGACGGAAGCGCTCTGGCGTACTTCACGTTACGTAGCAAGCTGCGACAGAGGTGAAGGGACTATGAAAATCTCCGCCGACTCAGGTGTTTTAACCTTTCGATCTGCAGTCAAACACTTTAATCAACGAGACCTCTCAGCTGTTTGAGGTGGAAAATGGGAAACATCCCAGCATTCGCGGAGGGCACTGAAGTAAACCGTCAGAAAAGGTAGTCAAGATGGGCAGGACAGATTTTAAAACCGGATCAGTTTTACCTCACTGTGTCCATTTTTAGTCAGAATGATGATTGGATTAGCAATATGGATGTTGTGCGAGGTATTATATAAGGAATCTGTTAATACGAAAAGGAAAGATAAAATTCACCATTTCTCATCAAAGAGCAACAGCGACAAAAAAAAAAAAAAAAAAAAAAAAAACAATATTTCGGGTTATTCCCGTACTCATGAAAACAGAAACGTATATTTTCTTCGGGCATTACGGCTCGTCGACGTTGAGGTCGTTAGAGCCGGAAGAAGAGACAAGGTTCGAGAGGGAATTCGGCCATGGCCTTTTTAAGTAACCATCATCACAGCATTTGGCTGAAATGATTTCGGGAAACTATGAAAAACTGAAATCTGAATGTCCTGATGGGAATATGAACCCAAGTCCTCCCCAATGTCATGTCTGAGTGTTACCACTCACCCACCAGACTCGAAAGTATGGATATTTGTTGATTTCGATCCACACCTTTCTATTAATTTCGACCAGATTTCATGCTGTTAATCTTCTCACCCGGTCGGGTAACTCTTGTTCACCTGACATCTCGAGTATCCACACGCTTCAAATAACTGTTTCAAATAACTGTAATGAGAGTTGTCTATAGCTGAAAAGTTGTCGAAGAAATCTGAAACTAGTCTGATTTCGTCTGCAGGGGCAAAACTACAATACCCCAAAAGGGATTACCCAGAATAGCTTTTAATAATAATAATAATAAAGATTTGGTTATATTGTTGTTTGAGATCAGGAAAACAAGCATTTTAATTTACTTTGAAATAGATACAAAAATGTTGTGCAGAAAAAAATGGATGTGATCTATCAATGCTGGTCATTTTATATGCCTGGGGTAACACGTGGCGCCCTAAGTCCGTGTGCAACCGCCTGTATTACCAAAATTGCTGCTGATTTTTGTCAGCAAATCGATGTAGTTAACTTTTTTTTTTAAATGCTTAACGTCTCTTAATAGCGAGGTCTTTAGAGATGGGAAAGGATGGGGGGAAAGGAATGGGAAGGAATTCGGCCATGGCCTTTTGAAGGAAGCATCCCGGCATTTGCCTGGAGTGATTTGGGAAACCATGGAAAACCCAAATTTGGATGCCCGGACTAGGATTCGAACCGCCGTCCTCCCGAATGTGAGGCCAGAACGCTAACCGTTACACCACCACGCTCGGTATGTAGTTAACAATCTGCTCAAGTTACGTAGATGACCTTCATTTCTCATTCTATGTTTAGCATACAGTTCATGGATCCAATGTCAGTGTAGTGGTATTGTTCTTATCAGCTGAATTTTATGAAAATGGTTAATCAGTTTGTACTCTTTATTCAAAGGTTAACGGAAAACCTTGAATATAAAAACATTTGTGGCGTGTGTTCGTGAAGTAAAGTTACTAGCTAAGTAAACAAGGGCAACGCAAGGGGCGTAGACGTTCTCATCTTGCTGTTTACGTCTTTGCCACAGAACGAGCCCTGAACCTAATTCTGTTACATCACAGTAAACCTATCGGAAGGTCGTATTTCCCGTGGCAGTCCACTTGTTTTATTATTCACTGTCACGGAAACTATGGTTTACAATAATTTCTAATCAAATGGGTAATTTCTCATTACGTGAAAAACAGACGCTTTAATTAAAGAAGCGATATGCTTTGATGGGTTTGGAAGGTGGCACATAATAACATTAAGGCAGAAAAAGTGTGATAAATGGTTCTGAGAAACGGGCAACGGAATGAAAATACTTGTGACTGAGAATATTTTAAAGTTTTGCTGGACCCTTCATAACTGATTTTATGATACATCGGTATGTATGAACAGACTTCATCTACGGTATGCGATGGTTATCGTGTTCATACTGCGTCTCATGGGAATGTTATAGTGTTTGCCTCAAGACAGTTTCATTCTCATCTACTTTTGTTATGTGTTTCGGAGTTGTTTACAAACATTTCAGAAGGATCAGTGAATATTCATTACGCACAACCTGTCCCCGTTAATAGCTTGTAACCTCACTGAATGTATTATTTCAAAAAACGTTACACATCGCTTACTTTTCTGTTATGCGGAATTTGGTAGTCTATGTTTTATTTGATGTAGATTTAATACTGCAAAGAAACAAACTTTTGGCGCACCTTGGACAATTTCAAGGCTCACGCTTATCGAAACTTCGGATGATTTAGTCGATGATCTAAGTCGAAATACGATTATAGAAGTATACTTATTGCTGCTGGAAGAGAGATGCTCTTGGTGGAAGTATGCTAATGAAGTCTTCACAGCAGTGGAAGAGTGGAATTTGAGAGGGGAAAGTCGATGCGCTGTAGATCCGCTTTCGTAGCCCCATATTGGGGTCACTGGATTTGTAGGTTCCGACGAACACTTAATGTCCACAGACAAAGAACCCTAACTGATCCGAAGGGAGTAATCTGCTCGATGTAAACAGATTTGTTGCCAAGGTATTTTACTTTGATTAAAAGCTGAACATTTATTTCGACTTCAGAATATACAAAAAGGGTTCAACAAAACACTGAAAAATTGTCAACACTCAAATGTTTGTTTGCTGTCCAAAGATGCACTGAACAACTGTGTGCCATGAAAGATATTATTGAAATAGTTATTCCATATGAATATATTATAATAAATGAGTGATAATCTTATAATGCTCTGTTTACACATCAGTTTAGATAAAAGAGGAATTTTCATGTTTTGTGATAGCTCTTGTATGCACAGGTCAAAGATATTTGCTCCAAGACAGATATTGCTCGTGTAGCTTTAAAGACAGCAAAATATCACTATAGTTGTCATTACACAAAGTGATCAAAGATATTTACTCGTATAACACTCAAGAAGAGAACAGATCACTGAAATGTCACTACACAAAGTGGTCAAAGACATTTGCTCGTGTAACGCTCAAGAAGACATCAAATCGCCATAATTTAAACTATACACAGTGGTCAAAGATATTCCCCATACGAAGTTAAAGATAACAATAGATCACTATAGTTGTCATCACACAAAGTGGTCAAAGATATTTGAATTACAGAAAGTTGTCAAAGACATTTGCTCGTGTAACGTTATAAACGCCAACAGATCACTACAGTTTTAATTGCAGAAAGTGGCCAAAAATATTTGCTCCGGCAACGATCAAGAAGACACTAAATCACTATAGTTGTAATTATACACAGTGGTCAAAGATATTGCCTGTAAAAAGTTAAAGATAACAATAGATCACTATGGTTGTCATTACACAAAATGGTCAAAGATATTTGCATTACAGAAAGTTGTCAAAGACATTTGCTCATGTAACGTTATAAACGACAACAGATCACTACAGTTATCATAGTAGAAACTGGTCAAAGATATGTGCTCGTGTAAAGATTAAGAAGACAACAAATAACAATAGTTGTAATTATTCACAGTGGTCAAAGATATTGCTCGTGTAACTCTAAAGGTAACAATTGATCACTGTAACGTTGAAGACGACAACAAATCACTGCAGTTGTCAGAGTGGTCATAGATATTTATTCGCATAACGTTCAAGAAGACAACAAAAAACTTTAATTACAACTTTTCGTAACAATCAAAATGTAAAATCGTTGCGGATCAAAATGTTTCACAGTTGAACATCAAAATGTGAGCCATTGAACATAAAGTATTATTATCTTCAAAAGCTTCCGTAAGAACATACGAGAAGAACAGAAACTACTTGGATGTTCCTCCCGATGGGCTTCTAAAGTGACCAGTGCGAGCAAGTCTGCAGTTCAAGGCCGGAGGTGGCAATGAACTTAGCAGCAAGGACGCTATGCACAAGTGGCCTTGCTGCTCCGGAGGTCACACTCGGACAAAATGGTGAGGTTGCCGGTGTACGTAACTGCTGTTACTCGGTGCCTTGGAGTAAAACAATAGCACTGTGAGCACTGTCGAGTTTACCTGTGTGAGGCGAGCTGGGCAGAGCCACGGAGCTGCCTTCTGGATGCATGGCGCGAGCGTGGACTGACGGAGACCAGCCTTGACGACCGGGCCCCTCCACGGCTGGCCTACTTCCAGCAAGCGGCGGGGCAACAAATACCCTCACTTCCTTGCTCTCCTGCATCCGGAACTACGAAGCCATCTCAGGAGCTAGGTGGGTGACGATGCACCAAATCCTGAAAGATATCTGTAACAGCTCGTATCACCAGCCTTCGTGTGTATCCCGCCTTAAATAGCTAAGAAGTAAGTCACATGAATCCTGTAACCGGCATTATGTTATGACACTAAAATCCTATAATTCTCGCAGAAGCCTAAAAATTGCAACACCTAACCAATCTTTTGTTGATTAGGAAAAAGCTTTTGACAATGTTAGGTGGGACGAGATGTTCAAAACTTTAAAGAAGTCAGGTCTAAAATACCGAGATAGAAGGATACTTTATAATCTTTATAAGAATCAAGTAGCTATAATAAAAGTAGAGAATCATGAGAGACATGCATCAAAAAGGGTGTGAGTCGCGGTTGTAGTATATCTCCATTAATATTCAACTTGTATGTAGAAGTAGCAATAAAGGAAGTGAAAGAAAGATTTGAATGTGGCATAAATGTTAAAGGAGAAAAAATCAGTTTGCTACGATTTGCTGATGACACTGTCTTGTTAGCAGAACAGGTTGAGGATATTGAGAAGCTATTGAATATCATGAACAAAATACTGAAGGAAGATTTTGGACTAAATATAAACCAAAGCAAGACAAAAGTGATGAAATGTAGCAGAAATGATAAGAATAATAGTAGATTAATATAAAAATAGGGTCAGACGCGATAGCAGAAGTTAGTGAATTTTGCTACTTAGGAAGTAAAATTACAATGATGGCCGAAGCAGGAATGATGTTAAAAGCAGAATAGCAGTAGCGAAAAGAGGATTCACGAGAGAAATCTTTTAGTATCAAATATTGATCTAGGACTCAAAAAGAACTTTTTATAACTATGTGGAGCGCTGCACTTTATGGCAGCAAAGCATGGACTTTAGGAATGCCAGACAGAAGGAAAATTGAATCATTTGAAATCTGGTGCTATAGAAGGATGCTAAAAATTAAGTGGACGGATAAAGTAAGAAACAAATGAGTTTTGGAAGTGATGGGCGAGGAAAGAAGTTTGTGGAACAGTCTTACAGACAGAAGAGACAGGTCATATTTTGAGACATGCTAGATTGGTCAATTTGTTAGAGGAGGGAACAGTCGATGGTAAAAACTGCAGAGGAAGACAGAGATTACAATATATGAAGCAGATAATTGAGAAAGTGGGCTAATAAAAATAGTTATTAATCTATTGAGAGCTAATCTCCGAAAAGCAGAGTTTTTGCGGTAGGCTTGGTCAGCACCTAAATAGAAGGCGGAAGCTGTAACGGCGCCCGCTTCTAGTTTTGATAGGGTTAAGGCTGAGCATTTTATAGGTTGTAGGCTGCTCGCTGTCATTTGGATGGAACCAAAATTGCAAATACCAAAAAAAAAAAAAAAAAAAAAAAAAAAAAAAAAAAAAAAAAAAATGTGTTAAGGTGGTTAAATAGTAAAACGAAGATTAGCAATATGAAGATTGGAAAATAAAAGGTTTGACTTTAATAATGAAAGATATAAAATTTGATGAATTAATAGAGACGAACAATCCACAAATAGTAATAACGGAGCGTCCATAAACTACGTAGCTCCATTTTTGCCTCCAATGAACCGCCCCTCCCCGTGTGGCAAGTAGCTTTTTTCCTATTAATTCCAGAAGACATTTTGTACTGTTTACTCTTGTAAGACTATCGTAAATTGCATACGTAGATAATAAAATGATGGAAATAAATATATTCACATGCTGCTGTGTGTTCTGAACCTTTTTTTAACTGTGACAAATATTACGAATGAGAACTTACTTGGCTTGGTTCGGAAACACCCCTGCCTCCCCCCCACCACACACGTAGCCCAACGTAGTTTTCTACCGAACCCCCCCCCCCTCCCCTTAGACCGAACTCCGTAGTTTATGGACGTTCTCTAAGCCTTGAATCTTGGTTAAATAAAGGAGTGCTAGACAATGACATTTCTCCCGAGTGTACTGCAGATATAGAGGAGGAATTGATGGAGGTTATTCATACTGGTTAGCAGATACTACCTAAGTTCGCTGGTGTTCAAATACGGCAGTAATTAGTTAGTGGTAGTAGATTCCTGGGGGATACGAATGGGAAGATAAGTGTGTTGGCTGCGTAGAGGTGAGCAAATTTTGACATCGTTGGTGGGAACTGAATCCACCTGGCGTGAACTGAAAACGAAACAAGATTAATAACACAAGAGAGCAGTGATTTGCATCTTAGTGAGGGAAGGGAAGAAAATATGTAAGATGTCTTGGTTCTGTGGTCACAGAAGTCGCAAGTGGTCATGAAGCACTTCTGAAGGATATAAGAGGTTTCAATAAACCAGTTTCCAACCATCATTGAAGGTGGTTACAGATAAAATTACGAAATGGTATACATTTTAAAACTGAAAAGGTATTTCGGGGAAAGGTTCAGCAAGCGGGAAGAGAGCACCAGTGGAGACAGTTCAAGGAAATGATAAGAATGGGGGAAGAAATATTTATTCTAAAACAAAAATAAATAAACAAAACAGAAAAGGCCGAAACTTGTTTACTACAATAGGAAGATGTGAAGGCTAAAGAGGTAGGTAAGAAATGAACATCTATAGATTGTAAATGCGAAAGTAACTCTGTCTGTCTGTATGTTTGTAACGTTTCTTGTATTAAACAGCTAATCCGATCGTGATGAAATTTGACAAGCAGATGCTATTTGGCATTAGGATGGACATAGGATACTTTTTTCTGTATAAATAATACATATTGTCATATAATCTTGAAAAATTACTGGACGGCGATAGCAACACGCATATGATGTGTACGTCTCTGTAGTGCCTTCCGACATAGCAGTTTGGTAGCTCAGTGGTTAATGCGCTTGCTTGATAATGGTTGAAGCGTAGTCTCCCGTTCAAATCCCGGTATAAGAAAAGATTTTTAAAAATTGTTTTTGGTCGTATGAGCCACGCCTGGGCGTTCAGTTGTTCGGATTTCATGTTGAACCGTAGATATCATAAATTTATGGGTGCAATGCTTGGAAAATCGTAGACGGTCTAACAATGACGTACGTCTACACTTTTTTACGCCATATTGATACCTGAAGTGTTGTTTCTCTAACAGTAAGAGTGTGTTTGATTTGCACTAACAATATTATAAATGCGAAAGTAAATGTCTTTTTGTTACGTTTTGATGACTAAATGGCTATACCGATATTGATGGAATTTGACAAGGAAATATTTTTTATAGGTAGGAAGGACATTTTTTTTCGGTATGAATAACAGTTTTAGTCACGAAATTTTGAGAACTTATCGAATAGTGACATACAGACGGATGCGTGTGTTGTCTGTTATGTTACGTCGGTTGCTCAAGCTGTGCTTCTCACGCAGTCTGTTAGTGTGTGATTTATTAGTAAATTTCGTTTAGAGACAAAACTTATTATTTATTATAGATGTCGATTTGCTCTTCACTGTATTATTACTTTGTGTCTGCCTAAAATTTTCTGGTACCAGTTTATTTTCTCTTATGTTTTGACATGCCTTGCGTGCGTAAACCTGGCCTAAGGTGTAGCTCTTGAAAAGCCCTACCAGCCAAAGTTATTAGAACTCAAGAATTTGATGGTCATGCTGAAGAAAGAAGAAAATACCAAGCTGAAATAAAGCTTCCATCAATCAACCCCCCCTCCCCCCCACATCACAACACCTTCGTTTGTTTTTCTGTTTTTAAATATGTTGGAAATTGATTCACTTCATGGTTCGACGGTAGAATGATATAGTGATGGCTTTCCTTTCATATTATGCCGATTCGGTGTTGTTTGGGACAAATCTTACGTTACTAACAGCTTTTTATTCCTAATTCTGGCAATGAAATTCTGAGTCCACGCGTAAGAAGTCATGGGTAACAGCTAGAAACAGCAAAGTAGCATGGAACACTTGAAACAGATGCACAAGCAACAGCACCTTAGAGTTGAAGTAAAGATGTGCGCATGAAGAATATTATGAGATGAAGGGGACTTCTGAATTTCTGTGGTTGTGCTAGAAAACTGAGGGGCAGAGAGAGGATTTTGAAAATTATAAATAAGAATGTGGATACGAAAAACGCAAACATATGAAGCAACCGGCTTAGTGAGATCATTAGGGACTATACCATACAGGGATGAGAGAGGAAATATCAGAAAATGGGTTTCTATACATAAGTAGGAGTGAGCAGCTTAGGAAATTATAAATAAATAATGGAAATACTATGAGGGAACTGGAAAACTTAAAAAAAGCGTAAAAGGGCTGAATTAATATTACTAATAATGTATTAAAGATAGGGGAATACGACATAGTATTATACACTGAAATGTTATTTATATTCAGTCTGGAGACACTGCATACCATGATAGAGGACTGGAAAAGTGCCAAGTAGTACCGGTTCATAAAGGAGGAAAGACAAATAACGTTGAAAATTACAGGCCAATTACTTCGCAGAAGTGGGTAAGCTAATTTAGAACGTTTTATGCCAGGAACGAAAGTTATTTTCAAAGCGTCAAGACTTAAGGAGTGGATATTCATGTGAATCTCAGTTACTGGGCAATTTGCAAGATATTTCGGATGAATGGAGGAGGGAGGTCAAGTTGATATCTCCATTGAGTGAGTCATAAAATGGTGGTAAATAAGATTAAAAACAACCCTGTGGTCAATAAAACATGACTTGCTGTGTGGTTGAGTTTTTAGAAGGTAGGAATCAAAGAGTTAATATAGGAAACGCAATGTAAAATGAAATGTAAGTGAAAACTAGAGTGTCACCGCGGTGGTTATTGGGTCGGTTGCTGTTAATTATTCTAATGAATGATTGCGTTGATGGTTTACAGTCAGGTATTAGTAGATGACAAAATTTAATATAATGTTATTAAAATAGAAGAGGATTGTGACAGAGTATCTAGCTAAGTACATCATCATGAGATAAAGACAAATTGAGAAAGAGGCACCTTGTTAGGTACACAGATATAAAAACAAATGGTTTTGTTTGATTTTATGATCGAGGAGGAATTGCTAGATGAACACGTGAACTGTAAAGTTCTTGGCAACTCATCTTTCTTCACCGTTACCTATAATCCATCGTCTGAAAGGATTTTCATATACCATAAAAATAACACTTCCTGTCGATTCTCCGCAACAAGTCCAATGCGTTAAAACCGAAAGATATTTTTGAATGACTATCAGATTTCCTGCTCAATAAAGTATAACCATGTTCAACAAAATAAATTCTCTACATTCGACTGGTAATTCAATATCCTTTTTATTTTAAGCACCTTAGATTACACAATGGACACCTTCATTCACTAACAAATGAGACACTCTCAGTGTTTTGTCATTTCTCATTTATATTTTGCGTATGACAATTCTTAAATTGGTGCTTCTCTTTGTGGCACACGTAAGTTCATCTTCTCTTCAACTCTACATATACGAGTATCTCTGCACCAAAAATATTCTGCCTCCGTACAACGATGCAGCTTTTCCCTTTGCTCTAGGCTGCTAACGAAAGCTTTCTGAAATAACTCGAATCTAAACAAAAAAACATAATTAATTTTACATTTGTATTATAAATTTAATCGATGTGTAAGGTGGAAAATCGCATAAGGCGTATATCGACAGTGAAGACTGGAAAGGTGTAAGTAGAAGAATTAGCAGTAACACGTGGAAGGGAAAAGATGACAACAAACCAACACTTGATTTCAGGTACACCGAAGTGAGAATATTTTCTTTTGTAGGAAATACAATTGGAGACTAGAATAAATTAACAAGGGATATGCTTAACAATTCGCCTTTAGAAGTACAAGAATTTAAATTAGTAGTACGTAAAAGGCGAATAGGGCGAATATAGGTGAAAAGGGAAATTACATTGAAAGAATTTTAAGTAAAAATTCATAAAATGTGAAAGTGGCTTGTAGGGAAACCCCAAGAGGGGCAGGAAGTCCATCAGAATTCAGGTATATAAAATAATAACAACAAAAAACAATTGGCAGTCATCGGGGACTGCCGACGGAAATAAAAACTTAAAACTATGATATAATACGAGCAACACGTCATACTTATAGCTACAGATATAATAAATAATAATAATTCCATGTGGTCGTAATGACCTGGTGACAGGGTTTCTATTGGCTACGAATTCCGCTCTTGTCTTAGCCGCCTTTACCTAACCCGGTAGTGCTATTAGCTGCATGGAACCTACAGTTGTGGCGTACTTCACATTACACATTACGCTGTGCCAGAGGTGAATGCCTGGCTGAGGGCCTATGAAAAACTCCACCGAGACAGGGGTAAGTCAGACACCTTAACCACTGAGCCACCAGTCCACTACAGATGTGTTGTTAACATTAACATGTCGGCTACCCATCCATAATCGCCCAGCGCACCTAATGAAGTTTTCACCGCAAAAACTAAAAATCTAACTTAGTTAACAACCCGAAGTTTGGTCGAATCTTCTCGGAGGAGATGTACCAAGCTATTGTGTCATAGGCAGGAACGCCAATTCCTTTCCTCAGGCGCCTGCAGTTTAAGGTGGAATCAGAACCACGGAACGTCCTGGCGTAGCTCATATAATCAAAGACAACTCCTAAAAATTCCTGCTCATTACGGAATTTGAACTCGCAAGAAAAGAGAGAAACTTTAGAAAATCAGCGCCTTAAACGCTGAGCTACCAGATCGCCTAGTTTTGAAATATACGTGTGCTTAGTACTATCAAAATCGGATAAAAATTGTGGGTTTCTGTGAACAACGTTGACAGAAATTAAGGTGAGGGCGAATGGAGGAGAGGGTTTAGATTTTTGTAAATCAAACGTAAACAGTATTTTTCTACATGTTTAAAAATATAAGTATGTAAAATTCTATCAAAATCGGATAAAAACTGTGTGTTTGTATGAAGAACATTGGGGAAAAAACTAAACAAACATTCATTTTTACATACTAAATGCAAGTATAAACTATACTTTCGTTTCTTTCCAAGAGTAGCACGTCATACTTATAGCTGCAGATATACTGTCAACATTAGCATCTTGGTGACGGGAACTCATACCACATCATACGCGCAACACAGTATGTCGATGATGGCACGTCGCGAACTCATAGATTTACCACCATCCATCGCATAACGCGCATATAGTAGTTTTCACTTCTAAAACTAAACCCCGATTATGATGATAAATTTATGTGATGTGACCATCAGGCTTAGAAATTTTTGCAAATGGTTCTATGGTATGAAGGAAGAGCTTCTAATCCACCTGGAAACTAGGTAGCTTAAGGAAGACCAAAAATAGTTAAAGCAAATAAAAAATTAAATTCAGCGCTAGAGCCACCTCTCAGTGGCTAAGGAATCTAATTGGAGATCGAAAGGCCTCCGGTTTGAGTGCCTGTCTCGGCAGGGATTTTCATGGGCCCTTTACCCTACCTTCACCTATGGCTCAGCTTACTGTGTAATGTGAAGTAGGCCAGAACGCTTCCGTGGTTCGGATTCCGCGTTAAATGTGTAGGTTCCCTCCAGAGCCAACAACCCTAGTTGTAATACAGATGTATACACTTTCACAGCAATTCAAGCTGAACAAAGGCTTAATAACGTGGTCATTATTGGCCCAATGAAACATATATACAAAATTTACGTTTTGGTACGTGATTATTCCATCAGACAAATGTTTATAGGTCGTTAAATTTATGGGCGTCAGTGTTTAGAATTCAAAATATCTATGAATTGCGTCTAAAGCAATAGAGAGTAGCCTGCACTGTGTTTTCAATTATATGGGAGCAGATTCATCGCGGCACCACTCTTTCTCGCCATTGATACACCCGATAAGGCATTAAACGTCTGACCAATGGAGAAGACGACTGATCGTATTTTAACTCAAGCAACAGCATCATACGTGTATGATTAAACGTGTTGACTAGGAACATATTTTTGCTAACTAGTATAATAATAGTTTGAGAACATTGGCATCGCTTGTTTATTCTTAATGGCGTTGCATATGGCAAAACATACTAATCTCGGTTGGAAAAGGAACACTGGAGCAATAGTTAAGGATTAAATTTTCTTTTAAATAGAGGAAAATTGACACAGAAACGTTTAAAATGGTTCAGGCTGTTTATGGTTATGAAGTGGTGAGTAGTGAGAACATTTGTAAGTTGAAAAAAGATTTTGTGATGATAGAACACTGAAAACGTGTCAATGGAGATTTATCCGGTGTAAAGATGCGATATAACCTTCGCAAATGTCCAGCCGTATAGAGTCATGAAAACATAACGTTTCGACAGCTGCCTCTGCCGTCGTTATCAGGTGCAGAGCGGTCTGGTTGTTCAGTGTTTAAGGCGTCTGAATGGAGAAAGGTCCCCAGTTCTAATCCCTATCTTGACGGGGATGTCCTTCACCTGACCTTCACCTCTGGCAAAGCTTGCTGTGTAATGTGAAGTAAGCCAGAACGTTTCCGTGTTGGGATTTCACGATAAACTGTAGGTCCCCTACACCCGGTAGGATTACCGGGTTATTTTAAGGGGATTAGTATGGGGGAGGAATGGGCAGCCACTAAAAATCCTGCATGCACCAGGTCATTATGACGAGACGAGCCTTTACATTTATCAGGCGTTGCATAGTTTACAAGGGGGTGTACGACACGAGGTAGTCACTGTAGACTTATAATCGACTGAAGCTACACTGCACCTGATGAAGACAACAGGGCCAGCTGTCGAAACGTTACGTCCGTTGACACTCGCGAAGATAATATCGCAGCACTGAAGATGATATACTTCCGGAAATATGACTAATACTTTGGATTGAGCAAAATGTTCAAAAGTGTCTGAAATTCATCCAAACAATCTTTGGGAGTCTAACTTGCTCAATCGTTTTCACAGGGGCTTCCAGTATTGTATTGATTCACAAAAAGTATTTTTTTAAATAGTTATGTAAACTAAAAATAAAAAAGTCCAGTAGTACCCGATGAATAGTTGGAATAAATAAACTGGAAAGGATGTAGTCGATCATACATGTGGTTAAATGTGGGAAAATACTACTTATCTATACTTACAGACGAAATGATCCGAGATATAAGAACTGTCCTGTGTAGCGAAGGACATGGGTTCAAGATCATCCCAGGGGCTTGCAGCATTAGTGATTTTTAACTATGCATTGTCTTCGTAGTGTGGTGTCCTTGCTGTGCTACTCAGCTTCATTCATAACAAACTCATGAATACGAACGAGGGAAAATAAAAATGATGACTGCGTGTAAAATAAATTCCTGCGATAGGAACAACAAATTGTAAAGGTATGCGAACTTCATTTCAGAAGCAGAAAGAAAGGGAATTGCGTGTGGACATAATTTCGATGACTTATGATAGTGTACGTGCAGTACTTGTCGGATAGGTGAGTCTAATAATCGACCAGTGGCTGGTTGAAATCCGTGACTGTGCCTCATTGCGCTGACTCCAACAATAATGTGCTGCTCGATTGATTCTTAAGACCACTAACTTAATCAGCACGAAGCGCTTCCCACTGTATCAAAATTTCCTTCGAAAGTTCTCCCAAAATTCATGCAAAGAACAAAGTGAATTACAAGATGAACAAAAGAACGAAACCTTCGCTCATCTACCCGCTGATACACTTGTAAAACTTTATACTAGCAATACTCCTGAGGGGATTCCCTTTTCTGAGGCTACTTAAAATAAAAACGCGGTAAAAATATGAAGTAATAGTTGATATAGGACCTACAGTAAATAATATACATTACATTATTTTCTGAAACACAAGTACGGCAACTTGATGCATGTATAGATTCAAGACTAAAGTTTATGTAACACAAAAGTTGCTATTCGACGTCGGCGAAGTGTAAAGCTATAATCAAAAAAAGATACATTCGATTTTCAGTATTTTTTTGGCAAATCTTTACTTGTTCTGGTAAATACTTGCTTTATTGGCTTTTCTTAAAACATGGTTTCCATTTTTCTGTTTTTATTTTCACTTATAGTGCACGATATAACTGAATCAGCTTTAGGTAACTTACGGTTAATAGTCCATTTCAGATAAATACTTTATTGTTAGTTTACAAGGCCTGTGTCTGTGACGCAGGTGGTATATTCGTGTTATAAGTGGTGTCTGTATCTATGTTTCTGTGACGGTTTAGGACTTAGGCGCGAGACCAGGTGGCGTAAGAAATTTTCACCACTCTGGAATTGGTTAGTAGTTGTGGTGGAGCTCAACGCTTGTTTACCTAATTGTATGCCAAAATCCTACTTAAAATCCAAAGCCTCCACGGTGAGTACGGGTTGACGGCGATTCCACCTTCGCATGTGGAATAATCTTCGGAAGTGTTAGTCTTTCGGGACTGGAACCAGGTTTCATCCCTTCACTTCTGTCATCTTCACTTACACAATATAAGAACAACATATCACACTTAACAACAGTGATATATGCATGCACAAGAATACTTACGAGATTACAGACAGAAGAATGAAGAAACCAAGATTCACTCGTAGAAGTACTGCATTTTGGAATCAGGTATTGATCTGCTTTGCTTTACGCTGACGTGTCATATGTCAACGGACATCTTCCCCCTTTTGCCCGGCGAAGTGCGCCAATCGTACGTAACATTGACCGAACAAGTCGTCGGAAGTCTCTGAAGAAATAGTCAGCCATGTTTCCTCCAAATCCTTCCAAATTGCGAAATTGCTGCCGGTGCACGAAATCAGTACCGGATTAGCCACATAGCAAGAGTTAGCAAATGCTACGGGCCCCGCGCCTTCTGGGGGCCCCACGCCTCCTAGGGGGGCCCCGCGCCTGGAGCTTTCCCGTCAGCCTAGATGGGCGAGCGTTTTTTTTTTTTTAGCTCTACAATTCCCCTGGACGGCGAAAACAAAGGGCCCCTTCTTCACATTTGCTACGGCCCCGCGCTGTCTTAATCCGGCCCTGCAGGAAATTGTGCGCGGCCTGACCTTTCAATCATGTCCCAGATATGTTCGATTAGATTCATGTCTTGTGAAATAGGTAGCCAAATCATTCGCTGGAACTGTCCAGAATGTTCCCAGAACAAATCATGAATGATTTTTGCTTGGTGATTGTCGTTCTAAAAAATCCATCTTTTTTACACGATTTATATTAGCTTGACCTTTATGTATGTATGTATGAATGTAACGAAATTTCTCAACTCCAATTTGACCCACTTCCAGATGGCCGGCTGTTTGAAATTTCGCTCACATATTAAGAACCGGTGACAATACAATAATTTCATAGCAATGTCCTCCTGTTCTCATTACTTTGCTCGAATCCATCTTTCGGATGAAATTTTTGCGGATATTAGAAGTGACTTCGTACTATTATAGAACAGTAGTCTTCCACATTTACCTTGCCATTGGACCTCTGGTTACAAAATTAACTTCAATGTAAAAAAAGCGTGTGGTGCTCTCTACATACTTTTTACAATGACTCTATCTTTACAAACAGCCAGCGACAAAAAATATAAGACGACTGATATCTAGCACCCCACGCTTTTTCAAAATAAGTTAATTTTGTAAACAGTAACTTTATTCTTTAAGCTTATTCAAAAATTAATTTATCGTGAAATTGGGACGTCCTATCGCTGTTAACCAAAATCTTTATATTTAAAGATTTTCTTTTACCTTTAAGTTCACATTACTACAAAAGTGTGTTTTTAGTTTTTTTAAACTACAATTTTATTTTTGGAACATGAAGGCAATGAAAGCTGGAAAATTGAATTTCCTAATTGCTGAACATAACCATTTTCAGTCAATGGTCAGTTGTAAACACAGCCCATTTCAGCATGGAGCACCACCAGCTTGCACAGTGCTTGCCATGGTCTCTTGGGGTGTGCACCACTCTCAAACTTTACCATCAGCTCTTGCCAACTGGAACCGTGAATCATCTTACCACGCAACCTTATTGCAGTCATCTAGCACCCAAATGATATGTTCACGATCTCAGGAAAGTTAGCAGAGGCGTTCGCGTCGGGCTTCTAATGTCATACTCCATCAACGCCAAATTTCGTTGCACTATCCAGACGGACACGTTTGTTGTACGTCCCGTATTGAGTGTTGCTATTCTTTGACGCTGTGTTGTCTGCCTGTCTACACTCACACCGCGACGTCACTGGTGTCGGTCAGTAAGTAGACGTGGTCGGCCACTGCGTTGTCCATTGTGGGAGGTGATACCGGAAATTACCGATTCATGGCACGCTCTAGACGCTGCAGATCAAGGAATGTTAAATTCACTAACTTCTCGAAATGGAATGCCCCATGCGTTTAGCAGGAACTACCATTCCGCGTTCATAGTCTGTTAATTCAAGTCGTGCGGCATCATTACGTCAGATCACCTTTCACACGACTCACGAGAGTACAAATGAAAGCCCCGACACTTCACGGCACATTTACACGTTTCTTCCATGTTATGGATATTTGCATCTTCTTATCAAATTTCTTACGCTTTATAATCCGTTTAGGTTAGCCCACAAGTCATTTTAATAATTGGTAATCCTTCAAGTACTCTTCACAGCATTTTATTTCTGTGTGTCTTCCCTCTTAACGTCACGACCAAATTAAATTGATGGAAGCTGCGCACTCCAAGGTGTCTTTTCACTTAATGTAGTGGAATATCATAGAAAATTGGTTTCTAATTTCGTAGTGCCAAAATTCAATCGTTATAGTGTATCTGAGGTATTTCTTTGCCTTTCACAGCATATTTTTATGTTTTTATGGCTTTACGACTCGTCGACATCATTAGAGGTGGGATGGGACTAGGACAAGGAACGCGAAGGAATTCGGTCATGGCCGTTTGGAGGAAACATCCCTGTATTCGCCCGGACTGATTTGTGGAAACCATAGAAAACCCAAATCTGAATGCCCGTACGGGGATTCCAACTTGCGTCCTCCAAATGAGAGACCAGAACGTTTACCACTCACCCACCAAGCTCGGTTCCAGCAGATATGTTGCAACACATATCAAGTAGATAAGTGCAATATTATGACTACATACTTCTCTCTTTGTAACTGTTGTTTTGTTCACCGCAGTAAGTCTGTTTTTAATTCATTGTATTCTGCATTGATGGTCGAATATATCTCAATATATTAAGTTTTAATTTCGAAACTCTTAATTAACAGTCAACATTGTTTGATTTTCTATTACTCTTCATATACAAGATTTCGCACACATACAGATGACTATTGGTCACAGATTTGTGAACACCCTGATTTATTTTTAATGTTCATAGCAGCAAACAGCAAACGATCACCGCAAATCCCCTATACTTCCTTAAAACTTTCGCCGACCCAAATTGTTGTTGTTATGGTTACATAATCTTTATTCATCAAAATCAACTAACGCTGGACTCTGTGCTACGTGAATATTTCAACCTTAAATATCTGCTACAATACGACGGTAAGTCAAAAAATGATTATCCTCAAATTTTAGGTTTTGTATGAGGTTGAGACAGGTTTAGTGGAAGTCCTTTGTTCGCTTTCTGGACCACTCCTTTATTTCTCGGTATAAACACCAAAACTATACAAGTATCTGTCAAAGTGTAAAATGAGTTTTCCATTCTTTGTTAATAGAAAGTGACACACTTCTCGTTGAGCCGTTTCACTACTCCGTCTATCACTTTGCCGCCACTGAAAATACTTCAGCAACGCAGACATTTCTTTCGTGTTTCCAGACTCCAACCATGTTTGTTCGGAGCGTTATTGTGGATAGGGTACAGATGGGAGTGTTTTCCCGACCAATTGAGTCTTAAGGCGGCTAGAATCGCCAGACAGGTGATGGCAACCTTATTTTTGGGACTGTGCAGATTTTACTTCTGTTGATTTTATGAAGCAGACAATTTTCCGATGTGGATTCCACTTTCTAACGCCAGCTAGTGGTAACTCTTATTTTCGCTGCGATTAATTGTCAAATTACCTTTTAAATAATTTTTAATAGTAAAAGAGCGGTGTAAAAATCAGTGTTTTTTAGCTTGACCTATTCGTCACACAAGAATAACACACTTTTTGATGTACTCTTGTTATATGAATGTTTAACCAATTCAGTTTTACATTAAGAAAACAGCCCACTACTTGATATGTCTATAACCCGACCTTTTTATGGATCCTCCTGCAGGAAGCGTATATTTATCAAAGGTGAGGTGGCTATTTGCTTTCCTCGCATGGCTAAGTGTTGAAGTATGTGTGTAGGTGACTGTACTCATAGTTCATAAGTGAAGTGTGGTTTTACATGAAGATGAAACAAGAGAGAGGGTGAAATCTAGTGCCAACTTGTTCAGGCCTACTCTTCCGAAGGAGACCCAGGCAAGAGTTGTGGGTGGCGAGGAGGAGAGTCCTCATTAAATGGGTAGGTTACAATTCCATAATCTCTGCGAAGTGACTGAGATTTATTGCTGGAATTTGATACGCAATGTGGTGAGAAAGTTTCGTGTATCACCATTTAACCGGCTGTCGAAGTTACCAGTGATAAAAATTTCTCCGATTACCTGTTCTCAAACCAGCTAACTTCTTATCGTGCATCATAGCGTCTGCGTGTCGATTAATTACGTCGAGATGTTTAAAAGAGTTTCTAAGAATTATTTGATGAAAATACTACATTAATTAGTACATGACTAATCTTTCAGCAAATATTAATGAATTCTTACGGGGTGGGGGGGGGCAAGGAACGGGAAGGAATTCGGACATGGACTTTTGAAGGAACCATCCCGGCGTTGGCTTAGAGTCATTTGGGGAAACCTGGAAAACCCAAGTTTGGATGGCCGGATGAGGATTCGAACCCACGCTATTCTGAATGCGAGGCCAGAGTGTTAACCGCTCATCCAACTCGCTCTGTAATAATGTGGGATATTATTCGTTACAAATGATGGAACTGGAGTCTAGGAGTGACTACAGTATAAAGTTTAATACATAAACTGATGTAATTACCAATATACGAAATCTTTTGAATATTTCTACAGATGTTATTGATCACAAAAATATTGCTATCCACCTGTTTGTTGAAGGCAGCAGGATTGATATCTTCGTATTCGCAATTATTTTAAGTTTCATAATAGAAACATACCCGCAATGTTGATTCAGTTGGTTGCGGCACCGTGATGGTGTTTGGCGCCTGACACCTGGTTTTTTGTTTCGAATCCTGGTCGTAGAAGAACTTTCGTCATTTGGAGATGGCCGGCAGAGAAATTCTAGGACACAGCACATAATAGTAATTAGTTCTCTAAGTGCCACCACAGCTATTTGTATCATTGTAATATTGAGTTCAGTATATTTTATAAGTAAGCGTTACATGTATAAACAAGATGTTTCACAAACGTTCTCTTATGGGCAGTGCAGTCCAAGCTATTAGTCAAATCTACTTATACGTCTAAAATTTGGCAGAAAATAGTGTTTATGGAAAAAAACCTATTTCAGATACCAAACATAATATGATTTAATACATCGTCATATCCCAGACAACCTAATATGGTTGAGAAAATGAATCTTTACATGTCTCTCAGTTATAGTATGCTTATACAATTTACGTATTCTCTTTGCTGCTACTACCACACCATTTCTTTTGTTTGCGTTTAATTTATTATATATTTATCTCTTTCCTGAACTGATTTTATCATTTACGTTTGGCTAGTTTTGAATTTTCATGAGTTCATAACTGATTCAACAATTAATACAGCAGCTATACCGTAACACGGAAGCCAGTTATTATGATAAATTCCTCATAATAATATAAGATATAAATTTTTTGCTCCGAAATAGCGCGTTTTTTCGGAGGAAGGAATATATCTAATGGGTCATTATTTTACTACTTTAGTACACAATTCCCGATCACCAGATTGTGCACCAGAGTCCTGGGTTAAATCTCAAACCATACGACACTGTAGATGTTTCATCCTTCCGATGGGGACGTTAAGCCTGGCGCCTCCGTTGTTTCCATGGAAACAGTAGCCCTGACTAGGCCGATGCCGTGTTTCACTCTCTCCCAGCTTTCATTAATTCACAACACACAACACAATACACTGAACATACACATATTGCAGTCTTCCATAAAAACAATAAACACGTAACTACAATTCCATTATTGGGAGAAACCAGGATATCAATCATAAAATGTTCTTGGCGTGCACGTAATTTTTGTTTAAAATGTTTTATATCATCCAGACATTTGCGTATTTCTCAAATGAAAATAAATAATTTGGAGAATTTATTTCAAAACAAATTTGTAATGCTACAGGATCGAGTGGCAATACAAAAAATACAAATAAAAAAAAAATATTTCGTGTGTCGTGTGATCGAACCCAGGAACCTCCGCTCAGGAACACATCGCCTCAAGAGGAACGGTTAAACAGACGTTATTAACTAATAGTCTTCCGTAGAGGTGTAACTTATTTAGACACAATTTTTATACTTTTTAATCCCCGATTTCTTTTAAACGGAGGCCCACCAGGAAGAACTGCTTCAGGGCAAAAAAAAAAAAAAAAAACAGAGTTGACGTACGATTTTTCTGACATATTCGTTTTAAGATAGTGATTTCCACACTGAAAAACTCTCCTGGTGAGAGAAAGCAGAGGTGACCGCGTCACGTGACCACGTCACGTGGTTTGAGACAGCTATTGTTGAGAGTGCAGCGCGGCATATTGGAGGTGTGTTAATGTAGTTTTGATTTCCTTGCTTCTAAGTGTGTCCATGGAGAGGGACTCAGGTTGAAGTCGCTGTTGGCATTGTATGGAATTATAGTGTGACGATTATATGGCACCATTAAGTGTATATAATACATATCAGAGAAGATCCTAGTGAAATAACTTACCACCGCAACGATAACTGTTCACCAAAAGAGTAGTTTGTGAATTCAATGTCTACCTAAAAATTTATTCTCCAGAAAGAGAGATTTCTTTTTATATTAAAGATTATATATGGTTGGTGAATGTTCTTTGTAAATAAGTCTGTGATTTGCGTAAATGTGGATGCAGTGGTTTTGTAATTATAGAATGAAATTCCGCTGGCTCCCTTAATCAGTTATTTCAATAACTGTATAATTTTAATGATAAACTATGCAAACCTTAATGACAATAAAAATTAAAGCACAACTTTACGTGGAGATTTTTAGAACTATTTAACGGTAGAAATATGTTTCCACGTAACTGAAACAAAACAAAAGAGCATTCAGGTCGGTAGTTTAATGAAGCCAAACACAAGAACCATAAAATATTTGATAAAAAGAGAGGTTATTCTTTACAATGCAATCACCCGGAACGCCTAGACTAATGGCTACGTCTCCAAGATCACCGAGACACTGATTAAAATATTGACTAATTTCTGTCGGTATAGTGACTCAGTGAATCCTGTTTTCATCACCATAAGTTCATATAATTATTCCGTGTTATTCTCTATCATCCCCCTCTCATCTCGAATTCCCACAATTGAGTGATAATTATTTCTGTGTTGTTTGGCCTTGGCAAAGTTTGTTAGAGTACCACTATTTAGAAATGTTCTACAACAACCACCGACAGAAACTTCTGTTGGTTTAACATATGTTGAATAATAGAGTGTAAAAAATTTAGAAAGCCTTGCATTAAATAGAAGATTTTCTTATTACAGAATTAATAATATTAAAAATTCAAGTATGTTAAATATTAAAAAAGAAGAAATTGGAAACAGAAATCTCTTATCTGATAAATAAAAATTAAATAAATTGATATTCTGAATATTTAAAGATTGTATCTTATTATAATTGTGCCTAATTTTTTTTCAACAAACTAAAAACACGGATTTTGATTATAGTTCGTGAGGTTTAAATTTTTAAAATTCTTATGATTATCATTTAATTTCTTTAATGTTTCTTAAAAAACTTCGCGAGTCACCACAAAGCCGTGCTAGTAGCTGGTTTTTTTATTTAAAAAAAAAATTTCCTCCGGTTTGGCCACTAGTTACACAGGTGAACAGTGTGAGTCTTGACAGGGGAGGGGAGATATTTGCGTTCCTGCCCGAAGTATAAACAGGCCTGTTCGGACCGGCGATATTAATCTGTTGTAAGAAAGTCTGTGTAGCTATATGTCTACGAAACGTGTTACTGTGTGTGTTCTGTATGATAAGAATATTTTTTGTTGTGATGAGGCAGAGATTTGGGACGGTCCCAACATTCGCCTAGATGATTGGGGGAAACCGCAATCTCAGGATGACCGGTACGGGGAGGAGGGGGGGCTGGGCTCATGCCTTGTACCTTTATACCTCCCTGAGCCACACTGGCGGCTGGAAAGAGGAAATATTTCACACTTCACTTTTTGTCAGCCTGATGATCATGGAAAGCTCTTTTAGCCGTTTCTATTGCGTTTGTTGAATAGAGAACTTTTGAGAAAAATTACAAAACGATTACATAAAGCCGTACCCGGAGAGGGTAAGACGCCGGATGTACTACCGCAACCTCACCAGTCGAGCTTTCAAATCGCTGATATTAGTTATTAAGAATTTGATGTATACAGTATGTTAGCGTCTATAAACATTTAGGATGATGTGCAAGTGAAGGCCACGTTGAAGTTATATTTAGCTTGGTGTTTGTCAGTAGGCGCGCTTCGTATGCAACTAGTTTGCTTAGTGTTGCACAAGTTGAATATGACGCCTTGTTGACAACGCGGATGTTGTGTTAAACGCCTTCAAAACAGACATGTCGTATTTTACCCTGATTGCAGCCTTGCATTATTGGTATCGTATGATTCACTGGTTGATGAATCCTGGAATCGACAGAAAACTCCTAGAAGGGTTTATAATATTTCTGCCAGCGAGGCACTGTAGAACGTGTGTTTAATTGTACCGAATATTACAAATAATTATTCGTTAATTATTATTACTTTCACATGATGATTGGGATCTTTTGTAAATGAGGACTCGCAAAAATCATTTTACTTTCTTACTTAAAGGACTAGTATAAGTATCATACCTCTTATCAGATGTTCCAAAACACAGCAGATAACTATTATATGGTTTTACTCTAAATGCATCATATTAGAGCGAGGAGAATTATGAGCCTCTGGTCTGCATTCGTTGAGGGCAGTTTAATATCAACTTCCTGAAAAAAAAAGGGCACAGCCAAACAATCAAAACGTAGCCTTGCGGATGATGCTCTCAAACGTTAACATTGGCTCAAAGTCACGCGAAACAATTTGCTATTGTTTCATATGATTGTAATGATCTAAATGTAAGTAATATTTATTAAAATTGTAACTAACGATTAGAAACATCATGAATAAATTATGTACTGAAAGCTCCGTTTTAGAACTACCTGCAAGGAATTAAAATGAATTTTAATATACTGTGTCTGCTGGTGGGATATTAGACGAATGATTCTTACTAATGTACGCAAGATCAAAACTAAATAACTAACTACCATAGTCGATCACTATAAACGAGACTTCTTTTAAAAAAAATTACTAGATTAATAGCAAGCAAACGATCACAAAACAATTCTTCTGAAAATATTGATCGACGTGTGTGTAGCCAATTGCTGTAGTCTTTGCTGTCGATAAATATCTTTCCACCTAAGTCTTTATTGAGGTGTCCAGATAGATGATAGTCATATGGTGATAAATCTGAACTGTAAAGGAGAATCCAAAGTAGTGCAGTGTAGTTCTTCGAATTAAGCAGAACGCTGCAAATCAGAATCTTGTATATTTTGTACCGGAAGTCCGTTCTAGCCTTGGTCATACTGGTATGCAGCATCTGCAGATGGCAGCCTGAGTACTGACAATTAAATCAGTTTTATGGGTGAGAGGTAACGCTAAGGGAGAAAGAGGTTTCAAATTTCGGTTTTCCCTATTTTCTTAAATCACTCCAGGCCAGTGCCGAAAAGGTTCCTTCAAAAAGTCATCCGCTAATTCTATCGCGTTACTAGTCCCCAATCCTATCCCGCGTCTAATGACCTCAACGTCGACGAAGCGTAAAGACTGATTTTTTTTAAAAAAGGCAGAAAATCTACGAACGCAACAGTTTCAGGATCCTAAAATTTGATTATAACAACTTTTCCAGCCGGCAAACGGGTTTTGCCTTCACCGGAGTTACTTCTACAGCCTTCCGAGAAGCTATTAGGCCACTTGTGCACTTGAAGCTTCAAAAGTGTATCATTGCTGTACTGAGAAAGCAATTTACTCAAAATTTCTGTTGAGTTAAAACTTTTATGTAGAAGACAATAAATATGCGTTTCATGAAGAACACTCTGTTCAATGATCGTGGTAATAAGTAAAAAAACGATTTGGGAATTTGCAGTGACGGATCTGGGGGAGGGGGCTAGGGGGCTCAATGCCCCCCCTCCCCAACGTATCTAAATAAATTTTGACATGAGGTTTCTGTCGTGGCCTTCGCCTCCCCCCCTCACATTTTCAAGCACCCCCACTCCCCAACCAAAATCCACTCAAGCCCTTCCCAAACCAAAATCCTGGATCCGCCATTGATAATATGGGTGTAGGATTTGGCGTTCCAGTGTATCAATATTACCTGAGCGCTGTAATGTTTTTTTGCTTTAGATAATTAGGTCAATTTACAATTGATTTACATACTACGTACAAATAGAATATTAATTCTTTTTTAAAACTAAAAGTAACTCACCAGTGTGAATACTCGCGTTTGACGCCACCACACAGGATGAAAGGAGAGAAGGAGGAGGGTACAAAGGGTCCAGGATCAAATCCTAGACCGTATCGGCCGTCCCAATTGCGATTTAGGCGGTTTCCTGCATCCACCTTGATGATTGCCCAACCTCAGACTCGTAAACTACTCATTTCATACAAGTTGCACGTTTCGCCGATATATGGCAACACAAACAATCCAACATTAAGGCTCGTTCTCACGGTGCGTGGTGGCCAGTACGCGCCTTTCATCATCTACCACCTGCTAACATATGCGGCAAAGATGACAGGCGTTCCCTAGCACGCGCCGGGGAACGAGCCTGTAGGATAAGCGCTGCAGATCTAACAAATCTGGTTGTGTGATGGGGGCCTCCATTGATTCCCCCTTCTCCCACCGCCTACCCCTCCACCCTCCTCAATCACTAGACAGAACAAAATCAGAAATATTTTATCAATGAGTGGTGTGGTCACACGTAGGTGGTCCTAATGACAAAAGCTTCATTCCAAACCATCAAAACAATACGAACTGTTACTGCCCTGGAAAATCCAGGGTGACTTCTGTAAGCAAATCTGAAGCTAGGTACGGCATCGAATCGTAATCAACCAAGCGAAACACTTTTTGTGTATAGGATAGCGAAATTACATATGAAAGAAAATTAAATGACAGAAATAGCGGTTTGGTTCGTACGTAAAAAATTTACAAGTTACAAAAAAAAAAAAAAAAAAAAAAAAATAAGATCGGAAGTAGCTCTATAGCTGTATGTTCGCAAGATTTTTTTTGGGGGGGGGGGAGGGATGAATATGTAAGAAATAAAATACGGCATGAAGCGAATAATTTGCATGAACCAGGCATATAGTCTATTTTTGTAATGGTTGGACGTTTTACAGAGTTAAGTGCGGATGTGGTGTATAATTAGTTGCTAGGCCTAGTTCTCATACCTCTTGATGATGAATTAAACTAAATGTTTAAAGTACTTTGGGATAGATAAAATTCTTTCGCGCAACTAGCCGAGTGCGTCTGTTCGGCGATCATAGTTCTACCGCCATTTTCAAGTGACAATCTATAAACAACGCCTAGAAAACCATCAGTCTACATTATTTAATATAATTCGAAATTTAATCTGTAATTGATAGGTAGCATTTGCTTTAATGGATTAAAACAGAAAAAATTAGCTGTCTGATTTTTAGAACATCATGGAGGCTAGCTAAACGGAGATAACAACGTTTGGGCGCACCTGGTTAACAAATTGTGCAGAGGCTAACTGATACATGGGTTGACCACGATGTGCTCCCAAATCATGTAGTAAGCAGCTTGTTACGATAGTTTCCTCAGCCGTCAAAAAGTCCACCATTCAGTTCTTTCCTCGCTCCTCCCATTTCAGAAATGGTAGCAGTGTGTAACACGAATCCGACTCGTCAGTGTAAAAGGAAATAGTCCTCTACACGTATCTCACTTTTGGATTGACAGTCAACCCACTGCTTGTGAGCGTCGATTCTGTAAACCACAGTGATAAGGATAAGGATGGAGGTATTCCTCAACGCGACTACCTCTCCCCACCAGAAATTCATTAGACATAAAATTTATACTCCTCGATTCTGGGAAATATTGAGTGAATTGTGAGTAACTGCCTCTTAAAGACCGTCTCTGGTAGTTACGTCTTTACTTCCACGTGCGTAAATTTCTCATATTGTCATGGTTAGTGTACAGAAAACGTTTGCACTATTTCAGTACATAATAATAATAACAGCAATATGTAGAAATGGAATTTCGAAAATAGAAAAGAAAGAAAAGAAGTTGCTAAAGACGGTTGGCAAGCCAAAATAATTTAAACAATGAGCTTATATTCTCCCTGAAATGAATTCAAGAATTACATGACGAAAGTGAGAAGATCGACATTACAGTGAAAAAGAATGTGTCCAGAAATTTATGGTGTATCGTCAATTTCGTGAAAATAGAATGATGTAAGTCTCACTGGTGAAAGAAAAGAAAGAAATTTTTGCACTCTGGAAAGACGATTGAATGTACAAAAAAAAAAAAAAAAAAAAAAAAAAAAAAAAAAAAAAAAAAAAAAAAAAATAAATAAATAAATAAAAAAAAAAACAAAAAAAAAAAAAAAATGAAAATTTCGCAGATATCGGATAAGTTCTACGAGAAATTCAGGAAAATATGAAGGTTATTATTGGAAGAAAATCGAACACCAGCAAGCAAAATAATGAAGGAGTACTGATGAAAACGTGAAGCGCGTGGGAAATGAGGGAAGATGGTTAGTACCACTTTAAAAATTGTTTAAATTTAAAATAATAATAATACTAACTAACGACTTTCCGTCAATACAGGCACATGGACTTCTTAGTCATGTATTGTATTTAAATTCTCTGAGTACCTTTACTGCGTAAAATGTCAAAATAAAATCCATTTTAACTTGAAAAAAAGTCCTAAATAGTGCCCAAAAAAAGTCGTTGTTTATAAGACTATAATTCTCATCTAATCTTCGCGTTCTGTAATCACTTTCAGTATTTTCGACTTTCTTTGTGTGTTTGGGGCAAGGACCTTTAAGTGACCGCGAAATCTTAACAAATACCGACGAGTATATGAAAAAGTTTGGCACCGAGCGTGGTGGGTGAGCGGTAACGCTCTGGCTTCGCATTCGGGATGACGTGGGCTCGAATCTTCGTCCGGACATCCAGATTTGGTTTTTCCATTGTTTCCCCAAATCACTCAAGGTGAATGCCTAGATGCTTCCTTTAATAGGCCATGGCCGAATTTCATCTCGTTACTTGCCCCCCATCCTACCTCGCCTCTAATGACCTCGACGTCGACGAGGCATAAAACCGAAAGGAAAATTTTGGCGTAACTAGCCATGTATTTCCCTTGCTATTTGAGGTGTCCATATATTTCAAAGTAAATACATGTCAACCTTTAAATGAGAATAAGTATTTTCTTGAGTAACAGAATACAAGAGCGCACTTCGGAAGTTACTAATAGAAATATTGCACTCAGTTCCGGAAAAAAATCGTTATCAGCGCTGAAGATGTAAAGAAAATTTTAATTTTTACGCTTTATATTTAAGTGATAAAGGACCCAAGTTTCCAGCATCCGTTGAACTGAAAGAGCCGCCTGTAAAATTACACTCTGTTACAGTGAAAACATCACACAACGTAAAATGATTCAAATGTATACGGGGCTGAATATAAGGGGTAATCTACAAAGATAGTGAAGAATGAGAAAGGAGCCGAAAACTATAAGATGATGTAAAGTGTATGAGAGGCATTGCTGAGTGGTTAATAGTATCGGATTGCCGTAGGAAGGAGGCACGACTTTGCCGGCACGTGTTCAAGAGAACACATGTCTGCAAGCGCAGTTGGAAATTATGTAAGCTGTTAGTTAATACTCGTGCGGCTTAGCACTCCATTCATTATCAGAATAAATAACCTGCCCTCCAATTGACTTTAGGGATTATAATTACAGAAACAAAACATTGGTTAATGAAGTAGACATGTTAGTAGCAATTTGTTGTAACTAACAGTTCTAATATCTGTTATTAAAATACGAGTCCATCCACCTCTCATAGTCGATCTGAAACTACTATCGGGTGAATAGTGAGTTTATCAGAGACATACTTCGATTGATGATGTCGTAAGATCAGTCAATGTTCGCTTCCAACGCTCAGTTCGTAAATACTTTAATTCTGTTCAGTCATTGTGTAATCTTACCTTCGCTCTATGACACTTGCAACACAGTTCAATAACGAAACAAGCTTAACAAACTCATATTACAAAATAGAGCTAATAACTAGTGTGTGAAATGTTAAACATGTAAATGAGAATTGGATAACGTTACATGTTTCCTTTTAACGTCAATGTTCCTTAATTTTATAAGGTTGTACTGATAAACATGAAAGCTGTGGCCCGGTTTTCAAGGTTTCGAAGCAGACTGGTGAAGGAGCGATTCTGGATGGAAGCCAGCGGTTATTGCGCTTTATCGTCATGTTCTGTTCAGGTCACTAAACATTCGCTGGATTGCTGTTACAGTCGAAATACTTGGAATAATACTGTTCTAGGTAAGTGGTAGTTTAATGCACTAAGCTTTCGTCCTGCCGCAAATCAGATTCTTATTGCTGATATTGTGAACACCTAGTGAAACGATATACATGATCCTTGTCTCATGGACAAAGATAGCAATAATGTTTAATTGTCTCCAGTTCCCGGTGATCAGCAGATTTATTGAGAAATTAAATTGGGGTGGTTTTAGTGAAGGAAGTGCATATACGAGTAGTGCTACTGTTTGTGTATATATAGAGCCTATGTGATGTAGTTGTGTTCTGTCTAGAAAGTTGTTTACGTTGTAAATTAAGTATTGTCAACCTGTATCACAGGTGCTACAACATCTTCATTGCTGTTACATTAAAAATATAAAAAATAAATGAAAACAACTTAAGCAGCCTGAAGAAATCGTTTAGCAATTTTAAAAAATGCATTCTCAAGAAGATGGCGACAGTGATTGTAATCGCCGAAATATCGTGTGATAACAGTTCCTTAACTCGGCTAGTTACCAGAGAGAATTTCATAAATACTCAACGGAGAGTAATACATTAACCTTCCACATTAAAATCACTCTTATGAAGCCGACGTATTCCTCGGGGCTACTTTTCTGTGAGTTCTGCAGGAACAGTAACTGTCAGCTTCGTCAGAAGGTTTGGTGCAAGTTTCATCCTGCACTGACATGATCATTCTTGCCAAGCGTAAGCAATCTTCTCCTCTTTGCTATAAATTAAATCTATTATTTACTGCAACAAATGCTAATTTTTTAGTATTGGTTCTTATTTTTCCAATTTTGTATGTTTTTAGTGATTAAATTACGATAAATTATAAAATCTTAAAACTAAATTTTGTGTTGTTCGAGCTTGTAGAGGAATTTAATCTGCGTTTTAAACCTATTTCCTCTCCGACCTTGGCAGCGTAGGGTGAGAATGTTGGCCTCCAGTTATCACGATGGTTGGTTCAAGTCCGGAAGTGAATCAACTTTTGTTTTTTATTTACCTGCGTTTACGCTCTTCTGCACTTAATTACAGTACTTCCCTTTTCAAAAATTATTAGGGGCACCGATTTATTGTATTTTGCAGTTTTGCTTTGAGTTCGCTCATCATTATTACCACGTTGTTCATGTAAACACAACTTGCCACTATCTTTCCACACCGATATTCACGATATACCAGAGCATTTGTTTAATTTTTTTTCGACACACACGATTGCTCGTTTAATACACGCTCTGACAGTTATTTAGAGAAACACCCAGATTATTTATATATTTTTTCAGTTTTTGATGAAACAACGAAGCATTTGGGTTACAATAATAGGAACACAGTGTTCATTCTAGATATTAACTGCATGGTTTTCCTTCGGCAGTTATTACATGCATACCTTAGTTTATCTATAATTTCTCAATAATTATTTTTTCCAGATATTCTCATCGTGTATATATATATATATATATATATATGTGTGTGTGTGTGTGTGTGTGTACCATTCTCGGTAACTTGGCTTTTCTTAATTGTTGGCTACAATACTACTATTCTACGGATGTCTGTAGAACTGAATGGCATAGTAATAGACAAATACCGATAGGTGATATTAGGATGTTTGCGTCCGTGGTGTTGAAATGCAGTGCAATTACCCCTCAGGTTTTCACTTAATGGTGCAAATGAAGTTTCCTGTCGTAAATTTTCTCCCTCTTTCGTTACAACGAATTGTTTTATTAGTGTAAGTTCTACCTGTAGTCCAGAATGTGGTGTAAGTGTTAGGGAATTGTCGACGGCACCACGAAGCTATTTACATTCTCTAACTCACCCATATTTCCAATTCCCTTTCGTGAGGCTGCTATGAGCTAAGACAAGCGGAAATGGGTCTCGAGTACATTTCAGCTGTGCGAGGCTTGTTTGTACTTGACACCAAGCACGTGTCGCTGTCAAACACAGATGGGGCTTTGTTATGATGCTACTACGTAACGTGTCGGCCTTACGCCTTGAAAGGGTTATCATAATATCTACCTCCCCCAACATTCACGTGTTATACCCAGGTCGAAACATGCATCCACTTTCAGGGTGTTACAATTTTACGTCCGTGTAAATACCTTCAGTTAGATTGAGTTTGCTTGCCAGACACACATATATTATTAGAAAATGTTCAAACAACAATATTGAATGACGTGAACTTTTAAATAAAGGCTCTATTGATTTTTTTATCTGTCTTGTGCAGCTAAAATAGAAACATTTTTTGGGCATACTCGTTTCGATTTATTAGATCATCATCGCTCCCAGTGTTTATTTTCCAATTACAGTTCAGTCGAGAAATATTCAATCTCAGTCTTTTATTTATCTACTTTATGTGTTTCACACCCGCACCATAGTGTTTTTTAAAAACAAAAACATGTATCTTTTTGTAAGCACACTATTATATCCTACTTGCTATGTTTGTCTAACAACTAAACACCCATCTGTTATTGTTTATGCTGATGTAAACTTTAGCTGCTGTCAGCTAATAAATGAAAGCGGATTAAACAAAACGTTTAAAGAGACAATCAAATTCATTGAATTATATACATCAATGTACGACAATGATGAGAAAGCAAACCGTCACTGAATATTAAACAAGTACTTCTGTTGGCTGGGTGATAAATTTCGGACCTGGTATGCGATTCGAACTCTAACACCGAGAGTGGTGGTGTAACGGTTAGCGTTCTGGCCTCGCATTCGGTAGGACGGCGGTTCGAATCCCCGTCCGGGCATCCAGATTTGGGTTTTCCATGGTTTCCCAAATCACTCCAGGCAAATGCCGGAATGCTTCCTTCAAAAGGCCATGGCCGAATTCCTTCCCATTCCTTGGCCCCCATCCTTTCCCGTCTCTGAAGACCTCGCTGTTAAGAGACGTTAAACAGTAAAAAAAAAAAAAAAAAAAAAAAATCGAACCCTCACCCGGCAATCCAGATTTCGGTTTTCCATCGTTTTAAAGCTTATTTTTCCATTTTACATTCTTTTTATTTAAAGAAGAAGCGGAGAGCTGAATGAAATATTAGCTATGTGAGGAAGACCCCGGCAGCGCGGGTCTAGTGAGATGGCTTCGCGTTGCAGGGGTCGCCGGTTCAAGTCCTGCCAAGGGCCTAGGTGGTTTTAACTATGTGCTGTGTTTGTTCTGTGTTGTCCTTGCACTTGCGCTTAAGAATAATACTAGAAGGCATTATATACATAATTGAGGAATAAAGGATTTTTTTTTTTTTTTTTTTTTTTTTTTTTTTTTTTTTTTGCGTGTGGTTGATTTGACAATACTCATGTTTTGCACCATCCACCAAGAAATATAGGTCATAACACGGTTTCTTAGCAAGCAATAATATAGTTATCATTGAAGGACTGAATATGTGATTAGCTGGTGCAACTTCGACTAAGTGTCAAATATTGTATGAATTTAGATTATAACATTCTGTACATTATACGAATTTCCTCTTGAAGTAAACGCTCCAACCAAGGGAGAACGTGGGGTTTATGGGTTGTCTACATCACTGTCATTAGAACCTAGAGACAGAGCATTGTGGGTGAGCCGTAACGGTCAGGCCTGTCAATCGGGAAGACACGGATTCGAATCTCCACCCGGCCGTCTCTATTTGGGTTTTCCATGGTTTCCCGAAATCACTCCAGGCGAATGCCGGTATGTTTCCTCCAGAAGGGCCATGACAAATTCCTTCCCGTACCTTATCTCCCATCCTTTCCCGCCTCTAAGTCCTAAGAAAAAGAAAAGGGGGAGGATGGTAGGCAAGAAATGGAATTGAATTCGCACATCGAGTTTTGTAGGAACCATCCCGTCAGTTGCCTGGTGTTACTTCGTGAAATCATGAAAGATGGAAATCAAGATGATCAGACTGTTGATGGAACACTCCTCCTGGAATCTGGGTCTTCCTCCGGGTTGGCCTGGACACGGGAATGGCGCTCCCCGGGTTCCGAGCCCACTGTCGCTTTCCTTGTATTCTATATGGGTGCAAGTTACGGCCTCCCTCTGGAGGGTGCGGTAGGTTGAGTGTGCTGGAGGTGTTTGTTACAATACCCCTTCTGATATCTGATGACTGGCAACATTTGAAACCTGCTGGTGTCGTTCTTATACTTCAATAGAAGGAAAATTGCTGGCCGTCGGGCGTGGTTCCCTGTTGGGGGTGGTTGAAGGGGGCGAGCTGTTGCCGCCCCTGCCGCTCCCGAGACTTGCGCCCGGCGTCCACAGTTCCGTCGCTTCCGGTCATTGGGCTGTGGGGTTCAGTGGAGGTTGCGTGTCCTGTGTGGACGGAAGGCTTTTGGGTAGTCAAGCTGCATCTAGGCGCACTTCGGAGTCGACCGCAGCTCATGTCGTTGAGCAAGCTTGCTCTGACTGCTCCAGTGTTGGGACTGTCCTGGTGAACGAAGACCAAGCACGCCAGAGGCTTGGTGCACCTCTGCTGGCAGCGCAGCACTGCGAAATCCCTGGAGCCGAGTGAAGGGGTCAGCACCTCTGCCCTGGGTGCTGCTCCTGAGTTGGTTCGCCGCTCGCGTGTGTGGCGCCAGGGCTTCCCTGCTGGTGGGAGCTTAGCCTTTTTGCTGCCATAATAGTTCGTCTATATAAGTGGGGACTGGTAGTGCATGGGTTTTACCTACGTGTGGTAGCAACACCTTGTGAGCGCCGTGGGGACCTTCGGGGACCTTTTGTAGAGGGATCGTGCGCTACGGTGGTGCTCTGTGAAGCTTGGGAACCAGGGCTCATACACTGACGCTTTGCGTGTTGTTTAGGTGCGGGTGAAATGGTACTAAGAGCGCGCCCTAGTGTGGGAAGCCGCGTTATTCAGTGACGCTTTGTACAGTCGGTTGGCGTGATGGAACATGTGACGGGGCACTCCTGCGCGTCGCTGCGGCTTCCGACTTGCCACTGCGGGGATTGGTGAGGCCGGGTGTGGCGCGAGGGTAACACAGAGAGGCTTATGCTATGCGGCCAGGTTTTGGAAGGGTCTGCAGCCTGGTTCGTGGCGGACGCCGCATCCGCACTGCTCCCCGTGGGCACTCTTAGTGGCTGATGAAACGCGCCTTGCCTCACCACCCCTGCTATAATGGTGCGTGATTCGGTAAAGCCTAATTCCACGGCGGGGGCGTAGTGAAGTGGTGAGGTAGTGTGGTGTGGTCGGGGCGGCAGATGAAAGGCTTCGGCCCAGATACTGCATACGTTTCAATCCGGTCGATGAACCAAACATCTGTACTCATGTTGGTAGAACACGATGCCCGTACCTACAAACATTCACCAAGTAGGAGTGGTTTGGCAGCTGTGATATAGTATCAGATCAAGTTATACGTTTTAACATCTTCTGTTAATATTGATTCTGGGCACTACTATTTGTCGTCAGTAGATTGGAATACCAGAACCGCGATACGGCAATCTATAAACTTTACATCGGCCACTTGAAGATGATGTCTGAGTACCTATCATTTTTCTTGAAAACGAGCCCAAACAAATGTTTCGGCCAATTTTTGTGAATCTTCTTGGTCATGAACTTATTCATTGATGCGTTCCTCAGCTCATTCTGTTGGTTCGATGGGCTCACGAGGCTGCACGATAGGTGGGTTGCTATAACATGTCAGCGTTGGGCGAGGGTCATTATAGATATACTAGCTGATACCCGCGTCTTCGTACTCGTGGATTAAGAATTTCTTTGCCAGAATTGAGTGTAGAATGTTGTTGGTAGTGAAGGATTGGTCCCAGACAACACTGAGTCGGCATAATATGACCGGAAAGCCATCACTATATCATTCTACCGTCCAACCTGTCTCTTGAAGAGAATCAGTTTCCAACATATTTAAAAACAGAAAAACAAACGAAGGTGAGGGGATGTGGGGGGGGGGGGTTAACTAAGGGCAGCTTTATTTCAGCACTGTCTTTTCTTCTTTCTTCAGCATGAGCATCCGATTCTTGGGATCTAATAAGTTTTGCTGCTTGTGCTCTGCTAAAGCTACAACTTAGGCCAGATTACGCCCGCAAGGCATGTCAAAAAAGAAGGCAAAATAAACTGGTGCCAGAAACATTTAAGCAGACAAAAAGTAATAGGACAGAGAAAATCGACATCTATATTAAATAATATGTTTTTTATCTAAACGAAATTTATTAACAAATTATACACCAACATAATTCGTGAGAAGCATAACTTGAGTAAGCGACGTAACATTACAGAGACTAACACACACGTCCGTATCTCTGTCACCATTCGATAAGTTCTCAAAATTTCGTCACTACAACTGTTAATCATACCTAAAAAAAATTTCCTGGGCCCTCCCTACAGATTTTCTTGTCTAATTCCGTCAATATTGGTATAGGCATTTAGTTGTCAAAACGTAACAAACGAAAGAGACTTACTTCCTCATTTATAGTATTTCTACTGCAGATCACACACACACTGACTGCGAATCACCCCTGAGGGATCATTATAACTTAAAAAAGTGAACACCTACAGCAACCTACGATTTGCCTCGCATTGAACCCCTAACTTTGTGATATCTACAGTTTAACATTCAATTCGAATAACCAAACGTGAGTCTTACGATCAAAAATTTTTTTTTTAAATCTTAGCCTCCACGGAGATTTGAACCGGAGACCACGACCAAAACATTAGTAAGCAAGCGCTTTAACCAGTGAGCTGCCTGACCACTACCCAAAAAAGCAGTACAGAAACCTCCAGATCCAACGCGTCTGTCTATCGCCGTTCAGTAATTTTTCGAAATTATAAGACAACATTTATTATTTATACTCACCGAGAGTGGTGGTGTAACGGTTAGCGTTCTGACCTCGCATTCGGGAGGACGGCGCGGCGGCGGTTCGAATCCCCGTCCGGGCATCCAAATTTGAGTTTTCCATGGTTTCCCAAATCACTCCAGGCAAATGCCGGGATGCTTCCTTCAAAAGGCCATTGCCGAATTCCTTCCCATTCCTTGCCCTCAATCCTTCCCCGTCTCTAAAGACCTCGCTGTTAAGAGACGTTAAGCAGTTAAAAAAAATATTTATACAGATAATTTTTCAACCAAATGCAGACAGTATTTTTCTCCTTGTTTCAAAGGATATGTGTGCAAATTTTTATCGAGATCGGATGAAAATTGTGGATTTGTATGAAGAACAAACAAACATACTTACATTCATCTTTATATATATATAGATGTTCCATTAATGTTGAAATAGCTAACTACGAACTGATGCAAATTATTACTATTATTATTATTAGGCTTTACGGCTTCGTTGGACCACTTTAGTCATTTTCTGGTTATCTTTTTAGGCATGTGCATGCACCGTTATTTCCGAATTTACCAGTACCTTTTTATTCGTTGTGATCTTGTCTTTCTTCATCTGTAAATACCCTCTTCATTGTGTGTCGTTTGTCTATTTTTGGTTTAAATCTTATTTTTTCGTCTTTCAATTTTTTGAGTTTTTCTGTTTTGTTTTGTAGATCATGCAGTGTTATTTCTTATTCTTCCATATCTTCTCTAACTTCCTTAATCCATCTTGCCTGTTGCTTCAGCTTCCAAAGTTTTTTTTATTATTAATCTTATTAATCTGTTTTCTGGTGTCTTGATGATGTGACCAAGGAAATAAATTCTCTTCTTGCGTATAGTATCTGTGGTGGGCTCCAGTTCCCTATAAATCACTTCATTTGGCTCTATCCTCCATTGCACCTCTTTCAGATATTTTTTATTTAGACATGTTCTTGCTATTCTTCTCTCCACTTTTAAAATTTTTTCAATTCTGCTTTTCTGAGTAATTTTAAATAGAACTTTGCTTCCGTATGATACCTTTGGCTGAACCACCGTCTTGTAGTGTTTTATTGGTTGATAGACATTTTTTGTTGTATATAGACCGCGTTAGTTTTTGAGCTTTTATCATTTTCTTGCCAGTCAGGTTTCTTATTCAAGTTGTATGTTATAATTTCGCACAGGTATTTGAATTGTTCTACTATTCTTATTTTCCTGTTATCTACAGTTACGTTGTTTATTTATAGAGGCTTTGTTACCATAATTTCAGTCTTTTCAAAAGGTATTTGGAGTCCTAGTTTCTGTGCTATATTTTGTTGAATAATTATTTGATTCCTGGCTTTTGTATGTTATTAGCTAGTAACGCTAAGTCATCTGCGAATCCCAAACAATTTAGGTTTATTTGATCCTTCTCGGTGCCAATTTTCGTTTTTAGGATTTTCCTTTTATCATTCTCGCATCACGTATTCAAGGGCGCAGTTGAAGAGCAGTGGTGAAAGACCATCTCCCTGTCTTAGCCCCGTTTTAATCATAAATAGTTCAGATAGTTCTCCTCTGAAACTTACTGCAGATTTTGTATTTGTGAGGGTTAATTTGATCATTTTTATTAATTTGGTATGGAGTCCAAAATTCTTTAATATGTCCAGCATTGAATCTCTGTGGATACAAACATAGGGTTTCTTGAAGTCTACAAAGGTTATTACAAGTTAATATTACAGAATAATATACTGCAAAGTACCTCTCCTGTTGACCAATACACGCAGCGCTCGACACATCATTGGTTGGTTTGCGTTTCAGTTGTGGAAGAAATTTGGCCGCAGGGTGGTAGACGTGATGGCGTAAATTGTACGATCACTAGATTGTGTAGGGAGCAGAGAGCAAACTATTTGACTCAGGGTGACTGGTCTGTAGGAGGTGTCAGCCTTACAGCCCCCCTCCCCCTCGCTTTTTGGTGTCTAAAAGGCAAGCACCAGGTTTCAACATATCATATCTTTCAATCTTATACAAGACATGAACAACCCGCTCAACACAATTTTCTGAAAAAATAAAGTAATAGAAGCCTGACGGAGGAAACTTAATGGTCGCAGTAACTGTTGTCTTCTAACTTCCTGGTACTGCTTGAAGCCTATCACCATAAATAATTACGTTAAGGCGACCAAAAAAAAAAATATTGATGAATGTATGGATTATTATTGCCAGTGCCATTTTTTTTATAATCGTTCTTCTCTTTACACCGAAATAATTCCACCATCCCATCCATTTAATGGTGGCAATTCATATAATTATTAACCAGACTAACTCACATCAGTTTCACCCACCTTTATTATTGATCATTTATCCACAAACTAAGTAAGGAGAAAAAAAAAAGGGCTAAGACCGGGCAACGCTAATATAACCGTAAGATACCCACGCTCACCAGTTGTGGCGACCGAAACATATGGTGGCCTACATCAGAGTAATCGTAAGCTTTGCAATAAGTGAAGGACTAAAAGATAAGGTCAGGGAAGGATGTTCTTTTTGAACAACGACGGAAAGAATCGACAGAAAGTCAGCAATTGATTTGGAAATGAGATTTTACAGTTAACCATTGTTGAGGTTTTTTAAAATCTTGAAGCTGAATGCTAGTTTGATGATCAGTTTATTTCTCAAAAATCTTATCCAATAAGTCATTGGCCAGTTAGACGATTAACATACCGTTACAGTGTTGCCGTGTTCTGCAAAGTATATTGAACTTATTCTAATTTATGATAATGGAAACTCATCACGTAAATAGTTACTCTGTTCAAGTCACGTAATATGAGAGCCCTACCCGATTGGAGAATTTGTGGGGGAGCAGAGAATTAAGTGAATCCTCAGCATGAAGCTGGTTTGCTGTCGCTGGAATGGAATATGGTTTTTAGGCGATTTCCTGAAATCATCTAGGAGAAGCCTCATAAACTACAGATATCTCAAAAAAGCACTTATCATAAAGTTACAAGTTTCGCAGGAAGATGACAACATAGACTTTCTTCCAATAGATTAGGTATGCTGGGTCTAACAGGCAGGAACTCATTTCCTTCCTCCCGCCTCCCCTTTTTCCATGATTGACACTACCTACCCGTGTAAATAAAAAATAATAATGATGAGAATTTATTCCGTGTAGAAGGTAAAAAGAGTCATGGCCCACGTGGATGAGCTCACAGGCATAAGGTAGTTCACATAAAGATCTGTTATGTAACTCATTTTTAATTTGACTGTCAGCCAACTTCTAGCTAATAAGTATTTTAAACAATATTATCTACAAAAAGACCCTGTTGGGTCAGACGAAGCCTTGATTCCCACTATGGCTTGTAACTGTGAATGTGTCCACTGTTCCCAGTGGGTAGTTAGAACAAGGGATTGTCAGTGTCCGGAGCAATGAGGAGGGGGGGGGGGGGGAAAGCTCAAGTGTTGCCATTTGTCGGCAATTCGCGAAATATATGGGTATTTTTGTTTGTGAAAGATGTAGTTTGTCAGACGGAGATTGGGAACCGTCCCAGCCATCGTCCAAGTGATTACGAAAAACCGCCTAAAAACAGCAATCAGAACGGCCGGTATGCAGGAACCTGATTGCGTTGTACCTCCCCAGCCAGTGGCCGGTACGCAGGAACCTGATTGCGTTGTACCTCCCCAGCCAGTGGCTGGCAATATTGTTAACACAGTATTACAGATTAGACTTTTTGTTGTTCAATCAATAATTAAATGTTCATTTTCATCATGTTTCATATTAATTCGATAAATTTTTTTTTGCTAAACAATTATTAACATTTAACGTTAAAAGTTCTTTAACGTGCCTTTTATTTAATTAAATATATCCTCATTTGTGTCAAGCTCGTGATTAATTCTGCTATTCACGTTGTATATAAATATTATCTGATATTGACTGTAAATAATAGACCGGGTGAATTTGCATTTTGATGTGTCATACAGTTTTATGAAATACTCAATGAGCTAATAAATATTTACTGTGGTTAGGAACGTAGGAGCTTCAAAATGTGAAAAAGTCAGTTTTGAATGCGGTGATGTAATATCAGTTTAGATATTGAATGATGCCGTTTGCTTTCTGTTAGTCTGTAATGAAACCGATCATAAATATGAGCATTTAATATAAGCTTCTAATTGAGATTATGACTAAGTTTTGGTACAATAAAAGCAAACCAACAATTATTTTAAAACGAAATTTTGCAGCATTTGTTGGCAGTCCGCTCCTGTATCGTATATGAAGTGAATCATATATGTGGATATACTGACGATGAAAAAATAGTTTCACGTACGTCTGATCCTAACAAAAAACGAAATGATACCAGATGAATTTTAGTTTCTTTCCAAGCATATAGGATAACTGCGAAGTGCTTTCAAAAATGCGAAATTAATACCAAATGTCAGGTTGATTCTGGCTCGAATTTAAGAAATTTACAAAATGCATGACTTTAATTAGACTTGATTGGTCTAAATATATTTGATTTTTCATCTACATTGTAACAATTACAGAACACCACGAATTACAAAAATGTTGTGATGATGAATGTAAATTTTGGAGTACACAAAATCCTTAAATACGTGACTGGACGGATACGCTGTTTTTCCCTATACAACTCGTGACGGTTACAAAGTAGCCTATATTGTGTCTAAAACAAATCTAAAAATATTTGTTGGTATACAGTAATAAGGAAAAAGCAAGTACAAAATGATTTCTCAGCAATTCAGAATGGTAGGTAACTTAAATTAAATTATAGTGGGTATACAACGAGTGATCTTTTATACTGATGAAATAATTCATTTTGTTCTAAATAATTTCGATGAAGCTAGGAATATAGCTCCCCGTTTTTTCCTACGCAAAGCCGTATCCTACGGGTCGATAAGATCGACAGCCGATAGAAAATAACAAAATGGACAATAAATAAAGTAGATGACAACGATTATCGCCAAGTTAAAGAACAAGCACAGTTGGTCTCATTGCAAACGCAGAATGGATAACAATTATATACGAATGTTTCACAGCAAATCATTTAGCAATAGCTAAACCTGTGGAATAAATCACTGACTGTCCCCAGCTTTCATCTAAAAAAAACGTTACAGAAATTGCATATATTTAAGGGCGACAAAACAGTACATAACGCCGAACAGAAGTCTGCCATACAGTTTAGCAAACACGAAGAAATTAATCGAAAGCGTACACATACCAGGCGTCCAAGAACAGATAGTTATTTAGTTCGATTACGTTTCATAGAATGATAATTGTGTGTCGTTCCTGGTATTCAAACATACGCAGTTTCTGTAGAGGTTAACCCATTATACCAACTTCCTGTGCAGATGTAAGTGTGCCTTTCCTACTATGGAAGTGTTAGGGTTAGTGAGTTTGTTGTAGATGTGATATGAAAGAAGGAAGAGGGTGAAAGCTGGTGTCCAGGCCTATTCTACAGACTGACACATGCGGAGCAACCAACCTTTAAATAAATAGGTTTAACATCCCCAACCAACTGACGAATCATCATCAACTGAGCCGTATGCCCTCACTCCATACGCACTGTAGATACGTTTGGAATTTAACCTAGAACTTTGGTGAATAATCTGGAAAATGTGAATCGAGCGATACCATCTCTCCTACTCTGCTGGGCCAAGCAAGTACGGAGTGATGAAAACTCCTTCCTCCAATGTGCTAGAACATGGTAGTCCCATGACCTCAGCCCACGAGGCTAGTTGGTTACCATAAATAAGTTTAAATTGATTCACTGAACAGTAGCTGTGACAAGTTCAACTGTTTCTAGGCGTTTTGGAGCAGACTAAAACTATATATATATATATATATATATATATATATATATATATATATATATATATATATATATATATTGGTGAATAACACGCCAATGCAATTGAATTTTTGTTTTATTCTTAGTGTCGTACGCGCTTCACTCTATTTCCAAAGTATCATCAGCGACGTATGTTACTATTTTATTTTGTTCTCATGGTCAGGGTAAATAATAGTGATAATGTGTAATCTGGTCGGTGCAGTGTAATGCTTCATATCTTCAGAAGATTCCAGTATGAATCCTACAAAAACGGAGAAGCTAACCCTGACCTTGAGAACAAAATAAAATAGTAACATACATCGCTGATGATACTCTGTAAATAGAGTGAAACGCGTTCGACACAAAGAATAAAACAGAAATTCAATTGCATTGGTGTGTCATTCACCTTTATAAAAAATTGATTAACTTGCAATTGAGGAAATGGCCCACAATATCCAGTAGTTTAAAACTGTAAAATCTATCATAAAATAAATATTAACTAATCATTGTATTTTACATAGCATCAGATTACTAGCTAGATGATATGAATACGATTACAGGTATCAACTAATGTATTTCCGTATTACCAAAACGTAAAAAGGTACCCACTGTAACTGCACTTGAAAGCAAAAAAATGTTTCTCAGACACAGGAGCATATCTATAATAAGCCGATTATATACAGATAACAATAATTTGCCTTCCCTTCTTGTTTAGCTGTTTTTCATTAATCTTTAACACCGTACAAGCAACATGCAGTGTTTTTTGGTTTTTGTAATGTGATCCCCTGTTAGTCAAGATGTCAATGAAAAGAAATCTAATTTGAGTGGTTTATCAGCATTAGTAGGTTCAAAATGATAGAACTTTTTCAAAGGCTGACCATATTATATGGTAAGTGAAGAGAAACTTTGGAAGAACGACAGTTTTCGAAGGGATAGGTTAGTAAAAGTTTTGGATGTCGTATGTTATTTTGATTTACTATTACCCTGGTACGGACGCATTCACTAATTTAACTCAATGTGCCAACACGCTTTAGATGTGTGCTACAGATTCACTGGTGATTGTGATTAAAATTAAAGAGGTTCCCGTAACTATATTCGTGAATGCTATTATGGTCTCCTTTCCTCTGTATAAATCTTACGGATTCAATATGCTGGCTTGATTACTAAACAAATCAGTTCCCTTAAGACTGAAGTAAATTCATTGGCTTGTCCAGAACCACAAGGAAAAAAGCGACTCAGCAATTTTCTGCCTAAACGACGGTTGCAATAAATTACCGCTGCTACATCGATTTCAAAATCGCTCACTAACTTGATACAACATTTGGGATCTCGGTAATCGTAATATAGTAGCGTATTGCTCAACAAATTCAATTTTTTTTCTGTGTGCACCTTATGATTAATTTTAGTGCCTGGTCATTGTTTGTGTGGTAACTTCTTTGTTTTCTTGTCACCAAAGAAACCCTTATTACAACAGTGAAGAGGTTTTACTTGGAACTTGCAAAGAGTCTAACGCAGTGAGTCATGCTATTTTACTGTTATATTTCTTAATAACTGTTACTTTCTGAGGAAGAAATATAAAACGAACGGACCTTAGCAACGTTTTTAACATCGGTTAAACAGTATTCTGTTGGACACTCATTCCGCACAACATAAATATCTAGATCGCTAATGTATGCTTGCAACAAAACATGACAATCCATCATCTGATGGAAAAGAATTTCAAAAGGAACTATATCTGTCTTGTTTCTGTCCTTATCCTTAGAGAGCGTCCATAAACCACGTAGCTCCATTTTGGCCTCCTGTGAACTCCCCCCTCTACGCCCCCCCCTCCCCCGCGTGGCACGTGGCTTTCTTCCCTATTGATTCAAGAAGATATTTTGTACTATTGTCTATTGTCAGACTATCGTAAGTTACATACTGAGATAGTTAAATGACGGAAATAAATATTCACATGCTGTTATGTGTTCTGTACCTTATTTTAACTGTGACAAATAATATGAATAAGAAGCTACGTGGCTTGGAATACCCTCCCATGTAGCTCAGCGTTGCTTTCCAGCCAACCCCTACCCTCCTATACGGAGCCACGTAGTCTATGGACGCTCCTTTATGAGGGTACATATACTGCCCCTTGTAACAAAGCAACGCCAATCTGAAAGTGTCATGACGATGCAGGATTCAAATGATGGTAAGATTTCATTATTGTTATAACTTTGTGGATTGAAAATGGCAGGACGGTATGAAAAACTGACCACATGAGCTCCACTCAAAGATCTATTGCTTTTAGCCGTCGTGAGAAAGTCGAATGGTGTCTGTGAACGGTGCTTTCGAAGTGTGATCGTGGCTCATTGATATGCATAGCCACGTAGCGAAGCACAAAGGCGTAGCAATCACTTAAGTAACTCAGTAGAGATAAGAAGTTGGATCATATTTTAAGACATACAGAATTGCTTACTGTGTTAGTGGAGGGAACTGTCGAAGGAAGACAGACAGACGACTTTTGAAAAGTGGAATGTCTCTGATGCTGCTTATGTTTAACAGATCCTGCTGGAACGTTATGCGAATCAACGGTCTTTCATTATAACACAAAATGAAAGCTTTACAATGATTTTTGTCAAGCGTCACTGAATTCTGACATATTCCATAATAGTTGTTTATCTGCATAATTAGTAAAGGTTAATGATAAAATACGATCAAAAACGGTGTTTAATTTTGACATTGATGCAGGATTAAAAAGTCAACACAATTTTATGACATCATTTGACGGATCGTAAAATTATAACATCAGATAACTGGATATAAACTTTGTTTGAATGTTGGTGACAGCTGAATTCCTAGGTGGAGGACGAGAGTTGAGCGTTACCAAGAATCTTTTCGGCAGAACTCCCAAAACTTCTCGGTGGTATATTAGTTGTTCCAAATACAAATTATTTTCGGCCGCTATCCAGGATCACAGTTTGAGAATATAATGGGCTAAGTGAATATGAAAAATACTATCCAATGCATAGCATTTAGTGCCTACATCCAACAATAAATGAAAATGAGTTTCTGGCGATATGGCATACTCAATACATTGAACAGATAGTTTTTTGAGCTATACTGAAAACAAGATTTTCTGATTTTCAACAAAGAATGCATTGAGGAACATGCAGCTTCTGTGAACTTGTAAAGGCTGCCTTACTCTTTTTTGAACTCCAAAACTGATAAAGGAGTTTTCTCATTTGATTTGACAGTTCGTCAATTCTTCATCCTCTAGCTAAGCTAGTCTATTATAATGGTTGTTCTGCTACTAACTTTCATATACCCTTTCATACACAACACAATGTTTAAAAAAAACGTTATTCTTTTTTTTACTTTCAACTGTCACTATTTGGTTACATTTAAGTAATACGTTATATAAGGCATAATTTGCACAAGTACAGTTATGGTACCTGGATTAGGAAGAAAGAAGCCGAGTTATATGGTGGCAACGTGACTTGCGTTCTAGTGAGTAATCCGTGAGTCAGCTGGCAAGTACGAACAAAGGTTGCATCATAGAGTGTGGGACGCTACACAAAGGAAAGACAGATTAACTGACTTACCGTTAGTATTACCTGCGACAGTCCACGCCGCAAGCAAAAACGCAATACACACCAGCATAAAGTCTCTGCAAACGCACATTAGTTTTGTCTCTAAATCATTTGAAATAAGAATTTATTCAAGCTTTAGTTAAATAACAGCCACTTTACGTGATATTTCACATTTAATGTGAGATGTTTGCCTGTGTAAGAATTTTAATCGTTATTTTAAATTACTGTGTTAATTATGGGCATTTCTCTGTGGCTTATCGTAATATAAATGGAAGCGATACTTCCCACAAGGATGTGTTTTTTTATATGCTATCCGATTCAGTTTATACTGTAAATTTATTTCTTGCAGGCTTTTTTCCCGATATAACAACCTATTTTCAATCCTGTGAATGCAAGTTATTTATCTCCTTAGGATCGGGTTATTTTTATTTTTCGATGTTGGTGTACATAATTTCAGTATAAACTGATGTCAAGTATTCTAGAAGGTAATTTTAGGAACCCCTTATTTTAAACAATCAGTTTCATGGTCACCATGCTGCCGAGGCACTCAGAATTTGTTTAAATCTTTTGGGAGAAAGGCTAAGTGAACCATGGAAGGTTTTTTTATTTGTTCACTAAGGACTGGGCCAAGGAACTGGAGCGAATTATCCCATGGCCATTAAAACAACCATTCCGGCATTCGTTTGGATTGATTTAGGGAAACAATGCAAACTCTAATCTGGATGGCTGGAAGGGGATTCGCACCCGCGTTTTCCGGAATGCGAGGCCAGAGCGTTCCACCACACTAACGCACCGTAGCAAAATCTTCTAAACTTGTGGAATTTATAAAATAAAAATATTTTTTGTGTTTACAACGTCCTGAAAGATGTAGTTCAAACTTGCTGAATCGCTTGAAAAATACAAATCCAAATGCATTTTCTGAACGATAGCTTATCAACTCTCATAGCTGAAAATCACGGTCGACTTCTTTTCCCATTTTTGAATTTGTTTGGGAAATCTAAAGCGAATATTAATGTTGGGGTAGTATGCGGCTTAATCCATCCTCGTAGCTCTTATTGGATGCGTCTGCCGCTAACAGTTTCTGTGTCATATTCCATAAATACGTATGCCCAACCAGTAACAGAGTTTTTAATAAATTTTAGTATTTCGAGGAAAGCAAGCTCATGGTGCTCTGTTCGACGTTACAATTCGCTAGGTCTTAATATACTGTAATGTTCCGGATGAAACACATGTGTGCGTGTTTCTTTTCTCGTCGTGAGTGAGTCGGTCCCAGGGGAGGTTCTGCTAATGTTTGGGAAACGCCAGGCCCTGAGTGTTGCCATTAGATGTGACGGATGGCAGAAAACAGTCCCGTGACAGGAACACAGCTCAAGAGCAGCCTGGACTGTTTCGGTAAACAAATAAAAAATAAAAAGGAAATCTGTATCCAAGAATGAAGGGTGAGAAGAAGCCAGGGAGTACAGCCAATAGGAAAAATTTGTATTTTTATTATGAAAAAAGGGCGGTTTTGTTGCATGTCCCGAGCCAACCAGAAAGAAGAGGTTCCATCCAAATAAAGACATTGGCAGACGTCATGAAGAGGGGGCGGAAAACGAGGACTTGTTGTTTGCTACCGACGGAGAGGTGTAGATCGACCGACCAGCTGACCACGGGAGAGAGAGCAGTGAGGCAACCGGCCGTGATGGAGAGCTGGTCAACCCACCGACTGCACAACTTAGATTCACCTGCACGGTAACCACCATTCAGAAAAAGGAACTTTTGCATCATCGTTTACCCTAGATATCGCCCCGAGACAGACTCTCGTGCTCCACAGAAAAAGTGATGTAAAAAAAAAGAAAATTTAATCGTTGTAAAATTTTGTCAAGTAAACAATTCAAATACAGAAGTAAATCGTAAAGTCAGATTGTGAACCTTGTTTTCACTAGATCCCATCCAGTGTTGTAATGTGTCATTTTGCTTAGTTAATTCAATAATTCATGTTTCAATAATAATAATTGAGATTTGGATGTCGCTTCGCTCAGAATAGGGTACACTCCAATCTCTGGCGCCCACCTGATTTTTTTATACCTAATATTATTTTGAAATCAATGACAGGTAGTAAACGGCCACAGTGAGGTCGAGAAGTCACTTTCCTAACATAGGGAACACTACAATACGAAGCAATGTAGTCACGACAAGGACTTTAATTTCGGTCGCATTGTAGTTTCATTTCGAATCACGCAACGCACCACTTGTTGTAGTTTAATAACTTTTTCACTAGCTTCTTACTATAACTAGGCTGGTTTGGCTTACGTTTACTTAGAGTCTTACAGCTTGTCTACGTCGAGGTTATTAGAGCCTGGAAAGGAATGGAGACAAGGAACGGAAAGGAATTCGGCGATGATCTTTAGAATTAATCATCCCAGTAGCATTCACCCGTGGTGATTTATAGACACCAGGGAAAACCGAATGGTCGCTCGAAAGGAAATGGGTGCAATCCAGGTCCAGATGACGAATTCTTTATTTTCAAAGAATTTCGAATGAATTTAGACATATTATAGGCTGTTTCCATAAACTGACTTATTTTCATGTCCTTATTACTACTAATAATAATATAACCGTTCACTATACCCAAGGATCAGATGCAATAGGAGAAGTAAATGAGTTCTGTTACTTGGGAAACAAAATTACAACCGATGACCGAAGCAGGAATGATGTTAAAAGCAGAATAGCACTGGCAAAATTAGTTTCAAATATTGATCTAGGAATTAGAAAGAACTTTTTAAAACTCTACGTGTGGAGCACAGCACTTTATGGTAGCGAAACATGGAATTTAGGAATACCGGAAATAAAGAAAATTGAAGCATTTGAAATGTGGTTCTACAGAAGAATGCTGCAAATTAAGTGGACAGACAAAGTAAGAAATGAACGAGTTTTGGAAATGATGGGTGAGAAAAGAAGTTTGTGGAAGAAGCTTACAGAAAGAAGAGACAGGCTGGTAGGTCATATTTTGAGACATGCTGGATTTGTTAGTGGAGGGAACAGTCGAAGGTAAGAACTGTAGAGGAAGACAGAGAATAGAACATATGAAGCAGATAATTGAGGACGTGGGTTGTAAGGGGTATGTAGAAATGAAGAGGTTAGCACAGGATAGGAAGGGATAGGAAGGGATTGCATCAAACCAGTCGAAAGACTGACGACAGCAAAAAAAAAAAAAAAAAAAAAAAAAAAAAAAAAAAAAAAAAATTCTAATGACCTCAACGTCGACCTATTCCCATCACCAAACCGAGCGTGGTTGGTGAGCTGTTAACGCTCTGGCCTCACATTCTATAGGACGCATCTTCGAATCCTCTTAAGGGCATTCAGATTTGGATTTTTCATGGTTTCCCCAAATCACTCCAGGCGAATGCTGGTATGCGTCCTTCAAAAAACCATGGCCAAATTCCTTCCCGTTCCTTGTCCCTCAATCTCATCCCGCCTAATGACCACGACGTCGACTAGCGTAAAGCTATAGAAAAAAAACCATCACCAATACCTGTCATTCTGAATGGTGAAGAGGAAAACACGTATATTTCACTTCTAAAAATAGGAGCAGAAACTATTATCTTTTAATAATGGCCATCGTCTACTAGAAGTCTGCTTACCTTTTTCAGCTTGTACTTACTTGGATTATCATAAATAAATTACTTCTCCAAATCGTCTCTCGTTACAAATACAATAATTTACTTTATCTCTCATACATTTCTCTGAATCGTCCTAGCAGTGAGTACATTTTGCGTCTCTGTTTTGCATTAGACAACGACTACTGTCATATTTTGTATCAGTAGTACTTTCTTTTAACTGAAAAGAAAAATTGTACACCACCTTTCTTTCTCTCGTCTACTTAAAGAGATTCATCAACGTTTTGACCACTATTAATCACTTGAATAAACATTTTTCTGCAGCCTCACATACATTATACTGCACTTTTCTTTTCTCTGTTCTTGGTCGCAGCCGTAACAGTCTTCATACTATTCGTCTTTCTGACAATTTAAAGAGCAACTCTTCAACATAACATCCTCTGCCGCTCATATTTTTCTGCTTCCATTAAATCTATGTTTCTTGTTCATCTCTTCTGCTATTATATAAAACTTCTCCTTGTCATCGTGTCTCCTGTGGCCCGCTTTATTTCCTTGCTGTCAAGGTTGAGCCAGAAGAGTAATATTGCTATTGATATTTATTACAATTAACTTACAAATACACTAGCAACACGTACTTTACATATTGTTATTTAAATCAACGAAAATCAATATTTAGCTTACGTAATACAAAAAATTTAAATAAAGTTTATTTAATTATTTGACAATTTAATGCTGTAATGGTTTCGTATGGAAGTAATTGATTTAAAGTGATTTACTGTAGCAGCCTAATAGTTCATCAACGAATGAGTGAAAACGTTTGTTCATGTCATCAGTTTTTTATTTCCTCACGCTTCGTCGACTTCGAGGATATTAGCGGCGAGGACGGACTTAAGTGCAAGTAGCGGTACTTTTGAAGGAACGATCCCGCCATCCACCAGGAGTGATTTCAGGAAGCCATGGAAAACAGAAAATTGGATGGCTAGGACGGGGATTCGAACCCGCGTCCTGCCGAATGCGAGGACACCGCTTATATGTCTCATAGTCACTCCCACAAAAAGTACAAACGATTCTAGTCACTCTCCATAATCCTTATAGGGAGACCACGCAATATCTGCAACACTCTTTCATTGGGTGAAGATGAGCAAGAAAATACTCGTTTTTATCTGAAGCTTGATTTGTTTCATTTCACTCAAGATAATTTTAATTGAAGTCGCAGTCTGTTTACGACACAGGTTGCAAGTGGCACGGCGTTTGTTTTTGCGCACAGCGTTGACCTTGCGAGTTACTTAATTTGTGTCATGGCCCGCTGGAGGTCAGCGTCCCACTCTGTAGATAATACTCGTCACACTCTCACTTCGGACACCGGTCGTATACTTGGTAGCCCGTGCAAAAATTTTGCGAGTGATAGGCCTATACGATAAATAGCGGCGTTGGTGGCGTGCAGTAGAGTCAAAGAAAAGCTGACTCAATGGTAGCAGTTTTTTTTTTTTTTTAAATTTATTTTTGGTTTCTGGTCAATCGAACATTTCACCAACCTTTATTATACATTTGTTCTTATACATTGATTTACCATAAATTGATTCTATTAGGTAGTGTGTTTACCTTATTTTACATTAGTTACCAATTTACAATATTGTCGCCTTTTTCTTGCTTTACAAACTTGATTTTCTCCAGTAGTTTTCTTCCTTGAGAGTTGATCTTCATGTGTTTGTGTATCCGTTTGTAGGTCCTTAGTAGAGTGGTGTTTCTTGTATATTTTTTGTTTCTTCTCTCTTTTGTCTTCTCCGGCAGTTGGTTTTGTCTTCTGCGAGCCTGTGGTGTCGTGTTGACTATATCGTTATTTGTGCGTCTTGTAAGAATCTTGCTAGTGTCTGGTATATCTTGATTTGGTTTGTAGACAGCAGGCATTGTATCGATGTAGGGAGGGGTACTTGCATCGCTGCTAATTTTCTAATTAGGGTGGCGCGTGGGAGATTATGTTTGCTGCATTTGAAAATAATATGGTTGAGGTCTGAGATTTCCTCCCCGTCTGCTTCGCATCGTGGAGAGTCCAATACTTTTATCCTATGTAGGTGGCTGGGGAAGGCTCCGTGGCCTAACCTCATTCGTATTAATGATGTTGTGAGATGCCTTTTGGATTTAAAGTTTTGGAACCACGTGTTCTTCATGACTGTTGGTTGGATTGTGGCGTAGTGAGAGCCCTTGTGCATTGAAGATGTTTTCCAGTAGTCTTGCAGATCTTCGTAGGCTTTCTGCTTGACGCGGGGGAGGAAGTCCGTGTAAGGAAGCGGAAGTGCCAGCATCATCCCCTCCTTGGCTCCCTGTTTGGCTAAGGCGTCCGCTCGTTCGTTATACAGTAGTCCTGCGTGTACTTTGATCCACATATACTTTATTTCTGGGGTTTGTGTAGACAATGTCATTTCAATTAAGTCCATTATATATTTGTTACTATTAAGGTTCCACTGTGGGTTTTGTAATCTTTGTAGGGTGCTTCTGGAGTTGGAGAGGATTAATATTTTTTTAAACTTTTGTTCCATTCCGTATTTTAAGGCTTCTTTAATGGCGGTATAAATTGAGGCTTCACAGGGAAGAGCGAAGCAGGCTTCTTGGTTGGTACTGGGGCAGTAGTACGCGCTGCCAACTTGATGTTTGGTCTTGGACCCGTCGGTGTAGATTTGTGTGTAGCCCGGCCAGGTCATTGATAGAAGCATCGACGCTGCTTGATGGTTAAGTGCTGAGAGTTGGAATGCAGCATTCGAACGGTTTCGTGAATATAGGTAGGGCTGATTCTTTCGTTGTGAGAGGTTCTATAAATCTGAGTTTGTAATGGCTGTAAACTAGAAGCAGGCATCGTGGGGGTCTTTTCCCTTCAAACGGCCCCATTATATTACTTAAGGTTTGAAGTTTCGATCGTAAGATGTGGTGGGAATAAGAGTAACGTTGGAGAAGATATTTGTCTGCCCGGAGCTGGCGTTGAAGATCTAGAGAAAATTCAGCAGTCTCGATCAATAGGGCGTTTGTAGGGGTTGTTCTCATTGCTCCGACGCAGATGCGGAGTGCTCGGAATTGTATCTGGTCTAGCTTACGTAGAGTTTGCTGAGAGGCGTTGCCATAGACGATGCTGCCATATTCGAGATGAGGTCTTATTAGTGATCTGTAGAGCTGTAGACAGGTGGCCGGGTCTGCTCCCCACCATGTATGTGCGACTGAGCGCAGTATGTTGAGTGCACCGCTGGTTCTAGTTGTTATGTGTTCTACCTGGGGTTTCCAGGAGAGCCTGCTGTCTAATGTTAATCCGAGAAATTTGACTGTTGTGTGGACGGGGGAAGGTGCATTGTCCCAGTTGAATTTGTTCTAGCAGGAGAGGATTTTTCCTACGAGTGAACAGTACTGCCGTTGATTTTTGAGGGGCTAGATGTAGGCCATGTTGGTGTAACCATGTTGTGAGTTTTTCCACGGCTTCCGAGATCCATCTGCGAATCAACTCGAACCATGTGGCGTATATATAGATGCATAAGTCATCAGCGAATTGTAAGGTCTTGATGTGGTGTTCTCCAGATCGCAGGTGTATATGATGTATAGTAGGGGGCTAAGTATTGAGCCTTGAGGGATACCTCGGTTGACGAGATATGGGCCTACTAGTGCGTTGTTCTTTTCTCGGAGGGTATATTGTGCGTTGGTAGAAGGCTAAGTAAATACCGTTAAGGACGAAATTTGGGATGCCCTTTGCTTGAAGTTTTCTCACGAGGAGAGAAAGCTGGACGTTATCGTATGCGCTTGAGATGTCTAGGAATAAACCGATTAAAAATCCTTGGTTCTTGAATGTTCGTTCAATGTCTGAGGTAAGGATGGTCAGTTGTCTATGGTGCTGCGTCCTTTCCGGAATCCGAATTGAGATGTGGAGAGTTGATTGGAATGTTCTAACCACCATTCTATACGGTTTTTCCAAAGTCGTTCGGCGGTTTTGAAGACGCATGATAACCAGGGTGATTGGACGGTATGATGTTGGAAGTTTTGGGTCTTTTCCAGGTTTTAAAATTGGAACTGTTATTTGCGTTGACCATGCTTCCGGTAGTTTATTTGATGACCATAGTTTTTGGATAAGTTGTATCAAATGTATTTTCGCTTTTGGGGGGAGTTGTCGAATCATAGCGTAATGTATATGATCGTATCCGGGAGCGGAGTCGCTGGATGCAGTGAGTGATTTATCTAGTTCCGCTAGAGAGAAGGGTCTTTCTAATCCTTTGTATGTGTTGACTTGTTCTTCTGAATTGATGATTGTCTCGAAGAGAGGGGAGGGAGACGATTGGCGGCGCTAATATCGCGACGATTTCTTCGGCTTTGCATGTAATTGTTGCAGTGGGAGACGGTTTCTTCTTCATTCTTCGTATCATTGTCCATATTTCTTTCGGTGGCGTGTCCTTCGAGATTCTGTTGCAATAGGTTTTCCAGCTGTTTAGTTTCTGTTGTTTGAGGAAGCGTTTAACCTGAGCGTTTAGTCTTTTATATTCGTTGTAGGTCTCCCAGGAGGGTTGTTGTTTGTATATTTTAACTGCTAATTTCCTTTTAGCTATCATTTTGGAACATTCCGGGGTCCACCACGGGCAGGCGATTGAAGCCTTCCTAGTATATATGCGACGTTCTGGGATAGTTATAGTTGCGGCGTAGTTAATTAAGGAAATGAAGGAGTCATAATTTCAATTGGAAAGCGTTTTGTGTGCACATGTGGAGTTGAGCGTCTATGATTTGGGCATAACGGCACCAGTTGGCTTTGCTGATGTTCCATTTGCTGGATTGGTAGATTATTTTTGGTCCTCTTGCAGTAAGATGTGAGAAGGTGATGGCATGATGGTCTGATCCGAGAATATATGGGATGGTGCTCCATTGGAAGTCTGTGGATATGTGGGGTGATACCAACGTCAAGTCCAACGCTGATGGTCGAAGGCCTGGTCTTAAAATTTGGGTTGGGGTGCCGTCATTTAGGGGGATCAAGTTGTATTCGTCTAATAGTTCTTTAATTTCTTTTCCCGATTGGTCTTCGTATTCGCATCCCCACATGGTACTGTGGGCATTGAAGTCTCCGCAGAGCATGTATGGAGGTTCAAGCTGTTTGAAAAGATTATGCCATTCATGTGGCGCTATTTTGCTTCTTGGTGGTCGGTATAGTGAGATTATTGTGAGTTTATACTCTGGGAGCGCCACCTGCACTGCTACAGCCTCTAGGTACGGGACGTTGGTTAGGTCTAGGTCTAGCGCTCTGAAGTCTAGGGTGGTTTTGATTAGGAGGGCCACTCCGCCATAGCCATCTGTTCGATCTTTTTGTATGACCGAATAGCCCCGAAAGTATGCTGGTTTGCTGAGCCAGGTTTCACGGAGTGCGGCTATAGAATATTTGCTGGGTGGCTAGTTCTTTTTGTAGGGTTCTTTATTTGCCGAAACAGATCGGATGTTCCAGTGAAGAATTTTAAATAACTCCATTTACTGAAAAGAGATTTGCTATTAATTGGTGGATTGCCCCAGTTGAGAGTGTTTGGCCAGGAGAGTTGAGTGCTTCTGTTATAATGTGTACTATTAGCTGGAGGAGCTGGTCGATTAAGGTGTCATGGCTTGGGGTGGGAGATACGTTGTGGTACTGAAGTGGATAGGGATTCTGGATCGGTGGAAAAATCTGACCTTGAGTTAGAATATTTGATATTTGTTGGGGGGGGGGGGGAGGCGGTAGATGTTGTATCGCCGCCGTGGGATTGGTCGATATTCTATCGGCCGAAGGTTGCTTAGGTTGGGGGGTTTAGGTGGCTTTGGGGGGCGGGTGGGATGTGGGGTGGGGGTTATGGATAGGTATGGGGGAGCCTGACTATGTTGATCAGCTGCTTGCATCGTAAGATTTCTATTTTGAGGTGGGCTGGGTAGCCATGTGGTCTTCTGAGTGAGGGGTGGGAATTCCTCCTCCCTCTGTAGTGTTGGGTTGGATATAACTTTCTGCGCGTAACTATGGATTGTTGGGGTGATGGATGTCTGCGTTCCCAAGGCGTTGTAAGCTTCGTTGTATTTTACTTGTTTTTGGTGCTGGAACGCTGGACATAGTTTGTCCGAAGCGAAGTGTGGTCCTTGACAATTAAACGTATCTAGGTGCCAAATTTTCATTACACAGTTCTATAGAATGGGCCCTCCGCATCTGTTGCATCTTACGGAGCTGCGGCACTTCTGAAAGCGGTGTCCTAATCGCCAACATTTTTTACATATAATTGTTTGAGCTATATAAGGCTCCACTGGACAGCGCGTTCCTAGAATGTACACGTATTGGGGTAAACATTGAGCTCTGAAGGAAAGTTGACAGACGGGAATGGGGCAACGTTCGCCATCTTCCTGGTTGTTTGCTTTCCTGGTGAAGCGCTTGACTGCTACTACTGGGTAGTCGGACTCTATTTCTTCCATAATTTCCCTTTCGTTGAGTGTGATGTCTACATTTCTAATAATTCCGAACTTGTGGATAAGAAAATTAGGGATATACGCCTCGAGGTTCTTGGTTGTCAGTACTGGTAATTGCACTAATGTGTTAGCTGCTGCGGCGGTTTTCGTTTCTATTCGGATTCTATTACGTCCAAGTGTGCTAATATTTATTATATTATCTTTAATCTGAGGATTATGTTGGAAAAGAATTTTTCCTATGGCCATTGGATGCAGCACGCCGACATTTTTGTCCATACTTTCAATAAACACATAAAACGGACCTACATCTGCTCCGTTGTAACTATTGTTTTTGCTTGGCTGTTTCTGGGTTTCTGTTTGTAGCGGCCTATCATTAGGTTGGTTAAGCTGTCTGCTTTCAAGGGTACAATTTTGATTTAGTGCAGTTTCTTTTGCCCGAACGTTGCTTGTCATTTCGGTACATAGTCGTTTACTAGGTATGTCACTGTTATCTGGAATATTTAACGGCACTTCTACTGTAGGTTGGGGCGTTAGTGCTGCGGCTGTACCTGGTACGATGTGATGATTCCGAAGGTTCTGCTGGTCTGGTGAGTCGTTTATGGCTGCTGTTGTATATTCCATCGACTCGTTCCCATCGGGGAGGGGGGCTCGCAGCTGTTGCTCTTGTGTCGTATCTGGTGTTGTGGCTGGTAACATCAGGTATTCATCTTGGTTGTAGCAGGTGGTTAGGGCTTGCTGGATGGATTGCCCCGTGTCCGGGACTAAATCCATTTGTACTTCTTCTTCTTGCGTTGCTTCTTCTTACACTGATCACTAATACCACTTTAGGCGCACTCGACGGTACCTGAATAGCGCTGTATGTTACACTGTCGCTAGAGGTAGAGGAAGTTGTTTCCTCGGCTGCTCGAGTGGAACTGAATGGTAGCAGTTGTTTATTTGTCAACTGAAATGGGTTCTTAGCAAAACATTTACAACGTCTTACGATCAATTACAAATGATGAAATGTTTCCCTAACAGAAACAAAAATATCCGTAAAGCTTCTTACTCTAGAATACGCACACAGTTTATCAATATTTATGCGATAAAAGTGCTGCTATCTAATGGTAATGAGATCACTCCTTATCGACGTCAGCGCAGCCTAGCTGCTTGACTCTGAACTATAGCATATTTGTGACCTTGATTGTACATAATATTCCATTTACGAGTTGAATTTTCAAAATTTCTTTCTTAGTTAAAGCTGGTTTTTTTTTTGCTCCTTATGCTAACCTCTTCATCTCTACATATCCCTTACAACCCATGTCCTCAATTATCTGCTTCATATATTCTAATCTTTGTTTTCCTCTACAGTTCTTACCTTCGACTGTTCCTGCCACTGACAAATTAACCAATCCAGCATTTCTCATATGACCTACCAGCCTGTCTCTTCTTTCTGAAAGCTTCTTCCACAAACTTCTTTCATCACCAATCATTTCTTACTTTATGTGTGGAGCACAGCATTTTACGGCAGCGAAACATGGACTATAGGGAAACCAGAAAGAAGGAAAATTGAAGCATTTGAAATGTGGTGCTACAGAAGAATGCTCCACATTTCAAAAGCTTCAATTTGTCTATGATGTTACCAAAACAGAGAACTTAATTTTTAAAATAATAGCTCATTTAAAGATTTTTGTTTAAGTATGAAGGCAGATAAATGGCTCGTCAGAGAAAAACACTTCTTACATGGGGACCTTCAGACATGTTAAGAGCCGATTTCACTCACCTGCATATATGTTGAAGGGCACACACCCTATGTCTGTTGTACCCTTATTATTTCAGATGCACCCTACTTTTTTAGGTATTCCCATGCAAAGAAATCCAAATGTTTTTTTTAAATACCAGAATTATGTCCACCTGTTTTCGAATGGCAGGTTGGTTGAGGCGGAAAAATGACCATTCTATTATTTTCTGACCTAAGTTCAAACCCCTGCGGTATCAATTTATTTTATTTTTATCTTCAGATATTGTTGAGCATTAATTTTTTATTTTATTTCAACTTGAGTTACATACTTTTATTGCATAAAATCATATTTAAAACAAATTGCATTACATTCAATGTAACATCAATTTTCCATAAAATCGTTTGTTTTTTTCGAAATGAAGTCTTCACGGATGTATCAACAGCCGTGAAGACATCATTGCAATCATACGCCAAGAAAGTCTCCATTCTTACATTATTTTTTCACTTTTTGTTAACAAGATAATTGTTTTGGTGCATTTCAACTGAAATGGGTATTATTTTTTTTACTTCGTATTCGTCGTTTCTATACTTGTATATAGTCAAGAACTATTTTAAAAGAAATACGTAACATTGAGAGGATCGTTTTTTCTTCAATAATTGATGTGTTTAATTGCATGCAGTGATGGCGTGTAAACGGTTGAAAATGAAATAATGTCCGTAACGAAAAAATGGAGCTCAAGGAAACAAAAGGACAAGTGACAGGACGCTTATAAATGTTTCAAAATACTTTTGTCAGATTCGAGTTTCCCAACAGACTCAACTTCTGACCAAATTTAAATGGCTATGGGAAAGGCATATTACGAAACCATTATTGATATATTAGCCGAAATTGTGTTTGTTGTATCTATTACATGAAATTTAATTTTTTTTAAATATTATTTCATGCGTTTAAAAGTATGTAAAGGAACTTGAAATAAAATGCTCAATGATTTCTGAAGATAAAAATAAATAAAAATATTATATATTGCGTTGATTTTAACCCACCTCAGAAAATTATGGAGCGAACAATTTACCGCGTATACCACGCCACCATTAGAAAATATATGGCAATAATTCTGGTATTTTAAAAAAATCTGTATTTCTTTGCATGAGAAACTCTAAAAAAGTAAGGTGCATTTGATAAAAATGACGATACCACAGACTTGTAGGATATGTACCCTTCAACATGTATGCATGCAGGAGGTTGAAATCCGTTCTTAACATGTCTGATGATTTCCTTTGTTAGAAATATTATGTATGATGATATGGTAGTCCATAGTCATCTCACAAAATGCTGCAACTGTCTCATATCTCTGTCTCAATTATTATAAATCGGTAGGCGGACTTCTTCTGTCTGTCACTTTGTCGAGGCATTAAGCAAAACTACCGATCCAATTTGGATGGTGTTTCTACAGTTTGAATGCTTATGGTCTAGCTTAAAATCTACGGTGTATCTTATGATTGTTTCTGACCGGAGAAAAGATCATGCAATGATAATTCGTTCGTACCGATACCATATAGGTGCCACACACCACCCTGAATCTCAGATGAACACTCCTTCAAGAGATACCCACCAAAGATCGCATTAAAAAACAGATACACACTACACCCTTTGGATTCCGTTAACATATTTCTTAATTACATGACTTTGGTTACTTGTTTCTTCAGTTTTCCAAAATACAGGTACTTTAGAATACACGGAGAACGTTAATCAAAGCACTAAATCGTAGATTAAGACTCCAATAAGCGCAACGAAATTGCAGAATTTAATTTGCGATAAAGGTTATATAGATACTGCATTGCGAATGTTTATGCTTTACGACTAGACGAAAGACAAAGGGCAAACGCTTTTCCACGCACGTCAAGCAGCGGGAAAGAGTTGGTAATTCATGAACTGAATGATACGATAAAAATTGTAAACAGATCCATTGGTTTATAACTTCTTTAACGGACAGTGCACGTAAGGCCATTACGCATAAATGCTAACTTAAAACATTTTATCACTAAGAAAAAAATATGTTTCAAAAAGTAAACAACTACTTCGTCAAGTAACCACAAAGTAAAAAAAAAAAAAAAAAAGGAATTCCATTTATAGAATTTTTTTTGTCGAATTCCGATACCTGGTATTTAATTGAATCAGGAGCAGAGTGGTCTTAATCCGTGTCCTGCTTTCGGCAATGGTTGGAAATAAGTTCACACACAGTCTTCAATGTTTTAATAGGCCTAAACCGCTTCACCGCTGCCCTTGCTTTGCCTTTTACCAGTTACAGTTTTTATGGTTCTGCACCTTTTGAACGAAAGACTATCCTGATGGATTCACTCATTTGTTCGTCTTTCAGTCCATCGCACCTCCGTAACGTCAGAATCCTTCAGCTTACTGGTTGGTATTTGCGTGGAAATTTTGTTCTTATTAACCTTACCAAGACTATAACAAAATCTGAAAAAAATCTTGGCATTGAAAAAAATTATAGGTTTGTTGCAGGGAAAAATTCATTATATAATCATCTTGTTAGTCAAATGACAGCTAGTAATCCTTTGAATATGTTTTTTTTTTCCAGGATTTGCACAAGCTTGTGAAGAGAAACCACAACAAAAACCTCCGCGTTCAGTTTCTAAAACACTAATCCTAAAATTTAATTTTATCCATAATTCGCTATATTGACGTGACTGTATTAATCAGACAAAAGGTAGAATGAGAAACAGCCTTCAGTCACTAGAATACAACTTTTATTGTATTACACAATGCATTTCGGACCCTGTAGATCCATCTTCAGGTTACTATGGTATTTACATTTGGTTTTAAATTTTCCTTAAGCGAGATTCGTGCCTAGTAAAGTTTGTTCCTGCGCTGAAAAATGATTTCAAGTAAGTGACGAGAACACACATCATTTTTCAGCGCAGGAACAAACTTTACTAGGCACGAATCTCGCTTAAGGAAAATTTAAAACCAAATGTAAATACCATAGTGACCTGAAGATGGATCCACAGGGTCCGAAATGCATTGTGTAATACAATAAAAGTTGTATTCTAGTGACTGAAGGCTGTTTCTCATTCTACCTTTTGTCTAATCCTAAAATTCTTTCAAAATTATCGTGGCCTCAGCGTGCTATATTAACGTGCATCTGTAAAATTCTTTTATTTCATTTCATCTCATTGGGAACAACCGCGTGAAACTCTAAGCACTAAAAGCTTGCATGCTGTACTAGGACTTGTGAATGGAGGCAACAGCCGCAATCTTGCAACTCGTCGATGCTGCAGTCTCGGTAAGGATTAAAGTTTTTGGGCTCTTTCTTTGTACTCATTGTTTATAAAGACTAATATTTAGTTGGTTGATCAATTATACATTTGTTAGCTTGGCCGAACGTGTAAGTCCCGCCATATTGTCTAAGCCCCGGCGTTCCAGCCCTTCTGTGGTTTTCCATGACACCTAGGTAAATGCTGGGATGCTGTATCACACATTACACAAAAATAATAACACGAAAAAAATTGTCACAATGCTTACAAGGCTCAAAAACCGAGGAAAACATTCTGAATCCTCATTTATGCTGGACCAGCCTTGTTGATCCGAAAGATGCCATGTCGTAAAGCCCCACTACTGGGAGAAAGGAAGTATTCCTGTCTCCATAATACACTTTTCACAAAACTGTACGATAAACAGTTTTAAACGCTTACAATTATACAGGCGGTAGATGGCAACCAATTCTACCACCTGGGTTTCAAGAAGAACGCGGTTAATATGCCATCAAATCTTCTGTGTTTGAAATATGACGAGATGTTTCATATGGGGAACTCTTAAAACAAGCACTGATCGATTACAATCGTTGATTTTTGTATTTTGATCATGTGTAAGCCTATTATGGTGTGTCATGGTTTGGGAGAGACTATATTAGCCTTTTCCAACCAAATTACAACCTCTCCTTTACGTGGTGCACCCTGTTTGCATGGACGAGGCTCTGGTGACTGAAAGATTCCTGGTATAAGGAATCACGCACTGCTTGCCAACGGCCTCCGAAAGGAGGGCGGAAGAGCTTTGAGTAGTCCATGGCACCCTCTTGCCCTTGGGGTTGGAAACGGCCCCTAAAGGTGGATGAAACATGAATGATCAATGGCATGGGGATGCAGAAGGCAACGGGAAACCACTGCATTAAAGACCCAAAGGGTATCTCGAGGCCATGTAATCCTCTCAAATTACATATATCATGATGGCTTATTCCTGAGTAAAATATTCCGGAGGTAAAATAGACCCGCAATCGGATCTCCGGGTGGGGACTATTCAGGGAGGAGTCATCAGAATGGATAGAAACATTCTACGAGTCGGAGCGTGGAATGTTAGAAGTCCGAATAGGGCAGGTAGATGAGAAAACTTAAAAAGGGAGATGGAACGACTTAAATTAGATGTTGTTGGGATTAGTGAGATTAAATGGAAAGACGCACAGGATTTCTGGTCTGGGGAACATAGGATAATTAGCACACAAGCTGTCAATGGAGTCACTGGTGTAGGATTTGTTATGAATAAGAGAGTAGGGAAACGCGTGAGTTACTATGAACAGCTTAGTAACAGGATTATTTTGATGAGGTTAGAAACTAAGCCCGCCCCAACCACATTAGTAAAAGTGTATATGCCACCGTCACAGCAGGATGACGAAGAAATAGAGAAAATATACGCCGACATTGAAGAACTAATCCAATATGTGAAGGGAGAGGAAAATCTAATTATCATGGGTGATTGGAATGCAATAGTGGGAGAAGGAAAAGATGGGAATACTGTAGGATCCTTTGGTCTAGGAGAAAGGAATGAGCGAGGAAGCAGGTTGTTAGAATTTTATGAAAGATATAAGCTAGTTGTGGCAAAAACACCGTTTAAGAACCATGCTAGAAGGATATACACCTCGAAACGTCCTGGGGATACAGGCAGATATCAGCTAGATTATGTCATGGTCAAACAGAGATTCAGGAATCAAGTTCTAGACTGTAAAGCGTACCCAGGAGCAGACATAGACTCTGATCATAATTTGATAGTAATGAAGTTCAGGATGAAATACAAGCGAATAATGAAGCAAAGTATGCAGAACAGACTGGAAGTGAATAAACTGAAACAATCTAGCACGAGAGAAAATTTTTCGGAAATGGTAGACTTAGGTCTAAGAAGTAACTCGAAAAGCAGCTCTACCGTGGACGGATGGAATGCATTAAAAACCGAAATAATGAAAGCTGGTAAAGAAACATTGGGCTTTAGGGAACAAGCCACCCGAAAACCTTGGATCACAGAGGAAATTTTGAAACTGATGGATCAGAGGAGAAGATACAAAAATGCTCAGGATGAAGCAGGAAGAGAGCAATACACGCAATTTAGAAATCAAATAAACAGGAAATGCAAAAAAGCAAAAGAAAAATGGGTACAAGAAAAGTGTGAAGAAGTAGGAATGAAAAGAGTCAGAGCTAATGTAAATGTTGCATACAGGAAGATCAAACATAATTGTGGAGAAATGAAGATAAGAGATGTACGACTTGAACAATAGCGTAATGAAAAGGAAAGCGATGTCGACATTGATGATTTAGGAAATCCTGTTTTGAGGGCAGAATTTAATAGAGCTCTGAATGACTTGAAAGCAAGGAAGGCAGTTGGAATTGATGAGATCCCTGAAGAATTTCTTAAATCCGTAGGAGAAGAAGGAATCGAAAGATTATTCAAGCTAATATCAAAAAGTTATGAAACAGAAGAAATTCCAACTGATTTTAATTTTAAAAAATTCACACTTCCGTAGAAAACACAAGCCGAAAAACGTGATAATTATCGCACCATTAGTCTAACATCCCATTCTTCAAAATTACTGACCAGAATATTTTACAGAAGAATGGAAAGGGTAGTAGAAAACATAGTAGGTGAAGATCAGTTTGGGTTTAGTAAAAATTGTGGTACGAGGGAAGCAATTCTGGCGTTACGATTAATACTTGAAGGGCGGATCAAGAAAAACAAAGATACTTGTTTGGCGTTTGTTGATTTAGAAAAAGCTTTTGATAATGTTAGGTGGGACAAGATGTTCAAAGTTTTAAAGAAATCAGGTCTAAAATATCGAGATAGAAGAATACTTTATAGACTATATAAAAAACAAGTAGCTGTAATAAAAGCAAAGAACCATGAGAGACATGCATTAGTTAAAAAGGATGTGAGACAAGGTTGTAGTCTATCCCCGTTAATATTCAACATGTATGTAGAAGAAGCAATAAAGGAAATAAAAGAAACATTTTCATGTGACATAAGTGTTCAGGGAGAAAAATATCAGTATACTACTATTGTCTTGTTAGCAGAACGAGCTGAGGGTATTGAGAAGTTACGGAGTATCATGAACAAAATACTGAAGGAAGATTTTGGACTGAATATAAATCAAAGTTAGTCAAAAGTGATGAAATGTAGCAGAAATGATACCAATCACAGTGGATTAAATATAAAATTAGGATCGGATGCAATAGGAGAAGTAAGTGAATTCTGCTACTTGGGAAGCAAAATTACAACCGATGGCAGAAGCAAGAATCATGTTAAAAGCAGAATAGCACTAGCAAAAAGAGCCTTAATGAAAAAGAGAACTCTTGTAGTTTCAAATATTGATCTAGGAAGTAGAAAGAACTTTTTAAAACTCTACGTGTGGAGCACAGCACTTTATGGTAGCGAAACATGGACTTTAGGAATACGAGAAAGAAAGAAAATTGAAGCATTTTAAATGTGGCGTTACAGACGAATGCTGAAAATTAATGAACAGACAAAGTAGAAAATGAACGAATTTTGGAAATAACGGATGAGAAAAGAAGTATGTGGAAGAAGCTTCCAGAAAGAAGAGACAGGTTGGTGGGTCATACTATGTAACATTGGATTGGTTAATTTGTTAGTGGAGAGAACAGTTGAAGGTAAAAACTGTAGAGAAATACAGAGATTAGAATATATGAAGCAGATAATTGAGGACGTGGGTTGCAAGGGGTATGTGGAGATGAAGAGGTTGACACAAGATAGGAAGGGATGGATGATTGCATCAAACCAGTCGAAGGACTGATCCATTCTCTGATCACGCGAGGATTGAATAAGTATTTTTCTCTTCTTACGGTAGTTTATTTTCCTGATTGAACACACCTCCCCGTCTCATACATATGATAAGTGCAGCATTTCACTCGATGCAGTCGTAAACAAGACGGATTGCTTCTGGCGTAGAAACGAGGCGCAGCTATGATCCAAGTAGTTTTACGACATTCACGCTCAGAATAATAAGAGTAATTCAAGTAACTGTTCTAGTGAAAATGTGATTGTACTTTAAAAGACAAGGTGTTAAATTCAAAGAAGAATGTTACTCTTCGATAGTAAATATTAATTTTGAAGTTTTGCGTCACTCACCTTGTTAAGCTGTTCACAGTTCCTAGATTAGGAGTTTCGTAACTGGAAATGTGTTTAACTATGGACATAGTATGACGCACTTGAGGCTAATTTTATCATTATATTTAATGTAATCTTCTTTGAAAGTTTCCACAATTTTCATATATTTTTTTAAATATATACTTACGTTTCTCTGGGTTTCTGATATAGGCCCAACCCTGTATTGATCAAAGAAGAAGAAAAAGTTTTTCTTCTTATTAAATAAATGGTAATGTGAGGAGGGAGTGTTTTGATTTCAAACGTATGTTTGACTTTATCGAAGCCTGTAGATGATTCCAGTAGATTCAAGGAAAAACGGTAACAGGTTTAGGGGTTATAATAAACTATATCTTATTAGCGTCTGTCCCAAAGAGTCCGCTTGGTCTTATTACGATATTTCTCGCCTGAGGTCTGGTTTCTGTATTGATGGCAGGAACGAAAATGTAGCCATGTATTTATAAACTGTATAAGCTTCTGTGTTTTTCATATTACTCATTTGAGAGATATACAATTCTTGAGGCGAAAATTAGTGACCGTCAGAGCATGGTTGCACAAAACCGTCCAGAAACAGACTGTTACGCGTGTGGCGGAATACTCCGCGGCGGCCAAACTGCTAGATAAATTAGGAACTTCAGTATAACTAAACGTTTAACAAGATTTTAGTTTGTTGAAAAAAATAAAGTAACTTCTTAATATATATTTTTAAAGTAAAATCAAAAGAAGAAGTTACAGTTGTATCAGAGCCTATGACAAAATCGAATCGGTTCTTAATATGACTTCTATGATTTAAATAATCATCACATCAAAAATTTGATTGAAACTGATTTTTAAGCTTCTATCATCAACATTAATTAATGATTTTAGGTCCAGATCTTTATTTTGTATTGTATCCTCAACGATTTTCACATGGGATTTACGGAACGATTGTAATTTACTTCATATAGAGACCTGGAAGACTGTACAACATAGGGTATGAAAGGTTCTTGCGATGTTTATTTATTTCTTATGGCTTTACGCCTAGTTGACATCGAGGCCATTAGAGGTGGGAAAGGACTGCCAGCAAGGAACGGGAATTGATTCAGCCATGGCCTTATGAAGGAAACACTCAGGAATTCGTCTGACGTGTTTTCGGTAGACCATATGAAACCGAAATATGGATGGCCAGACGGAGATATGAACTCGCGCACTCCTGAATTCCAGGCACGAGCGTTTCCGCTCATCCACCAACCTCAGTATGTTTACAAAACGGATTTAATTTTCATCACTCATGTTCAAGGTTAATTCAGATGACGCTTTAAAAAACAAGCGGCTTTCAGTGTTACGTGACCTACGTCAGCAGCTAATTAAAGTCGACCAGTTTGGACTCTGTCGCAACACAACTACCCATGCCCTTCATTCCACTGATCAGTTTTCATCAGTCTAATCTAGGATTGCGCTTGAAACTGTATACAGTAATACTGCCACTGTACTACAACTACCATTTTTGATCTATTGCAGTGGTTCCCAATTATTTTTTCCAGAGAACCACTGCAAATAGGAGCTCAACTGCGCGTACCCCTTACAGCTGAAATGATAAATAAATGAATTCGTTCATCCCAGTAGAGTGCTTCTCACAACCACAGGATTACAATAATATAATTGACACAAACACAGTTTATCTTAAAATATATTTGGTTGATAGTAATGTTTCTTTTGGCTGATAAAAGTGGATTTTTCAATTATTTTAGTGATCACCTTAGCCAAGAAACTACCGGGCGTACCCCCTGAAGAAACCTCACGTACCCCTGGGGGTACGCTTACCACTAATTGGGAACCACTGATCTATTGCAATAGCTTTAATACTCGCAAGGGATAAACGCCAAGGAAGCCACTTCTTTGTAACTAAATAGACGCTGTCTAGTGTAGCGTTCTTCCAAGAACTATTCGTTTGTTTCACGCCTCATGAGGATGATTTGTCCTTCTCATTTCCTGTCTCTTGGTTCGATCCCGGGTGTTGGGAAAACTTTTATCATTATGTTCGTGATGAGTAGAGTGGGTTAGTTTAGAGTGCAGGATTCCAAGTTACCAGAATCTATATCGAAGTTCTCCGAAACATACTACACTGAGCACACAAACTTCACAGAGTTTTTGCACGTACAGTAACGGAGAAAAAAACGGAAAACTATTCCAATTATATCTCCATAGTAACAGCCTATTACCGGGTACCTTTTTAAATGGCTTTACACCTCGTCGACGTCGAAGAAATGACTGAGGGGGCAAGAAATCAGAAGAAATTTTACCATAGCCTTTTGAAGAAACCATCCCGGTATTCACCTGGAGTGATTTTGGGAAACCAAAATCAAGATGGCCGAGCGGTGACTCGAACCTACGTCCTCCGGTATGTGTGGCCAGATCGTTATCGCTTACCCACTACTCTGATACCCAATACGACACACGCTTGTATATAAAAGACATTTAACTTTGTTTTTAATTTACTGTTACCACATTTCCTTCTTCGGTGTAAAAGGCAGCTTACATATGTCATATACGATTATTTCAAGCAAGTTTACACTTTTTGTCCAATTATTGAAAGCTATCTTCTCCTTTGTATTAAAATTTATATACATGTCGTTTAGCTTTGTGGATTCATTACATTAATACGACAGAAGCATAGCTCTGCGTCTCATGCAGCAACGGAATATTGGAATCAGAGAAACCACAATGTGCATTTTAATTATAGAGATGATTTGTCCAAATACCAGATACTGTTACTGAGGCAACCAAGATAACAAATCACGTACAGTTTGCAACAGTCTACAATTTAATCACAAGAGGTTATTATTATTTTTTTGCGAATATAGTAACCACATTACTTGAACAGCTGTTCTTCCGTCATTACAGCAATTTTTGAAATTTTTCTTGAACTTATTCGGCCGAAATATTCAGGAAACTATAGTATACATCTCATTCAACTTGTTTGTGCCGTAACTAAGCGAAATGTAAATTGAAATAATTCACAATAGAGTTTGTTATGACAAACGAAGTTACAAGAGAAACCTCTCAGTCGGTTTTTTAAAGTTTCAGTATTTCGTATTGTAGCACATAGAACGTAAAATGTAATATAGGTCTACGCTTCCATTATAATAGCTAATATTTCATTCCAGTTGACAAACTGTTTTGGGAAAGAAGTAGAAGATCGTAGACAAAAACTGGTTATTTATTTGGCTCGAGACTCAGGATAGTGAGGAAAATTACCAGTTACAAAGGCTATCGAAAAGAATTGATGTATGATAATCACTGGAAACAGAGAAACTAATTGCAGGATGTCAATTTATCTGATTAAGTTGCTATACAGTGAGAGAGACATAATTTATAACTAAGCACCAGAATAAATCATCGTCTTATGTTAGTTTCTGATCGCAACTGTTACTACTTCTACAGTGTTTATACCAAATATTACTTGCAGTGTTCACATGAAAGAATAACCGTATCTTAGTCCATTTTTTTTTAACTGCTTAACGGTTCCTATAACAACTAAGTCTTTAGAGACGGGAAAGGATGGGGGGCAAGGAATGGGAAGGAATTCGGCCATGGCCTTTTGAAGGAAGCATCCCGGCATTCACCTGGAGTGATTTGGGTAAACCATGGAAAACCCAAATCTGGATGCCCGGAAGGGGATTCGAAACGCCGTCCTCCCGAATGCGAGGCCAGAACGCTAGCCGTTACACCACCATGCTCGGTAATATCGTAGTCCAAATCACTAAAGCGTTCTGATCACTCTCACTCTGCTGTAATTCTATTGAGGTGCATACTGTTCACTCCAAAGTGGCGGCTCAAGGTCATGTTCCCCTTGCCCTGCTCCTCACCTCACCATCCCTCCCGTGGCCTACCCCACCGAGCAGACCACAGAATCGATGTAGACGTGTGACAAATTTGTCTGCTGGCACTCTTCCACTTCTCACGAAGGGGTAAGGGCAACGGAGTGGGGATATAGTAGAGTGACCTTGAGCCGCCTTTGTTAACTGAGCGACGTATAATATTTCTTAGCGTATGGAATAGTTGCTTCATAAATCGAAAATTGTACTATGAAATCCAAAAAACACACACAAATCTTTGTTTTGTAACAATGATCAGGTATCCTTCCGGAGTGAAAATAGTTTTTCTGAATAGACTTGAAAGAGACGAAAAAGATGGTAAATAACCAGCAAGTTTCAACGAGTTTTCTGGCCTAGTGATTTTAAAAACAGGATGAGTATCACGTATACAGCAAGCAACCAGACCTCAAATGCAGCGGGGAATGATGCAATCTGTAGGTTGACTTCCGCGCACGTGCTTCTTACAGCAACACCACTTGCCTGTTATCAAGTGAAGGCGCTAATTCTCAGTCTTTTTACGGACTGATTCATGCTCAGATTATGCGCAGTAATCAAACAGCAGGACTTTGACTTTGAAATTAACAATTACCCACTTGAAAATAGAAAATATCAGTTACATCAACAAATATTGCTAACACTCTTTAGGGGTAGCATTTGTAACTGTCCTTCAAATGTATTTAGATGCAGGAATTGACGAATTAAAGAAGTAAAAACTTAAACATTTACCCTAGGACTGTTTGTTGATAAAGAATGTCGCTCTAAGAATGAAAGAACATTGAAATGGCTACAATGGTTGAAAGCCAAGAAACGAAGCGTAAAATATTTCATCACTGCTGAGTCCGATATTTAATTAACAAAAAATTTATTATATCAAAGATAAAAACATCTTCTGTAAAGAACGCCAACCATAAAGTCAATTGTCGCCTATCATGTGGCAAGTCGGTGCATTCCGCTCCGCAATGGCACGATGGAAAAAAGAATTCATATACTCATTAGTGCGGCACCTTATTTCTCTAATCTTATCTTCCCTGTCGCTGCGACCCCAGTAGGTATTTCATCGCACTCGTAATTTAAAGTGGGTTACGCATGTTTAGCAATAAATTCAAACGAAATATACGTCGCCTGGCTGCCATAGAATCACAACCCACTCTATGAATCAATTCTATGACGCTTTCGTAAGCACTATGACAAATATTAAAGAATTGACCAGCTCTTCTTTGTTATTTCTCTATATTATTAATCACTTCCCTTGCGAAAAGGATTCCAAACGGTGCAACAGTAGTCCAAGTCTGGAGATACTAGAGTTTGAATGCTATATCATTTGTTTTTGAATTACAATTTTTCAAAATTTGAAGTATGAATCCATATTTAGAATTAGCTTGACCTGCGACTTAATTTCTTTGGAGGCCCCATTTAGTGTTGGATTTTACTGTTACGCCCAAACACCTCACGGAATTACCCATGTCAATAACTGAACTGTTTACGTTGCACTTTCCACCAAGTTATTCACATAGTCCTGAAGCTTTTAAAATTTAATGTAAGTTGCTTTTCATCGCACCACGCCGAAATAACATCCAGATGACGCTGAACTTCAAAGCAATCGGCAGAATTCCATACTTCCCTATAGATGACTGCATCATTAGCGAACAGTCTCAAACTGATATTAGCATTGTCTTCGAGATTGTTTATAAAAAATAAGAAAAGAAGTGGTCCTATTACACTTCCTTGAGGGACGCCTGATGTAACACCTAGATTAGAAGAGTCTGCCATCGACCAGTTAAAAAAATTTCGTATCCATTCGAAAATCGGCAGTGATATAGGCCTACCGTACGCTCGATTGCTAAAGCCTAACAGGTGATTGGGTGGAACAGAGTCCAAAGCTTTCTGAAGAAGAAAAAAATGCGTCAGTTAGTGAACCTGCATCAATACCCTTCATTACGCCAGCCGTAAATAGGACCAATTGTGTTCCTCTCGATTTTTCCTTCAGAAATCCGTGTTGGTTCGGTGTAACCAATTATTTTTTGTCTAGAAAATTCATAATGTTCGAGCATATAATATGCTCTAAAACCCTATTACAAACAGATATTATAGATATTGCTCGGTAGTTTCTAGGATTTCTTTGACCTCCTTTCTTGAAAATTATCTGCGCGATATTCCAGTAAGAAAGTACTTTTTTCTCTTCTAAGGATTTTCATTATAAATCAGACAAAAATGGTCCGCTTTCCGTCACATACTCTGAAAATACTCTTAATGGGATACCATAGGGACCAGGTGCTTTACCCCACTTCAGAAGCTCTAATTGCTTTACAATACCTACAGTATCTCTGACCCCACAAGACGTGGAAAAATGGTTACGTCAGCCATATTTTGATCAGTGAATGAATTTTTGAATTCTGTGTTAAGTACGTTAGCTTTGTGGCAGCTTTCGTTAGCCTAACATCTGTCGTGAATTAGTACTGGCATTTGGCCAGCTTAGCTCAAAGGAGCTGAGCACCATAGTTAATTTTCTGTTGCAAAGCGAGCGTGTCATGCCCAATCATTCACCTTTCTCCCCACATTTATTTCCCTGCAGTTATCTTTTGCTCCTCAAACTAAATTTACTATTCAAAGGGCACTATGACGCAAATAATCAAAAGGCTGCGAGACATCCAGGCCTGGGATGCCTGTGTTGTTGCAGTCTACGTTATGTTGTATCAATGGGAGAGACGAGTTACGAGGGAGAGTCAAATGAAGAACTTAAAAGTGTAATATAAAATCGAAAGTGCGCGCCAGTGGTCTTTATGTTGGTACGCCTGTTTGAAATAATGTGTCGGATGTCCCTACAGGCGCAAGCATAGTGAAGATGAGCAAGCACCAGCGCAGGAACAGTATAAAGATGGCCGCCCCACTAACAACGTGCACCAAAGAAGAACACCGTTCCGTGATTAAATTTTTGCAAAGTGATTTCCATTTATCGCAGAATGAAGGTACATTACGGAAGCTTGTTTGTCACAGCAGCAAGTGTATGAATGGTGTGACGTCTGTAGCTGATGCTCCAAGCCCGGCCCGGGCACATCGTGGCATGACTCCCGAGACCACAGTTTAAGCCGGGGGTCCCCAAACTTTTTACCCCGTCGACCCCTTGACAGGATATTGGCTTCTTATCGACCCCAAAAAGTATTTAATAAAAATATTAAATCATTTTTGGCATTTCTGATGCTAAGCAATAAGGACGCCTGCACAACAACTCAGCGAAATAATTTACAAAATCCATCCAATAACATTAACAGAAAAACGAGATACTTTCCACTATTATTACAATCTCCAAAAATAGGAACAAAACTATGGACAGATGGAATAAAATTCAAATAAAGACCTGCCAAAATGAACAGATGGTTATTGTACTGTTTTAACTTGTCACATATTTCATCATTTACTTCACATGACTTCGCAAACAGACGAGAATTGAGAGGATGAGCTTTACTTTAATTTATTGACCTGATTTTTAGTAGAGCATTCCTATTTTCTTTCCCCTACAGTTTAATCGATTCTCTTTAGTATTAATCGACCCCCTTTCGAGCCCTTTGTAATAATCGACCCCTGGAGATCTCTTATCGACCCCAAGGGGTCGGTATCGACCACTTTGGGGACCCCTAGTTTAAGCCATCGCCTTGCCCCAAGTGATTTCCATATGTTTGGACTCCTAAAAGAAGCACTTTCTGGGACGAAATTTCTATCCGCAGTGTACGAGCGGTTGTGTCGTCTCCAAAAAGAATGACATGCATTTAGCGTGGAGGATACTATATTGAAAAATTAGTATTTGTTGTTTAATAATACGCCATTACAACTGTTGGATATTGTTTTTATTTTCCGGACGCGTTTCGCCTCTCGCCGAGGTATCTTCAGCGTACAGTTTTGCTGTAATATGTGATTTGTTATTGACTTTTGAATACAATGATTTTTAGATTTACCTCAACCAGCATGCTGGTTGAGGTCGCAGGCGAGCAACGACCACAACTCAAAATGCAAATGTAAAATGTAAGTTACAATATAAAACATATCCTAATATTCTTATGTAAACAAAACGTCTAACATGATAATCCAAAACGGATATAAAAATATTAGTAATCATACTGTTATATGAATATAAGTAATATTATGCTGCCTATATAAGAATAATTTTGGTAAATCTAAAAATCATTGTATTTAAAAGTCAATAACAAATCACATATTACAGCAAAACTGTACGCTGAAGATACCTCGGCGAGAGGCGAAACGCGTCCGGAAAATAAAAACAATATCCAACAGTTGTAATGGCGTATTATTAAACAACAAATACTAATTTATCAAGCAACTGTTGAAGAAAATGGCCTACAATAATCAAATATTGAAAAATGATACAGGTGACTTGTATGTGAGCACAATACATAAAGTTTTTAAAAATTAATTAAGGTTTTCATTTGACTCTCCCTCGTATTTAATGAAGTACTGGTTATAATAAGTTATTTTGTGTCAAATCAGTTCTAAAAACCCATACTCAGTATATAATTGTTGGTCTGTGTATACGTTCGACACCGTTGGAAATGTATCCAGTGATCCGATGTGTTGACGAAACTTTTTTTCTTTGGTATTTAAAGCTATTCGAGGAACTATGCCATGGCCTTTAGAAGGAACCATCGCGGTATTTGACTGGAGTGAAATTTGGGTGACTGGTAGTGTATTTGAAACTAAGTCCTCACAACTGCCGATCCCTTGCGTTATCGCTCACTCTCCAGGCTCTGTTTGAAACATTGCCTAGGGCTTTGATACACAGTATGGCGATTAGAAATCGCACACCACTACCACTCCTACCGTACGCAATGATGAAAATTCGTGGTATTATTGAGGACTTGACCTACTAAACCGAATGGCAGACACCGTCACTGACATACATGGTGATTCAGGAGGAATGGTAAATACTGAAAGAGGTGGTAGTATGAACAGTACTGAGTAAAAAAAGTTTATATAAACTTGTGTCCGATGTCCATTAGTTTAGGAAATACAGGTGGCGAAATGTTATGCACAATTTTTTTTTTTTACTTATGGCTTTACGCCTCGTCAACGTCGAGGTCATTAAAGGTGGGACTGGGGCAAGGAACGAGAAGGAATTCGCCCATGTCCTTTTAATGGAAGCATCCCGGAATTGGCCTGGAGTGATTTTGTGAAACCAATGGAAAACCCAAATCTGAATGCCTGGATGGGGATTCGATTATTTATGCATAAAATAAACCTCAGAAAGTAATCAAGAGCACAAAAATAACTTATTGAAGTACTTTATTCATGCAAAATACACGCATATTTTAAATTAAATGTTTGATAATCACACCCTCGACTTCAATACACTTTGCAGCTCTCTTCGTTGCTTAAACTAGTGTAAGTTGATGGTGGGGTTTTCGAACATTTAATTTAAACTAAAATATACGTGTGTAGGCCTACTTCAATAATTTGAGTGCTCTTGAACATTTTCTGAGGTTTATTTTATGCATAACATTCGAGCACCTGTATCTCCAAAACGGATGGAAATCGGAAACAAGATTATATGAACTTTTATACTAAATATTGTTCTTGCTACCAACTCATTCAATATTTACCATTCATCCTGAATCAGCCTGTAAAGTATCAGCTACCTCACCAAATAAGGAGGGTTCCAGAAATATAGTGATGCATGGTGAAACGCCTTAAGATTTCGCTGCAACGTGATGCATTGAAAAATTTTGTAATATGTGATCCGGAAAATAAATAATATCCAACTGCAGTTGTATTGTCGTATTTATTAAATAATAATTACTAATTTTGTAATGGTTTCTGCTTATCTTTTGCAGCCTGCTACTTTGTCACATTATAGCAAACGTTGTCACATGGTTGCTTTTTTTAAATGACGCAGTGATGATCTCAGACGCATATCACGTAGATAATCTGCACCCACGTCAGGAAAGCATGTGCTAATTAGCTGCCAATTCCTTTACAACCGTATATTATGTTTTTAAAAAGACTTGGGTTAAAAGTGAATATTCTGTGGAGGTCTCCGTTACTTTGTATACACAGGGCTTTTAGCTTAATCGAGAATGATGTAGTTGAGGTTACTCCACAGATATATGTATGCGAACCAAAGAAACCTTGTAGACGTGCGTTAGCGAGATATTTGCGGATCTTGTGAGCATCAATTCGGCCAAGGTCTCCCCCGACACCACGAGGTCGTTGTTTAGATGTGCTTGAATCCATATCATAAACAAGAGACGTTCTTGGCACTCTGGGGACTGGTATTCTGTACGCTTACGTCTTAAATTGGTTCTTAAATCAGGCTACATCTGGCAGCTTCTTCGCCAACTACACTAAATTTCAGCTCTCTTGCAACATCGCACAGAATATTTAGTAAGCAGCCATTACTTGTATACTGCAAAACAAACGAAATTATTTTATCTACTTTTACTTCCAGCAACAGCAATAAAACGCTATCACACAATTCCTATGTTATTTTAACCTGGAGCGATAATTGAAAAAACTGGTAAGAACAGTCAAAATTTCACAGATCTTTAAAGACTTTACATTATAATAAAAAAAAAGGAATGGTTTAATAAACCGGTGACGATTATTACTGTCTTAGTTTTTAAATTAAATTAACAAATAGCTTTATTTAAAAAATATTTACTAATTAAATCATTATTGTATCTTCTATACAGCTTATAAGATCATGGTAATGTTAAACCACAATATTTTATAAATTGCGATATTGGTTTTTATTAGAACGTAATCGGAAATGACTGATTTAAAACCTATTAATAACAAGCAATCACATTATATTACAGGAAAATTCACAGATTGCTCCCTAAACTGCAAATCAATTTAAAAACAAAAACAAAAAAACTTATTTGCAAAATTTAATTTTATCTTATGAAACTAGATATCTCAAATGACGGTTAGTGTATCATGTAATATTAGAAAAATTAATTATTTAATGTTAACTTTACAGAATTCGACAGCAACAATACGAACTGGTATTGGAATAATAATAGTAGCTTAGTTTGACCCACAAATGAAATCCTAACAAACTAAGATTCACGTACCTGGTACGCAGTTAAGAAACTTAAGTTTCCCCCAGCCAAAAATACCCCAGAAGTCAAAACAAAATAAGCAAAAACAGGTGATGAATTCTTACTTAGCTCGTCTCGGGGTCGAGGAGACTGTTCAGTTAACGGAGGCGGGTCAAGGTCACTCTGCTCTATCCCCACTCCACAGCCCTTTCCTCTACATGCCTGCTGAAAAATTTTCCACACGTTTTCATGGACACAGCTGTCTGCTCGGACGGGTAACCAAAGGGAGGGGATTTGAGACTGAACAGGGTATAGATGGTTCCAGCCCCGTTGGCGAAAGTAATTTTAACACCTGGTACTCGTATAGCATGATAGAAAACGAGGTATGAACAATTTATATTCACCTGATAATATACCAAAGGCCTGGGGAAAATGGAATGAGTGAATACATTGATGATTCGTCTGTCGGAGTGGTACGTTATAGATGGCAACCATAGAGTCTTTTGGAAGTATAGGTTTAGTGTGTGTCATCACTAGCGGATTTCTTAAATACCTCATATAAAAGAAAAACCCATAAAAAAACAAAAAATAAAACAAACATCAGAAAAAAAACGCTACACTTACACACAGTCATGTATACGTACAATAAAGCAAATAGTTTTGGGAAATTGTTCCTCTTACAATTTCCTCGGGGTGTTGCTGCAGAGAAGTAACTTTCACAATGGTATCCTAGTACTGTCTGGGAGAGCTGGCATGAAATTTCGACTTTTAAAATACTATTTTGAAGAAATCATAAATTTGCTTTAAGATTAAGTTATTTTCATTTCGTTTAAAAATATAAAGATAGTATTATAGGAGGGATGGGCATTCGGCACCTGAGGCCATACAGCTAGCTCAATGTGATTACCATAGCTTCCAGTGAATCAGTCATCCAGTATACATATTGTAGCTTCTAAGTATTGACACAACAGGACGGACAGTACGTTCACACAGACACACAACACTTAAACACCCGTGCCCTCGGCCGGACTCGAACCGGCAACCTTCGGTACGCGGGGCCACTACTGAAGCCCCTACGCTACCGAGGCCGGCTGTAAAGATAGTTATTAGAATGTAAAACAACCTAAATGGACAAACTTATCATTTTATTTGTCCCTCTGACTTAAAGGCTATACGAGTTGCTAATAACTTACAGCGTCCATAGAGTGACGAGTCATATAAACTAAAGGGAGACTTTATAATAGGCAGGTCATCAGCAAGGGAAATGGGTTATCATCACTAGTTGGCAGCTACAGATTAACACAATACATTTCCCACCAGATGAAGTAAATGCACATCTATTATGTTTGTATTACAAACTCGTTAACTCGGAGATTCTAAAAAGCAGTAAAGCAAAATTTACGCACTGGACCCAGATGCATTCCTTAATATGTGTTTACATTCATTATGTTTGAGACCATGCATCTCATATCACAGATGCATTTTAACTAACGAAATAAAGAGAAACTGACGAAAGTTGACCTGAGATTCAGTTATTAAACTCCAAGAAGAAAATTAAAGGACGTCAAAACAAAACTATATATCATATGCAAGAAAGCAATGAAGTCTTAGTAATTATTCTGTTGTTTACTGAACAACGTAATAAAAGATATTACAACTAGTTGCATCACAGTGAATCTACTTAAATTTTACATAACATAACAAAAGTTTCACATTCAGGAAGACGCTGGTTCTATTCTCCTACCAGCCTTCCTGATTTAAGTTTCCCTTGGTTTCCCAAAATCACTCAATGCGAATGCAAGAACGGTTCTTTCAATAGGCCACTCCTATTTATCGTTTCCAATGCTTCAGTGTCAACGAGGCGTAAACCCCAAACGAAAAAGTTTAGAATGGGACTTTAATATATAAGGTTAAGCTCACGGTTTTCTCAGACATGTAAACCTACTTATGTGCATAGAATTCAGCTAAATGTTTATAAAGTTAACTATGTATACGACGGTATACACTTTAATTCACTGCCGAAAGGTTCACAAAACTATACAGCGTTACCACATAATATGTTTTTAGGTGTTTATGTGTCAAACATTTTTCAAAGCAGTAAGATCGTGAAAAAAGAAAAAAATAATCTGTGAAGGGGGAGGAATGAGTAGTTACTAATGTCTTTAGCTCATTTATATTAAAAGTTTGACATCAAACAGTTCTGACAGAGAAAGATTGTTCCGTCATTTTCAACGTGATCCTTTGTAACGCCTTCAATTTGTTGAACGTTAACTGTTCCTGGCAGCTATATGCGGGCTGACTGAACCGTCAGATACCTAGTTTCAATGACTTATAGTTTATATATAATTATACGCAGGCCATCAGATCTAGATGCAGTAATGCGGAGAGTATTGATATTCGCTGCCAACTCTGACGCTGTTTCAGCTGCTGGATAGGGAGAGTGCACAAACTACGTGGCTCGGTCCAGGGGGGAGGGGGGTTCCGAGCCAGGCCACGTAGCTTTCTTTTCATAACATTTTTCACAGTAAAATGAGGAACAGAACACACAACAGCATGTAAATATTTATTACCCTCAGTTAATTATCTCCGTATGTAATTTACAATAGTCTGACACGAGAAAACAGTACAAAATGTCTTCTGGAATCAAAAGGGAAAAAACTACATGTTACGTGGGGGGGAGGAGGTAGGGGCAAAGGTCACGTAGGGCTGTAGGGCTACGCGTGGGGGGGGGGGGGGGGAGGCCAAAATGGAGCTACATGGTTTATGCACGCTCCCCTAGAAAAGGATATCTCAGGGCTGTTTCCACTTCATTCAGGTTATATAACTTATGTCTACAAACTAAAATGTTTGGTTCACGAGGTCATGTTCTCCTTGCCCCCCTCATCTCACACCCCCTATCCCTCGTAGCAGACATCTGTCCCATAGCACTTTTTTCCCTTCGCTTGTAGGGGTAAGATCGGCAGCGAGGAGGCAGAACAGAGTGACCTTGAGGAGCCAGTGTCGCCATCTGTGAAACGTGAAACACGTTCTGTGTGATAAATGTATATTTTTGCTTGTGTAATGTGTAGTCTATAAAGTGGATATTGCGGACTGTCCTAGCATTCATCTAGGTGAAATTGTCTATAAACAGTAAGGACGACGGCCGGGATTAGAACCTGAACTTACAATACCTCTCCAGTCTAGTATGGTGGCATGGCCACACTGGCGGGTTAGCGAAACAATACTAAAAAAGCATCTACAACCTGTTACACTTATAAATGGTGGTGTTATGGAGTTCGTTGGGCTTTAAGATTTAATTCATCTTCAAATGACGACTGCAAATTGGTATTACGGGATAAGATACTAAGAAAATTTTGAAGTTGACTTAAGTTCAATCATAAACGTGTCGGGAAACACCTTCTTCATATACATGTGAACTCTATAGTTGCGTGTGATTTGTGTTAACAAGAATCTTCAAGTTTCGAAACAGGAAAAGTGAATGTTTTTTTTATTGATTTTATTGTATTAAATGGTCTTTGGCTTTCGCCAATTTGACCAACTACCAGAGATACATTTGTTTGCACAAAAACACAAACACTTGTAATACAGTATTTATCATTGGCCATCGTTATGATGTATTTTAGCAATAAGAACATTTTAAGTACTTCTTCTATATTACAAACCGTTTTTAAATTTAAACAAAGGTACAATTATAATTTAGTACTAGAGACAACATAGTCATTTATATTATATTACTAGTTCTCCTTAAAAAAAATATTTGGCAGCAGTAACTTTCAGTCACTTACAAGATATTTTGCACATACTACCACTTATATATTTATGCACTGCCAAATTGTTTGCTATCGATCATGGCATGAACATTTATAGTACATTATTACCAAATATTTAGCGGAAAACATATATATATATACATATGGTACTTATATTACATTATAAATACATCATTAGGGTTGAGTAGGAAAATGAAATTATTTAATATAATCCAAAGTATAATGATTTGTGTTATATTATGTCTCTGGAACAAGTATTTATTTTTAATTTATTTTATTTATTTGGAATCCATGAAAACCCCTTTACGAAGTGGACGGCCCCGTATTAACCAACCCGTGGTTTTACAGAGTAGTGTAACATTGAATTAATGAGAAATGCTTCCAGCTGAATCATAAAAAGGCGTGGCTTAACTATGAATTACTTTTAGAACAATGAACATGATAGCATCAATGGCGTGATGGATATAGGCGGGAAAGAATATGAGACAAGGAACGGGAAGAAATTCGGTCATGGTTTTTTAAGGGATCCACTAAGAAAACCTAAAAATGCTTTGCCTGCCGGGGATTCGAACCTGCTTCATTTCGAATGCAAGGCCAAAGGCAAAAGAGTCAGCGCCCACCTACTACAAGATTTCTCAGATTTTAAAGATTGAATAACTGCTTTGGTTACATATAATATTAGCTACAATGAACCTTCTACGTGTACACATCTGACCAGATTTGTGTTATTACAAGCAGTAACTCCTTAAAACATTTCCATCAAGAAACAAATTTTATCTTGTAGTCTCCCCCCCCCCCTCCCTCCTCCGCCCTAGAAAAGGCTTCAACTGCGCAGTGTATATACACAATGGAGCTGGTAGATATAGCTTCATAAAACCAAAACTAAGTATTTAGTTATGTGTGATGACGGTTATTCGTCCATCGGGTAGGGACGTTAAATTTTACGTTCCCCCGCTGCCTTTCTGAAGAGTAAGCTTGTACCTCTTCCTCACACATCCTTCTTTCGTCTTCATACATACAACACACTGCATTCAACAGCAATCATCTACACAGATACTACAGAACATGGACACGTGGAGGAAAGGAAACCACCTCCGTATTTGGCCTCATCTCCACCCACTCAGGCAAGCAGGTTGGCATGTTTCTCAAGCAAGCTCCTTGCTGACCCAGCACGTGATTCAATCGTCTGGTTTTAACGGCACGCGTTCTGAACGTAATAATTCCGCAATATTCCATAACAACAGTTGAAGACAAGTGGTATACGTTAATTAACGGAGCTGAACTACAGTACATTTCTTACAACCATTGTTCATGGTCGGAAATAATTTACTGAGCCCGGTGGGTGAGTGGTAGCTCTCAGTACGGGCGTTTTAGAGGACGCTGGTTCCACTCTTCATCCGGTCATAAATACTCCAGTTTTCCATGGTTTTGCGAAATCACTTCAGGCAAATGCCGAAATGGATATTTCATAAGGACATGGCTGAATTTCTATCCAAATGCAGCATAAATGTCTCCCACATTAACATATAAAGCAATACTAATAATTATCCACACTCAGTTTAAATGTTCTTTGTTTTATCAGTAACAAATCCAGATGAATATCGGTTAATCTTAGAAAAAGTTTAGTGTTCATGGTTACGGCACACAGATACAGAGGGAATAACGTTAACAAATGAGTAAGGGAAGTCAAAGTTGCTACGTGCAAGAACTTATGATAGTTACGGTAAAAACACCCCTTGATAGTTTTAAAATGAACACAAAATTGTCAGAATGGATGTTTTATAAACGTCAAGTGAAGCATTAATTTCGTTACAGTCACTGTCAAGGAAAAAAAAAAAAACTTTTAATTTCTTTTGACACTAATAAATTGCTTTTCCGATGTTGTTTGGTGTGGGAGTAAATAAAAATATTAAAGGTTGTTCAAGTATAAAAATAAGACTGCATTCTCTCTTTAATTTCGGTTCAATTCAAAAAGGGAATAAGTTAAACAAGACTTATTTCCCCTGGCGGCCGCGAAGAACAACGAACAGAAAATTATCCGACATCGTCGTAAATCCTACTCTCTCCCGTCTCTAATAACCTCGACGTCGACGAGGCGTAAAGCCTGAAGTAGGGAAGGTTATCAAGTGACAGCAGGCTACTTATCCTGAATATTGCAACACTCACGCATTCTACTCCTTCTACCCCTCTTCCACCGACAGATTACAAGCGTCAAATCCCACACTTTAATACAAATTTGCTCCCCTTTACGAAGTCATGCCGTCGAAGTGGTTATTATTTTAGTGACGTCACATACACACTAAAACACACTCAACAACAGATATGTATTTTCCTGATATCAAAGCGAGTGTTATGCTTCCAAGAATGTGGTACTTTGAAGTTGTAGAGGAGGTAGTCACCATTTGCATCCTCATCATCAACATTTAGCAGACGCATTTCCCAAATTTTCACATTTTACGTATTATCGGAGGGAGATGGTGTCCTGGGACAACTTTCGGGGAACAATCTAACACCTTCGGTTTGGTGCCCGCACTCAACTATTCTGTAAACAGTTGATCATTAAGAATCTTTATTCTCAGTTTTGAACACTATTAAACCTTTACCTAGTATCTCGTCGATTGATATGGTGCAAAAGTTTTAGTGCATACTTTGATTACCACTATCATTAATTCGATACAAACAGTGTTTCATCCAGATTTTTATTTCTCAGCTCCCCTTGATTCGAGTTCTATGGGCTTATTAAATAACCCAGAGTCTTAAACAATATCAGGGCTGATACATGGGGACCTTTCCTTACATCCGTAAATATAATTGATACTAATATTGACGAATTAATGTTTCTTTTCATTTTTACTGCACCTCCGATTCCAAAATTGAATTCGACGTGTAGTCTGGAAGAGTACACCACATTCCATTGTCATTTGATTGCTGAAATCAATAATTAAATACCTCCGTCTGAGGAACCACTCATAATGACTCACGGATTTAAATAAGCTTTCTCCGTGAAGACATTTGTCCTCTCCCGTCCTGTAATATCTATCTTTCCTCCTGGGACACTATATCCATGCCATCCATCATCATCAGAAATTCTATCGTGTGTAGTAATGCACGCGCCTTAGAGTCACGCCTTTATAATTATAAATCTAAATAAATAGTTTTATAGCACTAAAGGATATGCGTATGTGGTCCCTCAACCGCGCACAGTATCTGGATTCTCTTTACCATGGTCCAATTTCCAAATAGCTTCTTTCTCTCTCTCCCATTGCTTTCCTAATACCTAGAGAGTTATTAAATAGTTTAACTATTTGACTTTGCATGTAATCTTAATTATAATTTAACTTTTTAGTGAGATATCACGAGTGCAATAGATTTTATTGGAGACCACGGCGCCACAGTATGACACACCGACAAGGCCCGCAAGTTGTGGGGCAGTGACCCGCCAGGATGCCTCGTCTGTCCCCAGCACTGACTGCTGAGGAACTGCGCACGCAAACGTCCCCCATCGTCGGAAATGTCAAGCAGCCTAGACAGAATACCTATGGATTGGGGGTAATGCCACCATGCTCATTACAGTTTTATATTGAGGGGAAAGATCGTCGTTTTCTATTTGGCCAGACGATTTGGTCATTTCGCTCTGAAAGGGCACGTACTGGGATGCTCATGAGTTTGATGCACTGATCCGGAGTCTATGACAATAGCAAAAGTCATCTAACAACTTTGGCCATCAGGCACGCTGATGTTGAACGTTCACCGCAGTAGAGAACATTAGAATGGCATCACTGCGGAATAAATATACTCTTCCACAAGGTTTTTCTCATGTCTACCAGCTGGACAGCATCAGGTCCATTTGACTTTGTGGATACAGAATAAATTAGTTTTTTAACTAACATAAATATCTCTTTATGATTTTTTCAGTATAGCATTGATCGTAACATTAATTTGTAGGTGAAATTCTTATTAAAACCTTGTCTTTGCAGAAAATGTGTTGCTTGTTTATCCTTGACGTTTCATTAGATTTTCAAGTAGGTAAACCATTAACAGAGACTTCTGATGTGTCGAAACGTTATGACCATTACGCACCACGAGACTAAATGTCGTCTGGTGAAATTTCAGGTACGTCATGCGGTAAGGAAAATATACACTGATCAGCCAAAACATTATGACCACCTACTTACTAGCATATTAGTCCACCTTTAGAACGCAATTCAGCAGCGATTTGGTGTAGCATGGATTCTACAAGTCCTTGGTAGGCTTCCAGAGGTATCTGACACCAGATTTCTAATCACAGGTCAAGAAATTCCCTTAAATTACTGGTCAGTGGTTTGTGAGCGCGGCACCTGGGAACAAGCATCTCGAAAACGGAGAGGCTGGTTGGCTGTTCGCGTGCTATTGTAGAGAGCATCAATGGAAAGTGTTCGAAGGACGGTGTAACCACGAGTAGGCGACAATGTGGTGGACACCCACGCCACATAAGAGAACGTGGGGGTCGGAGGCTTGCCCCCTCTGTAAAGCAGAGTGGGGATGATCTGTGGCAGAATCGCGATTCTTATGCTCTGAAACACTTCTGGAAGCACTAGAATTGTACTCTTCCGCAGATCTGCCTTAGATCGCCCCCTATACTCCTTTACAGAGCGGGCAAGCTCTCCTACCAGGGACTTGTAGAATCCATGCTACGCTTAATCGCTGCTGTATTGCGTTCGATAGGTGGACCAGTATGCTGGTAAGTAGGTGGTCATAGTGTTTTGGCTGATCAGAAACGCATGGGGAGTCATTCTAATGGCTATATGTGTGGAAAATGGGGAAATACACAGTCGTAAGTGACTTTGATTAAGGGTAGACTGTTATAGGCCGGCTCCTGAGAACGAGCATCTTGAAAACGGAGAGGCTGTTCGGCTGCATGCATTCTGTATGGAAAGTAGTTGAAGGACGGTGAAGCCACGTGTAGGCGACAAGGTGTTGGATGTCCACGCCTATCACAGAACGTGTAGTTGGGAGGATTTCTCGCTCTTGATAGGAGGCGATCTGAGTTAACAGACTAAGCAGTAGGGAACACTTGAAAGAAGTAAATAAGGAATTAATAATAGGGAAGAAGGTGTCTATAGATGGGTTTATGAACAATACTGTTGGTCCAGGGGTACAGCTGCGGGCTGTATCTAGAAATTTCTATGGCCATGTTAAAAAACTAAGGGGTAGGGTAGGCATAGAGAGTAGATAAGTATGGAGAAGAAATTACTGAGGATTTGAAAAAGGCAGTGATGTTAAGTAACTAGTTTAGAAAAATGATTCAGGAATGAGATGATGTAAATCGGAGAACGCAATAGTTTTTACAATTAAATATGAGCAGACTAAGAAATTTGGAATTCATCCTGAGAACATCATGAAGGAACTAAGAATGATACAAAGGCTAAAAAGCATTAAAGGATAATTGCTGCTTACCAGAGGACTGGAAAAGTCGCTATAGTAGTAACGGTCCATAAAGGAGGGGTGACAAATAGGCTCGAAAATTACTGGTCAATCATTTTGATATCAGTGGTAGGTAAATTATTGGAGAGATTGATATGCAACCACATCAGAAAAATCTATGAGAAACCTAAGTGACAACAACATTGCTTTAGGTAAGTATATTAATGTGAATCTCATTTAGTAGACTGCATGAAATGGACATGGGAATCAAAACGGATGATGTAGCACTAGTTCTTTCAAAGGCTTTTGATTGAGTGAGACATAAAATGGTGCTAAATAAGGTAAAATCTATTGGAATTGACGAAAAAGTAGTTTACTGGGTAGAAGAATTCTTAAAAGGTAGAAAGCAAAACGTCAGGGTAGGAAATGCAATATAAAAATAAGTGAAAGTGAGAATGGAAGTGCCACAGGGTAGCGTATTGGGACAATTGCTATTCGTTATTCTAATGAATAGTTGTTCTGATGCTCTACTATCAGAAGTTTTGTTAGCAGATGGCATAATGCTATTTGGTAGGATCAAAACGGGAGAAGACTGTGAACAGATGCTGGGTGATCTGGACAGGATAACTAGCTGGGTAGTCAACATGGGATGAAGATAAATGCAAAGAAGAGTCAGCTTATTAGGTACACAGGTAAAAACTAATGATTGATTATGATTATAACGTGGGGAAAGAATTGTTTGTTGAAGACTTCAAATTTAAATACCTTGGCATAATATTTGATACAAAACTCAATTGGGCAGGACACATTGGACAGATAGTAGGAAAAGGTTTCAAAATCTTTTACTTGTTGGAGAGAGTGATGAGGGTACGTACCAGAGAAGTAGGGTAATTGGATTTCAAAACTTATGTCAGACCATTGGCTGAATATGGTGGTGTAGTATGGTACCCACATTTTGGGTATCAAATACAGCAATTGGAAGGGCTGCAAAGAAGGGCGACTAGATATTTCTCTGGAAATTATCGCAGAATACAAACAATAACTAAAATGATAAAGGAGCTGGAATGGGATTCATTGGAGGATAGAAGGAGGGTGAAGAGAGACAGGGGAGTGTACAAAGCATATACTGGTGATGAAGCATGGAAAGATATTGGTGGGAAAATTAAGAGAGGTGTTTGGAAGGGTAAGGTTGACCATGATCACAAGCTGGTACTTGATTTCAGGCATAAGGATGTGGGAATATTTTCTTTCGTGGGTAAGGGGGTCAGGCATTGGAATAATTACCAAGAGAAATGGTGAATAATTTATCAAAAATGCTAAAATAATTTAAATTAATTAAATAAAATAATAATTAATTAATGGAAGGCAAAATGTAAGCAGGAAAAGGAAAGGGGAAAACTGAGTGTGTAAGGAAATTGGTACCGGAACAAGCGCTGCATCGCAATTAAATTAAATTAATACATGTGAAGGATCTGACAGCAGAGCAAAATGCAGGTGCAGTATTTCAGAGCACATGAATTGCTGCCGTATCAACACGCTATTAAGCAGGTGGTCAGAATGCTTTGGCACATCCATGTATGTTAACACTGAGACTTAAGTTTCTATTACTAAATAACAGCAATTCTGGCTATTATCATCGATGAACTGGTGGCATAAATATATTTTTTTTAAAGCAAAGTTGATTAATGCGTTTTTTCATATTAAAATTCTTATCACAGTTTACGTCTGTACCCAGGAGTTTTGTGTAACTGCTTTCGCTTCAAATGCCTTGTGATTTATTCCATTGTAAAAAATTGAAGTAACTGTATTGAATTTATTTTTATTAAGTTGGAGAAGATTTTATTACATGAATCTCGGTGTCTGATGAGACATCTGTGGCACTGTGAAACGGGAACTTCAATCCAAATGCAGCAAATTGTAGAAATATAAATTCTATTAAACATGCAGAATTTGGAATGAATTTTTGCAGACTGAAGCAATTCGGCTCTCTCGTCAACGTGAAGAGAGTCGTCAACTTTTTGATTAATATTAATCACTTCAAGTTTCTCGTGAAAATACATTTTTCTGCAGCCTCACTTTATACTGCATTCGACTTATATTTTTATACAACTATATCGCTCTTGTTGACCGCGATCTTTTGTACAATTCGTCTTTCTGACAGTTATTAAATATAACATCCTTTGCTGCTCATCTCTTGCGCTTCCATTACATCTCTCCTTCTTGTTCATCTCTTGTGTTCACCGAGCGTGGTGGGTGAACGGTTAACGCTCTGGCCTCGCATTCGGGAGGATGCAGGTTCGAATCCCCGTTTGGGCATCCAGATTTGGGTTTTCCATGGTTTCCACAAAACACTCCAGGCGAATGCCGGGATGCTTCCTTCAAATAGGCCATGGCCAAATTCCTTCCCGTTCATTGTCCCTAGTCCCATCCCGCCTCTAATGACCTTAGCTGTCGACGAGGCGTAAAGCAATAAGAAAATAAAATCTCTTGTGTTGTTATATAAAACCTCTCCTTGTCTTAATTCCTTGCCGTCAAGGTTGCCCCAGAAATTTACTATTACTATTCGTATTGTAACGTTCCAGGTTGTGGTACGTTATTAAACAGTTTCAATCTCATTAATTTTGGGCGCCAGGGGTTAATAACAGATTGAAATTATCAAGCATTTACATAAATTATGCATAAAACAATTAATAGGAGTGGACCGGGATAGTAAGACAAGGTAAAGAATGAAAACCCCAACTAAATACTGAAAAATAATAATACAATTTATATGACTAATATTGAAAATTAATATTTATTTAGCGAAACATCTAAACCGGTAACAGATTCCCTTAACAGGCCAGCAAGCAACAGGGTAGCAATGAGATTCTAATCAGAGCGTTCTGGGTATAATTCAGTCCTATTCCAAGATCTTGCTGTGGACGGCAGAATTTGGTGATGTATTGCCGCGTGGATGAGACGCCGCTGCTGATGCGTCGTCCATCGAGAAGCAGTACACAACCAATAGTGTACTCCGTCAGTACCGGGCTCTCCATACTGCAAAGAACAGCGAAACTGGTGGACAGGTGAGACGCCAGGAACCAGACTGTCCTGGTCTAAACAGTGTGTAAGCGAGACCTCTCGCTCTGAAAGCTCACACACAAATGTCCACACCACCGTCGTTCCTCTAAGTACCCAGACGTCGGGTCTTCCTGGTACTGGTATGCCATGAAAAAACAACAAACCATTAGTTTGTAGCCACCCCAGTGCACGCCCCCGGTGTCTGGCGTTCGTCCAACACATGACACAGAGCCAGGGCACCACAGCCTAGCGAGCGCGAACTCACCGCTCTGTTCCGACGAAATTAACTTGTCAAACCAGACACATTACATTATTTATTACAATTAATACACATAATACACTATGTTTACATACACACTTGCATGATGGCGCGATGTATCCCCTTTACAACGTGAAGCCTTTTAGTAATAATATGGATGCAATAAGAAGCATATATGAACAGAAAATAAGGTGAAATATGTTCGAGCTATGATGGTATCTCGTTGATAATGCTTCATTGTTTTTAATATTAAGAAAGGTAGGCGGAAAATAAACTGTACTGTTGCAACATTGTTGCTCAACTATGTCGGTGGGAGAAATATTTCATTGTAGTCTTTTATAAAATCTCTGTTTAGTCAGTGAATTAATTTCTTGACAACCTCCTGAGGACAGTATCCCAGTGTCCACTTCTTCACGTTTTCCACATACTATGAATTAATAACTTGCAATATCTATCCAATTCATCACATAATATATTCAAAAACAAAAATACAAATGGTCATCCAGTGACAGCCTCGTCGATGTTTAGTACGGTGTCTACGTGTTCTTTTTTATTGTTACCGTTTAACGTTTAATGCGGTCAGCCGTTTCAATTACCGAGTTGCGGTTCATACACTGACAACCCGTATCACACTGTATCGGGGAGGTACAACGGGACCTGGCAGGAGCCCACGCCTCCGCGTATAGGCCTTCCTGAATGTGATTACTAGGCGGTGTTCCGCAGCCATCTAGACGAACGCCAGGATGGTCCCTAATCTCCGCCTCACAAACTACACAGTTCAAAAACCAAAAATACTCAGAACACGGTCAGATAGCAACACTCATTTCCCCCATTAGTACCTGACAGCAGTATGAAAGGCTTGACGTCAGCAAGGGCATGCGGCCCTAAAATCAAAGCTCCCCAATTTGTCAACGATGAGTAGAAACACATCACAGGCAGCAGACATCAAGACTCAAGATATTGGGAAAAGGTGGTGAAGAAGAAGAAAACATTTACACTGACAGACACGAGACCTCTGGTTTTTTTTTTTTTTTTTTTTTTTTTTTTTTTTTTTTTTTTTTTTTACATTTAAGCATTATCTTCATATTTTACAATTTAATCAGCTGTATGGTGTCAGCTTCTGACTTTGCTCCATGTCTGTGATAATACAGACAGACGTGTCTGCTTTTTTTTCCCTCGTAAATAAATGTCTTACAAAATAATTAATTTGTTTATGTTGTGTTTAAGTACACAGAAATTTGTTTCAATTTTTTAAAATGTTCTTGATAGCGACATGATGCCGTGTTTAGTAATTACGACCGCGTTTTCGCGTATTCTGCGATACTGCTACGCCACCATGCTGTTGAGTCACTGCTCGTGCCAGCACAAAATGGCCGCCCACTGCAGGAGACAATGGACGCTAAAATACACAAACCACGAGAGTCAGGAAATTATTCATTCAGTTTAAAGTAAACTAGACTGGATTTCATTCATGCTCAAATAATTTAAGACATTAGTTGCATAAGATTTAGATCAATTTCCGACACCAACAAGATATATAAATAATGTTAACAATAATAAATGCTATAGGAATTCAAAGAAATTGCGGGGCTTAAAACTAGTTCCAAACATACCGATGTATGAAATGGGACTAATGTATGGACAAATGACAAATCAGGAAGAAAATTAACAGCTCATATTACTTGATACTAGTTAATCTAAAACTACTGTGCAGTCTGAGTTTTTCTGTTTCTGATTGTTTGCTCAGCAATATTCTCGCAGAAATTAACTTTTCTATTTTTCGTTTCGGCCACCTAGGGCTCTTCGGAAATAAAAGATGTTAGATTTATTGGTTAGTATTTTAAGAAGTTACTGACTTTTCATTGTTTGAAAACTGGGTTTCTATAGTGAGAACTTCCCTTTCCCTTTTATCCGCCTGACACATGAACGTTAAAAAAAATAGTAATCATACAGTATCGTCTAGAAATGAGTGCAATTCCTGTGGCTTGAGTCACTGTTCTAGTGCCTCAGAGTATAAGAAAGGAGTTTTAATATGTTACCTATGGAGCCATTAGCCAGCGGTTCGGTATCTGCAATTTTTCATTTTATCGAAAAAAATAAAAATAATGAACATTTAGATATAATATCTGAAGGGTTCGGTCGCTGATTGTCAGAGTCACATGCGCGACTGTCGCAACTACCTTAAGCAACCACTGTGCCACCAGACCGTTTAAAACCTTATATCATAACACGGGGTAAGACATTATTGTGTTTATCTTCCTGACGTAAATAACAGCAAGACAATTGAACAGGGATGGTAATTTAGTAAGTTCATCACAAACGTCCTTGCCTTCTATTTATTTATTTATTTTATCAGGAATGAATACCGGTAACAAGTAGATCTCTATGGATACCTAATGCAATCGATAAAGTATTTGCTACGTTTGGATGCATGACATTCTTGAAGAAATCTGACTTATTGTGACAGCAAAACTGAATGCGGTTGCAACCAGCCGCAAGAGGCGTGCAAGGTCGGCAGAGTGTCAGATGTTCTTTTCCTCGGTGTGTATAGCTTATCTGTATTTGTGTGGATGTCTTACCGTGACACGTGGCATATTCTTGTAGGGTGCTTGCACTGAGCTAGGTGCTGCAGGGTGATTGCTCATTTGCACACACTGATAGGATTGGTGTTACTGAAGATGCACTCACTTTATGATCCTCGCATATTTCCATACCTCTCGTCTGCATAGTTTGTGGCGGAATGTGAACATCTGTTATTAAATTAAACAGTGAATAATTAAAAAGTATCTTCTAGCAGAAACAGCACATATATCTCCAATTTTTGAAAAAGCTAACCACAATGATCACTTAATCAAACATCAAAATTATCCGCCAGCAGAATATTGGGAGCATATTGTCGTAGTAGATGGGGTTTGCTGGGTAATTATCTTTATAGCATTCAATTTACAATTTTATTAATATTAATGGTTTTTGTTGATCTCATCAATTTAATAATTTGAATCATTTGATTTTATCAAATAGGAAAAGGTTGCAAGTGATATGCTATCTTTCATTACTAATGTAAAGTCATAAACTGACAGATTTATTCAAACTCAACATTGAATGCCTACAGACGTCGGTGAACTTTACAATTAATTTAATAATTAACACCGAGTCTTACAATATGAGGCATAAGACGTTAATTCTAAGCATATAACAGTGACATATTTATGTGAAATTTAAGCACTATGTCAAGGTGCTTATTTATAAAGCTGTTCACAAATACAAGCTTATAGAAATGAATTCAAAGAGGGCGCCACTAAGTCTTGGACTTAAATAAAATAATATTTTCTGATTGATAGGAATTTATAACAGTCTTCCCGTATCAAATCAGGTTGCTCACGGCTATTAACACGCTCAGAAAGGTTGTCGGAGAGTGATACTCTGCTCAGAGGCGTTCACGGGTCGAGGAATGCGTAACACTGAGATCTTTCTAATGGCTGAAGGTCTTTACCGTTTATGCAGCAGTGGTGGCAACACGAACACTTCCTTCAGACAACAGCAACAGGTACCGCAAGCCAGAGATGGCTCAAACCGTACTGTTATAAGTATCGTCGTAATCGAAGACTCGTTGATGGCGTGACCTCTCTGTCCGCCAGACGCCACCGCAAGACCTCCTTCTCTGCTGGTCACCACTGCTAGCCTTCTCGAAAATCCAATCCGTGGGCTCGTAGGAGATGTGGACCCAGAACACACCAAACAGCTCGTTATTATTTTGTAACAAGTTTTTTTTTTTTACGTCTCTCAACAGCGAGTTCTTTAGAGACGGGAAAGGATGGGGGCAAGGAATGGGAAGGAATTCGGCCATGGCCTTTTTAAGGAAGCATCCCGGCATTTGCCTGGAGTGATTTGGGAAACCATGGAAAACCCAAATCTGGATGCCCGGACGGGTTGTAACATGCACGTTCACTGGGAGTTCACAGCCACGTGGTTCAGGCTTGGACCTACCATAACTGCCTCACCCCGAAAATATCCGACCTTCTCCGAGTTTTTCTTCGGCCATCAAATTTTTCCGTTAGCGTGCGGGAATATCATTTCACGGCACAATAGATCGTCCAGCCGAATTATCCACTTGACTGGAGAAGGGTCAGTTAGGTGACACCTGTTTTTTTTTTAACTGCTATACGTCTCTTAACAGCAAGGTCTTTAGAGACGGGAAAGAATGGGGTAAGGAATGGGAAGGAATTCGGCCATGGCCTTTTGAAGGAAGCATCCCGGCATTTGCCTGGAGTGATTTGGGAAACCATGGAAACCCAAATCTGGATACCCGGATGGGGATTCGAACCGCCGTCCTCCCGAATGTGAGGCCAGAACGCTAACTGTTACACCACCACTCTCGGTGACACCTGCTGCAGATAAGCGGGCCTTCCCTCGCTATTGAGAAATATATTGCTACCCAGCACAGGTATGAAAGGGGTCGCATCGTTCATACTTAAGCAAAAATACCGTCCTGCTCTGGCACTCTCGAGCAAAATATTCCTACCCTCCTATAAATATGAATTATTGTTACTATTTGAAACATTGTACGAGTCTGACACAGCAGTCTCGTTACAATATTATACATGAAAGAATGCGAAACTATTAGACCGAGATTCTTTACTTTTTAGGAACCGACAGAGATATAGGATGATAAGGTCAATTCTTACAACACTAGTTCCTGTTACAAGTTAACGTTCAGTATGTTCTTAGATTTTCAAAAGGCGTTCGATATGGTATTAAATGATCAACTCTTGACAAAGACCCTTGCTTGCGTACTATCGCAAAAGATGTACGAAGAGGTATGCTATTTGTGACGGATTGGTTTACAATTGTTATTGCACCCGTTGTACAAGAAAGTGTATCGGGGCCACTTATATCCTTAATTTCTTAAACGATGATAGAGACCTCAGCAACATTAGTTTGAAATTCTTCGCAGATGATAAACTTCTGTGTCAGTTTAAGCATCTAACAAGACACCAACACTGTCTGAAAACATAGAGACTAATAATAACTTAAACTGTAAAACACTATGATAATATATTCTTATAACAAAACATAAAATGTATTTTACTGTGTGGCTCAACGCGCTGAGGCGCTGCACACGGGACCGAGCACGAGCCTACGCCCCCGCGTACCAGCCATACTGATTGTGGTTCATAGAAAAACTACGGAAAAAACTTTTCATTGAGTTTCTAACGTTCCACAACCCAAAGCAACATGAGCTATGTTTCATACTGGAACGACGTCTGAGAGGTCAGAAATATAGGGAAGAAAAAACTATTGGCAGTCGTTGGGAACTGCCGATAGAACTGAAAACTTAAAACTATGAATATCATACGCGCAACACGTCATACTAAATAGCTACAGATATACAAACTAATAAAAATTCCATGTGGTAGTAATGACCTCGTGACAGGGTTTCTAATGGCAGCGCATTCCGCCCCTGTCTTAGCCGCCTTAACCTAACACGGTAGTGCTACCAGTTACCCGGGACCTACAATTTAAGTTGGAAATCCCAACCACAGAAGCGTTCTGGCTTACTTCACATTGCACAGCAAGCTGTGCCAGAGGTGAAGGGCTGATTAATGGTCCACACCGACACAGAGATTTACACCGGGGACCTTCCCTTCCCCCCTTAACCACTTAGCCAACCATACGTCTACGGATCTAACGTTAACATTAATATGTCGATGACGCAAACTCTTAAGATTTTACCCATACAACAATCTCCCAACCCGCCTAAAGAAGTTTTCACTTCAAAAACTAAAAGTTTAACTTAGTCTACAACCCAAAGGTTGGTCGAATCTTCCCGAAGGAGATGTACCAGGCTATTGTGTCAGAGGCAGGAAGGCCAATTCCTTTCCTCAGAGTCCTACAGTTTAACGTGGAGTCAGAACCACGGAACGTCCCGGCGTAGCTCATATAATCAAATGCAAATCCTAAAAATTCCTCCTCACCACAGAATTTGAACCCGCTACGGTAGAGAGAAACTTTCAGAGCTAAGTGCCTTAACCGTTGAGCTACCAGACCGCCTCATTTTGAAGTGCACTTGTGCTCTAAAAGTAATATCAAAATCGGATGAAAATTGTGGGATTGTCTGAACAGCGATTGACATAAAGTAAATTGAGTTGGTATAGGAGGAGAGGGTTTAGGTTTTTGGAAATCAAACATAAACAGTATTTTTCTATTTGTTTTAAAGAAAACGTGCGCAAAGTTCCAGCAAAATCGGATAAAAACTCAGTGTTTGTATGAAGTACATTGACAAAAAAGCATTAATTTTTTATAAAGTAGATACAATTATAATCTATACTTTCACTGCTGTCCAAGCGCAACACTTAATATTCATAGATACATATATTCTGTTAACATTAGAATGTTGCTGACACGAACTCATAAGATTTTACCCACCCAAAAATCATCAAACTCGCATATCATATGCCAACACGTCATAGCATTTCGATGACGGGAAGTCGCGAATTAATAGATTTTTTGTTTTTGTTTTTTTTTGCTGTGTTTGGTCTGGTCTGATGCAATCCTCCATCCCTTCCTATCTTGTGCTAACCTCTTCATGTCTATATATCCCTTACAACCCACGTCCTCAGTTATCTGCTTCATATATTCTAATCTCTGTCTTCCACTACAGTTCTTACCTTCGACTGTTCCCATCACTAACAAATTAACCAATCCAGCATGTATCAAAATATGACCTACCAGCCTCTCTCTTCTTTCTGTAAGCTTCTTCCACAACCTTCTTTCCTCATCCCATTATTTCCAAAACTCGTTCATTTCGTACTTTGTCTGTCCATTTGATTTCCATCATTCTTCTATAGACCATGTTTCAAATGCTTCAATTTTCTTCCTTTCTGGTATTCCTAAAGTCTATGTATCACTACCATAAAGTGCTGTGCTCCACACGTAGAGTTTTAAGAAGTTCTTTCTAATTCCTAGATCAATATTTGAAACTAAAAGATTTCTCTTTTTCATGAAAGCTCTTTTGCTAGTGCTATTCTGCTTTTAACATCAATCTTGCCTCGGCAATTTGGTTGTAATTTTGCTTCCCAGGTAACAGAATTCACTTACTTCTCCTATTGCATCCGATACTATTTTTATATTTACTCTACTGTGATTAGCATCATTTCTGATACCTTTGATCACTTTTGTCTTGCTTTGATTTATATATTCAGTCCAAAATCTTCCTTCAGTATTTTGTTCATGATACTCAGTAACTTCTCAATATCCTCAGCTCGTTCTGATAACAACACAATCGAATTATACCTACTGATATTTTTCTCCCTGAACACTTATGCCACATGAAAATCTTTCTTTTATTTCCTTTATTGCTTCTTCTACATACAAGTTGAATATTAACGGGGATAGACTATAACCTTGTCTCACACCCTTTTTAACTAATGCATGTCTCTCATGGTTCTAATTTTATTATAGCTACATGATTTTTATATAGTTTATATTCTTCTATTTCGATATTTTAGACCTGACTTCTTTAAAATTTTGAACATCTTGTCCACCTGAAATTATCAAACGCTTTTTCTAAATCAACAAACAGCACAAAGTATTTTTGTTTTTCTTGATTCGCCCTTCAAGTACTAATCTTAAAGCCAGAATTGCTTCCCACGTACCACGATTTTTCCTAAACCCAAACTGATTTTCACCTACTATCTCTTATACTTGTGCTTTCTTCGGAAATTTGAAGATGATATTTTTATTAAAATCGGTTCGAATTTCACCTGTTTCATAACTTTTTGATATCAGCTTGAATAATCTTTCGATTCCTTCTTCTCCTAGGGATTTAAGAAGTTCAGCAGGGATCTCATCAATCCCAACATGCCTTATTTGCTTTCAAGTCATTCAGGGCTCTATCAAATTATGTCCTCAAAACGGGATCTCCTAAATGATCAATGTCGACATCGCTTTCCTTTTCCGTTACGCTATTGTTAAAGTCGTCCCCATAATAAAGTTTTTCAATGTATTCCTTCCATCGGTTAGCACTATCGTCTTAAAAGTGGTTTCCCATCGGCAGCTTCCATGTTTACACCACTTTTCTTAAATTCTCCATAATTCTGTTTGAACTTCCTGTATGCAACATTTACTTTACCTATAACCATTTCCTTCTCTACATCTTTACACTATTCTTGTAGCCATTTTTCTTTTGCTATTTTGCATTTCCTGTTTATTTGATTTCTAAATTGCCTGTATTGCTCTCTTCCTGCTTCATCCTGAGCATTTTTGTGCCTTCTCCACTGATCCATCAGTTTCATAATTTCCTCTGTGATCGAAGGCTTCTTTACCAGCTTTCATTATTTCGGTCTTTAATGCATTCCATCCGTCCTCGGAAGAGCTACTTTCCAAATTACTTCTTAGATCTAAGTCTAACATTTTTGCAAATTTTTCGCTCGTGCTAGATTGTTTCAATTTATTTACTTCCAGTCTGTTCTGCTTACTTTTCTTCCTTATTCACTTGAATTTCAGCCTGCACTTCATTACTATCAAATTATATCTGCTCCTGGGTACGCTTTACAGTCTAGAACTTGATTCCTGAATCTCTGTTTGACCATGATATAATCTAGCTCATATCTGCCTGTATTACCTGGTCGTTTCAAGGTGTATTTCCTTCTTGCATGGGTCTTAAACAGTCCCAAGGGCAAGAGGGTGCCCTGGTCCACTCCCCGGTCTTCCGCCTTTCTTTCGGAGGCCGTTGGCAAGCAGTGGGTGACTCCTTATCCCGGGAATCTTTCAGTCGCCAGAGCCTCGTCCGTGAAAACACGTGAAGGAGAGGTTGACATTTGGTTGGAAAAGGCTAATATAGTCTCTCGCAAACCCTTACACCCCTTCATAGGTTTACCGCCTTACAAATATCGTCTAACGTGGCTATGGATGTTTTCACTTCAAAAAAATTCCAGTCATTTCAGTGTTTTATAGTACCATTTAATATTATTTGTTGCCTGGCGCTGGTTTTAAGTTACCTCATAATCGATGTGTTTACAGGGAATTCATCCCTCTTCAGGTTTTACGTCTCGTCGACGTCATCGGGTTCAATGAACGGGAAAGAATTACGTCCTTTTGAAAGAACAGTACCGAGTGTGGTTGGTGAGCGGTTAACGTTCTGTCCTCGCATTCGGGAGGACGCGGGTTCAAATCCCCGTCCGAGCATCCAGATTTGGGTTTTCTATGATTTCCCCAAATCACCCCAGGCGAATGCCGGGATGCTTCACTCAAAGAGTCCATGGGTGAATTCCTACTCGTTCCTTGTCCCCAGTCCCATCCCGCCTCTAATGACCTCGATGTCGACGAGGCGTAAAGCCATATTTCAGGAAACCATGGAAAACCGAATCTTGATGGACGTTCTCCCGAATGCCAGGCCAGAGCGTTACCGCTAACCCACCGGGCTCGGTGTAGATACAAAGAAGTTCAGTGCACCGTATAATTAGCGCCGTGCTAGATCAAATTAAGTTAGTTATCCTAATAAGCATTTACCCCGATGCAACACAGGCATGGGCAACGAATAATCTTAGAAGTGTTCTGATTTCCCAACGGTTCTATAGACGCTTATACATAATGGTAGAGAGTGCTTTTTTTCTCAGTGGCTGAAGTATTTATTGTAATTGTAAACAAAGATATCAAATGTTTCACCAATAACACACGAGAGAACTGTTGGTTCTGCTAATGATCCATATAACCATCAAAATCGAACAAGGAGCTGCTATTAAAAAAATAGTTTTGAAAGAAATCGATGGAAATGAAGTAGGATATATTTCGATAAACACTGTTAATTATCAGAATAATAGGCTCTCCAGCATCTGAATTCTCAAGGCTCGACTTAATTCGCAGTTTATAAAACATACTAGTGTTCGCATTATGCTTCTTCAAACCTTCTAAAGAAAACTGTGCCACCGAATGCGACTTGAAGTGATTTCCATGCAAAGGAATTTGATTGAGACATTTTCTGATGGACCTACGCTTCTCATTACCAAAGACGATATATTGGGGATTCTTATTATTAATTATTATGACTTTACGACTAGTAGACATTAGAGGCATTCACGTGGATTGATTTGGAGAAACCAAGGAAAACCCGAATCTGAATGGCTGGAAGGGGATTCGAAGCCACGCTTCCCGAATGCGAAGCCAGAGCGTTACGAGTTTCTGGAGAGCGACTGCTTCATAATGACGATAAACTAATCTTTGAGACAGATCTTGTAAACAAATTATTTTTTCACGGAATTTTGTACGTTATTTCTTCTCACGTTCGCGGACTTACAATTTTCATTTTTTTCCCTTCCCGTTATTAATGCTGCAAACATTGTTAACGAAGAAAACAGTAAACAGTGTTTGCTGCTTGATAATTTTTACTTTACACTTCGATCGTAAAAAGCTGTAGGGAACTTATTACTTGTTAAGACATAGTTCTGTGGTTTGTCCAAAGCTTCAAGAATCAGTTCTTAGCAAAATCATTGGTTTTTAGGGAACGGTCGGTACATTAATAATTAATCCCTGTGAGTAAAGTGCGCGTCATACCTGTTAGTACGCTGTTTCTGAGGAGGGAGTTGTAAACGTGTGGTTTCCCAGTGTGAAAGTATTGGTTATACGAGTAGTTACAGTGTGTAGATGAATGTGAAGGTATTTGTGTGTGTGTGCTGTTTTTAGTTGTGTATAGGAGATGAAAGAAGGGAGAGAGTGAAACCCAATTTCAACGCAATAAAGCCTTCAATTGCAAAAAACAACCTGGAGGCCGTTGGGTTTATCGACGAACGAATCACCATCAACTGTGTCGTACATTCACACTCCATACTAACTGCGAACAGGTATGGAATTTAACCCCTCACTTTCACACACTATCAGGTGATTAGGAATTGTGCACCGCCCTTTCTACTACTCTGCTAGCCAAGTCTCAAACGATGAAAACTCCTTTCTCCAACGGAACCTGTAACGTTCCCAGCCCCCACCTTTTAATTATTCTCCGCTACTTTGTTAATTATTTACCATCGGACCTCTCTGCCGAAGATTGTCTGCATTATTTCCATCATTAATCAGGGTAAAAGGGGCGGAACAATTACAAAGAAATAAAACTTGGTGGATATTTTGATCACACAAAAAATAAAATTGTATTCTGTTCAACTGCATTCATATAAGGTCTATAGTTGACATAGGAACACAATTAGACAAGTCCATCCAGTTTTCTTGATAGTGACCACATGGCAATTATACACTGTCCATTTAATTTTCTATGTTTGTTACACCATAACTTGTGGCGAGAGTTAGCCTTCAGTACAGAGAAGGAGAGAGAGGGAGAGAGAAAAAAAAAAAATTGTCTTACATCATATTGGCAGGCCGGCGGCGCAGGCAGTTATCAGTTCAATCACATCGCAAACTGTACACAGACTGAGCAACACATCGAGCAGAACTGATCAAGACAGACGAAGCTATGGTCTGCATGGGGCTTTTTTAATACCCGGCTAACGGTACTTTAGCTTGGCCTTGGTCCTTCAGAGAGAAGTGCTATCAACATTGGCTTCTTGCCTCCCTGTTGGCGTGACCTTGAGCCGCCACTTCGTAGTGAATAGGGTATGAAGATATAAAAAATGCAATTTTTTTATGGAAGCTACACCTCTCTAGTACAAAAGGTGATCTGGTATTCTTTGGCAGACAGCTCAATTTATTGAGTAATGTCATCATCTTTCACTCTCGACTGCTGCGAAATACCTCTTCCACTCTTGGCTTTACTATGCAATTGCATTATAGATAAGACTATGGAAATCAGGTGTTAAGCTAACGCTTATAGTTTCCCGCTGTTACACACGGTCTTGTGACTCATAACGGAGATTCTCAGCTCTGATGTCCATCATTAACGTATTGGTAGGAAGCGGCATACCTTGTTAGACATTACTATTAATTTCTTAATTTGCTGCACCCTGGATTTGTGTTCTGTAGAGTAAATGTTTCTGCAGATGAACAACTTTTAACAGAAGTTAAGGAAATAATTTCATCTTTCAGTCATCATTGTAGTATTTATCAACGGATTAGTTCTTTGACCTGTTGTGTATTGCTACCGGTTCCTTGACCTGCCATTTCGTGGTGTCCTCCGGGTGAATGTCTTCTTTCTGTATTTGTTATCGATTCTTCTTTAATTCTGTACAAATATTCCTCTAAAGTACCTTGCTTAGAAGAAATTAAATCTAAATGGACTGTTTTACATTACTGTTATTGAAATTTTTACATTAATTAGTTATTTTTCGAGTTGGTGCCAGCTGTCACATCGCGAAGATAGAATTACTGAACTTTATTTGGTGTTCGAAGTGAAACGAGGAGTATAAATAAAAATTCACAATATTTTACAGCATGTCGTGAGGTAGATAGATGTTATTGCGGGAGACAGCTTAGGGAAACAAATTAACAGTATTTTAATCTGTAGCTCGGCCTCGTTTGTCTTCCAGGCATATTTCTGGCGCTACGGTGTCAGTTGGTAAGCTGCATCATGTAGTAAACGCTTTACAGTTAGTATAATACCGGTGTATCGTCTGCATTAATGTTTTTATCTTTTTTTCATGCTTTGGCTGGCACAGACTCCAAAAATAACTAATTAATGTAAAAATATCAATTACAGTAATGTAAAATATCGTCCATTTATATTTACTTTCGTCCAAGGTATAAAATTATTTTAAAATTTTTGGTGTGCTTTTTTTGAAGGCGGTTTTTATGTTTTTTTAAAACAATTATTTTATTTTTAAATGTTTAGTGGTATTATAGTTTTTTTTGTATTTTAAATATGCTGCGGCAGTTCTAATTTTGTGAACTTCCTGGTAGCTCAGTGGTTAAAGCGCTTTCTTTCAAAAAAATGCACACCAATATACACCAACAACTAGAAGAACGGGGTGAACTGGATGCTGTGTTAAGGAATGACTGTTTACATTTTGTTCCAGGCTGTGTTTCGATCTAATCACATGATCTCTTAAAGCTGCTGCTCGATACTCGAAACATGTAACATCTGGGAATTAATATATACCACATACACAAATCTGTCTCTGGAATATATCTGTTTGTTCCGGCTTCACACAGATAATATAGATTTTTAATTGGTTTTCACACCGTTAAAGCTTGGGGTCCAAGTTGAAATCTGAAGTACATGTTGAGACATTAGGACAAATTTATTTTACAAATATTCTGCCATACTTAAAAATAGCTTAATTGATTTTGACGGGATTTAAAACTGTGGATTTTTATAAAGAACATTGGAAATTAAAAGGAATGGGGGTAATGGGGAAGAGGGATTTGGCTTTTGTATACCAAATGTAGTCTGTCTTTTCAGATTTAAAGCATAAGTGTGTAAATTTCTATTGATATCAGATAAAAACTGCGGTATGTATAACAAACAATTAAGGGGTGTGGAGACGAAGAGTAGTTTGCTAGTGTGGACAGTATTTTTCTCTTTGTTTTAATGTATACATGTGCAAAGTTCCATCGAAACCAGGTAAAAACTGTAGCTTTGTGTAAAGAACATTTGCAAAAATTAAATGGGGTAAGGGAGTGAGCGGTTGTGTTTTGTAAACAGAATGTTGACAATATGTTTCTCTATATTTTTTAAGTATACATGTGCAGTTTCCCATCGAAATCTGATAAAAACTGTGGGTATCTATAAAGAACATTGGAAATTAGGAGGGGTGGGGATAGAAGGGTAAAGGGGTTGGGCTTCTGCAACCTAAGTTAAACACAAGTGTTATGTTTTAAAGTATACGTGTGCAAATTTCCTTCAGAATTGGATAGAAACTGTAGCTTTGTGCAGATTAAAGGGGTGGAAAGGGGGAGAGAGGGTTGGATTCTCTAAACCAAATGTAGAGAGTATTTTTCTGTTCGATTTGAAGTACACATGTGCATACTTCCTACAAAATTAGATAAAAACGGTAGCTTCATATAAAGAACATTGACAGTACTTAAAGGGGTAGAAAAGGGGAATAAGGTTTGCGTTTTTGTGAAAGTAATGTGACAGTATTTTCCTTTTTCTCTTTGTTTTAAAGTATGCGCATGCGAAGTTCCACCGAAATCGGATTAAAATGTAGGTTTGAACAAAAATTAACAGATGTAAAAGGTGATTTTTTGGTCAGAAATCTTCTCCATAAAAAAATACATATATGCGCCAACTTTCATAAAGATCAGTCAATGCTGTCGGCTGTAGCTTTTTCAAAAGAAAATTGACAACAATCAAGGGGGTGGAAAAGAGGAGAGGGGTTCAGTTTTTGCAAACCAAAAGTTGACATATTTTTTTCTCTTCGTTTTATAGTAAAAGTTTGCTAAGTTCTTACGAAACCGGATAACACTGTGGGTTGTATAAAAATTAAGCGGTTTAATGGTGAGAGGGAATGGTTTTTGATTTTTTGGCCAGAAACCTCCTTCGTGAAAAAATACACGTAAGTGCCAACTTTCATGGTAATCGGTTATTCTGTGGCGACTGTAGCTTTTTATAAAAAAAAAACATAGACAATAATTAAGAGGTAGGCAGGAGGGAGAGGGAATGAGCTTTATCAGACCAAATGTTGACAGGATTTTTCTCTTTGTTTTAAATTATACCTGTGCAAAGTTCAATCACAATCAGATGAGAAATGTAGGTTTATATAAAATTAAGGGGCCTAAAGGGGGAGATAAAGTAGTTTTTTTTTGGTCAGAAACATTCTCCATAAAAATTACATGTATATGCCAACTTTGATGGAGATCAGTTAAATGGTGTCGACTGTAGCTTTGTATAAAGAACATTGGCAAAAATTAAGGGGGTGGATAGGGGGAGAGAGGTTCAATTTTTTCAAACCAAAAGTTGACATTAGTTTTCTCTTTATTTTTGACTATACATGTCCAAAGTTCCATCGAAATCAGATAAAAAATGTGGGTTTGTATAAAAATTAAGGGGTGTAAAGGGGTAGAAGGGGTAGTTTCTCAATAAAATTATATGAGACCACTTTGGAGGTGTATCCTATCCACTAAAAAATTTCATTAAAAAAAAGGTAAGTAGAGTGTTTCTGTACGAAGGATAGTATAAAGGTAGCTCACCAAATAAACCTACATTACTAACAAATATTCTTAGCATCAAATGGTGATAAAAAAAATATTTGTAACAGTCATTAAAATCATACCAGCAGTGTTGTAAATGCAGTATGTACTGACCAAGGTATGTTAAAAGTCAAGTGAGTTTGGTGTAACTTTTTACAATTGTTTGTCGTGAGATTGTGAATTGTCTACGTAGTGTAAAAAGGGGTATTCACCTAGATTTAAAAAATAAAATAAAAAAATTATTGGAATGGCTAATTTCTGCTGGACTTTCGGACGTGAATATTTGTGTTTCTACCATCGTCTTCCCTGTTTGCCCGAGTTACTTAATTGCGTCAGTCTTTCTTTTGTCGATGTTCCGTCAGAAACCGCTGGGAAACTACTGTACCATGACTCACTAATCTCTGGGTTACAATTTCCTCTTAACCTAATTATCGTCCACCCAACGTTCATGCATTGACACAATTAACTTTTAGATTATGGGACCGATCTGTGCTCAAATGCAACTGTCCCATGTGTTCCGGCCGTACTTGTTACGGTTCTTCGGCAGCTTTCCGTAAACATTTAGGTATATGCAGGACTGATCCACGTTTAACGAATAACACAGAACAAGTTTAGCGGAATGCTATCTGGTGGTACCACTTTGGTGCCTTGGGGGAACCTTACTATTGGGCAAATATTTTACTCTTTAAGAAGAGTAATAAAATTATCCTCCAGCCGAACACAGATATTCTGAACTATAAATTTTGATGTAGTAGACAAGTGCTACATACAAAATTTAACCTTTCTGTAGAAATGATATGGCAACTTAATCTCACCTTTCAGTTCAAGATAGAGGAGTACCTTTAATAGAACAGCTTTGGTTCTTTCATGACTATGCCCTAATTGTCTTAGTAATATAATAGTAGGTTATTTTGTAATTTATTTATTAAATAACAAAATATTATATCTATATATACAATATGGTCATATAAATTGAATCAATTTGAATTCTGTTACCAGCATTAACTTTAATCTTTATTTCAGTACCACCTGCTCGTATACTACATCTTACTGATGATGTTGATTACAATTAAGACAACTGGACGTCAATGATATTAAAGTTAATGGATTCAATTCCTTGAAAATTTGTTTTATTATACAACAGTATAATTATTAGAATACTGATAGATATAATTGTTAATTGTTAAAAATTAGCATATTAATAAATTTTAATGAGTCCTTCTTGGAATTTTAACATTGATGCTAAACACAAAATTCCAATAGGAAAAAGCAGTATAAAAAGGTGCTAAGTTTATTTTCATGTTTTAGTTAGGTGTTTTGTAATTGCAAGTTTTAAGATCCTTACTGAAGCGCCGCGAAACTTACTGGCATCAGACGAAGGATTCATGATCACTCGTGCAAACGTCATTCGCAAGCAGATAGCGAAAATTAGTTCCAGCCACCGGTATAAAACGTCAGTGGTTGACACAACAGAAATTAGTCATGAACAATTCTGGCTGTTTCAGGTGAAATTGTGACAAGAAAATAATTCTCTCATTTTAACATTTACCAGGACTCTAGGTCTTAGGTTTTAACACCCAAAGGTTAAAGTGTTGACTTAAGAGGCGCTAGGAGCACTTAACGCGTGTTAATATTCATCGTAAGGTGACATTTGATATCATGGCACACGATCTCATGACGTAATATGATATTGCTGAATATGTTGCAACAACATGAAACGCTGCCACGCGAGACAAAGAGGCGAATGTGGACGTTGAGTTATCTCACTGATTTATATCGTTGGCTTCATATATTGTAACACATTCCGCATCTCTGACCATTTCACAGTTTTTGGCCGAATTAGTAAGTCCTCAATAACATGCAGGACACAGAGAGTACAGAAAACGATGGGTAATTGCTGTCCCAACAAACCAGGGATATATGATTTTCACGAACGAACAGGAAGCCAGAAACAGTATTCAATAATTCAAGGGTGAATTATTAAGAAATTCTGGCAGGGCTATGTTCATAAACCTGATGTGAGAGTTAAGTTTTTTCCCGGTATATGGCTGACAAAAATTCTTCTCGTGTATCCTGCTGGATAAGTTCTTCTGTCCACAACCTCCGCAGTGGTAGCTTCGCTATGACATCTCACCTGATGAAGGCAGCCGAGGTTGCCGCCGAAACGTTGTTGACAGAAGAACTTATCCGGCAGAATACCGAGAAGAATTTATTTCATAAACCTGGTTGGAAAGACTGAAACCGGTGGGAGAACGGTAACGCTCTGGCCTTGCATTCGGGAGGGCGTGGGCTTAAATCTCCTGCCGGCCATCCAGATTTGTGTTTCCATGGTTTCTCGAACTCACTCAGGACAAATACCGGGATGTTTCTTCAATAGACCGTGGCCAAATTCTTTCTCGTTCCCTATCTCAGCTACTCTCCAGCCTCCAATGACCTCACCGTTGACGAGGCGAGCCTGAAAGAAAACAAAAATGTTCGCGAAATTGCAAATTTTACATCATCTTTTATCTCACGATGCACTCTTTAAGATGTCACCTGTAGGCATTTATTCTTTCTACAAGAATATTTGTGGTATCTTTGGATTCAACATAGGTAGCTCTGTTCAGCGGTGACAGGGCCATCAAACTGGTTTGCACATTACAGAACAGTCTAAACTTGTATGAAATTCTATCCATCAATGTGAAACGATGATTTGAAATGTTTGTTGTTCCATTCGACCTCACTGCACGTTGAAATTAGAGAGTGATGGGATGGCAAAATCATTAGCATTGACGAACTCATTCACCACGCGATATCGCCAACGCCGTCTTGATCTTGAATTCTTAGAATCATTTAACTAGCTCCTTCGGGGTTTCTTGGGTATTACTGAACTCTCTCTCCAATCTTATGTATTTCTTCTTTTCTTCTGCTTTTTGACAAGTATAGACCGACAGCTTACTGACTTTTGTGTATTTTCAAATCCAATCCCATACAACTTCACCACGAACCCTCGACATTAATGCAGACTAATTCGGTAGATTCTGACAAGCCTTCAACGAGTGTCATTAGTTTCGTCGAGTCAGAAGTTGTATTGCGTATAAGTTTCCAGTCTAAATAGTGATGCGCCCATCTACAATGTGCCTTAACAACACGATTCCGACTCAAGGTAACAATTGTTTTACTCGTAATCCTTTGGCTATAGACTTACACAACTGGATTTTGAATCTGGGTGATAGATTCAGAGGCGCAATGCCAAACTGTATCACCGATTTTGTTGTCATCTAGTTTCCTGGAATGCTCCTAAACATGGAAGCAGACTTAAAGATGTATTTAAGTCAGAAAGAAGATAGAAATCGCCAACTCTTTACTATGATTATTACAAGGAACAGAAGTGCAATAGCGACATGTTAAAAAACTTGTGATGATCATAAGAAACAATGAGACGATACTGCACAAAAAGGATGGAAAATAATGTATTTTAACAGAGAAACAACACTTTTCGAATAGCTACTTGTTATAAAATAACAGTTGACTAAGGAAAAATATGTTGTTTGAGAGGATATTAAATATTCGTTGTTTTAATCCAAAAATGGTATGAGCTCACATGAAGTCCTGTAAAAAGTATTACCCTGCCAGACCAGGCGAAAATAGAGCACCGGAAACAACGTGTCCCTTGAAATTGTGAGAAGGAATTTGGAATGTGGTAAAATTAATAGAACCTTTAAGAGCCTTAGTCGTCGCCGACGTCCATATCATTGGGGTAGAGGATTGAGGGAAGGAATTCAGCCATACCTATGTGGATAAACTATTTTTTTTTATTATTATTATTACTCCGCGATTCACTAAAAGTGTGTGGCGGAGGGTGCATTGCACCTATAGAAAAGGGTAATGGTTTGGAAGGGTTATGGTTTGGAAGGGTTATATGGGATATGGCAGGATGCGCCCATGGGCTATTGTGAGGAACCATCCCCTCATTCGCGTGGAGCGATCTGGGAAAAGCATGGAAAACCCATATCAGGATTCTTGTATTCGTCTAGAGCGATTTTGGGAAACAACGTAAAACAGAAATCTGGATGATCGAGTCGATGATCGAACCTGCGTCCTGCCAGGCCACGCGTTAACCGTTCACTCAGCAGGATCGGACAATCCAAATGGAATAGAACCTCAGTATAACTCTGTCCTTACTCGTACATAATGTTTCCTATCACAAGATTTTTAAACAAGGCAAAAACAAAATAATATCACCTTACTTTTTATCTAATGAATGATACAATTTTTGCAGGTACATGAAATCTATGATTAGTGACGTTCCACACAATTTGTTGTAGTAACAGCAGTTCTCAATTTCTTCGTGCAAAGTGTAGATGTTCTTATTAATTCTTGCACTTACTTCTGATTTCATCATAGGCGTAAGTAAGTATCTGGTCTTGCTGAAATATTTAAACTTATTTTCAAGGGTTCTTTGAATCCGAAAGCTTCAGACCGCCTCGGAGGAAAGTTAGAGCTGTCTTCCTCCCGTAACCGAATCCTTCCCACCGCGATCGGTTGTGAAGCATTTAACTTTCTTGTCAAGGTCGTGTAATCAACCGCACAATCCAGGTTGATTTTCTTTTCCCCTCCTGCTTTTTCCAGCACCTGCTTGCTTTCAAAAATGAAGGTCCTCGCTTAGATTCCCTGGTCGGGCTGGATTTTTGTTTTTGTTTTTCTGCCTTGACCTTCCCTTCTAGGAAAGCTAACTCTGGGAAATGGGGTCGCTCCATAGTTTGGATTTTGTGTTTCATTCCCAGTACTCCCCAACTTCGAGATATTTGTATATCTTTAGTGCCTTCTAATTCCTCGCCTTATTTTCGCATAGCAAAAACTGTCTTCTGTGCAGGCTATAATTTTACCATTCCCACCAACCCAAAGACAACCAATAACTTAACGAAATAAACAAGCAAGAATAACTTGTGATACATACATGAAAGAAATGGATTAAATGTAAGATCTTCTACTCTATACTAAGAAGATATCCTTCGTTTTTTAAAATTTTAAGTCTCTTCAACCTCTACACAATGTTTTTCAAATTTTGTGGAGTGATCCACTACACTACACTATATTCCTATATGTATGTAGATCATAGTCTTTTTTATGGTGACTTTGCACGTAATTTTCTTACTCTGCCTTCCTTACCGAAGTTTCGATTTTTTCCTTTCTCCCTACCTGTTACAGTTGGGGTAGGGTTTTTAATGGTTTTCAGTGTACAGCTTACCAATGCACATATCCCTTCGAACACAACTCACGTTGTCATCATGAAATTGCGAGAATCGTGTGCCGAACAAGACGTTTAGAGATTACGGACTCCGAAGGAAATAAACCAACCAAACAATCAGTGTAATGGAGATACATCCGCCGGCCAACACCTAATAGGCATGCAAAAATATTTATCCCCATTAGGCAATTGAAATTATTTTGCTGGACCTGAAACCACCTAGACCCCTAGAGAAAAGAATCAGTCAGATTATGACGCAAGGCAGATTTGTTTTTTAAGGATACAACGCCTTCCCGGTATTCTGGCAAGTTCGACGGGTGATGGGGAGAGTTCCAGCTAACTATAATGATAACTAGTAAAATTTGTTCCTAAATGTTACCTATCGAATGAATTTAAAAGAACGGAGAAAATTCGCCATGAACCAGGCTTGGTGGAGGTGCAGCATGAAATGATCTGCTGCCCCAGCATGTAGTCGCCATGAACCAGGATTGGTGGAGGTGCAGCATGAAATGATCTGCTGCCCCAGCATGTAGTCGCCATGAACCAGGATTGGTGGAGGTGCAGCATGAAATGATCTGCTGCCCCAGCATGTAGTCACCATGAACCGGATTGGTGGAGGTGCAGCATGAAACGATCTGCTGCCCCAGCATGTAGTCGCCATGAACCAGGATTGGTGGAGGTGCAGCATGAAATGATCTGCTGCCCCAGCATGTAGTCACCATGAACCAGGATTGGTGGAGGTGCAGCATGAAATGATCTGCTGCCCCAGCATGTAGTCACCATGAACCAGGATTGGTGGAGGTGCAGCATGAAATGATCTGCTGCCCCAGCATGTAGTCGCCATGAACCAGGATTGGTGGAGGTGCAGCATGAAATGATCTGCTGCCCCAGCATGTAGTTTTCATGGGGACATGGAGAGCAGGGTGAATAGGAATTGGCTTGGTGACGCCAAGAGAGTGACTTATATTTTGGCGCACATCACAACCTGCATCTGCCGGTCAATTGTTGATAAGTTCATTGAATTGTGAAACCATTTTATTCACTCTAATCGAACCCAGGATATATGTAATTTGACTAAGGTTTTGTAAATCATTTCTCACACTTCCTTGTACATCCTTCATCACCCTTTTCAGTAAATGAAGAATTTCACTATCACCTGTCCAATGTGCCCTGCCCAGTTGACTTTACTATCAAACGTTATTCGAAAATATTTCCAATTAAGGTTTTCAACGAGCAATTCCTTCTTCACCCTGTAATCATAAAACATTTAAGTTTCATTTTTGTATATCTAATAAGAATTTTAATTTACCTTCATTCCAGGTTGACCTTTCCAGATCTTCTTGTAACTGTTAACAATCTTCTTCAGTTTTAATCCTATAATCAGCATAACTTCCGACTGTAAGCCATCAACACAATCGTTCATTGAAATTATTAATAATATGATATCAATACCCTTTGCTACCCCCGTTTTCTCTTCCTCCTCCTTTGATAGCGCATTTCATACACTAACTCTTTGGTTTCTACGTTTTAAGAAATCGTCCAATAAGCAAATCACTTTTTCATCCACTCCAATAGTTTTCGATTTATGTGTCACAACTTTATGGCTCAATTTGTCAAATGTCTTGGGGAGATCTATAGCTACACTATCAATTTCATAACCCTTGTACCTTTCCTCTGAAATATCATGTATATAGCCCAGATTTAAATGAATATCCTTGCCTAACCCCATGTTGCTATTTTGCAAATCGTTATCTTTTTTCAGAGACATTTCTGATGACATTCAATTTTCCTGCCATTTTTGTCAGTCTAATTGATCTGAAATTTTCATTGCTGTGTGTCGCCTCTCCTTTATGGACCGGTACTACTGTCGCACTTTCAAATTTCTGTGGTAAGTCGGGAGTCTCTAGACACAATCCTAATAATATTTCATAATATGGTACAATGTAACATCCCACTGTCTTTAATACATCTGTACTCATATTATCTACACCAGCACCTTTATGCTTCTTTAAGTTCCTTTGTTCCCTCAAAATATCTTTAAGATCTGTTTCCAATTTTTTAGTCTGCTCATTTATGTAGAGTAGAACCTCCTCTGGCTTACCTTCTCCCATCCTCGAATGATAGTCCATAATGGTCTCATTAAACCAGTTACTTAATGTATCTGCCTTTTTCCGAATTCTCGGTAACTTCTTCTCGATTCTTATCTGCAGTTCTCGTCTTCGATTTTTTTTTAACATAGCTATAGAAATTTATAGAAGCATCATTTAGTGATATCCCTGTGCCCATAATACTCTTCATAAACCTGTCTTTGGCCTCTTTCTTTGCTGCAGTTAATTCCTTTTTTATGTTTTACGTATTTCCTACTGTCTTTTATCTGTGTTGCGTTCTCTTTTTACATACCTCAATAATCTCTTCGCCTCCTCTTGAAATTATGTAGGTTCTATGCTTTTCTTGGTGTTATTTCTTGGAATAAACAATTCTTCCCATTCTTATCATCTCCTTCAACTGTTCCCACCCCTTTATTACTATACTGATGCTCTCCTTCCACATACTGAACCTTTCCATGAAGTTGAAGGAGATGATAAGAATGGGAAGAATTGTTTATTCCAAGAAATAACACCAAGAAAAGCATAGAACCTACATAAGAGATTTATATTTGCACCTATAATTCCCTTCAATCTTGGCCACTGGTTTCTTAAGCACTCCAATATCCATCAGAACTGCTTCACGATCACACGGAATCAATTATGTTCTGCAAATCGAGCTTCTCGGGAACTGTTTAACATCCGAGTCGGGTATTTATAAGAATAAGGGTTCTTCCCAATGTTTGATGATCCACATATCAGTTTTCAATAGTTTCCCCACTGTTGATTTCGGAATTTTTTTCTTCATAAAGGACGGTGTCGATTTCCTGCTCGTTACTAAGCTACTTTTCTTGCCTTCTGTAATCACGTCAACATAAACAAATCGTAAAGCACAAAAAAAAAAAAAAAAAAAAAAGCGTACATGCCATCATAATATTCTAACAGTGAAGTCAGTAGTTTTTTCCACACTCTCTGCTTCGTGCTTTCATTGTAGTAATTTAAAATCCATTGTTCATATTTCATCCTACTGGAGTGAAGTGATACTTCCAGCTCATAATATCGAGAAAATTGACTCCCTCATATTTAGGTCTCGCTTATTTATTTCTGACGATACGATTGTGAAAGGTCAGCTTGATTTTATCCTTTATCTGCACTAACTTAAACTTTCCGATCTTTAAATCGAGTATCAATTCAGATATGCTGGTTAGGTCCTTTTGAACGTCTTCGTCGTGTTCTGGTTTATCGTTTCTCTGTAAATCAGCTCTTCATCAGGTTTGTCTAGCAATCTATCAGGCAGTATATGTATTTTTTACCATATGGCATGTAGACTGAGGACGCATACCACGAAAGTAAAAATTAGATCATCGCACAATGAAATAGGCAGTCTCATTACTGAATGTATATGAGTACAAGTCGTTTTACAAAAAGGAATAACATTGTCTAGTGCTTCTTAATTGAATGTTCTACCACAGGAAATAAAATTTTATCTACAAAAACCGGACAGCTTTAAATCAGACGTGGAAGAGATTTTGTTTCTGAAGCCATTTCACACTAAGAATTTCGAACATGAAGAGACACGGAAGGGGAAGATGACAATGTAGTTCAGAATGATCCGTGGAGTATATGTTTTTTTTTCTTTTAAATAAAAAAATTACTTACATATGTTGCAATTAACAAGAGTCTCTAAAATATTATTCAAAAAATCATGCATGAAACGTTATGTGTTTGTAGTTAACACTTGAAATTTTGAGATACTGGTGAATTAACACGTAATCAGTAGTTGATAACATTATATGTTAAGAATGATATATACTGCTCCACAACCACGAGATATTTATCACAAGAGATTAAACTGAACAAAATCTAATGTGACTGCCCATCAACATTACGTGGCTTTATAATACTTAATATTACTCCAACTCTCCTACTGGTCACTTACTAATGATGCGCTAAAACTTTGCAGTCAAATAATCTTTTGTGTTTTTTGTGCTGTTGTTCTCAAATAATACACATCAACTGACTGACACAGAATTGGAAACTAATTTCTTAATGTGACAGCACATTGGTGTTAATGTGACTTGGTGTCAATATAACTTCTGGTTCAGTCGCCCAGTGAACAACCATAACTTTCTCCTACTCGCTCAACCGATACATTGGTCTCATGGTAAAATCAATGCCGCAGGGTGACCTACTTCTTCATTGTAAACGTAATCGGTGGAAACGTTCTCAATTTGCTCTCAGAGTTTTTCGTGCCGATTCAGCACATTGTTTGGCCTTGAACAGTTAAGCCAGAATAAGCAAGCTAGATAAACCACTTTAAGAGAATTGGAATTATTATTCAATATGATGCACTATTCAGATTTCAAAAGATCTATTTCAGTGCAGTTGGCATATGAGGATCCGCCACTGTGGTTGGGGACGTTAAGCCGCCACATACTGGATCAGGGAGGTACAACGGGACCATGTTCGAGTCCTGGTCCCTGCGTACCGGCCGGCCTGGTCGCCGTTTTAGGAGGTTTTCCGAAATCAAGGCAAATGCAGACGGTCGCTAATCACCGCCTGCAGAAATGCACTTATCATACACAGAACATAGTTACACGGTTTGCAGACAGATGGCAACACATGATCCCTACAACGTATGTGGAATACTGCCACATTAATATGGTATGGCTCTCCAAGTGGAAGAGAGCAGTCATGTGAAAACATGCAAAAAAAAAAAAAAAAAAACAATAACAAAATCTAGATACATCAGGAAACGTGTATTGCGTGTTGCATATGTCGTTCTTACCATGGAATTGGTCTTAGGAAAAAGCGTACAAATGCTAATCAAGTGTAAACATAATAATTATTTCAAAATATATCATAGTAAAATTACGACAAATGATGTTTAAGACTGGAGTCCCTATGTAAATGTGCACGACCTTCTGAAAGCAAACCGTCTACTATAACTGAAACATGATTTATTAGGTTGCGAATACATTATTTTGCTGAAGGATTTGTTGCTTCATAAGGAATAACAGGACTACGTGAATGATAATCAATATGACCTTGAAGTAGCGCAGTGCGGTTTACACACTTTGATTCTGTTCCCCTTCACAAGTAAAAAACAAGCGAAAAAAATTATCAACTTCACAATATGCTGTTTTGCTTATAATTAGCGATAAAGACGAGTTTTTTAATAGCCATCTATGCTAGGGCTTTAAGGCTCGTCAATGTCGTAGGTGGAAAGAAATTCAGTCATCGGTGTTTGAAGGATGCGTTCCGTGTATGGGTTGGAGAGATTGCGGGATACAATGGAGGGTCCAGATTTGAATGGCCGGACCGCGATCGAACCAACATCCTCCTGAATCCCTCCCACCAGTCTTGGTATTACGTATAATTAGGCCGTTGAAATGTTATATCAGAAAAACAGTCTTCGGCACTAAAATGAGCAGTCCATAACAGTCCTTCATTAAAATGTTTATAAAAAATAGAATTGGCAGTTATTGGGGACTGCAGTGCTACCAGGTACAGGGGACCTACAGTTTAACGTGGAGTCCGAACCACGAAGCATTCTGGCGTACTCACATTACAGCAAGCTGTACCAAAGGTGAATGCCGGGTTAAGGGTCTACAAAACTCTTCGCAAAGACAGGGATACGAACCTGGAACTTTTCGTTCCCCAACCAGAAACCTTACCCACTGAATCACTAGACCAAACCAAATATACTGTTAACATTAGCACGTCAGTGACGGGAATTCATAATATTTCACCCATCCAAAAATCGCCCAACGCACATATAAACGTTTTAACTTCGAAAACTAAAAGTCTAACCTAGTCCACAACCCGAAGGTTGGTCGAATCTTCCCGAAGGAGATGTTCTAAGCTATTGTGTCAGACGCAGGAAGGCCAATTCATTTCCTCGGAGGCCTTACGTTTAACGTGGAATCAGAACCACGGAATGTCCCGGCGTAGCTCATATAATCAAATAAAACTCGTAAAAATTCCAGCTCACCACGGGATTTGAACTCACGACTGGAAAGAGATACTTTCGTCAGTATACGCCTTGACCACTGAGCTATCAGACCACCTTGTTTTGAACTATAGGCTAAGTCTGCTAATTACTGTCAAAATCTGATGAAAATTGTGGGTTTGTATGAACAACGTTGACGGAAATTAAGGTGAGGGAGGAAAGGAGGAGAGGGCTTATGTTTTTGAAAATCAAACGTAAAAAATATGTTTGTATTTGTTTTCAAGTATACGTAAGGAAAATTCCATCCAAATCATTTAAAAATTGTGTGTTTGTATAAGAACATTGGCAAAAAAAGAAACAAACAAACAAACAAAACAAATGAACATTGATTATTATATATTAGATATAAGTATAATCAATACTTCCACCGCTGTCCATGCGCAACACTCCATACGTATAGCGACAGATGTACTGCTATTGAAGCATGGTGGTGACGCGAATTCTTAAGATTTTACACTTCCAAAAAGCGCCCCAAGGGCATATAATACGCGCAACACGTCATAGCATGACGGCGACGGAAAGTCGCCAACTCATTGAACTACCCCCTTCCAAACATCCCTTAACGCGCTTGTAGAAATTTTCACTTAAAAAAAAAATATATATATAAACTCTATAGACGTGCTTTGCTGATTATCGCTCTATATACACATTCATGTTCTTAATAACGTGTAAAAACGATTTTAGTATGATGTGAGCTGAATTTATCGTGACATGCATACCAAATTTTGTTAAATCATATGATATTGCTTATTTGTGATCGTGAAACAGGTGTGCAGATAGATAAGGATGTATTTGACGTGTTATCTTATTATCCACCAAATCCGGGATCAAAACAAAGTCATGGTTCAAACTCTAAGAATATTTGTGGGTATTACTATTTTATCTATCGGTATTTTAAAGTGGCAGCAAAAAGAAATAAAAATTAAGTCCACTGTGTGGAAGTGAATGCCTTGACTGCGACTTGAAGGTAGGAGGACATTGTCTATAGAATAAGCACATAATGTGAGCATTAGACTTGATGCCGTATATTATCACAGCACCAGAAAGAAGAAATAAAGTTTAGAAAAAGTACGAAAACTCCTAGAGTTTTGCAATATAATGTGTGATCCTGAGAAATAATTTCAAAATGTGTAAGAAACTCAGAAATAGTGCTCAATAGTTTTTAAAGATTTCCTATCCATCCCGTAGAATGAGTTGGTTGCGGCAACATGATGGTGTTCAGTGCATCGTGTTAGATGGCTAAAGTCATGGTGGTGGAAAAATATTACATCATGGCCGAATTGTGAACCATAATCCTGGCTTAAATACCAAGTCTCTCCGCAGTGAAGGCGTACAACACTGTCAGTCGGAAGGGCACGTTAAGTTCTGCGGACCCCAAGGTTTCTTTCGGAAGAATATCATTAAATGCTTCATATTCATCACAAACAGCAACACTTCCATGAAAATTCGCCAAGACACTGCCACGGCGAAGTTGACGTCCGAGTCAACGATCATAATCATCATCACAGCTGTGTTTGAAGCTCTGTTTTAACAAATGTGAAATTTTTCAATCCCACACCGCAGATCCAAAGTTAGAATTTCTACCTGAATAACTATCATTTCTTCTTGCATGATTTCTGCAAACGCAGAGTAGTGTACCAGCAGCTAGTGATTCCAGCTTTAGACTCTCACGGAAATTACGATAGAAGGGGAATATTTTTTTAAGCCAAACGTTACGGGTGAGCGGTAACGCTGAGGACCTAACATTGGCACGGCCATCCAGAATTAGGTTTTCCGTTGTTTCCCAAATCACTCCGGGCGAACGGCGGGATTATTCCATCAAATTAGGGTCATGGCCGAATTCCTTCTCGTTCCTTGACCCCAGTTCTCTCCCGTCTCTAATGACCTTGACGTTAACGAGGCGTAAATCCATAAGCAAAAAACTAAACAAAAAAATTTGCCAGTGTGACACAGTGGACTGAGGGACGGCACATTGGAACTGGGAGGTACAACGGAGCCGAGCACGAGCCCATGCCAGCCGTCATGACTGCGGTTTTTAGGTGCTTTTGCGCAGCCAGCAAGGCGAATTCAGGGACTGTCCACAATCTCCGCCTCATAAACTGCACGTTTCGCACACAAGACATGGTTACACATTTTGCGGAAGGCAACACTTTACTTCCTCCATTACTAGGTAGTGCGACATGGAGTAGGTATAAAATGCTTGGCGGAGCAAGGGCATGCGCAATCAATATCAAGCTCCAAAGTTGAACATGTCAATGGTGAGTATTACTTATCTAAAGCAGCTGACCCCTTATGTTGGGAAAAGGTGGTGAAGTGAAGAAGAAGAAGAAGAAAGTGGGCTGTCAGAACCCACAGCAGCAACGGTAAACTGATTTGCTAAATCAGAACTCCTTAAGAATCTGATGATCAACACTCTACATTTGTTCGTGTTTTCGGTTGATTTATTTTTCGTAACAGCAAAGAACAATTTGCAGACGAGGCAGAATTTTCTTCAAACCACTTTTGCATTTTGCTGTTTGACTTATTCTTATGGAAACATTCAGTATACAATATTCAGCACAACGTAATGTAATTATCTGCTAATATAAGCGCTGTGGACATTGTGGACTGTGACGTAAACAGCCTTGTAGGATGAGGGGCGTCCACCAAACGCCATCACAGCATTAAGCTAACGACAGGAAGAGCCGACGATAGTACAATTAAATCTTCTATGCTTCTGGGCTTTCATTTCGTATGTAATTGTCTACCAAAACGGAAGTCGTTCAACCGCATATGCCTTTATTTCGGTCGTATTTGGGAGGCAACTGAGCTTTCATTTCTTTCACTGCTGACAGCTAGCGACAGGTCGTTCCTTACGTAATGGATCTCTCAAGGTGTATAGGTCATAATGTATGTCACTGAAATAATTAGACTTTCATTTCTTCCACAGTTGACAACAAGAACGAACTGCGGTTTTATAGATTACCCCTTCTGATACTCAGTTCACAGCTACATACGTTGCAGAAGGTCCCCGCATGACTTGCTGACATGTTTCTGCCCGTTTCCGCATCTCATTTCTCTAGATTTATTTATGTAGTTCGGAAGGGAATGCCACTAAAAAGAAATCTTGAAATTTAATGGCATAACCTGTCACACTTTTCCACGTCGAACGCTTTAATAAATCTGAAATGTTACACAGGATAAATCATTAAATAAAAAAGATTGCTGGTTGTTTTTAAACTTACTCCAGTTTCTCGAATAGTATTGTTTGTTAGTTACGATGCCACACAACACGGAAATACAGGACAATCGCCATTATGTTGGCAGAATTCTTTGTAAATTAATTTATAAAACTCTTTTCTAACTTGATACTTCCCATAGCGGTTTCAACCATATAAAAGGGTGCAATCAACATGTTAGAACAGTGTTAAATTAGTCTTTTTTTTTTCTCTTTTTTTGCTTACGGCTTTACGCATTGTCGACGTCGAGGTTTTTTGAGGGAGAAAATGCTTAAGACAAGGAACGGAAATGGACTTTTGAAGGAACCATGGGGGCATTCTACTGGAGTAAACAAGATTGGTTTCGAAAAAAAAAAACCACACACACACACGGCCACTTCTGTCATATTTTTTGATACACTGTGGGCTATTTGAAGATGACTATGAATAATTCAATAGAATTAAGGAAATTTGCACTCTAAAACTATCTCTTTTAATGAGCAGAGTTGATGTAGGCCTACAGTAAAAAAAGGAGGCATTTGAGAAGAGAATATGTCAATTTATAATAAAGATGAGCATCAAACTTGACAACCGATATTTGATATTCATAAAATCGGAAAATAATATTTAAAGCAATTTTTAGAAATTTGTAATTAGTAAAGAGTTTTTTAATATCTAGAATCCGGGTCCGGAATGAGCTCAGTGAAAACTCTGATATCACCGGAGCATTTTTTGAGGGATTATGTCACCGAGGCCTGGAGTGTACTCGAGATAACAGTCAAGGCTGTCCTTACGTCCTTGTGACGCACCGAGATATCATCCAATTTCGCTGATTCACTTTTTAGAGTGAGACTTTGAAACTTATTCGATAAGATGATGGCGATAAATTAAGTAATACGACACTATCTGTAACTCAAGCACCTCATACAAACAAAAGAAGTAATGATTTTTTTTATATATTGGAAGAAAAACATATTCGAGGAGAATATGGGAAAAATCCTGACTCAAAAGGACACACGTACTATTCTCGGCATATGGAAATTGCTACAAGCAAATAATGATTGCAGAAAGCTTTCAAATCACTGCATATATAATGTCCACTCATCACGCAAAAATAACCGAACCGACTTGAATAGATTTTTCATAGCTTAAAAGCTATACATGAATTGTATACGGAACAATAAATGAATAATTTTTCGTAAACTGATCAGATAGGCAGCAAAGATCACAATGCATCAACGATGTAATCTGAGCAGTTAGGCGCTGAAGATCAAACTACGTTATAGATAAACACAAAACTCTTTGTAATAATATGTGATTTAATTGTAGGCCATCTCTTCCACAGTTTCTTTAATAATTACGCCAGTACAACTGTTTTTGATAATATTTATTTGACGGACGCGTTTCGCCTCTCGTCGAGGCATCATCAGCGTACAACGTTTTCTGTAATTTGTGATATTTACATAATGGTTTTATTTTTACATATAACGAAATTTTTCTTATATATAGGAAGCGTAAAGATGACTTATATTTTTACATATCTGTATTTAAATTAGCAAGCAGAACCTCTTGTTTACATAGATGTAATGAGGTAGATTCAGATTATCACTTACATTTCTATTTTAAGGTGTGGTTGTTGGTCGCCTGTGCCCTATATTATCGTAATTGCAATTTAAATTATTTAAACTAAATAAATGGTGCCTTATGTGGGCACTACTTCACGAAACGTGAGATCTACGCGGTGACAAATGATAATTTAAATTATGAATATTCACGAAGTAAAGTAAAAAAGTAATTTATAAATTATCATAATACTCTCTCTTCTAAATTACAATGATACCATCTTTGGAGAGTAAAATTCCTTCTTGCTTTCCATGTATTCAGACTTAGACTCTCAATAAGATCTGTGTCACTTTCATAGCTTTATTTCCTTTACATATGCTATTATTTGGATTTCCTAACTGCATCCAACCAAAATTTTATGTGTATACTTTCTTATCAGCTGTATGTATTATTAAGGTATTAATCATTTTAAGGTATCACACAGTGCAGTCGAAACAAGACGTATAAAATACTGGATTAAAATCTCCGGAAGTCTATCCAGTGACCTTCGGAATGTGAGGCGGAAGTTACCGGAATTAGCTTGTAAGAAATTTAAGTCCGATGCCTAGACTTCAGATGCACTTCCACTCACTAATATCTATCAAACGAATATCACTACACATTGGTCACTGAATGAAAAGGTCCTTCCACTGTTCACATATTTGAGAAAATGTGGAAGCTTGGTACTACTAAAGGCAGTTAAGAGTATTGCAGCGGATTGTTGTCAAGCAAGTCTAATAGGAAAATGGCTGCTAATGCCTGATGTCTGGACAAATTACGTAACTGTTGTGCAACGACAAATGAGAACACGTTTTGGAAAACAACCACCAAACAAATTAAATTAAAAATACGATTAGTACAAAAAACTGAAATCGCTGACTGTAAAGGTAAAATTGATGGAAGACCACGCGTATCAGAAGAACAATAAGATCGTTTTCATCCTGTTTGCAAAAGAATAACTGTGAAATCGATAACAAGGGCACATAAATTTTCTGCGAAAAGTATAAAACTGCTCAATACTGAAGCAGTGGTTATAACTATTAATATTGAATAACGTAATACTAAATCAGAATTTATTGGTAATTTTTTTTTCTCGGAGGTAATCTTCGACAAAACAAATATGATCTAGAATAAAACTTTTCGGAGAAAAAAAAAATTCTGTATGTGAAAAATAGTTTAACAAACCTCAAAACCGTTCTGTTAACAAAGTTTCTAATCAACAAATTCTTCCAGAATAATAGTGGGTTCATGCAATAATAATAATATTTTATCAACTTGTTCTATATCAGAGCTTTTTATCACGTTACTTGTATTTTCTCAGTACGATGCCTTATATTCACAACGGGAATTAAACTTCTGGTATCCTTACGACAACTTCGGAAACCTGACACCAGACCTCGCGTCACAACCCTGTCGGAACTGGAAAGCAATGGTTATAAACGTCTCTACGGTAACCTAGTTGTCTAATTTTATCTCCCCTGTCGTTACGGTCCAAATATGATGGGGGAGTAGTATTTCACTCCAGCCTCAAATCAAATGTACAAGTTCATATATATTATTCAATAATTTCTCGCAGAGATTACGTCATTAACTCTGACATACCCTTTTGAGTATCATAATTCTGAAAAATTTCGGAACATGCAGTGGATTTTGTACACTTTTAAGGCATAATTCAATGTATTCCACTTAAAACTACTATTCTATTCCATTTTACACAGCAACTAATTTAATTCCCCATTTACTCTTTCAAAATAATTTGCTATTAGCTTTCGGTGTAACACAGATTACATGCTGATTTCCGTTCAATGGGCTTTATACGCTCTTCAAGCACTATTTCAACGAATCCATTGTGTCGCAAAGCCACCTCGGGCTACGTGAGGGGGAGGGGGTTCACAGGAGCCCAAAATGGAGCTACGATATCAGAATAGATTATAAAAGTGGGAAATGCGTTAATACTAAACTGCTTGCAAAAGGAGACATGAAACTAATATAAAATTTAAATACAGTTGGATAAAGAAATGTTGTAAGGGGTAGTAGTCGTTAAACGGTGTAGCGTTTGAAACAGGCCGAGAGTGCATCGGAAATGACATCAAAAAAGATAGAAAAGGGAGGTTTCTTTCCTTTTTTTGCGTCAGTGTATTGATAACAGAGAAAACCATATCATGAAAAGGTATGTGTAATTTACTTATTGTTATTTTTTAAATAAATTATAATTTGTAATTTTTGTTTGTAGACGTTACATCCATTAGCGACGCAGAATCGAAAATACGTTATCCTCATTTCGGCTACACGTACTGCTTCCCTATATATATATATTTTACTTATGTCTTTACGCCTCGTCGTCGCCGAAGTCATTAGAGGTGGGATGGGACTGGGGACAAGGAATGGGAAGGAATTCGGCAATGGCCTTTTGAAGGAAGCATTTCGACATTCGCCTGGAATGATTTGGGGAAACCATGGAAATCCCAAATCTGGATGCCCGGACGGGGATTAGATAGATAGATAGATATTGTAACATAACAAGCGTCTGCGCCATGTAATATCTGTAGCAGACGCCATGTGTTAATAATATATCATCTTTGAGTAGCGAGGAGTCTGTCTTTGACCTCCGTCAGAGAAGGTTGCACGGAGTAACATTTTCGGTCTAACAGTTGAAAGTGTGGCGGACTTGGAAAAAGTGTATTATGTAGACGTGTAACGAGTGTAACTTATGATTTGAAATAGGATGTTTTTTTTTAAGTGACTACATGGTGTTAAAAGAACATTAATGAGTGTGGAGGATTTTTTTGGCATTTGAAACTCTTGTATCCCACGAACTTGTGATCTTCGGAGAAGTTCGATTCCTTATCTTAATTATTAATTTGGTGGTGGTATTTTCCGCCGGGTTGTAGTAGCAGAATTTAATGACTAGAATAAAGTTTTGTGTGTCGAAGTTGCTCATAAACTGTGGACCTATTTTCATTTCATTAACCCGGCGATAGAATAATACCTAAAACCTGGCGACCGTGGCAAAAGAACCTTTTATTTAATTAATGAGCATGTATGTGTTCGATAAGTGACTGAATAATTTAAAATCAGTATTCGACAGCTAGCCGTCATAGAGACAGTTAGCCTACAATATGTTCACTTTGATCCCATGTGAGAATAATCTCGGGGATGTGGAACAGTACATACACTTATTATTAATGTCAATATTACTATATAATTGATAATATTGATAATATTATTATATATTGACAACAAGTTAACTACAACCCATTAGTATAATCAATATCTCCTGTAATCTACAAATACAATCCCGAGTTAATTAATAATTATTATGTGGAACAGTCTATACATTTGTTCCCAGCATCTAATAACCAGTTATTTTCTTACCAACCAGTTACCATGATAAGTTTCACTGTAATTTGCGACTACATATTATATCATGTTAGTTGCTATTTATGTGGAACAGTACACACACCTATTAACAATATCAATTATATTAGCAACATCTCATTAGCAGTAAATTACTTAAAAACCGGTTAGTATGATATTTTTTCACAGCATTTTTTTAGTGCATGCTATCCCATGTTAGTTACTATATATGACTGAAATTTTGTAAACAGTGTAATTACTTAAATTGTCCAAAGTTTCAACAGAAAGAAAAACCATATATCATTTTAGTAATTGTGGAAAACTTTGTCACCTTCCCCTTCCATACACCATATATACTATTTTATCAGTCATTCTTAATTACCAAATTCCAAGAAGAAAATTCTTTCACAGAGTAAAATGGGTTCTGAAGCAGGTACTCTTTCAGTTTGGACTTAAAGTAGTTGGGTTTTTGTAGATAACATTTAATTTCTGTTGGTAAGACATTGAATAAGGAAACTCCAGTAAATGTTAACCCTTTCTGTACAATTGACAATGATTTGTAATCCTTGTGAATATTGTATTTATTCTTAGTATTATGGCTATGTATGTCAGAATTAAGATTAAAGTGTTCAGGATTTCCCACTACAAATGATAGTACGGAGTAAACATACTGTGCTGGCATTGTTAGTACACCCAGGTTTTTAAATAGATTTCTGCACGACGTCTGTGGGCTTGCTCCACAAATAGTTCTTATAGCACACTTATGCAATTTAAATACCCTCTGTGCTTGTGACGAGTTTCCCCAGAATGAGATGCCATAAGTGAGCAGGGAATGAAAATATGCAAAATATACTAACTTTCTGGTTTCTATATTAGCTATTCTAGATATTACCCTCAGTGAAAATGTTGCAGAATTCAGTTTTTTAAGAAGTTGTTGAATATGTTGTTTCCAGTTCAATTTGTTATCTACATATACACCCAGGAATTTTGTGAAACTGCTTTCATTGATTGCTTTTCCTTCTGATATCACATTATAGCTGTCATTTGTTTTATTTTTTGTAACAAACTGAAGTAACTGTGTCTTTTCTACATTAAGTATTAGTTTGTTGGCATTAAACCACCTGTTAATTTTCTTTATAGCATGATTTTCTGTGTTTTCGAGGTTTTGTGCTGATGGGTCTTCCAACGATATGCTAGTATCATCTGCAAAGAGCACCATGTGTTCATTATCACCTAGTATATGTGGGAGATCATTTATATAGATTAAGAACAGCAGAGGGCCAAGAATTGAACCCTGAGGCTTCGAACCCGCATCATCCCGAATGCGAGGCCAGAGCGTTAACCACTCACTCAACACGCTCGTACCACTGGTCTAGTATAGATGTGAAATTTGTCTCTGCTTTCTGACCGGCTGTGACTGGAAACTATAATTCCCCTTTTCCGCGAATAAACGTTGGCTGCTGGTTTTCCCGCAACGTCATACGGTGAACGTTTTCCCGATACCTCACCCAACAGCTGCTCCGCAACAGACCACAACCTGCGGAAAACCTGCAGCTGCAGATGTGTTATAAAGTTACAAGTTTATCCTTGATGAAGATTATTCATCTGAGCTTTGTTGCTTAGTATGCTCGTTTAGTTCGGGACACAATGGTAAAGGTGAAGAGCGCAAATTCGAATCTAGGCTTTAAGCCAGCATCTACTCACCGTCCGTATAATAGACATTGGAACTCGATCCAGCCATCCAGATTTCGGTTTCCATGGTATTCCGAAATCACTCGAGGCGAAGACCCTCGAAGGTTCCTTCAAAAGGCCAAATTCCTACCAGTTCTTTGATTCCACTCCTCTCCCATTTCTAATGTTTCCGACTAGCAGTAAAGACGAACGAGAAAACGAAAAACAAGAAGTAAGGAAGAATGAAAGAAAATTGAACATTTGGGTCGTTCTGAACTAGATCTTTTGTACCAATAAAGAAAAGTACGAAAATTGTAAATAATGTAAATATATTATTTGGCTGCGCGTTAAAGGGACACAATACCGAACCAGAGACTTACAATGCACCCAGACTCATTTCTAGTGCAGGACACTTGAGCTCGGTAGAGATGGCAGTACTGAAGTTCTTAACGCTGCCACAACTCAGCGATAAACCAGCTGGTAACGAATTGTCACAACTGATCAGTAAAAATGCGGACCTTGTGGGAAAATGCTAAGAAGAAGATCTACACTTATAAAAAACTAACCTTGGTCATTGTGCAGCCATGTGCGTAACGTTGTGACGTCACCAAGCCAGCCTTCGCTGCTGGATTAACAGCGGCCAAAGATATTGAAACATAGTAGAGGTTGTGAGCTTTATTTAATAACGGTTGTATTTAGCGAAGTATCCACAAAGAAAAGAATTACCAGAACACCGGAAGAAAAGTATGTACTGTACCTCGTTTAAATCTACATATTATTTACTATATTCTGTTCACTCTGAACTGGAGGCTTAAGGTAATTTTCCGCTGGCCCCACTCCTTACCACACCACCCCCTTCATTCCTACCTCTACGAGATTAACGCTTTGTCCTGGTAGGTGAGTGATAAATTTCCCCTTCACATGTAGGGGTAAGAGCAGTGGAGTGGGGATAGAGCAGAGTGACCTTGAACCGCCTATGCTAACTGAACGCACTATAGTTGCTTTCATTTATTTATTTATATTCATTCGATGTAGGCGTTTTGGATAAATTACTTATCCATAGAGATGTGAGATAAAAGCTTTAGTTTTCGATCAGAAATGTTAGGGGAAGTTTTTATTAGATTGTTATTTAGCCAGGGTCATAATTTTGGGATTTGACGTTTCAGCACAGGGCTTGAGTGATTTAATTTTTTTTAAATAGTTTAAATTGTTTTCATGATCATACTTCGTTTTAATGAAAGTAGTTCCACATTGATTGCGATCTGTGCTGTGTAGACCACAATTAATACTAATGTTACGTGGCATAACGTAAGTTAAGATTTATTTTAGTTTCCTTTTCTTTCTCTGACGCCATACTACTTAGATTACTATTTCACCCGCAAGTAACTGTGTTAACCTTTCAAACGTTGTAATATCGATCTGAATCACGGATAACAAAAAAGGAAGTTTAAAGAACCCGTGAAGATTTTGGGTCAAGTTTATATCACGAAGCATGATGCCACTAACATGCGATACAGTGTATTAACTCGCGTGTAATTGAAGATTTGATTTTCTAGTGGAATTATTAGTGGAGTTAGTGGTTAGGGTGGAATGCAACCTGGTCCAGGATGACAACTGAAACTTTTTGCTACAGCGCAAGGCACGCGGAATTGTATTGAGCTTTGTTATGAGGGTGATTCACGAAGAGTGGTAAATACTGAAGTACTTTATTCGTGCAAAATCACATTGTAAACACTGCTACCCTCATAAAAGTACACCAAGACGTACTCTGAAGAGCTGCACGTGCTGATGCGAAGAGAGATGCAAAGTGTTTTCAAGTCGATAGTGAGATTTCCGGAAATTTAATTTAAACTTCTTTAAAATGTGATTGTGTTTTTGTTATTTGTGTGCCCTTGATCATTTTCTGAGGTTTATTTTATGCATAACATTCCAGTTCTTGTATTTCGAAAGCGAATGTAAATCGGCCACATGTTAATATGAACGTTTATACTCAATATTGTTCATACTATCACCTCCATCAACATTTACCATTCCTCCTAAATCACCCTGAATAACAATTCTATTCAGTTAAGCAACGGCAAAAAAATGATTTGCCAGAGCACTCTATTCAACCTATCTTTTTGACGGACTTCGAGGCTAGTTATATACATAAAATTCCTGGTAATCGTCCAAACTAAAATGTAATAATACTTATGTGGTGTGACGTGCTTGAGAATAATTTTGGCCCTACCGCTTGTTGACGAGGAGATCATTAGAGAGGGAGGGGGCTGCGAGCAAAGAAAGTGAAGGAAATCCACCGTGATCTTCATCGAGGTAACGTCCCTGCATTAGCCGGGAGTGATTTCCAAAAATCGTGGAAAACGGAAATCTAGATGGAAATAGCGCCTCTCGGAATGCCAGGCAGGAGCGGTATAGCTCACGTACGTGGCTGGGTATGATTTTAATGAAATTTTATTATTTCGTCATTGTTTCGGACTTAATTTTTTGTTTCAAATATATTTGATGTCTTATTTCCAGCATTTTTGTTTGTTTGTTTGAGAACTGTGGTAGTTACTGATAAACAACACGTGAGTTATTTCATTACTGTGGTGAAGCTTGCAAAAATTAAATATTTATAGGCTACAGGAGTATTCCGTAACATTCGTACTTATTGCTTTTCTCCTTCTCCAGTTTGGGAATTTTGCTGATTTCTAGTTTTGTAAACCTCATTATTTCTTCTTGTTTCCTATGTATTGTCTTGCATCTTTCTTTATGAGCAATGTATTTTTTCTTGTGTTAGGAATATCTCTTCATTGCGCTATTTTTTTTGGTTGAAATCTTTGATTCATGTAAATTTATTTTAGTCTGCTCATTCCTTTCCACTTCAGCCTGATAATAATAATTGTGAAAATTTTATTGGTATCAGTACTCGTTCTATGCTTCAATACGTTTTGATCAAAACCATTTGTTCATTTGACAGCAGTGAGTTCAGGAATCAACCGAAAAAAGAGAGAGGGAAATATGAAAAGCCAGTACAATTACTGAATCTAAATATCTGCTACGTGTAAAATCAGCGACTTAAATAATATGTCAAAACATATTTCATGCTTGTACTCAATTACGTAAGTTGACCGTACGTCTGACGTTACCAGTTACCTCAGAGTCCAAATTTATATGCATAACCTGCATTTATAATCTTTCTTTCTTTCCTTTTATAACTATCAGTATCAGGTGCAAGTTAGTCTCACGCACTTCAGGGTTCTGTACGCTAATAGTATATTAAATTTATTTTACATAAAATAGTTAAAATATTTTTTAAAAGAATCGTTAACAAGTTAGTTTTAAATGGAGTTCATTATACGTTTGGAGAAATGGTTTTTCAAATGTTTTATATAAATCAACAACAACAAAAATCGGTTACTGAGAGTTCTGGGAAATTTTTTAAAAAATTTCAGAAACTGTGTTTTAATGATGTATTTATTGTCCAATTCGTGAAATTCCACGGCGAATACATACAAGTGATATTTGTCTAAAAATTTATCTGATTAAGTATCGAAATTGTTAGAATCACTCATTTAGTTATTCTGCGGAAACCACAAAAGTAACAGCGCTAACGTTTTCCTGTTAATTTTAGATATACTGTTAACATTAGAATGTCGGTGACGCGAACTCATAAGATTTTACCTATCCAAAAATCACCTAACAGTCGTAAAGGGGTTTTCACTTCTCCGATTGTGGATTTGATCCCGTAATCTTCCAGTCTGCGGCACGGGTACAGCGCTTTGCCAGTCCATCCACGGGGACCGCCAGTGGCTGAGAACTTATAACTTGTAATTCCAACGATTAATGTCAAAAATATCACAAAAAATCTCCCATAGTGGATTCGATCCAGTAACCTTCCATTCTATGGTACAGTGCTTTGCCACTTCACCCACGGGGATCGCGAATGGCTGCAAGCTTATAAGATCTAATTCGAACTATTAATGTCAGATATATTAGAAAAAAAATTATAATCAAGATTATAATTTTTTTTTTTTTTTTTACATAGAAACGTTATTATAGGTACAATGTTATAACATTTCACGAGGATTGAAGACGCCTGGTAATAAGGTATATATATATCTCACAGTCAGGTATATACAATGTATTTGTGTATATGTGTACAGAGGCCGCTGCTCGCGCGCCAGAATGTATATACAGTATATAATATACAGCATTTTGGTGATGCAAACTCTTTACCCGTCCATTAATCGCCCAACACGCCTAAAGAAGTATTCACTTCAAACATCGTATCAGTAGCTTCGGAAAACAAGAAAGGGAGGAGGCGTATTCTTTTTTTTTTTTTGTTGCTGTACAAAATCCCACAAGGAAATTTCAAAGATTTTGAAAGTTTGCGATTTACCAGATTTCATTTTGATACCCATGAAGATTATCCAAAGAAATATTTTCTCAAGTTCCCCCACTACACTCCGTAAATTTATTTTCAATGGTTCAAATTTCATAATAGACCCTATATTCAGATTGAGGTTAGTAAGAAACGCAGTAGTATGCAATTAATTTTTTTAATTTTAAATGGTACATAAGCTATTAGAGAGTTACCTACGTACAGACGGGCGGACAAATGAGGGAAAACATAAAGAATTCAGTATTTCTCTCAGAATGTACGGAATTGTATTAAAACTGAACTCATACTAAACTCTCAAACAACAAACTAACAGAGATACAGCACATGTCACTCTTCATTTTAAATACTGTGTGGTGTCATTTATTTCTTTTATAGGATTAAAGGTTGTTAGTTCATTCTCGCCACTTCCCATCCTCCTTTCCGCCCCACGAAGTTACCTGGACTGTTATTATGTCTTAAGTTCTTGCATAAATCACGTATGTAATGATCTAAGTTACAGAGATGTTCGACCGTCCTGTGAGTGCAGCATTGTCCGCTCTCCTTTGTGTTGCCTAGAGCGATTGCGTAACGGCCGCTGGCCCGAGCCCGGTCGCTAAGGTCGTTGCGCGCGTGCCCGCGCCGGCCAATCTCGCCCTTGCCGCGTCACGCCGAGCAATGCTCCCGCCGCGCCAGTCACGTGACCAGCGCCACATTCTTCCACCTGGAGAATTCCACTGGTCTCACACAGACCGTACTCGCTTGGATGGACACGCAGCGGCAGGTCAGGGAATCTGGGTAACCGGCTAATTCCGACTCCTACAGAATTGATCAAAAAGAATAAGAAACACAATCACACACAAAGCTATCTTCTTATAACTAGAAAATTCGTGTTCTAATCCTTAGTTAAAACTTCAAATGCGAGGAAAGTAAATTTGAAGCATAAAAGAATTCCTTGTTTGCAGAAAATTCATTTACATAAGGTTTGAAAATAGGAGAAAATGTGAATTATTATTTTGCCCGCTACTTCGTTCTCGTGGACTGTTAATGTATAAACCGTACCTCTTAAACCATTGTCTAGAGCTACCTGAACAACGGCCCCAGTGCTTCATGGGACACAAATTCTGGTAATCATGCACAATAGGTGTGATTAGAAGGCTGTGGTTTAACAGGGTATAGTTCCTACCTGCCGCCTAAAGGCAGCGCCACCAGCGCACAGAGCCAAAGTAAGTCTTAGTAGCCGGCGCATTTGAAATACAGAATCAAATACGCACGTTGTACCTCAATAGTCTAAGACAAAACAAACAAATATACCGTCTGTAATTTTCGCTCCTATTCTGCAGGAGAACCGTGCAGATGCCTCTCATATACGGTCAAAAATACATTTAAGCTTTCTCTACTACCTCCACAGTGTGTAATGTCCAATAAAGTATGCCACCATATATATATATATATACGAGGCGTATTTTTTAATAAGTACCGTTTTGTCACACCGTGGCTGCAGCGCTACGATGGGCGTTCCGCGCATGCGCACTGGGTAACTGCATCTCTTGCCTACGCTCTGACGCCATTACAGTCAATTTCTTCCTTGTTTACGTTGTTCACTGAGTGTTTAAGATGCCTCCAAAAATCGTGAGTCCCGCCGACTGTGAAGTACGGGCTGTCATAAGATTTCTTTGTGCTAAAGACCTAAAACCGATCGATATTCATCGTGAGATCTGTGCAGTTTACGGATAAAACATTATGAGTGATGGAATGGTGAGAAAGTGGGTGAGAGCATTTAAAGATGGCCGCACAAATGTGCATGATGAAAACGGAGTGGGCGTCCTTCGGTCGTTAATGAAAGTTTGGTGCAGAAAGTGGACAATAAGGTGAGAGAAAACAGACGCTTTACGATTTCCTCCTTCTGTGACGACTTTCCTAATGTTGCTCGTAGTGTTTTGTATGGCATTGTGACCGAGCACTTGAATTACCGAAAATTGTGCTCACGTTGGGTACCGAAAATGTTAACGGATGTGCACAAAACCAAACGTTTAGGCAGTGCATTGACTTTCCTTGAGCGGTACCACAACGATGGTGATGATTTCTTAATACAAATTGTTTCGGGCGATGAGACATGGGTGGCCTACGTCACACCTGAATCAAAGCAACAGTCCATGGAATGCGGCATTCAGATTCACCAAAAAAAGTGAAGTTCAAGCAAACGATTTCTGTTCTGCCCGGAAAATCATGTGCACAGTTTTTTGGACAGAAAAGGAGTATTGCTTGTGGAACTTCTGCCTCGCAATGAGACAATCAATGCAGCTGCTTATTGTTTGTCATTGTTTCACCCGCATTAGAAAACAAACATTCACTCAATACTGACGTTGCTACAATAATAAGATACTGTTGTGCATATTTATACAGACAAGGAAATATAAGTTTCATATCTTCCCATTTAGTAAATGCATTGCTTTTAAGAGACATTACAGTGTTTGACAAGTAGAGAGAGACTTTGTCATTGCGGTGCGTTTTCTTTTTCTTTGTGATGTTTCCAGAAGTGATATTCCTGTGAAACGCTAGCTTAAGCCTCTTCTTCTTCCAATTCACATGGGCTACTTAGTTGCTTGTGAACCATGTCTTTTAGTTTTTGTGTGGGGCTACGCGGGAGCAACCATTGGCCAGGTATAGCGAAATGCGCGCCAAGTACAACTTTATTACAGTGAAATAGGGTCCAAAAACAAACTCTTTGAGGTTAGATTGCCTATTCTAAGACTGATTTTGTTTCATTTTCAATGCTACCAAATTGAAGTCAGCGGGAAATTGATTTCGCGTGAGGCATTGAACAATCTGCGCCGTTCAATCCAGAAACAACAGACGTGGCAAGTTGAGCAAGGGCATCGTTTTGCTGCATGACAGCGCCCGTCCGCATGTGGCTAATCAGACCAAAGATCTCATCACATCTTTCGATGGGAAACTCTAGATCATCCTCCGTACAGCCCTGATCTGGCGCCCAATGACTACCATCTGTTCCTGCACTTGAAGAAACACCTGGGCGGTCAGCGTCTTGAAGACGATAACGAAGTCAAAACAGTTGTGATGCAGTGGTTAACAAGTCAGGCGCAGACTTCTATGAGGAGGGTTTTCAAAAACTGGTACTACGTCATGACAAGTGCCTCAATATTGAAGGGAATTATGTAGAATAGTAGAGTAAGGTAAAGGCTTTCATGTAAAAATAAAATTAGTGATATATATTTGCACGTCTTTTTTTAATTTCAAAACGGTACTTACTTAAAAAAACATGCCTCGTATTACTAAAAACAACTTCTATAGGTGCGTCAGGCGATGTTTGGACGGGGGTAAATCTAAGTGTTCGCGACTTCATCACCGACATACGTGTTGCGCTTTCACGCTTTTGGATGGGTAAAATCTTATGCTTCCGCTTCACCAGAATGCTGTAATAGCAGTGTGTCTGTAGCTATAAGTATGATGGTCACGAAGAGGAGTGGCTACTGCTTTCACCGGGATCGGACAGCAAAACGGTCCCTCGTCAAATGCTGGTCACTTGAAAACAGGTGGGCACGACGAGAGTTGCCGTTGTAGAATTTTGCACTTTTAGTGGCAAAACCCTTACAACTCCCGGCGAATAATATCATGTGGTCCATATCATGACAGAGCCACAACGTGAGAAAAGTATTTAAATATGTCTTCAAGGAAAGTGGCAAGCTTTATTCTGTGGCCGAGCAGTAACGCTCTCGACTCGCATTCTGGAGGACGCGGGTTCAATTCTCTGTCAGGCCATCCATATTTCGGTTATCCATGGTTTCCCGTAATCATTCCAGGGCGATTCCCGGGATGGATTCTTCGAAAGACCATTGACGAATTTCCTGTCGTTCCTTACTTTCAATCCTTTCATGCCTTTAATGAACTTGATGTTTACGATGCGTTAAACCATAATTAAAAAATAGAAACAAATTAATGTTGAGAGTATAATTACTTTTTTAACTGCACCGGAGAGGGCAACACAAATCGCAACATCTGCGCTACTGTGCAGAAATAGATATGCAGCATGTGTCCGACCTCACTTAGTAAAGTCGGCGTACCTTTGGTTTATTATTCGGCAAAGACGGCTTCAACGACCGTGTCTCAAGGAGAGAAACATAGTTTCCGGCTGTGAGTTGTGAGGACGCCTTGAGGCGTCAACAAAGGTGACAGGCAACATTACGGTACAGTGACGCAATGCGTGAAGGAAATGATAATGTGTGTTTTACAGTGAGATCTATCCCTGTAACCACCTTGAGGTAAAATAATATTTGTTCTTACGTTAGTCATTGACATAACGATACTTTTAGTTACAATGCATGTGATAACAATGGAATGAGCTTGTTATTTGCAGTTGATATGTAATTAATTTATTGTTGCGCTGTGTTTATAAAGCAATTGCAGAATTATCAACAAACAGAAATAATCTCACCCCATCTCTAAATAAGTAATTATTCTAGTTAATAATTATCCAGATTAATCAGACCGAGTAAACGTGCTATTGTAGCACTTTCCTACTCTCAATTAAACAGTAAGTGCACTACTGTCTAGTTTACTACTTTTTTTTTAAAAAAAAAATAAAAGAACCAATAAACGACATGAATCATTTGAGACAGCCCTTTAACGGTCAAATGAGCGAGAGTTTTTTTTTTTAAATATATTCTTTGGACAAATGTAACAACGGCATGTATGTTCAATTTTAAGTGACTGAATATTTTTACTTTCTGTTCTCGTAAATGATTTTAATACTTTTGTTGGTTTTTTACTTCTACACGAGATCTTGCTGAAGAACATTCTTGTCGGGAAGTGAGGATATTGAGTATAATATTTCGGAGATACATCGACAAACTAGAGTTTCATAACTAGGCCAACATTTAATGTTTGACGATCTCAATAACGGGAACCTATATTAAATTGTTCTTTGCATGTCACACCCGTTTCTTTCACTCAGATTCATTTTTTAACCATAAAGCATTAACAGCTATCAAAAATTACAGTAGAAGATGTAATATTCAACATAGTATCACTGTGTTAACATTTAATGAATTCATTTATCATGTGTATTGTGAACTTTATACTTATAAAACATTGTAAACATTAAGTATAATCGACTGGACTCTGTTAGATTCGCATTATTTATGTTCCATCAATTTGATGATGATCTTCAAAACAAGTTTATAGCTATAGGAAAAGATAACGGGTACGTTATGAAACGCTTAATAGGATCGTAAATTATAGCTGTTGTTAACAGACTTTCTGTAGAGGTGAGGCAAAGTCGGGAAAAACTACGGAAAAGCACGGCATAACAAATTTAAATTAATTATTATTGAGTTTAATTTCAATAAACATAAGAAATAAATGGAAATTCTTTGTATGGAGCTGGAGACAGGAAGCCGCGGATAGCTAAGAGAGTTCTGTTAGCGTGAGCGACAGTCTGACTTCGCCTGAAGTGACCGGGAGGCCAAGACAAAAGCGGGAGCTTACGGCAGTAATACCGGTGAGAAAGGATGGCCACTGGAATTTTTGCCAGAAATAATCCTTGAATGGGCCGTTCGCCATGAGTATCATGGGAAGAATTTTTCCTACGTGCCCTCCCGGAAATTACCGATAGCACCCGAAAAGTGTTAGCAAATGAGAGGTAAATGCTTTCGCCAGCAAAGCGGGGAGACTGTTTATTTCATTACGTGATTTGAAATTTCATAAATTTTGTATTTCCATGATACACATTGAGGAGGAAATGGGCGTGTACTACGGGAGAAGAAGAGAGAGACCTTCTTGGTGAGACCAGGACGAGCGGACTGGCTACTACTTGCCGGAGCAGTGTTGGTGATTCCGTTCTGGAGGCTTGGATGACTTGGCTCCGCTCGATGTTATCACATATGCCTGGTGGAGTGACGAGTGACTTGCAGTACCTGGACAGATGGGCAACTGAGCGATGATAGCTCCTGTTGAACGAAACCGATACAGCACGACAGACACGGTAATTATTTGTCCACGAAACAGTGTGTACTCCAACGAATCATTTGAGACAGCCCTTTAACGGTCAAATGAGCCAGAGTTTTTGTGCCGCCAGACAGTTGTATCTAAAAGCCGAATGCTTTTTGTTTTCTTTTTCTATATTGAATTGAAAACTTTCAATAACCACTCTTTGTGGGAACAAATTAATTTCCTGGTGCCCTGTAAAATCCAGTCAAATCTGATGTTTACTTGTTATCACTGTAAAAATAAAAATCACTCACAATGTGAATAAGAAATTTTTTTTATCTGCTTATCGTCTCTCTAACAGCGAGGTCTTTAGAGACGGGAAAGGATGCGGGGCAAGGAATGGAAAAGAATTTGGGCATTGCCTTTTAAAGGAAGCATCCCAGCATTTGCCTGGAGTGATTTGGGAAACCATCGAAAACCCAAATCTGGATGCCCGGACGGGATTCGAACCGCCGTCCTCCCGAATGCGAGGCCAGAACGCTAGCCGTTACACCACCACGCTCGGTGTGAATAAGAGAGTTTTTGTTTCAGTTGCATATGAAATTTGTAAATCTTTGTAAAGTTCGTATATTACAATTTCTCAGCTTCAAGTAACGATAATTGTTTGTTTGCTATTTCGCAACTGTAAAACGAGGTATTGCGTTGAATTTTATTTTTCACAGACAGATGTTTAAGATTAACGATAAATATACCTCTCTCTGTAAGCATTCATGAGTATCAAATCAATTTTAATATTTTAGGGGCATTTTCAGGAGTAATGGTTTCACCTCTGTTTCCCCAAAGTAATATATGTATTTTTCTGAAGAAGGTGGATGATGGTGATTTAAAATAATGCAAGGCAAGCAATTAATCTCCCCCAACCGACTACAGTACGAGAAACTAATGAAATTATATCAAATTTGAATTTAAAGAAATACGATGATCCAGAAAACCGAGCAAAAACCAGCAACAATGACAGCTTTATTCATCAAAACGAAAGGGCCATTGTGTTTGATGCATAGCGTGTACTTACCTCAGTCGGAAGCGCGTATCTTGCTATCGAAATAGTAACGTGGGGAAGTATTTTAACTTTAAATTAATGTAATTTTGCTTGTCTTTGTACTGAACGTGACTATGAAAACGTGGTCAGGAGGAAATAATTAAACGTATACTTTCGTACTTTAAACGAGAAAAATATTTCTATCATGTATAACCTCTGTGTTCAATATAGCTGCCTAAATTCTTGCGTTGTTCCTTATATGGAAAAGGGTTTCAAATTTAGGTTCATCACTAAAAACTGAGCTTCAAACATAAACTAAACGAACTTTGCGGTGCTGTTCACAGCAATCAGTTTTTATCCCATACGGCACAGTGAACGCAACATAGAAAAATGTTTGTTACACATAATATTTTTTAGGAGTCTGTTGTTACGTATACTATGTCGTAGGGAGATAGTGAAGTACATCACTTCTTAAGTACTTCATGTACAGCTGGTAGATAGTGTAGAGGAATGTTACTACACCATCTGACCGAGCGTGGTAGGGGAGCTGTTAACGCTATGGCCTCGCATTCGGGAGGACGCGGGTTCGAATCGCAGTCCGGGCATCGAGATTTCGGTTTTCCATGGTTACCCCAAATCACTCCAGGCGAATGCCGGGATGTTCCTTGAAAAGGCCATGGCCGAATTCCTTCCAGTTCCTCGCCCTCTTTCCTTTCCCGCCTCTAATGACCTCGACGTTGACGAGGCGTAAAGCCCGAAGCAAAAAATAAAATAAAAAACCCTCTCTGTCGCGATTTTTTATTTCGCTTTTCGTTTAGTATTATATGTGTTTATACTAAAGACGATCAATTTAAAGTAAGAGGAGTGATGGCATTTATCTGCCTGCGAACCGTGTAAGCTATGTACTAAGATATTTGTTGTTGTTGTGTCTGTGCAACATTTAACACTTAAGATTTTACTGTGATCATTAATCGACAACTAATACCATGACTGACGGATTTATTTGCAAGCGGATTGTAGGTTATATTAACGGAACTATGGTCACAATATCACCATAGAGTTTTTTTTTTTAATGGCTTTCGGCACCTGAGGCCATACAGCCTGCTCAATGTGATTATTATAGCTTTCAGTGAATCAGTCGTCATCCAGTGTTTATATATTTTATCTTCTAAGTATGGACATCACAGGACGGACAGGACCTTCACACAGACACACAACACTTAACATTCATACCCGTGGCCAAATTCGAACCGGCGACCATCGCTAACGAGGTCGGCATATACTGAAGTTGCAACGACTCTTCCTTTTTTTCTTTTTGCTAATGGCTTTACGTCTCGTCGACGTCATAAGAGGCGGGAAAGGTTGAGGGGTAAGAACTTGGAAGGAATTCGGCCATGGCCTTTTGAAAGAACCATCCCGGCATTCGCATGGAGTTATTTGAGGAAACCATGGAAAACCCAATTCTGGATGCCCGGACGGGGATTCGAACTCGTGTCCTCCCGAATGCGAGGCCAAATGTTTCCGCTCACACGACACTTGAGATGTTCATTTAGCAGTTACAATAATAGTCGATACTGATCCTTAGTAACTATTCGACACTAGATGGGCCACGGTAGGCCTAAGTCAATGCTAGAAGGTATTAACCCTGGAATGTACCCACACAGTCAAGAGTCTAATAAACTGTGCTTTCACCATTAATGCAGGTTAAAGAGTTCCACCCCGGCTAGCATATTTGTAGAATTACTTTCGCCAAGTTACACGATTTTCACGTCTCGCCAAATTCCTAGAGAAAGTATAACTAGCGAAACTAGTAACTGAGTCAACATCTGATATAATTGGCAAGCTATGACTGAGAAAATAATTGAGGATTAGCTGCTTCTGACTGAGGAATGAGACAGATTTAGTGTGAGAGCATGTTGACAATAAGAAAGGCAACTGAAATCTTCGCGGGTGTACCGCCGGATTGTGTTTCGGCGGCTAACTATGCCATCTTTCTCAGGTGTGAAACACATATACTGGTCTGCCGGATGACAGTTCACACTCATAAAAACTTCACTGATTTTTTATTTTATTTTTTTTTTGCTTATGGCTTTTTCGGTTTTTCGACGTCGGTTTTATTAGAGTCGGGAAAGGTCTGGAGGCAAGGAACAGGAAGGAATTTGGCCGTGGTGTTTTCGAGAAACCATTCTCCCAAATGCGAGACCAGAACATTACCGCTCACCCACCACGTTTGGTTTTCATTGCACCACCAAATGAGACTTTTTGAGTCAACAAGAACATCCACAAAAATAAAAGGTAAACATCAAAAGCCCGGGTGGCTGAAACGGCACTAGGCAACTTGGTGGGGAGGTGGCGAGGGCTGATGCGTACAAAACCACGGGCTGTGGGAAGTCACCATTAGAAGGTATGGTTGCATGAACTAAAGAGAAGTCGATGGGCAGTCAGCGAAGTGAAAATATGTCTACCTGTAGGACTAGAATAATTTTATGTTCAGCCATGTCGAGCAAATCAATTTGATGATCGATCATAGAGTTAAAAATTCTATTACATCGTCTAGATAGAAAGGTGCACTGGCGGTAACAGTAATGCAGCTGTAAACGGGAGAGTTCTCAGCAGAGGGGCGAGAACAACTTACGCTCTCAGTGGAAGCCAGACCTGCAAGATGCGAATCCAGACAACACGCAAAAAGTGATAAAGCGATCTCCCAATAACCGTAACGCGTGAACTGTCTACCGTTCTGAACTCTTAAGTGCTGTAGTATGCAATTAAATTTCAATGCACATTGTAAAACCAAGCCATAATGCGTGTTTAATGTCTCTCATTTAGCAGTCAGGATTTCAAAGAAAGTGACTTTATGCATACGATAACTTATGTTTTTAAATGCTTTAAAGCGTTTCATAAATTGATATTATTTCGACTCTTTTGGTCTATGAAAATTAACGTAAATAACATGGTGTTGTATCCTAACTTTGACATGAATAAATAATTCGTGTTGGAAACCAAAAGCGATCAAATATTGCTTGTATGATTATTAAAATTAGAATGATAGGTGATATTTCTTTTAATGGATGTTGCTAAAATCATTTCTTTATTGCCATGAGGGCGTAATAAATGTTATATTTACAAGTAAAAGAGCTTTCATTTCAAAATAACTTTTTGTCGTTGTTAGACTTAATATTCGAAGCAACTGATTTTATGATTATTAAAATTTTAGCTATAGTAATCAAAGGAAGTAAAGGGGTTATTTCAAAATGGTTCCCAACGCTGAGGCTTTGATGAAACAAGATTCTATGGAATATGTGGCTAAAAATTAACTAATAGTTGCTTAATAAACGTTCTCGCTGCTCAGTAAGGCGTGAATACCACAAAATGTGTTCAAATACTTAAAACATAAATTAATATCCATTAGCACCAATCGGGTTTTAATATTATCTTCCATCGTATTACAGGAGGGGCTGAAAAGGGGCAGCAGCGATCAGCCAAACTGATAGACACTGGTCTATTCAGAAAGAAACATCTTGTCAATGCTGCTGTGATGTGAAATTGCAACTTGGCCATATAATCGATCTCTCTCACGGCTGTATTCTTCAGCATTACTAACGAAATCATGCATGAAGATAAATTACGAGAGTGTTCTCTAAGGAAGTGAAACCTGAAAACACTTTCCAAGTTGGGTAATTTAGTGATTACTTGTCACTGTGAGCCACACGCAGACGCGGGAGAGGCCATTCTATTTCTGAGACAGAGGTTATCGGATGAATTCATCACTGACAGACCAGCATTAACGAATTATCCCGCTATTTCAAATTTAAAAGCCACGTGCATTGCTGTATTACAATAGTAGAAAAACTGGTTTGTTAGAGGTTTACGAAATTTCCTTCAGTTGGGACATTAAATAACGACTCTCGCCAATGCGTTTCCTACGTGTTTCAGAGTTTCTACAATCATTTACCCTCTCCTTGATCTCTCTAAGGTATCGGAAAGATACCAGTATACGAATATTTACTCCACATTAAGGATGAATGAAAATGGGCAATGCTTTTCATTTGAACAAAGAGAGGTGTCGAGTAAATTAAAAAGGTGACTTAGGTTGTTCTTTGTTTTTCTTCAGAAACCGTGTCAAGGCAAATTAGTTGTCAGTCATTCTTCCGCAGTTATTTCTAAATGTTTGCAAATGAAACAACGCCTGTTGACAATTGTTTCTTAAATTACTCAATCTCAGACGCGTTTCGACCAGTGACTGTAATTGTACGTGATGTTATTGATAAAATCATCATTATTTTTTTACATAACTGACTAGTACGAATTCGTAGAATCAGCTACACGCTGGTCGGGAAAAGATCTATTTCCAGTTCTGTAGAACCCAATTTGCTGCTGTGGTATAACATTGCTCCTTCTATTTTTGTGATGGTTACTGTTATCACTGAATTTTGTATTAGTCAAACTTTTGCAAGAATATCAGGTGCTACTTAATTCTAAAACTGAAACTGATTAAAGAGAACTGATAAATTCATAATTCACATCAAGCCAGATATATTATTTTTCCCCGGATGATGAATTTGTTTTGATTAGATGAAGGCTTAGGTCAGAATTATAAATGATGAAAAATACACTGATGGGCCAAAACATTATGACCACTGCCCAACGCGAGACTGGATGCTGTCTGGTAAGTTGCGAGTACGTCATGCGGTAAGAAAAGCATATAAGCGGAGCAGAGACGTATGGGGACGATACGTGTGGCAAACGGGGAAATCCAGTGACGGTTGCTCCAAACATCTACCGCGCATTCTAGAAACGTCGGAATGAGAAAATGAACTGTCGCAATTAAAGTTTTCTGCATTTAGCTAATTTCTTTCCTCTCCAAGACGTTTGAATGTAAAATTGTAAATTCGATACTATTTTCATCTTTAAAGCTAAAAAAACCAGAAAGCTGATAATATTATATTCAGCTACAAAGTCAAAATTAGGACTATTGGTGTAGCATTCACTTTATATTGTACGTTGGCAATGTTTTGTACTTGTATTGTGCGGGTGGGGCAGTGGATGTTGTTGTTGAGGCCAGTGACCGACTTGATCGAACAATGGTTGGCAATGTACCCAACAGGCCCGCCGAAACTGATGCGGGAGCCGTCATCAGAAAACACGTATTGAGCAACTGGTTCCTCCAATAGCTGAAGTTCCACGATTAATGAGATCACTGGAGGTGAGGTACAACATATTTCTAAATGCCGCAAACCCACAAAACGTGGTAATAATTGAATCTATTCTTTCTTTAACTGGTGACATATGTAATACTTATAACTGATTTTTAGGATTCGTCATTGTGTGTCAAATGCAGGAGTTAGTATCAGAAATAATACAATTGTATTACTATTTAATTATTTTTACGTATAAATCATATTTTGTAATTATTTTCACATAACGTATTAATCGCCGGAAGCGAATCATAACTATGTTATGAAAACATGTCATGAATTTAAGTAGTTATTTACCAGTTGAAAGATAACGCCCATGCAACTGTTTAATTTATTTATTGTTGCGTCGTACGCGTTTCACCTCTCATCGAGGCATCATCAGGGACGAATCTGTGTTACAGCTTTCGTATACATTGTTATCTTATTAAATTGTGAACATGAGATTTTTTATAGCTGATATTTACTTGCTATTTACATTTGCTAATATGGTATGCAGCTGTACATCTCCGTTTTCTTATCCAAAGCATGTTTTGCTTGTATCGTATTTACAAAATTGTGCTTTCTCATCATTCAGTCGTCTATTGTGACCAGCTGGTTTGTTTATGTCTTGTCTCTGGTGCGCTTTCACATCCTTCGGTTGTCTGCTGTGGCCATCTTGTTTGTATATGTCATGTCTGGTGCCGATAGCGCGAGTTTTGAAAAGTGTGTGTATGCCTGATGATCTTGTTAGTGTATTTTATATTTATGTGTGATGTTTATGTGTATGGGAGATTGTGTTTATTTTGTTTTGTCTGTCGAGTTTGTGTATAATAGATTGAGTAACGTTTTATTTGTGAGGCTTACTTGCTCATTTAGTACCTGTTTGCCTTCATTTTTTGCTTTCTGAATATATAAGATTTCCTGTATAGCGAGTGTGTTTTGTTTGTGGTTGTTGATAGTGAGAATTTGCATGTCTGTGTTTATACTTGTTGGTGAATGGAAATTTTCTATAAGATGTTTGGCGAATGTGGAATGGTTACTGTATTTTAATGCTCTCATGTTTTCTTTGTATCTGATTTGGAACTGTCTTCGTGTTTGCCCTATGTATATTGCTTCACATTTTTGACAGGTGAGTTTGCTAATGCCTGAGTTGTGGTATTTGCTTCTGAACGAATGGGGTTTAATTTGTCTTTGCACTGAGTTCTCGGTTCGCAGTGCAATGTTGATGCCTTGGTTTTTTTTTTTTTTTTTTTTTTTTTTTTTTTGAGATTCGGTGCATGTATTTGTTAAAATATGTCATTGAGTACCATTTCCTTTTATTTTTACTGTCCTGTGTGGTTTGTGTGTTTGTTTGAACTGTGTGTGTAGCAGATGTGTTTTTCTGGTGGGATCTGTGTGGCTGCAGTTTGGTTGTGTTATTTATTATTTATTCTTTTTTCATTTGGTTAATTATTTTTCTGTTTATTGTGTCAACTGTATGTGGTTCATATCCATTTTTTGTATCCATTTTTGTTGCTATTCCATTCATTGTGTTAAGTTCTATTTGGTAGTTGTTCTTTGTTTGTATTATTGTGTTTAATCTGTTCAGCATGAAACGTAATGCAGCTTCTTTGTGATTGTGTGGGTGGTTTGATGTGGAACGTATTATCTGGTCTGTTGCTGTATGTTTTCTGTATACTTGGAATGAGTGTTTGTTTGCATCTTTTGTAATGGTGAGATCCAAAAAAATGATTTTCCTTTGTCTTCTTTTTCTATTGTGAATGTGATTTTTTTGTGTATATTGTTTATGTCCTGGTGTAATTAATTTATTCTTTCATCTGATTCATTGATAAGGCATAAAATGTCATCAACATATCTCCACCAATATAGAATCTTGTATCCTTTCTGGGGGATTAATTTTTGAAATATTTCCATTTATATCTTGTCTATGAATATATTGGCTAAGGTGCCTGAGATTGGAAATCCCATAGGCAGTCCTTCCTGTTGTAGGTAATATTTATTATTAAAATTGAAATAATTCTAAGAGGTCAGTATTTCTATTGTGCTTTTGATTTCTTCTATATGGTTGCTGGGTAGTATTTTGTAAGTATTCAGGTTTGTGTTGATTAGTTCTATAGTTTCTTTAATTGGAATGTTACAGTACATATTTTCAATATCAAATTATACAAGTGTTGAGACACAGATACCAAACACAGCAGCTCATGTATCATTTGATATTGAAAATATGTACACTATCGGCACGAGACATGACATATACAAACAATATGGCCACAGCAGACAACCGAAGGATGTGAAAGCACACCAGAGACAAGACATAAACGAACCAGCTGGCCTCAACAGACGATTGAATGATGAAAAAGCACAATATTGTAAATATGATACAAGCAAAATATGCTTTGGATAAGAAAACGGAGATGCGTAGCTGCATACCATATTAACAAATGTAAATAGTAAGCAAATATCAGCTATAAAAATATCTCATGTTCACAATTTAATAATATAAAAATGTATATGAAAACTGTAACGCAGATTCGTCGCTGATGATACCTCGATGAGAGTTGAAACGCGTACGACGCAACAATAAATAAATTAAACAGTTGCATTGGCGTTATCTTTCAGCTGGTAATTAATTAAGCAACTGCGGAATCGTGGCCTGTAACAACATTGCATTAAGTAGATATGTTTGCTGGCCTCGGTAGAGTAGGGGGCCAGAGTGCTCCGCGTGCCGAAGGTTGCCGGTTCGAATTCGGCCACGGGCATGGATGTTAAGTGTTGTGTGGATGTCCTTAGAAGATACAATATCTAAACATTGGATGACGACTGATTCACTACAAGCTAAAATAATCATATTGAGCTGGCTGTATGGCCTCAGCTGTCGAAATCAATTTAAAAAAAGTCGTTATGTTTTAAAGTACTCTTGGACACACATGTATGTTTTTCGTAAAGAAGCACTGAAGGGAAATTCAAATGCAGATGTTAGAATTAATTTTTTCAATGTTGCATGGAGCAGAACAAAATTATTTTCGTGGGACATAAGTAAGCATTATGATGCTGGTTTTTGTTGTGGAACCCTTATAATTTCATCATATGCTTCAACACGCAGGTACGTCACAGCCTCGTAATTCCGGCATCTTTTACCGAGCGTGGTGGGTGATCGGTTATCGCTCTGGCTTCGCATTAGGGAGGACGCCGGTTAGTTTTTTTTTTTTTTTTTAAATCTGCTTAACGTCTCTCTAACAGCGAGGTCTTTAGAGACGGGAAAGGATGGGGGCAAGGAATGGGAAGAAATTCGGCCATGGCCTTTTGAAGGAAGCATCCCGGCATTTGCCTGGAGTGATTTGGGAAACCATTGAAAACCCAAATCTGGATGCCCGGACGGGGATTCGAACCGCCGTCCTCCCGAATGCGAGGCCGGAACGCTAGCCGTTACACCACCACGCTCGGTACGCCAGTTCGAATCCTCGTTCGGGCATCCAAATTTGGGATTACCATGGTTTTTCATAACCACTCCAGGCGAATCCCAGGACGTTTCCTTAACCGGCCATGGCCAAATTCCTTCCGGTTCCTTGCCCCACAGTCCTTTCCCACCTCTAACGACCCCGACGTCGACGGTGACAAGGCGTAAAGCTATAAACAAAAGAAATCCAGCATCTTTGCATTGTTCGTGGTGAAATTTTAGAGATATGTGGTTCACTTACCACAAAATAATCCATACTTAAATACTTAAGGGTACTTCCCCATCAAGTCTAGGTAGCACGCGAGAAGATGGATTAAATTTAGATACGCGATGGGTGAGCGTTTACACTCTGGCCTCCCATTCGGGAGGACGCAGTTTCGAATCCCCCGTGCGGGCATTCAGATTTCAGTATTCAATAGTTTCCCGAAATCACTCCAGACGAATGCCGGGGTGGCTCTTTCAAGAGGGTCGAATTTTTCCCATTTTTTGTCCCCCTCCCCCCATCCTTTCCCACTCTAATGACTTCGACATCAACAAGACATAATCTATAAGGAAAAAATGGATTTACTTAGGGAAACTGCACTTTCTCTTCTCCAAGTTATTCAGCCATTTAACTACTTTCATTATACGATGTTGCACTAGAATTGGCAAAAAAAAAAATGGGCGGTACTAACAATTGACGGTTGGTAGAATAGTAGATGACTAATAATATTTTGTAATTATTGGGCCAGTGTGGAAACTCCGCACTTTGGTGAAAGGATGTCGGTAATTGCAAATGATACGAAGTGATTTTTAATTCCACGTTATCCTTGCGAAAAAAGTTTAATTGTGAGATAGTGAAAACGTGATATGAAAATTACAAAACCTCTTTGTAAACAATGAGATAGCAATAAGATCTTCAGTAATTTTTTGACGAAATTTATCCTTAACAGTCTACTTTTCTACAAGCCTCAGGACCAGAGTCAGTCGAAGACCGACGCAGAAGAAATTTTAGTATGTTTATAAATTTGTTGAACGTGTTTAGTGTAGTAATTTAAATATGTAGCGTATTAATTGAAATATTGAATCTAATAGCCGTGGAAAAAGTATCTTGTCTCCCGTGCCTTATGGAAGCATCCAAGGAAAAAACGTTAGAGCCACAATTTAGTTTATAAACAAGTATTATAATGTGCAATTTCAAATTAACAATTCATCAGAAGCAGAGAACTTAATATTTTAAAATGGTTCCTCATTTACCGATTTTTCTTACGTAAGAAGGGAGAAAAATTATTTGTCACAAATATAACGTATAGCGAATATTACCAGCTCAGTTGTCCATGGTAACAGATAAACCTTATTGTCCGAAATCACATACATAATTAACGAAATATCAGCCAAATAAGTATCAGTCTGGTATATGCAGCTTTCTCTAGCATTTGTGGGTTATGCTAATAGAAGATTTACCAAAGCCCCTTTCTGATCTCGTGATTTCAATAACTTTTTAAGCTGAATCACTGGAAATATGACGTTATATCCACTTACAGCTATTAAAATCTGATGGTAAATTATCGAATTGGAGCAATCCCAAAGAGCGACGGACTCTGTTCATCCTAGTTGTGTCTATATTCTGTGATGTGGCATCTGTGTTTAGTCCACGTGATCGATGTTTCACTTCTCGTGGCCATGTGGAGTACTTATAAAATTCGTGTACCTCAAAAAAGGTACAACAAGGTGTTTCAGTGTTTCTGTATGGAGAGTTTCTACAATGTTTCCGCGAATTCTTTGTCCACCGCGCTCTCCAGAATCAACCCAGGCAAAAATTCTAGGCAGGTGGTTGTGAGGTCAATGAGGAAAACTATGTATACAGCAAGGATAAAATGTCGTAACATCTATCGTCCATTAGTGTAATTGATTTAATGTTGATATCATGCATTAAGCTGGTTCAACGGAGTATGAAGCACGTATCTCATTAATGTTTTTCAGATGTCATTGGCTTTTACTAACGGAAATTGTTGACGTTTTTGACATTCCTTCACGTTGGTGACAGTCGTTGAGACACCATGACGGTGTTTGGTGCTCTGGTGCGATCCCTGTCTGAAGGTATTTTTATAACTTGGGACCTGACTACCAGAATAGGAAAGGTGGAGGTATACGCCAGATTGTATACAAGAACCAGACATGTCTGCTGTGCGAATGGAGGGGAGGCATGCGAAACCATTACGTCCGTCAAATAGGGCGTTAAACAGGGCCGTTCGCCTGAAAGTTTTCGTAAGAGTAGTTCTAGACCATGTCAACACTAACAACACACGACATTGAACAATCAAACCATCACAGCATCCACACTTACAAATACTTTCACATTGAGGGGGCCAGTGGAAAATCGCTCTCGTTTATTGTTACCTTCGTGTATTTTATCAACTTTTCATCCCATCTAAATCCAATCCTTTCAATCCGACAATTGCGCACTGTATTACATTCATTCGAAGTAGTTGTCTGATATTGGTGATATGCTATAATGTTGACTATAGTCCTTTCCAATCTTGACAAAATAGCATACTATCGGCATTAATGATTCTGCCATCAAATCGAGAGATAATTTGTCTAAGAAATATTAAATATTTTTGTATCTCATATGGATTTCCTTAAATATTTTTATGGCTTTACGCCTCGTCTACTTCAAGATGATTAGAGGAGTGAAAAGACCTGGGGCAAGCAACTGGAAGAAATTCGGCTATGGCCTTCTGAAGGAACCATTCCGGCTTTCTCCTGGTGTGATTCTGGGAAACCATGAACACCAAACCCTGGACGGCTGGAGGCTGATTCGAACCTCAGTCTTCCCTAACCTTACTGCACACCCAGCACGCGCGCTGTCTAAAATAGCTAGCACTCGTACTACAGTGCGGGCAAAAGAATGAAATAATAACAAAACTGTTTTCTTTTTTGTACTAGGTTGGTAGTTAACGTGATTTTAACTTCCACATCTTTTTATTTTGATACGGAAGACAGAGAAATATTCTCTGTAATCATTTCCTATCACTTCTACGAAGCATTGCGACTGTTTTGCGACAGTAAGGCAACGCACTTCCGCAAACAACGCGTATGACCTCAGAGCTTCCGCATAATATTTTCTACATGGCTTGTCCTCTGTGGCAGATGGAATCCTTCCACTCCACGTTTGGCATGTACTGACGACATCAAACGTAACGAATGACTATTGCGGCGGGAGTAATAATACTGTTTGTTATCACACTACGTGCGGAAGAGCATGGATGCCATATTTATTTTATTTATTTATTATTAAAATAAATAAATAAAAAATAAATAAATAATGGATGCCATAACTAAATATTGACTTAGAAACAGTAACACTCACTCTGTTAACTCCCGTGTTCCGTTCCTCACCTTGCCTACCCCTCCTGTGTCCAGGCAGGCGAGTGGCTAATTTGACAGAGGGCATTCCTTTCCCTTACATCTAGGATTAAGGGCAGCGGGGTGGGGATAGAGCAGTGAACTTGAGCCGTCTCTGTTAAATGAACGGGTTATAGCGATCAAATAATTATTTAGGATAATTCACAGTGAAATTAAACAGAATAGAAAGAGCTCATAGGACTAGAGTGTTTAAGGTAGCAAGGATGGAGTGCGTCAGTCGCCTCTTCAAGGCCACTATGAATCCACCCTCTGCAGAATCAATTAGATCTGGGATTACTAACTATATCCTCTTCAGTCTTGAGGTATCATGTATGATACCTCCACTAATTATTTTTTTCTCGAGCCACTGCACAGCTGAACATTTTCTGGCCTATCGTATCATCTACAATATACATCTCGCTTCTCACAGCTCTTATGCCTAGCGTCACAAGGTGTCAGCACTGATTGGATACTTGGAATCCTGCAGCTGTACAACATGGCTCGTCGAAATAAAGGTAAAGACATGTCTTTTCTCCATGAAATAAAGCAACATGAAGTAGTAAAGTTGTGTGTATAATTTTCCTGCTTGATTCCCGAGATATCATACATGATACCATCTATAAAAAATTAATTATTGTTTCAAAAAAAAATTTCACGGTCATTCATTGTTAACTAGCATTAACACAAAGTAAATAACACAATAGTAGTTCTCTTGCTATTTTATTATGAGCTCGGGACTGAAGAGGATATCTTTGAAAACCCTGCACGATAGTCCGTTTCAGATGATGCTGAATACTCTCCAAGTCTTATTATCGGACTGGTAACACCAACAGTATTTGAACTGAGAAAGATAGCCACGATTGGCTCAAATTGGTATGATTCCTATACTTTAAGACTGTAAAACCTCATCATGCACTTAGACGAGCATATTGTATTTGTGGCGTTTTATTTAATAGGTAGAATTGTGCTTCATCACTGGGTAATGGGTGACTACACCGTGAAGGCAGTACACTTTCTCTGCCGCAAACCAATACTAAGTAGTCACTCTCTCTCACATGGCAAGCTATCTTTCATATGGAGATATGGAGTCGCGGTATACCTCGTTTAAAATAAAACTACGCTGTATAATGGGCATAGGATTCAATTGTGCTAACTTTTATCCTGTATTAAGCTCATCTGCAATTTCAGATTGCTTACAAAACAGAGTGTATTTGTAAACAGGTTTAATGAACATTGATTGTGTGTAACATGTAAACGGAGTGTCCATTAATTACGTGAGGTGTTTTTCTGGAATTCCGAACTCCCCCCTCCTTTTTTCTGGTGAAGATGTGGTGGTCGGAACCTCCCTAAGATGACGTGAGATTTTGATGGGACCCCCCTCACTGCTAATCGACCACGATGTTTTTTTTTTAGACCTTTTCTGAGATCATCTGCTGCCGAGGGCGGTTTCCCCCCCGCCCCCTTAAGGTCGGTTTCCGCGTCGTTTCTGGACCTAATTCCTCCCCCCCCCCCCCCTTAAAGTTGGTATCAGCGTCGTTTGAGGACCTTTTTTCCCTCCACTGTCCTTCAAGAATTTCAAAACCTCACGTGATATTTCCGTCGACTCCCCCCCCCCCCTGCACCCCCTTGGTGAGATTTGGTGGCATTTCGCCGGACCCTTTACCCATCCTATTTCACCTCACGTAATTAATGGACGCCCCCAAAGCTGCATTAAGATTATGGTTGCCAGATGGCCGGGAAATCCGGGAACGTCCCGGTATTTTGTGTCTGGTCCCGTGTCCCGGAATTCCCGTATACCAGTTTTTTTCTCAAACTTAAGATACCACGGTGGCCATGCCGCGCTCCCAGCAGGAGGTAGAGGAGCGCTCCACCTGGGACAATTTACAGTATATAGACTGTTCAACTATGACCTAGTGATTTTCAACACACACATATGTATATTACCTAAAATACAAATTTTTTAAATTAATTTGAATACTGTTTCACTCCTTTTTAACTCCATAAATGTCCCGGAAATTATAATCCTGTGTCACTAAAATCCTTTTTAACCCCAGAAATGTCCCGGAATTATAATCCTTTATATGGCAACCCTAATTAAGATTGTCATGTTGACTAGCAAACTGCAAAGCTACGCTTAATTTAATAAATAAGTTAAGGTAAAATCATAACTAATTATTCTAATCTATACCTGCCCATCACCAAATAATTTCATTAATTCCATATATATTTATGATAATGAATGCATTCATTAATTCTTGAATGAAGCTTTTTCCTATCGTCGACTTCTAAGACGAATTCGAAGGTTATTAGAGGCGGGAAATTGACTGGGAGCTAGAAACGGGAAGTAAATCGGCCATAGCCTACTGAAGGAGTAATTGGCGGGGCGGGAATTCGAATGCGAGGCCGCTCACCCACCACGCTAGATGCAAGTGAACAGTTCGTTTAATGTACAAAGAGAAAATTAAATGTGGTGAGATGTTGCAGTTAAATGTGAGTATCGAACTATAGGTATATTACAGTGTACTTCCTAGAAACTGTTGAGTATGTTCAACAAAAATAAGAGCAGCCATTAATATCTGGAATCCTTAGCGTAAGTAACAGTTCTGTATCGATTGAATAAACCTTAAAGTGAGGAATATTTAGCTTATTATGATTAATTATACAAGTATATCAGAAGATTCGTTGATGGTGAGAGATGAGGAATCACCAATAGTAATTTCATTATTGTCTGCTGTATACCAGAAGGGTTCGGCCACCGATTGACACCTTTCAAATTCGCCATGCATGTTTGTCTGCTACCTTAATCTAATTCAGTAACTCCACCGGATAATGAAGACCTACTGTTTAACTTGAAATCAGAACCACACAAATGTTATGGCGCACTTTACATTATACAGCAAGTAATACCAGAGGTGACGGGGATTCGAACCGGGAACCTTCCGATCATTACTCAGCCACCTTAGCCACTGAGTCACCAGAACTCTCAGGGAAAATCATGGTATGTGAATGAGAATATGAGAATTTTCGGTATACATACTGTGAAAGTCTATTAGAAATTATATACCACGGGGGTAAAATTTTAGATTCTTTGCATTTAATCGCAAATGCAAGATTTAGAGTTGACGGCGAATTAAGTGAATGTGAAATGTACGATAGAATCGTATAAAACCACTCTACTGAGTCGTTATTTTACATTGAATATTTTTCATTTCATGTTCGCTGTGTATTATAAACTTTTCTTTGTATAATTCCAGAATTATGTTGTAAACATTAAACCTCAAAAGTAGAAAGTATTCTATCGTTTTCTAATTACGACCTAGATAATAATTATTTTCGTCTTGATTAAGATTTTAATGGAAATGTTCATCCGAACGATTTTTTTAAATAATTAAAACATTAGCAGAATTTTTAGAAGCAAGGTAATTAACATAATTCGGAACATTATCTGAGACGGAACAATTTTAAGCAACAATTACCAACATTATGAAACCCTTCATTTATGTTGCTGTTAAGGAAATAAACCTATAGGTACCAAATAGCACACCAAATCCAAGAATCATTACTGCCATTATCTTTCCTTTAAAACAAAATTCTTACGTCATTTACTAGAAGCAAAGAATTTCGGTAATTACCAAAACACAATAGTTGTTTATTTTCCTGTATACCACAGTGAAGAACTCATTGACTGAGTATGTTAGCTTCTTGTGTTTTATTCTAGATGCGGAGAAATATCATAGTCACTCGTAATCACTTTGTGTAAACATAAAAAGCTACAAGTAATATGATTAGTGAAATACTAAATTTCAGTGCTGATGACAACATTCGTAGTTGATAGAACATAAAATGTTCAGTTATAAATACAAAAACTACAAAAACCTGAAAACAGTCCTGCTGTACCGTCATGGGTGTTGAAGATAAAGAGTTCTTAGGCAAGTCAGAAGAGCTTAACCAAAGAAACTGAACAGATTAATAAAATGCAATATTTTTTTCACTGGTAAGTGGGTTCGAATAGGACTATCTGAAAACTAGATTAAGTAGATTTAAAGAAAACTGATTGGAAAGAACCTGATAACTCTTATCAATAGTATAGTACAAGAAAATACGAGCATTGCTTAACATTGGAACATACTACAAAAGTCAGCCCGAACAAAGAGATGAAATACCCAACCCTGCAATGTATCATAACTATCCTCGTGGAATGAGAGCATGGAAAGGGATGGAAATAGTATTGATTTACATTTAATTGAAAAGGTGTTATTAAGATTCAAAGGCAGAAGTACAACTGGATTATTATATGGGTGTTATGTTTCAGATTCTGAAGTATGTTGTGCTACAGGAATCCTAATGTTGATAAATTTTATGGAAAGAAGCAATTTTATGTAATCGAGTAATAAGCAAAGCATCAATTTGTCATTAACGTTGACATTCACCTTGTATCCAATAGGACATAGTCAAATTTTGTTTTATCATTATTTCATTTTGGCTTCGTGCTATATCATTCCATGTGTGTTGCATTCCATCTATAATTCTCTTTTAGATTTTAGTCCTTGTCTTAATGCTATGTATATAAATGTTTCTAATTTTTTTTGTCTAAGAAGTAGCAATCAAGGTGTTCAACAAATTTCCTTGTTCAATAAATGATTTTATGGAGCATTCACAGATGCAGTTTTTACTGGCGTGTTTGTTGGATTTGCCAGCGAGAGGCGAACACAACAAGTTATTTGTTATGGCAGCGGTTATCTGACACGGAAGTGGCTGGCAGTATCAGTTGACATTCGTTATAGCTGCTTGTAAACTTGTACTTGTGACGCTGTGCTCCACTTTGCTTGGACCAAATTAAAAAAGAACTCGTTGTTGACGTTTAGGTTCGTTTCTATGGTTGCACCATTATTCCTACACCTTGAAAAATCTCTATATGATCCAGAAATTGAAGAAACATTTAAATTAGAGATTAGTTTTATGGTTTATCTTTGTCATGCGTATGCGAAATTGTTGTGGTAAAAATATTTTTGTCTCGACAAATCAGAATAAGTGATTTTAAATACTTACCATTGTTGTGTCTCTTTAAACTGGAACACCAACACTTTGCCCGAAGCACTAGCTGTGTTTCATTGAATTACACTAAAATCAGAAGCTTTTACTCAACTAATTGAAAAATTACTATCATAAATCTCTTATTTGTAATGTGAAAGTGCTACATTTTTCCTCAGTTGAAAAAGAAATTCCTAATAAAACCACTTTCAGAACTATACAATCTTCCACTTACTCCCTCTCAGTTTTCAAATAATCTTTAATCGTGTTTATGGTGGTTGTATTATAAAGAACTATTTTAAGTTGGTTATGTTTATCTATCGATTTATAAAGCTCTAGTGCGCCATAGCTACTAACTGACATGAGTAGGGGGGGAAGGCGGAAGCAAGTCTGATAAGCTCTTTGGACAACTGTAAAGAGACTCCACTCGTCCGCGTGACGTCACAGTTGGATGGCGGGAAATTCTAACGGAACAATGGCGGCCAAGGTCGTATGACGTCACATGTTAGTTCCTCGACCGGCCGCCCACATGGCAGCATCTCCCAAGGGCTTAATTTCTTTGGGCGCAGATATTCCACTCCCCAGGCTAGCGGGGAAATTCCGCCGCCCGGGGCGTGTTTACACAGGTGCGCTCGCCTGCAACCCTGTTCTGGAATGCGGACGTCAGACAAGTTGTATCGTGGCGACAAAACTATGGATTCGTCTATCACTTTAGTTCCTAGTGGTCATCGTGTGTTGCGTATACCAATTCCACCTTTACCAAGTAACTTAAATATAATTAAAGTCTTATCTTCGAGGAGTTTAAATGGACCCATTGGTTTAAGTAGACAATGGACGATTAGTTCATCCATTAATCCGGAAATTGAGTATGATGGTCTCCATGATGTCACGAATCCACTTCCTCTCAGATGTATACTGTTTGAAACAGATGTCAAGCTAGCTAAAGAAGTGGGTGTTGACGTCACTGCCGGAGTATAAAGGCCATCACACCAGCCAGCTAGCCCTCAGTTCCCGGTCGGCGATCGTCAAGTCCAGTTCACTATGGCTAGTGAGGTTCTCCTGTTTTCAACATGCTACAAGTTAAACAGCAGTGACACCAAGCGTATCACTGTTGGTTTGTCACCTAAACTGGAATTTAATCCAGTAGTTGTACTCGAAAAAGTTGGGTACAATAAAGTCACTCTCACACATGATGAGTGGGATGTACTGAGACAGATGGTCTATACAATTGGTGGCTTTTTCAACAACACTGAGCATCTGCAAACGAGTGTTTCGCTCGGCAACCACACCATCTCTTCCCGAACAGTGGCTGGAGCGAAAACTATATGGTTTTACAACAATGCTGTGCCTGCCTATGGTGTGTTTCTCGGCGAATCAACATGGGACAACATGGTCGACGCCCTGCCAGCAGTGACCGGCGCCATCAACACCATGAAGCCCTGGAGTTATCAAGTTACCAAGTACTACAACGAGTTTGTGAATACGTTATCAGTGAAAGTGATTCGTGACTTCCCCCGTTGTTCTGTGAATGGCCTGATAGATTTGCATTTTGATAGTGTACATGTCAATGAAGTGTCATACAGCCCCTGTTCAACACTAGTCTATGAACGTTTAAAGTTAGAAATTAAAGCATATAAAAAACTGTTAGTGTATGACTATGTTAAGCGCAAAGTTGAGCAAGATTTAAAAGGAACTGATGTATTTAGCAGAGGTGGTGATGACGTATGCGGTAATAATTAGTGTCCCTCAGTCCGCTGCGATGTGTCGTCCAGTAATGTTCTTCGCGTCTGTGTACCAGCTGAACGCCGGAGATTCCAAGCGGCTGACTTTCGGTTTGTCACCGCAACGTGATTTCGAGCCTGTTGTGGTACTTGAGAGGGTGGGCTACAACAAAATCACCCTTTCATCCGAAGAATGGGACGTCCTCGCCATGGAGTCGGACGCAGTCTCCAAAATGCTCACCGGCAGCGGCCAGACCAGCATCCCGCTCGGTGAGCATGCTGTATCCTGCCTGACGGTGTCGGGGGTGAAAATGTTATGTTTTCACAACAGCACTGATCCTACCAGCGGCATTTTCCTCGCCAAGTCTACATGGCAGAACCTCATCGACGTGCAGCCTGCAGTGACCGCATCCTTGTCCGCCAGGAAAAAGTGGAGCTACAACGCATCAGTTTACTACAAGGTATTTGTGAATGAGTTGGCGGATAAAGTGATGAGTGACTATTACAAATGTACGGCTTCGGTGACAAAGTTAATCGATGTACACATCGGCGGCGTTCACCCTAGTCATGTGTCTTACAGTTCTACAATTGACTATATGCAACTAAAAAATGAAATCATTGCATACAAAAATTTAATTGTACTTGATGATGTCAAAAAAATTGTAACCAGAGAATTTCAATGTGAGTAAATAAAATCATTTTACCAGATTTTTCTTTTATCATTTCACCTATCCTAATTAAATAATAAGATAGAATATACATTTTTTTAAAATCTTTTTTATTTCGCCCACCAATTGGCGATTAAAAATACATTTTCAATTGCACACATATTATTACAAAATATATGTAAGTTACAAAGTTTTCTCAAATTATTTTTCTTGAGTTCTCGCAGTGGTGGACATCCTAAATCTTCTATATTGTAGCATACTTTCTTCCTGATGATTTTCTGTAACCATCGAGCCTTCTCCAGTCCTTTAACGTAAATGATTGAATCATCCTCATTGGTTATTGCATGTAGTATAGAGCACATCTTGCTGAAGGAAACGCCATCAGAATCCCAAGGTATTCCATGGTAATTATGTGTTAGCCATCTAACTGATGGTTCATTACCTCCACGCGATGGTGATGATACAGAAATACAATGTGTAGAGATAATTTTGTCAGACCGTGTTACACACACAGCAACTTCTTTGAAAATAAACCCACCATCCTTCTTCGTGAAGCCCTGTGCGTCCAGGAAGATGGTCGGCATGGTAATGGTTGACAAGACTCTCTGCTACTTGATTTTATGTCAGCTTACGCACGACACTTGTTAGAGGTACGTATTCTACAACACGATCGTGCAAGATCAGACAGTATGCAGCGGTGTAGGCAGGAAAATTCTCACTGCTATCAAACTCGACACGAATGTCTACAGGCCCCGTTTTAACAGACTCGTTTTGATGTGAACAGTCAATTACGGCGATAGGTGCAGTTTCTATAAATTCTTCACGTTTTAGTAGCGGTAAAGGATGGTCTCGTTCGTAGTAAGACTGTTGGAATCTTGCATACATATCATACAACAACGTGGTTCGGTTTTTCTTAAAGTCCAAATTCATGTTCTCATATGGATACGCCACATCATTTAGGAACACCTTGACATTGGTAAGATTGCAGTCGTCAAAGATGTCTGCACTTAATTCCGCATTCCGTTTCCTGTTTGTTTGAAATCCCAGAACCACGAACCTAGGTTTCTCCAATTGTGTTGATGTTTTCAAAGACCAAATTTGAGTCTTGCTGATTGGAAGCAACGGGTACTCCAACAGATCCCAGCTTCTGAAATTAATGCGAAGTGGTTTCCCACTGTCTACAATCTTAAGCAGCGCTAGCTTTTCTCTTTCACCTATTTGCAAATGAGGCATCACCCATGCCAGTTTGCTGATGGTGAATTTACTTTCCTGAGGATTTGGATTGGCTTGTACATATGAATTTGTATCGTCCCTAGCTCGAATCAATATTAGTTCTTGTTTTACATTTGCAAGTATCTTTTTAAAGTCTTCGCAAAAACCCAAGAGCATACTCAACGGTATACATACATCAAAGTAGCCATTTCCAGGAGGGCGTTGCCCCATCCTGCATTGATCAACACGCCCATTTGTGGGGGGCTTGCAGAAATAAGCGTTTTCAATGTGCTTGTGATACCAACATTTCTATTTCGGTCAATTTCAGTTCCATTAAGTTCATATCGAATTTCCTCAAACAGAAAAGCGAATGCATTGGATGTGGTAATTGAATTTGTAGCTCCTGAACCATCTGACTTGATGAATCTTCCTTCCATATGCAAGTAGCTTTCGCATGGTAGTGTAATGTATCTTGGTTTTGAATCGGTATTCGGATTTCATCATTGTTATTAAATGTGGCTGGCGTATGCGGCTGGTGACTCAAATATTGTTTGCGCGTCACCGACTCGTCAAACTCCACACTGGAAGTTATGTCTAGCACATCATCCATGACTTTTAACTGTATAGCCTAACGACTGTAGGAAGAGGACGTTCTCAGGTGTTAATCGTTTCACTGTTGGTTCACGACTGACAGCTTTGCGTGGGTGACGCTTCTTGTTATAACGAGCGCCCATTCTTTTTATATGTAGTCTGAGAGTGATGGTCTCTCCTCTAAAATCCACTAAATTACCGTCTTGATCGACAACTCTAACGTTGATATTACTGAGAGTTTTTACTGTGATGGGTAGATATATGACATTAGCGGGTACTTCCACAATCATGTACCCTGGCGGGACTGTTGGAAAAAACTCGTGTAGTGTATGTCCCAGCTTATCGTTGACGTAATTTCCTGTACATATGCTGCATTCAATTCTTATAGCGTTAATTTTGAAGATCTGCACAGTGTAGTCTGATGTATGAAATCCAGGCTTTAACACACGTTTCGAAAATCCAAGCAGAGATCCAATTGAGTTTGGTTTAGAGAAGTCAATTTCCACAGGTGTTTCTATCTCGCACTTGAGCGAATTGTTGTTTGCTCTAATTACTAGCTTGTCGTTTTTAGTGTGTCGAACCAAATAATTAGCCAAATCGTCAATATCGTAAAATCCTGTGGGTATGACTATCACTTTATTCTTCGAGTAATGAAATTTACAATTTGATTGGTCTATATTTGGAATCGAATTGAAAGTCTGAAAGTCAACCAAACCGACTGTGTAATCACCTTGACTCAAATCTATTGTTGGGAAGTAATCACAGCCCAAGACTGAACTGGTGTCTGACAAGCAGAGTGTTACAGACATGTGTTATCTTGTCCAAGGTTCGTTCAAGACTGATGTCATACATTTTCATACAGGAATTTTAAACACAAATGTCCACATACATGTGTGCCAAACTTCTGGTGTTGCTGCACATTGTATTGTATTCTGTTCCCTGCAAAGTATCGTTGTAACTCCAATGGAGGAGGTAAGTCACCGAAACTTTCAAAGTATTTAACTACACCATCTTTGTACTTGATGTACGCAACCCAATTTGTTCCAGCACTTTTAGCACTATCCAAGTTCACACTTCCACATTCACGTTCACGAATTTTTTTGGGTAATGTGTCACGCATGAAAACACCACGAAAATTGGGTATGCGCAAACGCTTTACATGCTTACGTATGTCATCGTCCATCAGCGGCTGAACCGACTTTTTTTTTAATCCAGACCCATCTTTCCGGTATGGCTTCAAATATAGACCTTTACCCCTCATTGCAAGTGTCTCCATCGTTTTGTTGTGTCGTTTCTCCTCAGTCAACTGCTTATTCGCCTCTTTCGCTGCTTTAACAGCTTTGACGACATTAGCCACCCCGCCTGCTAAAGCACCAGCAGCTGACAAGCCAGCAAATAAAGGTATTAATGGCAGAATACCACCCTTCTTTTTTTTTCTTCGGTTTCTTTTTCTTAACACCTCCACCAACTTTAACTTGGCACGCATGGCCCTATTAACCAAGAATGCCGCTGCACGTTCACCAAACTTTGCATCTTTAGCCTTCATTCTATCTGCAGCCCTCTCGACGAGTATCCGATCTGCTTCAGCTCTATCTGCCCCCTGTGCATAAGCAATGTCATGTTCCCTGCAGGCTGCATCTAGTGGGTTGATACCCTTCTGCCCAAGTGCCAACCGTTTTTCCAGTTTAGTACCGGGACCACAAAACTGTTATGTAGGTATATGCGCCTTAAAAGGCATCTTGTCGATGAGCTTGTTTAAAAAGCCACGACCCTTCTTCTTCTTCTTCTTCTTCCTCGTAGGAGGCATTGTTACCAACTAACATACTTTAGTTGTTCGCACGCCTATATATAGTCGGAGCAACCACCTAACCTTGTCAATATGAAGTTTGTCAAACAGCGAGACACATTGCCCGTGAGTAATGTTGATTCTGTCGGCAACAATACTAGACGGAAGAAGAACGGACCTCTGTTCCCTGAGACAGTGAGAGCAATAGTGTGTGGCCCATCAAATTGTGGGAAAACCAATCTTGTGCTGTCCCTGCTGGAACACACCAATGGTCTTAGATTTGAAAATGTATACGTGTTTTCAAAATCGTTGTACCCGCCAAAGTATCAATTACTAGGGAAAATTTTTGAACCCATTAAAGAAATTCAGTATTTGACATTTAGTGATAATCAAAGTGTACCTCCTCCAAGTGAAGCTCTACCTAATTCTGTGTTTGTGTTTGATGATGTTTCGTGTGAGAAGCAGAATAATATACGAGATTACTTTTGCATGGGCAGGCACAGATCAGTCGATTCTTTTTACTTGTGTCAGACATATAGCCGTATACCGAAACAGTTGGTTAGAGACAATGCTAACTTGATCGTAATCTTTAAACAGGACGATATGAATCTCAAACACATTTACAACGACCACGTCAACACCGACATGACGTTCAAGGAGTTTAAGAACCTATGTGGGTACTTAATTACGTAGTTTTTCTCGGCGTTGCAAATATAAATAATTTTCTCGGGTGACTAGCCGAGTTATATGAATGTTATAGTTACACGATATTTCGGCGCACTGAATCATCGACGCCATCTTCTGGTAAAGTGAGGTCAGGAACGTGCGAAGTTGCTGAGCTAGACCAGATTACCGCTGCTAACCTCTGATTGGTCGGCTGTAGAACCAGTCGTAGCAGGGGTCAAATCTCGTTGCGGCTTGAATCGATGCTAAGGTGGAGTTACGGCTAGATTTGATGTCCGTTTTTACATGGCATGTAGCGGACGGGCTTAAAGTCATCGCTCCTTCGATGATGATATCATAAAACAAAGCATTCAGCATAAATTGTTTATCAAACTGATGGGTCAACACGGATCCGTTGCGGGCCTCATATTGAGCCATGCTGCCACGTGATTGGTCAGATTTGTAACCAATCGTAGCCGGGGTCCTGCCTCGTATCAACACATCGTTCCATAGAAGGAAAAATCAGAAGGCAAAAACTTTCCCGTAAGCTGATCATTAATGCCAGAGTAACAAATTGCTCACTTATGTTACTACCGAACTTCCCGTTGATCTGGACGCGCCGTGTAATGCGTCCCGGTCGCGCTGTCGGCGAATAGTATTGATGACTGGCGTCCAGGCTTCACTCAGCTGGTACCCGCTGTCGCGGTTGACGAGGTTAGACGCGAGACGAATTTCTACTGCTTCTGTAAGGATGCTGTTCCAGAAGCTCCCAGTATGCGCCAGTACTCTGGTATTTTCGAAATCAAAACCATGGCCATGTTCTAGACTGTGTTCCGCCACCGCAGACTTGTCTTTCTGCCCCAGACGAACGTGTCGTGCATGTTCTAGACAACGTTGGTGAACACACCGCACTGTTTGGCCAATGTAGCTTTTACCACATTCACAATTAATGCTATATACCCCAGGTGTCCGCAAAGCAAGGTCATCCTTGGGGGAGCGTAAGATGTTCTTCACCTTTGGTGGTGGCAGGAAAATGGTCTTGATTCCAGGTTTTGCTAGAATCCGTCCTATCTTGGACGTTGTGGCGCCAGAGTACGGCAAAAAGGCTAGACGATCAGGTGGCTCCTTGTTGGTGTTGTTGAGCCTACGTGTCGGCTCTCGGAATGCCAGTCTTATCTGATAATCAGTGTACCCATTGCGTTGAAAGGTCTGACGCAGATGACTCAATTCACCGGGTAGACTGTCAGCATCGCATATCGCTCGCACCCTATGTACAAGCGTGCTGAGTACCGTCTTGCGCTGTGCCGGATGGTGATGGCTTCGCGCGTTCAGGTATAGGTCTGTGTGCGTCGGTTTTCTGTACACAGAATGTCCTAGAGACCCGTCAATATGAGGCCCGCAACGGATCCGTGTTGACCCATCAGTTTGATAAACAATTTATGCTGAATGCTTTGTTTTATGATATCATCTTCGAAGGAGCAATGACTTTAAGCCCGTCCGCTACATGCCATGAAAAAACGGACATCAAATCTAGCCGTAACTCCACCTTAGCATCGATTCAAGCCGCAACGAGATTTGACCCCTGCTACGACTGGTTCTACAGCCGACCAATCAGAGGTTAGCAGCGGTAATCTGGTCTAGCTCAGCAACTTCGCACGTTCCTGACCTCACTTCACCAGAAGATGGCGTCGATGATTCAGTGCGCCGAAATATCGTGTAACTATAACATTCATATAACTCGGCTAGTCACCCGAGAAAATTATTTATATGTGGGTACTGCTGGAATGATTTTAAACATGGATTTTTGGTTATTGACAAAGACTGCGACATGTATCATGGAAGATATCGCAACGGATTTGATTCATTTTTAAATAAATAGACAAGCACACTAGGTACTATCATCCTTGCAGCCATGGACAAGTTTGGGAGAACTTCGACGATACAGAGCAGGAGAGTTTTGGTGCAACCCACCTCAAAACATACTTCTTACAAAGGACGGTAATTTGGATTGCCAAGGTAGAATACTCAAACATGTAGCTGACCCCATCGACGATGATGATGTTGCATCCAAACAATACATTGACAATGCAGCTACCGCTGCGGCAATGCTTCTGAAGGAATTACAATCGACAGTAGTTACCATGGTTATAACTATTGCGGTAACAGATTTGATTGAAGATCGTGCATACATTCTAGAGACCGGTCTTAACTATTACTAAATTCCCGTCAATGGTATGATCCTCTCAGTAGCAAACCGGGCAGGGTCGATGTAATAGTGAATTGGATTAAAACTGCAAGGATAAACTCTGTGAAGCAAGGTGATCATCTTTTTTTTCTCCCAAATGCTCCACCCCACAAACCATTTACAGCAACATTAACTATCAAGTATAAAATAGTACAGTAAACACACACAAGCTTCATTCGGTGTGTAAACATGGACCCAACAACAACCAAACGTGGTATCATAAAGGCCCGCAATGCAATTCGACGCAAGTTACTCGAGCTGAAGACGGTCAAATTGACTCTGAGAGATTCTTCAAGGATTCATTAAGACCTGTGACAGATACTATGGAAAGAGTTTTCTTACCTCAGCGACATATACAGCAGCAGTCTCCTCTCTTGATCAAAGATATTTTGAAGTCTCTTGGTCGAAGTGATCGAGATTATGATTCTGTTTATGGTGTTCGATGGAAGAATGATTCACTAATGATTGGAAACTCACCTGTTACTATTGATGAAAATGTGATTGTAATCGATGGTGATGAATATGAAAGAACTAGAGGATTAATGGAGTTGTTGTTTTTGAAAACCCCAAAACAGTATACTGCCAAGGACTTGAAAAGCTACTTTGAAATATTAAACAACACGAGTGCCCACAGAGTAAAATTTAGTCCATCTGGTAAAATTCTGAAACCTGCTACCAATATTAATTATAAAACCATAATCTCTAAAATTGTCAGTCAGTCTGGTTCTGGTCTTCTCCCCATGAAGGAATATGTGTACTGGGACGATCCGAATGAACTCGTTGAAAGATTGAAGTTACTTACCGCATCGACATCAGCAGGACATACGGCACACTCCAACGAAATTTTATCAGTGGTTGAAGAACTTCGTGAAAGAAACATTGTATTGTAACATGGATCAAGTTGTGGCAGAACTCCATCGACCAGCAAGAAGAAATTTCCCAAGACGTCATGTAGTAATCAAAGGACTCGATGATCTGTGGCAAGCTGATATTGTGGAAATGATCCCATACTCTCGTAAAAACAGTGGCTACAAGTATATACTGATGGTGATTGATACTTATTCAAAGTATGCATGGGCAGTACCCTCAAGAACAAGACAGCTAGTGTGGTTGCTGATGCTATGAAGAAAATACTAAGTGGTGGTCGTGTACCTAAAAACTTACAGACTGACAACGGAAAAGAGTTTTACAATTCCAAGTTCAAGAATCTCATGACTAGCTATGGAATTAATCACTACTCAACATATACCCATCTTAAAGCATCAATAGTTGAACGATTAAACAGAACTATTAAGAATGCAATGTGGCAAGAATTCAGCAGGCGTGGCTCACATCGGTGGATTGAACTTCTTCCTCAGTTAATGTCAAATTATAACAACAAGTGGCATAGCACCATCAAAATGAAACCTTGTGATGTAAAGGACAACTCTTTACTTTCTACAGTGTACTTCCGTGTGAAGTCTACCACACCAGCAAAATTCAAAGATGGTGACCATGTTAGGATTAGTAGGTTTAAAGAAAAGTTTGACAACTTTTTCAATTGCTATTTACATATGAACAAAACTACTATTACATCCCACCCTCCAGTGCACTGTAATAATATATATACACGGGATAAACGCTATATTTAATCTTCATTCACACATATATTTACAAAATAGTTACTCTCATTCACTCTCTGGTACAGAATTGTGCCCCCAAGGTAGGGTTCCAATCCAGTCGGGGTAAATATAGCGTTTATCGTCCAATCTAGTACAGACCCAGCTTGGATACTTCAACAGTAGTAATTCTATGTAGATTAGACTGAAATCGATGTTGGGTGTGAAACTTAGATGGAGCGCCATGTAAACATTCTATATAATCTTGAATTGTAAGTTTTTTGGTGACAGTGCGTGCCAGACCCTTGGCCCGTCTTGAGGTCTGATCGGTCTCTAGCCGGAACGCATACATTTTCGACCTTAGACCCGCGAATTCCACAATCAGGGAACCATTCGCCTCATCCTTCATAACCCCAACTACCTTTTCGTTATAGGGGTCTATACCGAAACGATTGCTGGGATTATATCCAGATGTGTCGAATTCCTCCCTGTTGCGTTTCATCACTTCATATGGATCACAGCCGTTCACCAAATAGATGAAACTGTCTGTGTCCATATAAAGTAACTTGGGGCGTATAAACTGCGGAATGGCGAATTCATAGTGAAATCGATACATCCGCAGTTTAGACAGATCGAGAATGCACATCCCGACGTAGAGCGGCTTGTTGAAAAGTATCCGCACTTTCGCCATCTCCAGAGCCACAAAGTCTTTCTCGAAAATAGTCATACGCCTAAAGTGTGGTGAAGCCACATGCTTCCGGGCACCGCGGCGGCCCGGCCAACCTGTACACAATTTCACGTCGCGGTGTTTTCTAAGGTTCTCCATGGTTTTGCCGAAATTGAATTGTTCATAAGTTTGAAAAAGTCTCTCTCAAATTCTGATTTGGCTGACTGACGAGAACGCGTGTTGAGAGAGATGTATTCTTTCAACCACGGTGACTGGTTGAAAGAAATTACCCGGTGTACCGTGCCCAACTTCATCCCCAAGCCTATACATTGCTGGAGGACTCGGTAATGGAGAACATACCGAACCTTATCCTCCAGCGTTGTCATCAGCTTGGGAAAGAAGATCCAGGGGCGGCTTTGTGCTCTGGACATGGCGGTAGGTCTGCTAGATTGTCGTGTATATCCTGGGGAATCGTCAAGTCTACCTCTAAAACGAAACCCCTAGGTGAGTCGGCTGCTACGCTCATGAAGTCTATGCTAGCAATCTGCTCGGCCGATAACCATCGAAACCCTCCAGAGGGTAGATACTCCGACATGGCCCAGCCAGTACAAATTGTTTACATCAAAATACATGATGAAATTTTCAGGTGCGTCGTGGTTGTACTCCGCCATGTACCGGTTATTTGCCTTGGCGTACCTATGGACGCACTGACAAATACCACCACGAATTCCACGTTCGAAAAAGAGAAGCATGTCGATATCTGTCAGAAGATCCAGCTCGACACGCGTTCTCTTTAACATGGCCTGCCACGAAAGGCCTGGAGCTGTGAAATGGTGGGCGGGGTCCAGGGTGTACTTGTCCAAACATACAGCCCTAAATTTTTCAAACAGATCCGCAAGAAGCCGTACATCTGTCCCCATGTACAGACTTGCGTATTCATTCTAAATTCTTGATCTGGAAAACCCGCCACACTTGTGTCGCGTGTTCGTAGTCGTCATCCGAAATATCAGACTCTGACAACGAACTGTAAAATTTAGACTTGGGAGGGAGCGTGGCCTCTTTGAGTTTATCCCACGAATCCATGTATTCGTAAGGGAAAACTCCTTTTCGCTTAACCAGTTGGAACTGCTCGGGGTCCGTGAAATGCTTACTGGTAATGTGCATGTCACGCTCCGCAAGAGTCCCAACCAGCTTATCTAACGAGGACTGCATGAAACGGTACGAGTCCAGGAACCGCAAAGTGATTGATTTACCTTTAATCTTTTTAGAAATGAAATATAACGTTCAGTGTTGATGGGTAGGACATCCATCCCATCTTCATCGAGGTGTGCTAAGGCCCTAACAATGAAGTGCGCATCATACCCAGACAAATTATGGAAAAAGACGGGTATGTGCCTTTGATTCTTGTACTGTAAATTACAGTTATTGTGTGCAGCCCCTCTGAAAGCACCTGTGATGTGGCAATGATCGCGGACCTTAACGGCCCCCGGTTCAAAGCCGTCACCACAGATGTGGCATACCGTGGCACTGGTAAATTTTGCCTCATCATCAGCCGACATTACAAGAGGTGTGACCGCCTTGTAAATTTCATCAACGTCATGGGCCAGGTTCACGAGTTGTTCCACCAGCCACGTCTCAGGATTTTTACCCGAGAATGAGTCGAATCGGTTCAGCTGAGTGTCGTATGCGCAAACGACCTGGTATGCCGCAGCAAAAGGGATGTGTTCCTGGACTGATGTGGAGTGAGAGGCGTTGGGGTCGGGTCTGCACGTATCAAAGGGTTTCAACAAACATTCAAAGTCCGCGTAAACGACGAATGGTACACGCTGTTGGTGTACAAAATCCTTAAACTTTAAGGTTTTGTCTTCGTCGCCGGGTAGGTCTACTCTTACAGCGCCAACCCTTGCGCAATCGACCTCATGGCGTTCCAAGAGATCTTCGCGCCCGAAATGCTGCAGACATCTATCACAAATGTGAACACTACGTTTATGATTTGATATAGATGAGCTAACTAACCGCGACAAGTTCTTGATCCAGCAGTAGTGAAATTTATCTTCACCCTCTGTAATCAACAACATGTTTATATGGAAACCGCGTTTGACTGCAGCATGATGGAGGGGGCCTACAACTCTATGTTTTTTACCTTCTGGTTCCAAGCCGTAGACATTGATCGAATATTCAGGGTTTTGCCTCTCAAATTTAGAAATGTCTGACAATTTTACAGGGAATTCTATGCCTGCAAATTCTAAACGGTACTTGGAACGGACTTTAATATACTTGCTAACTTCTTGCGCGTTGTGGTGCACCTGTTCGTGAAAAGCCAGGATCGTCCAAAGAAAACAACATTCATCACTGTTTTTAACATTGACAATTGCTTTCTTTGCTTGGATATCGGATGGCAGTGCTATAAATGAAGAGCCCCGAAACAGTGGTTCGTATTTAGCTACATGGATGTCGAGGGAGTTAATTTGATCGAGGCATTTGCCACTATCCCGGTCTTGGAATTCACTAAATCTCTTCTTGATATCTTGAAACACATAGACTTCATACCACTCTTCCAGGGAAGCGCTTAATGTGAGTTCGCGCATCTTGGGCATAAAACAAATACGGCTGACGTTAGTGACATTGTTCTTCTGAATTTGGAAAAGGCAATCCAACCCCACCTGGCATTTTATAGCCGGTGTTGAAGGATTGCGAATAATCGCGGAAATTTGGTCATTAAAAATTTTGAAACATGCTCTAATAAAATTACCAGGATCTTTAAAATTTTCAGTATTTACAACAGTGATGTGAAGTAACCTATTCCCGTAAGCACTTGTCCTGATAGTTGGCTTTAAGCGCGTAGCATCCGGCTTACCTGTTTTCTCCCCACCCTCATTAACGCCGGACCCGGTCGCTTGAGTGTTGGGCAGCCACTGGGAGGATGGTTCGTCTGTCGCCCAGAGAGCTTCAATTGGCGACAGAGTAGCAAGCAGCTCATCCTCCAATGGTTCTGCCCATGCGCTGGTGCTTGGCTGCGGCACGTCTGCGATGGTAGGAATGTCCCACAACGCTTCCAGGTCCGGCGGCGACATATATACATCTGCAACAAAAAAAAATAGTCAGATTTCATGGTTAAAAGTCTAACAGATAAAATAATTTTAAAAAAAGTAGAAGAAATACCTTACCTGCCATTTTAATCCTTTTAGATGGTCCTTCATCATCATCATCATCATCATCATTCATCCTTTTTTTTTGGAGGGGGCCCGAGGAACCATGTTGACCTATAACAAAATAAATTTTAGTTATACAAGGAAAAGAAACAGAGAAAAACTCAATCAAAAAAAATCTAAACACTTACCAACAAAGATGTCCCCAGGCTGATTGGAATCATGTTCAGGACAATCTGTGGAAAAAAAATCATCTTTTACTGCACAGCCAAAAGGTTTAAAGTAATTCAGTTAAGAAAATAATTTTTTTTTAACTTACAATTGGCAAAATACCTCGCCAGCTCAGAGGATGCATTAACACCGCTAGCTGAAGCATTTACAGGCTCTACAACAGAAAAAAAATTAAAATTTTAGATGGTTACAGAAAAAAAATATTTAGTAACAAAATCATTGTCCGAAAAATTAGTTTCAGCCAGATACTCACTAGCATTCACAGGCTCTACAACAACAACAAAAAAAAAATAGTCATATTTCATGGTTACAGAAAAAAAAATTAGTAACAAATAAGAATATATCTATAGTACTTACCCCTTGCAAAATCATTGTCCGAAAAATTAGTTTCAGCCAGATACTCACTAGCATTCACAGGCTCTACAACAGAAAAAAAATTAAAATTTTAGTTGGTTACAGAAAAAAAAATTTAGTAACAAATAAGAATATATCTATAGTACTTACCCCTTGCAAAATCATTGTCCGAAAAATTACTTTCAGCCAGATACTCACTAGGATTCACAGGCTCTACAACAGAAATTGTTTTTTTTAGTGGTTACAGAAAAAAAAATCAAACAAGAATATTATCTACAGCAAGAAATATATAGTACTACTTACCCCTTGCAAAATCATTCTCATTCAAGCATGAAGTGGAGATCACTGCGCTAGCTGACTCACTAACAGGCTCTAAAACAGAAAAAAATAATTTTTTTAGTAGCAATCAGACGCACGAGAAGTTAAAAAAAAATTAATTACAGTCAAATACATACCTCCAGCAAAAGTGTATCGCAACACCAGACAACTCGTGGTTCTACAATAGAAAATAAATTATAGTATGAAACATGGGTATATATACCGCAACAATATATTAATTTATTTCAGCAATCTTACCACTCGCTAATTCTTCTTCACTAAATAGTGACGATATCGCAGGTAGATCTGAAACAGAGAAGAAAAAAAATTAGTTTGAATAGTTTAAATTAATCCAACTAATAAAAATAAAAGGAATTTCACTTACAGTTTGTGAAGAAATTATCCACATCTGCGGCGGAGAGCACCGGCAGTTCTAGAAAAAAAAAGAAATACTAAGTATCACTGGTATACAAACACGCATGATAATTTATTATTTAAAGTCACTTAACATTACCTGAAGCAGACTGAGAATGTTCCATGGTGTAGCGACGATCTAAGCGCAACCAGCAACTGAAGGACAATGAGGCCTGGCCCATGTGGCGGTAGCTATTTATACCGGTCGGGTGTCTCAATCATGGCGCGCGCAAACAGCTTGCTTAACAGGACGCCAGCCCGCGCGGCACACATTTCGCAATGGTTAATGGATATCAAACATAGATAACTTTCTGCATGTGTATTGAAACATTTCGCAACGGCTAATGGAGAGCAGGCCAGAGCAGTGACAAATATTTGTAGGTTTCACCGAGACCAAAATGATGCATGCCACGCCATCTACCAGTCAGTCAAAGAACTAACGGGGGCTGCAATCTAGCCGCCGATCGGTGAACTAACGGTCCAGCGCAAGCCCGCCCGGTGCTGCCCTCCCAGCGGCCGGCCAAAGAACTAACGTGTGACGTCATACGACCTTGGCCGCCATTGGTCCATTAGAATTTCCCGCCATCCAACTGTGACGTCACGCGGTCGAGTGGAGTCTCTTTACAGTTGTCCAAAGAGCTTATCAGGCTTGCTTCCGCCTTCCCCCCCTACTGACATGGGCTTCAAATACACTCGTTAGTCAATCATTAATTACTACTTCTTTCTCTCCCCAACCGATAGGCAGATGAATAATTTTTCTTGGGAAATTTAAAGTGACGTTGTTTCACCTGACCTTCCCCAGTGAAGAACGTGTATTTAACTTACGTGTTCATTATTTATGACTCTGGTGTGTTGTTTGAGTTGTGAATGAATGACAGATTGAAGAAAATGAAATCCGGATCCGGCCGTTTCAAGCCTACTCTTTCGAAATACACCCTGGACTTCCAGGCTTAATGTCGTCATCCGTAAGCCGAAAGACGAACCTCCATCAACAGTTTCGTGTGCCATCACACCATACGCACTGCGGAGAGGTTTGGGATTTAACCCACAGTCTAGTGATTAGGAACTATCCACTATTACCCTGCTGGTCAAATTCTAATGATAAAAAAATTTACCACTACCATAAACTCGAACCAGCTAACCCTGTGACGCAACCAACTGAGATAATTAGACGGGTGATTAAATACTACTATCAGATAATTACAAATGTTACTTGACTTAAAGTTGTTCATATGTAGACACAAAGGAGGAATCAAAATCAATGATTATTTCCTTTGTACCCTAGCAAGTAACTTCTGTGTGATTTCTTTCTGCGTTTTCACAACGATTTGGCAACGAACATAAACACCCAACATTAGTTTCGTTCAAATCATTCAAGAGGTGTGGGCACATACAAGAAATATTATGATGCCATATAAACGAGTTATGAAATAACTGTGTTACGAAGACACATCTTGAAGTCCTCACTTCCATATCTCAGTCCAAAGATCGATTTTCCATGGACTAAATAATAAAACGTTTGCTCTGACTGCTGAGGTATTATTTCATACAAACTATTACACGTTTCCTCCTTTTGCTTATATTCTCGTCAAAAAACCTGTTGAATCAGGACATGGCTAATTGAAGGAACTTTCTCAGCATTCGCCTATATTTATTTCAGGAACTAGGCGCCTGGATCGATCCCGCGGCCTCCTGAATGCTAGGCCCGAGTGTTAACGACTCATCTGTAATGCTAGGTAGATAGTTGCCTCCATTTTTATTACATGACTGGGTTGATTCCACCTTAATATTATTATTGCTATTAAATTTTTAAATTATTTGAACATGAGACCAAATAAAATCATATTTATATTTCTTCCCGTTCAGAGATTATCTCTGTTATGTGTGGTCGTAAGAGAATAGCTTACCTTTTTGTGACTAGGAAATCTGCCACTTGGGTCGCTATTTGGAGCTATACCTTTCCCACTATTTGGTATCGCCGATTTACTAGACTAGTCATTACTGTATTATGACACATGTTTCCGAGAATAATGTCTCCTGTTATTAGTCGAAAACCGTGTATCAAATACAGTGGTGTTTTGCCAATTTTGGGGTAGTTCTTTAGAGCCTTACCCCAATTCTCTTACCTGGTATATGGGATGACCGAGTCATCATTGAAGGGACTAGTCATTATGCATTACGATACATGTTTCCGAGAATGTTATTAGTTGAAAACCGTGTAGCCAATACAGTGGTGTTTTGCCAATTTTTGGGGTAGTTCTTGGAGCCTTGCCCTAATTCTCCTACCTGGTACATGGGATGACCGAGTCATCATTGAAGGGACTAGTCATTATGCATTACGATACATGTTTCCGAGAATATTGTCCCATGTTATTAGCTGAAAATCGTGTAGCCAATACAGTGGTGTTTTGCCATTTATCAGGGTAGTTCTTGGAGCCTTATCCCAAGTCCCTTGCCCTGTATTGGATGGCCGATTCATCATTGAGCGGACTACTCATTACTGCATTACGACACATGTTTCCTAGACGCATGTCTCATGTTATTATTTTTTGAAAACCGTGGAGCCAATAAAATGGAGTTTTGTCATTTTTTGGGTAGCTCTACAAAACTAGGGGCTCGAATAAATTCAGCGCTTTTGTTCATTGGCCACTTACAGGAGGGAATCGATTCATTCATTCTCTTTTACGTCATTCGTTGTAGTAGTCGATGCAAGTTCACTTGACGATCTCACGTAATGACATCTGTCCTTTTGTAGGGAATAGCGATACTTGAGACGAAAATCGAGGTCAGATGCTAATATCTAATGTAAACAACAGACCTCTACGGGAGCCTTGGAACATTTGATACAGTGTTTTCTTCCACAATGAATATAATCCACTTAAGTCCTGAGTAGGTATTTCTACTTTCATTGTCAATTTAGGGCAAAAGTCCAGGCTACACAGATTACTGATGTTCATTTAAATTAGTAATGCGGTAATAAAAAAAATCACCTTTATACCTTCATCAAAATAATTTTGAGGCGCAAAAATGGGTATTTGTCACTGAAAACAAATATCATTTCAAATGAATAATGCTGAACTATAGTTATAAATATCTGGATCATTTTCCTCAATTGCTGGTAGTATTGATAAATAAATAACGCCAAAGCAATTGAATGTTTGTGCATTTATTGACCTCCCGAACGGCAAAAGTAGTGAAACGCGTTCCGGAGTACAATAAATGCACAAACATTCAATTGTTTTGGCGTTATTTATTTTTTAATATAGTTAAAACTTTTAAGCATAGTACCTACTATGTGTAAGATAGATGGTTATTTCCAATCTATCCAGTTACAATAGAACTTCAACTAAGTGATGCCAAACATTCCGCATGTTCCTATATTCCCTAATGACTATAAGTCGCCGAAATTAATATTAAAAAGAAGTTTTTTCTCTCTGTCAAAGCACATTCATATCGTACTTTATTTATATTGAATTTTTAGCATCCTTATATAGAATAAGATAGTGAAGACGAATTATCCTGATCGTGCCTGATTTCGAACCGTAGGAGGGATCTTCCTCTAATTGCAACGAGTTTTCTTGACCGAGCGTGGTGGGTGAACGGTTATCGTTCTTGACCATTCGGGAGAACGTCGGTTCGATTCCCAGTTCGGGGATCCAGATTTGGGGTTTCCATGGTTACCCCAAATCACTAAAGGCGAATGCTGGGTTGCTTCCTGCCTCTGAGGCGTATACGTGTGTGATAGATTTCAAAATCATAAATTTACCAATAAGAAATTTTGAACTGAACAAACTAATACCGCCTCACAAAAACTATTTATTTGTAGTTGACACTACTTATTTCGACGCATTTTCTTATTTACATCCTAAATTAAAAATAATAAATTTATATGAATGCTCGCTTTTATTCGTTGGAATTTCAATACTGATAATTCACAACAATATAAACGTTTGAACTGGTAACTTTGACAATATTTTTTTATTATTATTAAATCAGATTTCTGCTTAAATAAATGGCCTTAACATTCAAGTTGACTACAAGTATAGCACGTAGTTTTTTTAAAATTAATTGTGTTTACTCGGAAAATTACTGGAATTCCACGTGATGAAAGATGTAAATTACATTTATATTAATA
>CM061921.1:347433348-347855819 GCA_031002005.1 Vandiemenella viatica | reverse complement strand
CGACAGGGCCGCGGCAGTGGTGTAATTACTGTAAGTGCTGCGCGCATTCCTTCCGCACGATTACAACTGGACTGGCAGGCAGCCACGTGTGCTCGCCCTTCAGACACCCCGGTCATACACTCCCGCTGTACACCAAGCCAACTGCTTCTTAGCGTTTTTCTCGGAAACCTTTTAAATGTCATTTCTTCACGGGTGTTAAATGTTCCTTCTGTATTTGTGCATTCATTCAGAACAGCCTAACCTGAACGCAGGTAGTGATTGTACATGGGGAAAGAGGACCATGACCACAAGCTGGAGCTCGATATCATGCATAATGGGGTGGGAAAATTTTCCTTTGTTGCTAAAGAATTGGGGCAAATTACCAAAAAAGTGATAAATAATTTACAAATAACGCTTAAGGAATTTAATAATAAAATTCGCAAATAGGAAAAGTAAATAGGGGAGGAATTTAACTCTCCAATTATAAAAGATAATTTAAAAAAAGGGATAGTTAGATGACTAGGGTAATTGTCACCAGAGTGTTAGCTTAATCGCAATTAAAAATTAATAATAATAATAAAGCTTGTGCCAATGTCATTAAATATGGGCCTGGCATTAGAGAGAAGACTTGTTAGATTCCCTGCCAGCAGTAGATAGATAAGGGCGGAGTGAGCTCAGTTTTTAATTGATGTTAATTGATTTTAATTGAATTGCGTGGGGTCCTTAATTGATTTTAATTAATGTTAATTGATTTTAATTAATGCTAATTGATTTTAATTGATTTTAATTAATTTTAATTGATTTTAATTGAGGCTAATTGATTTTAATTAATTTTAATTGATTTTAATTGAGGCTAATTGATTTTAATTGATTTGCGGGGGAGCCCTAATTGATTTTAATTGAGGCTAATTGACTCACGCCTTGGAGCGGAGGGGAGCCGAGGAACTAGGGGAGTTTAATTGAATGCGGGTTCGTAATTGAATGTGCACAGCTGCGGCACACCCGGAAGCCATCAATTATCGCTCCCCACGCAGCTGCATGATGCGGGTCCGTAATTGAATGTGCACAGCTGCGCCACACTCCAATTATCGCTCCCCTCGCAGCTGCATGATGCGGGTCCGTAATTGAATGAGCGCAGCTGCGCCACACTCCAATTATCGCTCCCCACGCAGCTGCATGATGCGGGTCCGTAATTGAATGAGCACAGCTGCACCACACTCCAATTATCGCTCCCCTCGCAGCTGCAGGATGCGGGTTCGTAATTGAATGTGCACAGCTGCGCCACCACATTCATCATCGTGGGGCGCAGTCTTCCCACACCAATTCTCCATGGCTCCAGACGCGTGTATAAATAGGGCTGAGACGCCCCTTCTGCCATCCAGTCTTCTCTGAGTCGTCGAGCTGAAAACTTCAATCATCGCAATGTCTTCTGAGGATCTTAGCTTATTCAGCGATATTGGTAAGTAAATTATTGTTATTTAACTTGTTTTTTCTGGCTGTTTTAAATTCTTTCACATATACTGATGAGCTTTTTTTTTCTGCTTCAGACATTGATGAAATTCTCGCTGAGGATGATTTCGGTAATGATAATATTTTTTTAACGTAACTATATTTATGAAAATGTATAGTGCTGAAGCAGTAGTCTATATTATTAATTTATTTGTTCGCAGGTGATTTGGATATTTCATTCAGCGACCTTTTTTATTTCAGTACGTATTTATCTATAGATTATTTTTTTTCCATGTCTTTATAACTATTGCTAATACATTTTTTTTTCTTTTTCAGATGAACCATCACGCGCAGAGAAGCGTAAGGGAAATTCTCAAGAAATAAGTAGCCCAAAAAGAGCTTGTGATTCCTCACAATGGAGCATGCTCCCAAATATTGACGTGGATGTGCCGCAGAGCATGTCACCACCACATAGCATGCCGCCAACTCCGCCACCACAATGGGTTCTTCCACAACCACCAGCACACTGGAATATCGGTAAGTCCAGTACATCAGTAATTTACCTATATTATTTTATGCTTACAAAATTATGTTTTTCATGATACTAAAACATTTTTCTTCTTTTTATGTTTCAGAGGGGGCGGTCGGACACCAGGACAACGAGGCAGTTCCGCCACCAATATGGCGACCATGGGAGACGTCAGGACTTAGCCGACCGCCCGCCACAGCAGCAGCACCTCGCCTGTCCAGCCGCCCATCGCCGGGCCCAAGTCGACCACAGCCGGGACCCAGCCGACAGTATGCCGGTCCATCGCCGGGACCCAGCCAGCACTTCAGCAACCCACAGCCGGGGCCCAGCCGGCAGTATGCCGGTCCATCGCCGGGGTCAAGCCGCCACTTCAACAACCCACCGCCGGGACCCAGCCGACAGTATGCCGGTCCATCGCCGGGGTCAAGCCGGCACTTCAACAACCCATCGCCCGGCTCCAGCCGTCAGTCCGCCGGCCCATCGCCCGGCCCAAGTCGGCAGTATGCTGGTGCAGGGGCAGCCTTATGCAGTCATGATCATGCAGCAACGATGGGTGAGTCAGCAGTATCGCGATTAGTCCTTGAAGACAGGCTTAGTGCATTTAAAAATAGAATTTATTCCGGGACAATTTCAAATTCTCAAAATTTCATAGATCCAATGAATTTCATTGATGCTTGCTTTAAACTTGTTGCCGGTAAAGTTCGCGAAATTGTGGATAATCGGTCCTCCCCATCTGTAAAGGTGCAGGTTGGACTGATTAACACATATAAAATACAGAAGGAAATGATTTTGGAAACCGCCCGTATGTGCTTTTTAACTAAAATGCGTGAAGTCACAACCAGCACTTGCCTGTCGGATTGGTATGAAAAATATGTGAAGTCGGAGCTCAGAGTAAAATTGTGTGAGTTTCAAGAAAGGACAAGTGGCAAAACTCTCGATAGAATAGAATCCCTCGACATTAGTATTTCTCATTTTCAACCTTTCTATCGGGGGTCATCCTATGTTGCACTGCCACTTGATATCTGTAGAAAGAAGGCCGTCATCAATGTTGAAAACAAGAATGACGAGTTGTGCTTTCTATGGACAATTCTTGCATATCACGTAAAGGCGCTTAAAAAACATGGTGACAGGGTTAGCACCTACAAGAAAGTACGTTCACTCTACCCCCTCGATTTTTCAGGTATTGAGTTTCCGGTAAAACTCTCTGACATTTCTAAATTTGAGAGGCAAAATCCAGACTATTCTGTAAATGTTTTCGGTCTGGATGAAGTTAAAGGTAAACATGTAGTTTCCGGGGCCCTCCATCACACTGCAGACAAACGCGTTCACCACATTAACATGTTGTTGATTACCGACGGCAGTGGGAAAAAATTCCATTACTGTTGGATTCACAACTTGTCAGGCGTTAGTCAAATCTTCTTTAAGTTTGCATAAGCAGTGCTATTTTTATTTGTGACAGATGTCTGCAACATTTTGGACACAAAGATCTCCTGGACCGCCACGAGATTGACTGTGCAAGGGTTGATCCTGTAAGAGTGGATTTACCCGGCGACGACGATAAAACCTTAAAGTTTAAGGATTTTGTGCACCAACAGCGTGTACCCGTCGTCGTTTACGCGGACTTTGAAAGTTTATTGCTACCTTATGATTCATGCAGTCCCCCACCCAACGCCTCTCACACTACTTTGTCCAGAAACATCTCCCTTTCGCTGCCGCATACCAGGTCGTTTGTCCACTCGTTACCTAGTCTGTCGCGTTTCAACTCCTTCAGGGGAAAAAATCCTGAAAAATGGCTTGTTGACTGAACTCGTCAAACTTGCCAAGAAAGTTGATAAAATTTACAAGAGGTGCATTCCTCTTGTAATGACAGATGAGCAAGAAGCAAAGTTTGCTGATGCTACGGTATGCCACATCTGCGAGAAAGACATTGAACCGGGGACCTGTCAAGGTCCGCGATCATTGTCATATCACAGGTGAATTTAGGGGGGCTGCACATAATGATTGCAATTTGCAGTATAAGACTAAAAAGTACATACCCATTTTCTTTCACAATCTTTCTGGGTATGATGCTCATTTCATTGTAATGGCATTATCAAAACTCGATTTCGAAGGAATGGACGTGCTTCCCATCAACACAGAACGTTATATTTCTTTTTCGAAAAAGATTGAATACACTTCAATCACGTTAAGGTTTCTGGACTCATACCGGTTCATGCAGCTCCCATTAGACAAACTGGTTGGAACCCTTGAGGACGACGACATGGCATTACTAGTGCTCATTTCACCGACCCCGAGAAGTTCCAATTAGTTAAACGGAAAGGTGTCTTCCCTTACGAATACATGGATTCGTGGGATAAGCTCACCGAGGCCACGCTTCCTCCAAAATCAAAATTCTACAGTTCGTTGTCGGAGTCACACATTTCTGATGAAGATTACGAACACGCGACAAAGGTGTGGCGGACTTTCCAGATCAAGACTTTGGGCGAATATGCAAGTCTGTACATGGACACAGATGTGCGGTTACTTGCAGATCTGTTTGAGAAATTTAGGAGTGTATGTTTGGGGAAGTACACCCTGGACCCCGCCCACTATTTCACATCCCCAGGCCTTTCGTGGCAGGCTATGTTAAGGAGCACGCGTGTCGAACTGGACCTTCTGACGGATATCGACATGCTGCTCTTTTTCGAACGAGGTATTCGCGGAGGTATTTGCCAGTGCGTCCACAGGTATGCGAAGGCAAATAACCGGTACATGCCGGAGTACAACCGCGAGGCGTCTGAAGATTTTATAATGTACTTCGACGTAAACAATCTTTACGGCTGGGCCATGTCGGAGTATCTACCCTCTGGTGGGTTTCAATGGCTATCGGCTAAAGAGATTGCTAGCATAGATTTCATGAGCGTTGCAGCTGACTCACCTAGGGGGTTCGTATTGGAGGTAGACCTTACGATTCCTCAGGATAAACACGACGTTTTAGCAGACCTGCCGCCATGTCCAGACCACAAAGCCCCAGAAGGTTCTACCCTCCCCAAGCTGATGACCACACTGGAGAACAAGGTACGGTATGTTCTCCATTACCGAGTCCTCCAGCAATGTGTAGGCTTGGGGCTGCAGGTGACCGAAATACACCGGGTAATATCTTTCAATCAGTCACCGTGGTTGAAAGAATACATATCTCTCAATACGTGTTCTCGCCGTGACGCCAAAACAGATTTCGAGAGAGATTTTTACAAACTGATGAACAATTCAATTTTCGGCAAGACTATGGAGAACATTCGAAAACACCGCGACGTGAAATTGTGTACAGCATGGGTGGGCCGCCGCGGTGCCCGCAAACACATAGCTTCACCACACTTTAAGCAAGTAACAGTTTTCAACAAGGACTTTGTGGCCGTGGAGATGGCGAAAGCTAGGATAGTTTTTAATAAACCCGTGTATGTCGGAATGTGCATTCTTGACCTGTCTAAACTGAGGATGTACAGATTTCATTATGAATTTGCCATTCCTCAGTTTAGAAGCCCTAAATTGCTATATATGGATACAGACAGCTTCATCTACTTGGTGCGGAACTGCGATCCATATGAAGTGATGCGACGCAACAGGGGAGGAGTTCGACACGTCTGGTTATAGCACCGGCAACCGTTATGGGATAGAGTCCCACAATGAAAAGGTTGTCGGTGTTATGAAGGACGAAGCGAATGGCACCCTGATTGCGGAGTTTGCTGGGTTAAGGGCAAAAATGTATGCATTCCGGCTCGAGACAGACCAGACCTCTAGACGGGCTAAAGGTTTGGCTGGCTCAGTCACTAGAAAGCTGCAGATGGAGGATTACATAAATTGCCTCCATGGTGAAACACCCAGGTACCATCTGCAGCTTTCTAGTGACTGAGCCAGCCAAACCTTTAGCCCGTCTAGAGGTCTGGTCTGTCTCGAGCCGGAATGCATACATTTTTGCCCTTAACCCAGCAAACTCCGCAATCAGGGTGCCATTCGCTTCGTCCTTCATAACACCGACAACCTTTTCATTGTGGGACTCTATCCCATAACGGTTGCCGGTGCTATAACCAGACGTGTCGAACTCCTCCCCTGTTGCGTCGCATCACTTCATATGGATCGCAGTTCCGCACCAAGTAGATGAAGCTGTCTGTATCCATATATAGCAATTTAGGGCTTCTAAACTGAGGAATGGCAAATTCATAATGAAATCTGTACATCCTCAGTTTAGAAAGGTCAAGAATGCACATTCCGACATACACGGGTTTATTAAAAACTATCCTAGCTTTCGCCATCTCCACGGCCACAAAGTCCTTGTTGAAAACTGTTACTTGCTTAAAGTGTGGTGAAGCTATGTGTTTGCGGGCACCGCGGCGACCCACCCATGCTGTACACAATTTCACGTCGCGGTGTTTTCGAATGTTCTCCATAGTCTTGCCGAAAATTGAATTGTTCATCAGTTTATAAAAATCTCTCTCGAAATCTGTTTTGGCGTCACGGCGAGAACACGTATTGAGAGATATGTATTCTTTCAACCACGGTGACTGATTGAAAGATATTACCCGGTGTATTTCGGTCACCTGCAGCCCCAAGCCTACACATTGCTGGAGGACTCGGTAATGGAGAACATACCGTACCTTGTTCTCCAGTGTGGTCATCAGCTTGGGGAGGGTAGAACCTTCTGGGGCTTTGTGGTCTGGACATGGCGGCAGGTCTGCTAAAACGTCGTGTTTATCCTGAGGAATCGTAAGGTCTACCTCCAATACGAACCCCCTAGGTGAGTCAGCTGCAACGCTCATGAAATCTATGCTAGCAATCTCCTTAGCCGAAAGCCATTGAAACCCACCAGAGGGTAGATACTCCGACATGGCCCAGCCGTAAAGATTGTTTACGTCGAAGTACATTATAAAATCTTCAGACGCCTCGCGGTTGTACTCCGGCATGTACCGGTTATTTGCCTTCGCATACCTGTGGACGCACTGGCAAATACCTCCGCGAATACCTCGTTCGAAAAAGAGCAGCATGTCGATATCCGTCAGAAGGTCCAGTTCGACACGCGTGCTCCTTAACATAGCCTGCCACGAAAGGCCTGGGGATGTGAAATAGTGGGCGGGGTCCAGGGTGTACTTCCCCAAACATACACTCCTAAATTTCTCAAACAGATCTGCAAGTAACCGCACATCTGTGTCCATGTACAGACTTGCATATTCGCCCAAAGTCTTGATCTGGAAGGTCCGCCACACCTTTGTCGCGTGTTCGTAATCTTCATCAGAAATGTGTGACTCCGACAACGAACTGTAGAATTTTGATTTTGGAGGAAGCGTGGCCTCGGTGAGCTTATCCCACGAATCCATGTATTCGTAAGGGAAGACACCTTTCCGTTTAACTAATTGGAACTTCTCGGGGTCGGTGAAATGAGCACTAGTAATGCGCATGTCGCCGTCCTCAAGGGTTCCAACCAGTTTATCTAATGGGAGCTGCATGAACCGGTATGAGTCCAGAAACCTTAACGTGATTGAAGTGTATTCAATCTTTTTCGAAAAAGAAATATAACGTTCTGTGTTGATGGGAAGCACGTCCATTCCTTCGGAATCGAGTTTTGATAATGCCATTACAATGAAATGAGCATCATACCCAGAAAGATTGTGAAAGAAAATGGGTATGTACTTTTTAGTCTTATACTGCAAATTGCAATCATTATGTGCAGCCCCCCTAAATTCACCTGTGATATGACAATGATCGCGGACCTTGACGGTCCCCGGTTCAATGTCTTTCTCGCAGATGTGGCATACCGTAGCATCAGCAAACTTTGCTTCTTGCTCGTTTGTCATTACAAGAGGAATGCACCTCTTGTAAATTTTATCAACTTTCTTGGCAAGTTTGACGAGTTCATCAACAAGCCATTTTTCAGGATTTTTTCCCCTGAAGGAGTTGAAACGCGACAGACTAGGAACGCGTGGACAAACGACCTGGTATGCGGCAGCGAAAGGGAGATGTTTCTGGACCAAAGTAGTGTGAGAGGCGTTGGGCGGGGGACTGCAAGAATCATAAGGTAGCAATAAACTTTCAAAGTCCGCGTAAACGACGACGGGTACACGCTGTTGGTGCACAAAATCCTTAAACTTTAAGGTTTTATAGTCGTCGCCGGGTAAATCCACTCTTACAGGATCAACCCTTGCACAGTCAATCTCGTGGCGGTCCAGGAGATCTTTGCGTCCAAAATGTTGCAGACATCTGTCACAAATAAAAATAGTATGCTCATGCAAACTTAAAGAAGATCTGACTAACGCTGACAAGTTGTGAATCCAACAGTAATGGAATTTTTTCCCACTGCCGTCGGTAATCAACAACATGTTTATGTGGTGAACGCGTTTGTCTGCAGTGTGATGGAGGGCCCCGGAAACTACATGTTTACCTTTAACTTCATCCAGACCGAAAACATTTACAGAATAGTCTGGATTTTGCCTCTCAAATTTAGAAATGTCAGAGAGTTTTACCGGAAACTCAATACCTGAAAAATCGAGGGGGTAGAGTGAACGTACTTTCTTATATATGCTAACCCTGTCACCATTTTTTTTAAGCGCCTTTACGTGATATGCAAGAATTGTCCATAGAAAGCACAACTCGTCATTCTTGTTTTCAACATTGATGACGGCCTTCTTTCTACAGATATCAAGTGGCAGAGCAACATAGGAAGACCCACGATAGAAAGGTTGAAAATTAGAAATGCTAATGTCGAGGGATTCTATTCTATCGAGAGTTTTGCCACTTGTCCTTTCTTGAAATTCACACAATTTTACTCTGAGCTCCGACTTCACATATTTTTCATACCAATCCGACAGGCAAGTGCTGGTTGTGACTTCCCGCATTTTAGTTAAAAAGCACATACGGGCGGTTTCTAAAATCATTTCCTTCTGTATTTTATATGTGTTAATCAGTCCAACCTGCACCTTTACAGATGGGGAGGACCGATTATCCACAATTTCGCGAACTTTACCGGCAACGAGTTTAAAGCAAGCATCAATGAAATTCATTGGATCAATAAAATTTTGAGAATTTGAAATTGTCCCGGAATAAATTCTATTTTTAAATGCACTAAGCCTGTCTTCAAGGACTAAGCGCGATACTGCTGACTCACCCATCGTTGCTGAATGATCATGACTGCATAAGGCTGCCCCTGCACCAGCATACTGCCGACTTGGGCCGGGCGATGGGCGGCTGGGTCCCGGCGATGGGTCGGCGGACTGGCGGCTGGGCCCCGGCGATGGACCGGCATACTGTCGGCTGGGTCCCGGCTGTGGGTTGTTGAAGTGCCGGCTGGGTCCCGGCGATGGACCGGCATACTGTCGGCTGGGTCCCGGCTGTGGGTTGTTGAAGTGCCGGCTGGGCCCCGGCGATGGACCGGCATACTGTCGGCTGGGCCCCGGCTGTGGGCGGCTGGACAGGCGAGGTGCTGCTGCTGTGGCGGGCGGTCGGCTAAGTCCTGACGTCTCCCATGGTCGCCATATTGGTGGCGGAACTGCCTCGTTGTCCTGGTGTCCGACCGCCCCCTCTGAAACATAAAAAGAAGAAAAATGTTTTAGTATCATGAAAAACATAATTTTGTAAGCATAAAATAATATAGGTAAATTACTGATGTACTGGACTTACCGATATTCCAGTGTGCTGGTGGTTGTGGAAGAACCCATTGTGGTGGCGGAGTTGGCGGCATGCTATGTGGTGGTGACATGCTCTGCGGCACATCCACGTCAATATTAGGGAGCATGCTCCATTGTGAGGAATCACAAGCTCTTTTTGGGCTACTTATTTCTTGAGAATTTCCCTTACGCTTCTCTGGGCGTGATGCTTCATCTGAAAAAGAAAAAAAATGTATTAGCAATAGTTATAAAGACATGGAAAAAAAATAATCTATAGATAAATACGTACTGAAATAAAAAAGGTCGCTGAATGAAATATCCAAATCACCTGCGAACAAATAAATTAATAATATAGACTACTGCTTCAGCACTATACATTTTCATAAATATAGTTACGTTAAAAAAATATTATCATTACCGAAATCATCCTCAGCGAGAATTTCATCAATGTCTGAAGCAGAAAAAAAAAGCTCATCAGTATATGTGAAAGAATTTAAAACAGCCAGAAAACAAGTTAAATAACAATAATTTACTTACCAATATCGCTGAATAAGCTAAGATCCTCAGAAGACATTGCGATGATTGAAGTTTTCAGCTCGACGACTCAGAGAAGACTGGATGGCAGAAGGGGGGTCTCAGCCCTATTTATACACGCGTCTGGAGCCATGGAGAATTGGTGTGGGAAGACTGCGCCCCACGATGATGAATGTGGTGGCGCAGCTGTGCACATTCAATTACGAACCCGCATCATGCAGCTGCGAGGGGAGCGATAATTCGAGTGTGGTGCAGCTGTGCTCATTCAATTACGAACCCGCATCCTGCAGCTGCGTGGGGAGCGATAATTGATGGCTTCCGGGTGTGGCGCATTCAATTACGGACCCGCATCATGCAGCTGCGTGGGGAGCGATAATTGATGGCTTCCGGGTGTGGCGCATTCAATTACGGACCCGCATCCTGCAGCTGCGTGGGGAGCGATAATTGATGGCTTCCGGGTGTGCCGCAGCTGTGCACATTCAATTACGAACCCGCATTCAATTAAACTCCCCTAGTTCCTCGGCTCCCCTCCGCTCCAAGGCGTGAGTCAATTAGCCTCAATTAAAATCAATTAGGGCTCCCCCGCAAATCAATTAAAATCAATTAGCCTCAATTAAAATCAATTAAAATTAATTAAAATCAATTAGCCTCAATTAAAATCAATTAAAATTAATTAAAATCAATTAAAATCAATTAAAATCAATTAGCATTAATTAAAATCAATTAACATTAATTAAAATCAATTAAGGACCCCACGCAATTCAATTAAAATCAATTAACATCAATTAAAAACTGAGCTCACTCCGCCCTTATCTATCTACTAAAGTACATGCACATTACTTCTTGGCTCACTTTTAGTTTGCTGAGTTGGGGATAAATATTAAATTGTGAAATAGAAATTTCTATTTAGACTTTCAACTACTAAGATATTGGTAGATACATTTTATTATTTTTGGAAGGACATGGTGTATTGAAGACACAGGAAATATCATTGCTTGCAGTGTCATTGAAATAGTCTCGTATTCTCGTGACTGTTATATTTATTCCTTTACTTATCATTATGCAGTCAGTAGTGAGAATAAAATGTTAGTAGTTTTAAAAAGGCAAGCAATCACACAGGTAACGTGCCAAGACGTTGATAGATTTATGTCCAGTGTATCTGGGCCATACCTCACGTAACTCCATGATCACGTTCTTACGACTTATGTAACTCCCGCACACGTGACGAATTTCAGCAGAAGAAAATTGCATAACAAAGCTAAGCGTGGTCTACAGAAGTATAACTTTCTTTGTTTCAGTTTTCAAATTAGCTATCCCGTATACATTCATCATTATGAAATAGTTCCGAAAATTTCAAGAATATGGGAAATGATGGTAATATGAAACATTTTTTCCTTTAAAGCAAACTACTGATTCAAAATATGGTTGTTCAATAAAAAAATGTCACCTGTGTTAGTTTATATATGTATAATAAAGGATCAATAATAATTGTGACGAAAAATGAACATGCTCAATAATTACAATTATTGATTAACTTGTAAATTATGAGCATTTTGAAATGGGGTGGTAATATGAAAGAGATTTAAAATAAATTGTAAAAGAAATATTACATTTTTATTAATGAAATTATTAAATTATATTTTGACTTCGCCTGGTAGAAAATCACAAATTACCGTGTAAATTTGTAGTAAAGTTGTTTCTATGAACTGTAAACCACAACCACATTTCACAGTTTAAAGTTCCTCATGAACACTTCAGTCTCACAAACACAGCACAACATATGAGCCCATTCCTGACACATGGCGCATTGAACCCAAAGTTCTCCATGCTTTGACTTTTTAAATGCCTTGCCACAAAATAGTCAGGATCATCGTCTTCAGAAACTTCTTTCCCAATAGGTTCCATCAGGTTTGAACTACCAGATGATAGTCTTTCTGTTTCTTCTTTCTTGCTGGAACTTTCATCATCAATTCTGTTTCTTGTTGATAACAGTATTCGTTTTCTAACCTTCTCGTTTGTATTGAGTGTATTTGAGGTTTTTCTGATTTATGGTTGATCTTGGTGCCCTTTGTTAGACCTATTAGAGAAATCTATCTGAGTTGATGCCTTCTTCTTCTGTAGATTCTGTTCACTTTTTTTTCTTGCTTATAGAATATTTTAACGCATTTTTAGGACAGTAGCCGAAAGTGCTTCCGACCTCTTTTTTGCACTACGGACTTGAGAGATTCGTTGTGGCTTTACATATGTTCACGGACCTGCTGTCCGCTCTTCCACTCTTCCTCCATCGCCTTTCTTCGAATAACCTCTGGTTTCAATTCCAGAAGGTCACATCTACATCGTCACGAAGTGCTTCACCACTGTCAGCAACCTGTTCTGCTTCATGTACAACTGAAATGAAATCAGCTTCTGTGAAGACACCTCTGTTTACTGGATAAATACCGGTACATTTAAATCCATTGAACACTATTGCACCACTTTTGATTCTGAGATATGCCTTTCCGCAATATTATATGTTCTCACTGTCTGTTTTTAGTGCCTGTTCTGATCTCTTCACTGTAATATGTCTTTAGGGGGCCCATGGAAGTCCTCTCGAGGGGCTGTAGTTTATGTGTAGTATGAGGTGGCAAGCAGAGGATGATCACATGATTATCATTTCTTTAATTATGACATCTGTATTCTTAGTATGAGAATAATGCCTGTGCAATATGAGCAAGACTGGAGAATCAGCTGAAGGTTTTGTATGTTCAATGAAGTGGATAAACCACTTAGTGAATAGACAGTATGACAGCCTGAAGGATGACATTTTCCAATAGCTCCAGTAGGTTCACCTATCATCAGTCTGTCTGTCCAATTGGTGTGTGGGAAAATCATCACCGGAATACATGTGGAATTTTTGTTTGTATCACACTAAGGCCAGACTCATCAACCTTGAAGATCCGTTCAGGTGGATAACAATGTTTAGTGAATTCGGCTTCCAGAAGATCAAAAAAGTTATCTGGGTTAAAGCCGACTGCTCGAGCAAGTGATGTTCCTTCACGCTTTCGTCACTGAATGGATTGCGAATTCCATTTCTTACTGCATGCTGATAAGCCATTCGCCTTACGCCATTACGATTGAGTCCCTAAAACTTCTTTTCCAATAGCAGACAATACTCAAGGTCCATTTAAATTTCTTGGGGAAGAACTGGTTTTCTACCTAATTTTTCATGAGTTAAAATATTTACATCTATATACTTTCTTGCCACCTTTCTAAAGAGTGTAGCTTTTGGCATATTAAAATATCTCGCTGCTTCATTTAGAGATTTAGTTTTATCCCTAACATCCAGTATTGCTTCAGGGCACCATTTCTGTCGCATTCCTCTTTTTTAAGGCCATAACTTGCTTCTTGGTGTGGCGACACCTTAAAAACAAATGAGGGGTTAAAATATGGAACAGCGTGTTTCATATTTCCACCCAACGCCGTTTTCGAAACTAATCAATGAAACTGAACTTTTGATAAACAATTTCAAGTAACTAAAATTATCATTTGTAGGTTTAATCCTATTTCTAAATCGTAAAGTAGAAACGGTATGCTAATTTGTAAGTAAAGGTAGCAGAAAAAATATTTGAATCTATCTTTGCAAAAACGTTTGGAGGGTGGAAAACAACGTGTTTCTACTCACGGCCATAAACAATGTGATAGAGATCTCTACTGCCTTTAATAATGGAAACAGAACATTACAGTTGTGATGACTGAAGCAGCCACCAGATGACATTAGTAATCTGCAAATACTATTGTGGTTCATATTACAACCCTGTTTCATATTACCACCACCTCCCCTACTATTCTATCTGGCTACACGTTCAGCAAAATTACTAATATATTTACAGTGATTATTTTAACTCAGAAATAATAAAACGGTTCGTTTTCCAGTAGCTGGAGTTACATGTGACCTGTCTCCATTAAGCAGAAATATATCGCCACTGTAACACAACGTTAGGATCCTTGTTTTTCTTTCTCTTGCAAGATTATACATTGTCAGGTCTTTCACTGGAAAAAAGCGTCTTATTTTCATTACTTTCTGAACAAGAGATAGTTAATTATTTATATAAAAAAGACCCAGCACTGATCCCTGAGGTTCACAAATTTGAACAGATCCCAATCTTGAGTTTACAAACTCACCTGTATTTACATGTTTTGAAAATATTCACTCTATCAAAAGGATAATTCCATTGACAATACGTATTCAATTGATTGACTATCAGATTCTCTTTCTCTACTAATCAGTGTATATAAATAGTATACAAACAGTCATGTTCATCAGGAAATTAGGAATCCAATTTTCCTTAGTATGCTGTTGTTTTGAGGTAGTGCGTGTTTGTGTCAGCTGATATATGGGTGTCGTGTCTCTAGTTTACTGAAGTATTCCCTTTTAAAGTGACACTTTATCTAGACTTATTTCCATTTCCAAATTAAATCTTCTACGTACGCTAAAAATTACTGTAATGATGATTTAAAATGGCAGGATCCAGTACAATATGTTACGAGAAATGTAAACTAAACAATTATTATTTTGGCCAAGTTTTCATAGTGACGTGATTCAATGCTGTAGGAATAAGAAAACGACGACTAGAAACTGTTTTTATTTACCATACACGTTTCCAGATCACTTTGACAGACGGCTGTAATAATAATAATAAAAAAATTGAAATATTAAGTTTCAGTTTTTCAGAATAATCTACTTTTAAAAATTGAGGTTTTAGTCCTCAAACTTAGCTAGTGCATTAGAGGGGGTAAGGAATTCGGCAATTGCCCTAATTTTGTGAGATCCATCCTATAATTCACGTGGAGTGATTTCGGGATACCATGCAAAAACCGATATTTGGATAGACGGACCGAGAATCAAACCTCTATCGCAGTTGCTTAGTTAATTAATTGTTAATGAACATCGCTAATTCAAATGGTTTAAATTTCTTTAATGACCTACGCGTTTCACCTCCCATCGAGGCATCAACAGTGACTAATCTGCCTTTAAAATTACACTAACTATTTGCAGCTTTTTAAATCATGTTTGACGTAATCCTAAAATTGTAACAATTACTTGTTTTTTTACTGCTTGCTATTTACATTATTGTTGCTAGTGTTTGTAGCTGCATTTATTTTTCCGGAAAGCTTATTTCGTTAAGAGCCATCTGTTAAAATATTGTCAGCTAGACGTCCTAACAGAGAGACTTTTCGGAGCTCAGTTGTCCGCCGCGGCCATCTTGTTTTGTTGTTGTCACAGTTTTACTACCACAAACAACAATAATTTAAAAGATAAATAAGAAACAACCAGCAAATATTACAATTATAGGATTACGTGAAATATGATTTAGGGTGTAAAGCCAAGTATAATATGAAATGCAGATGCGTTGCTGATGAAACCTCAAAAGGAGTGAAAACGCATATAGCATTAAGCAAACATTGTATGATTCAGATGATCATTGAAGGTACAAATTAATTTTAATTTTAGTTTTCTCTCTCTTTTAATTCTTTCAGTAACTTGATCTTACATTCACTGTGTGAAAAAATTATTTTACTGATGATGGTTTATTTAATGCGTTGGTACGAACTGATGAAATTTTTCAACATGTTTCGTAACCTAGTTTTAAGAATTGTGTTTCTAAGTATAGCCGTTTGTTTCATGTGACGTGGCGAGCTATTATTGGCCGAAAGCTTTACCGTGTCAGCATCTCGCTCTGGCCTTCAAAACAACATGACAGAATTAGTGGGGGACTGTGGGTTATCTCTGTGGGTTGCGTCAATGCGAATGACCTCGCTGCTGGCCGGAAGACAAGGGAAGGGGCAATGTGTGAGGTAGGTCACAGCCAAGTTCATCGCGATATCACCCGCAGATATGCATCCGAACCTTATCGTGGCAACAATGGGAGCTGCCCCGTTTTACATATAATGTACGGGCGCATTGTACCGTTCGACTGAGCCACTGGCCTACAAACAACATGAAGCAAGCTACATGCTACCACAGATCTGGTACCAGCTATCAAATATTGTCGAAAGAAAACACAGTTTATGATTTTCACTATAACTATAGGTATCTGGTGCAAATAATTCGTACCTTGCGAAGTTGTTTTTGTGTTTGTTTGAAAACATATTCTTCACAAAACTATTAGAATAGGTATGTTCGCTTACATCGTATGTTGAAAAAGTCTCAAGGATTCTTAAAAATGATGTCGTGTCAATAACTGAACATCGTAAAACTACACACAATTTCCAATTTAACTGCAAACGTAACCTTCAGCTTTAATAAATAAAATTGCTTATAACAGTGTTTCTCCACCTCTGGTCCACGATGATGACCAACAATAGGTACTCTTATTTTAGAAGTATAGAGAGCAATTAATTTTCTCCGTGTTTCTAAGAGTTGTTGTTGTGAATATAGATGACTGTGAAGACTGCTGTTTATTATATATAAAGATGAAAATTGGGAGAAGGTGAAAATCAATGCTAGCCCAGTGGACTTCAATGGGCTCGACATATTTTACGTCCCCAGCCAACGGATGAATTACCACCAAAATCGTATATCCTCACTGAAAACGCAAGTTTTGAATACGGAGATTGGGAATTGTTCACTACCATCTCTCCAATCCTGCTGGCAAAGCATGACTGATGAATGATGCTGTCACCACCGGGGCCCAAAGTATGGAGGTAGGAAAAGAGAGGAGACAAGGTATCGCTAAAACTGTAAACTTTGGAGCCGGTCATATTGGTATGTGCAAAGCACTGCGCTGTTTTAATTGCGTTTCGTGCTGTGAACGTTTCATGTTCTGATATTTCAAAGTGTTTTATAATGCCATCTTATGTTGCCTATGGTTGCACAAACAGAATAAATAAGAAACAACCTAGAATAACATTCCATAGATAAGTAACGTTGTAATTATTGTTCTTGAAATGTTTGTAATGCGGTGTCTGCAAGAGTACGGTCTATCATTATAGATTTACATTGCCTGTTAAAAAAGTTTATTGACAGCTCTTAGTAGGACCACGGTGTTATCAAATATTTGTTGACGCAGAGAACCTTTGTATCTTACTGTTCTTCACGTGACAGGTTAGCCTTTATTGTAAACGAATGTTCAAATATTATGCTAAGTGGATCAAGTTTACATCGCGATGCAGAGAATATACTATTCTACGTGCTTTAGCCCAGTTGTAATTTATATTGAAAGTGTATGATGAAATTAATTGTGATAATTTGTGCTATGAGAACTAGGAATCGTGATGAAGTCAATTTTGTTGCTATCCAAAATGTAATTCGCGATACGTTTCATGTGTTTAGGTGCGTTAGCATCGTTTGATTTTCTAGTCAAATTGTGATTAGGTTGAAATGCAGCCTGTAGCAGAATATTATTTTTATAGCATAAGTAACCGATTATTTATTTGTAATTAGTTCTTAGTAACTTCTTGAGCATCATGTTAGTGACTCAAGGTGTATCGCGATGTAAACTACTCCCATTTAAGCTTGCGACTTCTGATGTATGGCAACAAGGTAATTGCACTGAGCACGTGGCGCCACAATATGTAAGTTCACGAAACAAATTTTGATAACTTGCTTACTTCTCTTTAATTTTGGTCCAGGCCGCATTTCGACCTAACCACCTCACTTTTGAGGCAGTATATCTCTAAAACTAAGCGAAATATATATATAAAATTTATTGTTTCCTTTCGATTTGTCTCATCGAGTTCCATAAGAATTCATCATCAGATTGTGGCGCCACGGTAATGATAGAATCCCCTTGCGCTGATGCTGCTGGCGAATTAAGTAGGTCTATCCACTACCAGTGCAATATCTTCTGTGTAAGTCGTGAATTCTTTTGAAGGTTTCAGTTGTTTTAAAGTCCTAACCATTCATTTAGGCTATTTTTAAAATTTCATATAGGACTTGCTTCTATTTGTACATAGGTCTAGACCTATTCTTCGTTATTTCGTAATCTTTCCCATCAATGATTTTGAAAGGACTAAAATTACTAAAATGTGATGTGGAAATATAATCTATTTGAACATAAACCAAAATTTAAGGACTGTAGAAATAAACAGTTTTGTTACTTATTCATATTAAAAAAAATTTTTATTTTTTATTTGCGACTGTAGGGAGAAAAAAGTACTGTTTCGACGTACAAAGTTCCTATCAAGAATTATTTAGCAGCTATTTTTAAAATTCTTATTTTTGTAGATAATATTAATTAGGGTATTTATAAATGTGACCCCAAGAAGATCCCTTGCGTGGTCTCCTCTCTTTTCTTTCCTCCATGGATCGAATCACGCCGAGCACCAAACACAACCATTGTTCTAGTCACTTCGGCCAACCAGGTAAGTATCAGAATGTTAATCTAGTATGTGAAATTATGGCCAATCTTCCAATTTTTTTAGAGCACGAAGTACGAAATGGCAACAATTCTGATGATAATGAATGTTATGAAAATCTTAATTAAATGTCAATAGACCACACTCCTGCAAATAGCGCATAGACAGTAGTTACAAAATACTTACTTTTCAATTAGCTTCAAGGTTATAAATGTTTCATGCGAGTGTAGATCATTAAGGGAAAAGGCAATATATGTTAGTTTACTCTGTAACTACCCGCAAACGGTAGATGGAAATAAAGTAGGTGGATATTAGAGTACATCAGTTTTTTTGAATGCAGAAAGAACATATATGACTTAATCGTCTGAGTAATGCAAAAAGCATACTGGGAAATTCTGTAGTTATGTTTAGAAATTTGATGGGTCAGTGAACCTTTGAACGATTTCTCCTCTAGCGCGACAGGTGTAGTCGCAGACAATTTCTCCTTTGCGTGACAGCTCTTTGTGTGCGAAGATCTCCTGCCTGAAAGGAAACAACAAAATTAATGTCTTCGACATAAAATAAGTCAGTAGCGATTGTTCAAAAGGGGACCTCAAAAACACTTTGGGGAGAAAATAATATATTTATTTGTACTGCTTTTGGTTTGAGCTACTTAACATGGTATTCCACAAAATAATTTTCAATTGCGAATGATATTTAATGCAACCTGTGGTGAGTTTATTCGCACCTCAGTGTTTCATCTGATCTGTTTTATTTCTATCCTCTTACATTTTTACCACTCGAATCTCCATTAAACAACATTTTCCTTTAATAAGATCCTTCTGAAATTACGTATTACATTTTATTGGTAACAACTTTAATTTTTTTTAATCGGTAATGACTAGCTGTATACCTTCCTGTCAATACATTTCTATTTATTTTAATTTGCTGAGTTAGAAATTATTGTGTTTAGTTCAGCATATTATGGCCGTAACGTCTGCACGAATTCAAGAACTTTTATTGAGAGTGATTATATTTTTGTATGTGACTTCAAGACATTTATAATGCTTGTGGTTTTCTTTACCGCTGTATTTTGGGGTTTCATACATATTTATAACCAAAAATACAAAAAAAACTAGGAAATCAAATATATACGTACCGTCTCTCAAGTATTTTAAAAACAACTTCCTATGTCTTTTCACCGAATTTCTTCAAAGCTCATCTTACGAAAAGCTGCCTATTCTTTGAAAGATCCTGATTTCATGTATCCACTAACTACTCACCATAACAGGGTACATTATGTCTTTGAGTTTACTTGAGTTGCAAATGTTTCAACAATCTTCGAACATTATTACTAAAGAGGATATTACATTTTTGAAAGTGTAAGATTTAATTATTGATTCAAAGAGTTCAAGATAGAGTAACAATAGTTACTCTTATATAGGAACGAAGTCTTTCTCGGCGTAGAGAATGGATGTAGTCTTCTCGGGAGACTAGCCGAGTGAGTAAGATGTTTCCACACGATATTTCGGCGATCTTAGACTCCGTCGCCATCTTCTGGTGAAGTGCCGGATCCGTCAGAGGGTTGGTTCTTATACAGTATATTCGTTTGAGTGTAGAATTAAACGTTGCAGTCACTGCTTCGTGATAATCTCTTTCAAATTTTGGTCTTTCCAGAACACTAAAGGCATATGATGAAATACTACAAATAATAAGGCTTACTGTATAAAATTAAGCTGAAAACTGACATGACAATCCAAGTAGGCTTTCACTTAGTGTTTACTGTTCATCAAACTTTTTATGATGAGTGTTTATGGGCAGTGTGTTTCAGAATTTTCAGTTTAGAACTAAGAGGAGGTGACTTTCGCCCCTTTCTGTTATGTTTCAAGCTAATTGTTTCACTGATCTGTGGAAGACCACAATTCCTGACAATTAGAATGATCTGAAAGCGGTTCTAGAAAAATTGAAGATAAATTCTTCATTGGGTCACTCTCGGGATTTCCCTCTGCATTATTATTTCAATTGGTAGATAGTTTAAAAAAAATGTAAGGTGTATACTTCTCCATTGACTACAGACCTACAGTCTGCAAGCGGATGGCAGACCTCCTGTGATGGAAAACAAACACAAAATAAAAGCACATATTCTGAGGAGACCAGAACTATATAGGCAAATAAATACAATACCAAAGAAACAAATAGTAGGAATTGGAATAATAATAATCCGTAGTGTTTGAGCTAGACCAACAACTTATCAAAATGACATATACCTGGAAACATCTAACATAAAAAAATCTTTAACATAATAGCATATCGCATATTGATGCATATGTAATAGAGAATTTTACGATAGCAAAAATACAAGACAAACTAGTGGAAAGAATAAATATGTAGAACAAATCAATATACTGCAAGACGATATGGCAGTCAGAATGTCAGTTAGAGTGAACAAAGTGGGGAAAAAAGCACAAAGTGAGACATGAGTGTGATGAAGAATTGGTTCAGCACAAGTAAGAGTAAATATGTGGAACAAATCAACGTACTGCAAGACGATGTAGCAGTAGGAATGTCAAGTGGATTGAACAAAAATGAAAAAAAGCACAAAGTAAGAGATAAGTGTAATGAAGAAGAAGAACTGGTTCAAAAAAAAGTCCGAGAGACCAGAAGACCTTTTAATAGCAGAGTAAGAAATAAATATATACATTAGCATTAAGCAGCCCTTCGTGAATAAGAGTCAACGGAAGATTGCAGTGTACGAGTACATCATCAAAAATGTTCTAGGCGGATTTAACTCCAACAAGGACGCATAATTTTGGAAGTAAATGCGTATAGAAACCGTAGCGTGTTGGGGAGCTATGAGACAGAAGTATGAGTATTAATAACGATTTTATCTACAATTTTATTTGAAAGAATAATATTTAGATGTAAAAATAACAATAAATAATACGTAAAATGCTTGAAAGCGATACGGGATGGCATCTGTATTACTCATGAGTCTCTTACCGATGTCATGACCAAGTGGAATGTGTACTAGGTCATAAACCGGGCAGATAACGTGCCCTTGGAAAAATGCTGCGCAACGTATTACTGCCTGGAAAAAACCGAGAATCTTGGTTCGATAATACTTGTTTGTGTTGCATTTGGTAGTAAAACCTGGCACATTCAAATGACGATGAAACGAAATCCACATTTAGTTAAATTGCAATGCACGCTTAGTTGACCGATGAGGTTGAACCACTGTGGTGGTATCGGGCGCTAAAAACGGCTTTAGCTGTTTCGAGTCCAGGCAGGGAAAGGAATTTTCACAGTTTTCACCATCGGGAATTGGCCATCGTGGTAGGCGAGTTGGCCGAGTTGGTCGTTACCGATTGTTAATCACCACATTGCACACCAAACGCCTGGGCTGAATCCGAAAACGATTGGCACGGCGTATGAAGTGAGGGCATACGACACTGAAGATCGTGATATGTCCGTCGAATGGTAACGTTTAATCCTACAGCACTCGGGGTCTTTCGAAACAGTAGGCTGACACCGAGTTTCAACTTCTCTCTTCTTTCATCTCCATGCACAAAAACATGCTACATGAAACATCGCCGTTATTAGTACTTATATAATACTTCATAGAGTCCTCATTTCCATCATAACCAATTAGGTGACGTCCATTATTGACGTGAGGTGTTTGTCCTGAATTCCGGACCCCCTCCCCCCACCCCCTCTGGTGAGACTTCGTGAGATCTGGTCGGATGACGTGAGATTTTGACGGAGACACCCCCCCCCCCCCCCACCAATCGACCTCGTAACTTTTTGAGACCTTTTCTCATGAGTCCGAGGGCGGTTCCCCATAAGGTCGACTTTAGCGTCTTTTGTGAATTTCTAAACCTCACGTGAGATTCCCGTTGACCCCCCCCCCTCCCTCTTTGTGAGGTTTCGTGAGATTTTGCCGGATCCCCCCCCCTTTCTATATTTCACCTCACGTAATTAATGGACGCCCCTTACTCATTTAACTAACTAAATCTATAGTTAGCATACAGAGCTGATTACTCATTTCATAGATAAATGGCGACTAATTCACCTTTTCACCATTTCTAGTACACAAGTAGACGAACGTTAGGAAACAGTATATCATCATATGCTAACGGCAGAATTTTTTTGGATTACACTAACATATCACATACCTGTGTGTATTGGTTTGGGTGATTTTATTTCGACTTCCAAAAACAAATATTTACTGTGGAGAGATGACACAGTAAGTACATCGTTTAAGGAGGTGTCAGCCAATTATGTTACGGACATGCTGATATGGTTACTGCCTATAGAACACATTTTCAGCACTGGTATCAGCCATTCACACTTTCTTCCTGGCAAGAACTATAAGCTGTCTGTCTGTTATCAGATGTTAGGGTGCCAACATGTGAGATGAAAACGGCGTTTTATTCTTGAGTTGATAATGTGTGAACATTTAACTTCAGTATTACTAAAAAAACTAGGGTAAACAAATTCATTTATGTTAACCATGTGGCTTTGTAGTATTCATCCTTCAGAAACAATTATTCTGCTTCTAAGAATTGTTTACGTGCCATTAAAATTATCTGTGTCGTTGCAATTTATCACACGTTGTTTTTTGCATCGTCCAAAATGTCCTTTCTGAAGGTAGTGGATTTTTCCAACACATGACAGTCCTGTGAAACAATTTCTTCCTAAACAAACTTTTTACTGCCCTTTGTATCACAACTGAAATAGATTGCACAATCATCCGAGTGTCATTCAGTCTGTCAAAAATCAGTCACCACAAGACCACCTTGGTTTGCACATACCTTTGTCCACGACTGTACTAAACGCCCGATACCACATTCATCCCATATTCAACACCCGCACTTGTGCTGCAACAATCCATATAGCTTCTTTGTATAAATCATTGAGATATTCAAATAGCCTATTGACGATGAAACGAAATTCACATTTAGTTATATTGCAACTTCCCGCCTCGTTAACTGTTGATGATCCTTAAAATTTGTACCATACTCCATCTCTTAGTAATAGTGCCTTAAGTCATTTACATTTTAATAATTGTATCCTCCCTACGATTTGTACAAAATATCAGTATTTCAACTGTCTTATTTTTTTTCCTGAAACGGTCAGGAAAATCTCTGCGTGTATTTGGCGACTCAGGATTCAGTCGCTGATTAATCTCGTTAAATCATCAGACGTTATGGAACCAAGGGTCAAAATAGCGGCAACCGATGTGACACCTTCTATCGTATTTTAAGTAGTATTATGTATTATGCGTGAAAGCAGTGAGTTTAGTGGGTGAGCATTAACGCTCTGGCCTCACATTCGGGAGAACGTGGATTCTAATCCTCGTCCAACCTTAAAGATTTTGGTTTTCCAAGGTTTCCCGAAATCGTTTCAGGAGAATGCTGGAATAGTAGTTACTTCTGAAGGACATGTACCGAGCATGGTGGGCGAGTGGTAACGCTCTGCCCTTACAGGGTTCAAATCCCCGTCCGGGCATCTACGGTTTCCCAAAGTCACTCCAGGCGTATGCGGGGATGGTTCCTTTAAACGGCTATGGCCGCATTCCTTCCCGTTCCTTGCCTCCAGTTAATTCCCTCCTCGATAACAACGAGGCGTAGAGCCAGAAAGAAAAAATAAAGAAAAAAGAGAGATGAAATTTTTTTCTGAATTGCAGTTTAAAAGAATTATTAATATACTGACCGACCAAAAAAAAAAAAAAAACAAATAAAGCATCCAGAAGGGGATGAGGAAAGAAAATGAGACTTCACGTGTGGAGAGAATATGTGATGTTATTTCAGTGATTACAGAATCCAGTCAAATCTACAGTGAACTTGGCAGTATACTTATCAGTAGGACGTTGCACCTCCTGTGGCCTATATACATGCTCTGATTCGGTTGGGGAGGATGTCATAAAGCCGTTGTATCCTCTTCTGAGGCTAGATGCCCAAGAACTGTTGTAACTGGTCCTTAATGTCCTAGTCACTGGCAGTAGGACGGAGTTGACGTCCGAGTTGATATCAATTGGGAACAGTGTATCGCAATAGCGAAACATTAATCTACTTAAAATAGGATACAACTTTCCAGGAAAGTATCCGACAGTGTGGCTGCGTGCGTTATGGACCTGGGAATTACAAGAGGACCAGGACTGAGTTCTCGCCCCCGTACCGGCCATCCTGGGTGCGGTTTTTCGCAGTCCTCAAAGCAAATGCCGGGATGGTCCACAAACTCCGCCTCATAATCTACACATATAACAAATAAAAAATACACAGAATATAGTTACACATTTCAAGGAAAAATGGTACACAACATCCCTCCAATATACAGGGTGTTACAAAAAGGTACGGCCAAACTTTCAGGAAACATTCCTCACACACAAACAAAGAAAATATGTTATGTGGACATTTGTCCGGAAACGCTTACTTTCCATGTTAGAGCTCATTTTATTACTTGTACTTCTCTTCAAATCACATTAAACATGGAATGGAAACACACAGCAACAGAACGTACCAGCGTGACTTCAAACACTTTGTTCAAAATGTCCTCCGTTAGCGAGGATACATGCATCCACCCTCCGTCGCATGGAATCCCTGATGCGCTGATGCAGCCCTGGAGAATGGCGTATTGTATCACAGCCCTCCACTATACGAGCGGTGAATCGAGGAAGTACAGTACATACTAACGAAACTAAAATGAGCTCTAACATGGAAAGTAAGCGTTTCCGGACACATGCCCACATAACATATTTTCTTTGTTTGTGTGTGAGGAATGTTTCCTGAAAGTTTGGCCGTACCTTTTTGTAACACCCTGTATATGGAATACTATCACAGTAACAAGTCCCTGGTAGTGCGTGGTATGCCCTCCATGTGGAAGAGAGCTTGGAGAGCAGCCATGTGAAACCCTGTTTAAGGCAGAAAACTGATGATGATGACTCCAGAAACTTAAGCTTCAACATTTTTGACATTTTAGTCAGTTTCTGAAAACTGCGAAGTAAAAACTTTTTTATTCATGAATAAAATTTAATGGGTATATATTAACAATGCTCATTATTTAAGCTACGAAGTCGTTTTGCGGGTCTATTACCTTACGCACTTTTTTCTTTCGTGGTAGATTTGAACGCAGGCATCGGAAAAAATTTGTATACTTGCAGAACATATAACAGTAACTCAAATGGCTGATGTATTTCTGAAAAAATTAGCAAAAAATCGTCTTCAGAAAGTCATTAAGATTCATAAGTTATGGATACAGGATTTCTGATTATAATGCAAATCGGTTAGGAACACACAATAAAAACTGTTGTTTTAGTCCTTCAGTTCTTTAAATCTGTTAAATACTTTTACAGACCATAAAATGATCAAATCGGTTGATATGATTTGCATTCAATCATTTTGTGTCACAAGGGACATCTTCGACCTGGAACGCTCGGAACCGCACTAAAAAATGTTTAGAATAACAAGCGATCATAAGCAAAACAGTGGTGTGTGTCATTTCCAAGTAGAACTCCGGAGTCTAGAACCGCGGGAACATGTAACAAATGAAAAGAACCTATTATTGTGTGATTCCTGGTCAGGTCATACAGATCGTACCCTTCTAGATGCAACTTTTCCAAACAAATATGTTATGCTGAAGATATTGCCACCGAACACAACAAAATATTGCCAACCCCTTGATGTTTACTTCTTTCGGCAATATAAGCTCCATATCAGAAGGATTACTGTTTTTCTAAGACTGCAATATTCCAAACCACAAGTGAAGATACATGATCGTTATTTCATCATGAAACTTCACCCTGTGATTTAGAATCAATTTGCTGCACCTACGTATAAGCCTGTGCTGCAATATGCTTGGCGAAAGCCATCTTATGACATTGACATACCAACAGCATCATCTGAAAATGTAATTAGTGTGGCTTTTGATATTGGACTGTGTGAATGCGAAAGTGATTTGGAATGCGATAACGTGGCTTTAGTGAGGTGTGCACATTGTTCTCTTCAACTTTGTTTTAACCACTTCATCGAACCCACACATCTGCACTGTGAAGACTAATGCAAGCACTATTAGGTGTGTGGTACTGCTGTATATGCCTGTTTTGCGCTGTATTAACGTACTTTAGGCAGAGAGATTTTGCCACTGTTGACTGAAAATGTAATGATACACTGTCGTCATTGAATTACATACTATTTTCTTCATATGGTATTGATATCTTGTTACTTTGTTTCTCTCTATTATAATGTTACTCGACGTAAAATGCAACGTTTTGCTTGGAAATGACACACACCACTGTTTTGATTATGATCCAGTGTTATTCTAAGTATGTTTTGGGGCGGTTCCGAGCGTTCGAGGTCAATACAGATCTCTCGTGTGATTCAAAAGTAGACGTGTCATCTTATATAAGTCGCGGTTCCACTAATCTCATTACTATTTTCTAACCGTGAAATAATCACTGGTTTAATATTTTATAATCTGCTTAAAATTTTGTGTCCGTTACTATTGCTGGCATCAAATTCTTGTTTCGTGTTGTACTCGCAGTGGATGATATCAACAAAACCATCGCATGACTGGATGGCGTAACTGAATGATTCGACAAATTCTCTTAGGCTTAAACAAAGTTCGAAAATTTTTGTACTAATTTGGAATGCAATAACATTCGCCTGTTTATATATGATATTGTTTCTTGATTTAGTTTTAAATTTGATTATTCTCATATCAACTTTGGTATTGTTGTTTAGAACAATAATGTCAATTTTATCTTGTTTAATATATACTTTATTTACCTCACTCTAGCGTCAATACTCGAAACATGTGATGATGAGGTTTGTGATACATGTGTCGGCAGCTGTACTGGAGAAAGTTTACGTTCCCTGGCAATTTTACCTGCGGTAGTGTCACACTTCAATTTTACAGAGATACAGGGGCTGCTGACTGGGGGGCAGTGATATGTGAATGAAAGGAGAGAGAAGGTGAAACCTGAGTGCAGGACGCTAAGAGATCCGTCAACTCTAATCTCCGCATCCGACGTAAGAATCACCTCCAACACTATCGTATATCCTCATTCCATTCGCACTGCCGAGAGATTTAGAGATTTAATCAAAGACATTGATACACGTTACAAGTAGCAGCGATGTGGTTAGAAACCACGTATCTCTACCTTTCCTACGCTGCCGAATAAGTACCGATGAGGAAAACTTCTTCCACGACTGGAGCTCAAACCTGTTAGCCAACGTGTTCAGCATCTAACACTTTTCGGTTGGAAACCACATGATTTCCCGAGATCATGCAGACGCATTGAAGGACGGTTTCTCCAGAAATCCATGGCTCAATTGCTTCCCGTACCTCGCCCCCACTATTCCCCCGGTTATAATGACCTCGAAGTCGACATGCTGGAAGAAGAAAAAAGAAAAAAAAAAACTTTTACGATGTTACAATGACACAAGCTAACACGGCGGGCTTGAAATATCTCTCATGGTTTTAATTTTAACATCAAACCCTTCCAGCTTTCCACGCTAGCAATAAATGTAGTGCCGAACTCTTTGATCTTAGCACAATGTGGTGACCGCTTTTCCACCAACGTTGTGCTTGTGTAATGCTGCAAACGTACAGAAAACATGATTTAAAACAATTTATTGAATGCATTACCAAAAACTCAACTGTCGGCTGTAAATTCTGATATCTGAACGGATAAAAGCTTCATTTGACTCAAAGATGCTGCTTGAATTGGTGAATTGGTTTGTCCTTCGGTAGATAGGTTATGCTCTATCGAAACTGTTACTCCATTTCCTTCCATGTTAGGTGGGTAGTAAACTTTGGAGATAAATGAACTCAGTCTACCATTATTTCAATAACCAGTTTTCAACCTCAAATTAAAAATAAATCAGCGATGCTGCATTATTATGTACAGGTGTATAAATTGAAACATTCACATTTCTGTGTCTGGAAGAAAGCATCTGACCATCATACCGACACGGACATGCAAAACTCAAACAACGGAAATACAAAATTTACAAAGAATCGTAACACAATTCCGCGAGGAAGTTTACCAAAAGAAAATCATTTTATTTTTTCCACAAAGAATTACGAAAGGACAAAAAAAAATTGGCTTATTTCTAACTACAGCACTGAAAATATCTTACCTACACATTGTGATGTTAATTTTTTTTTAAATGGCATTTGACCATGTTAGCCATACAGCCAGCTCAATGTGTTTCTCTCTCTTACAATGTATAGATTGCATATCAGTGTGAATATTTTCCCTGTTTTGTAAGGGCGACACAATACGCACACAACATTAAATTAAAACGACCCATGCCCTAGGCCGGGCTGGAACCGGCGACCCCTGCAGCGCGAAACAAGCAAGCACGCTACCCGTACGCTGCCGGGGTTGGCATGTTAAAAATTACAAATTAAATTAATTATATATTTAATCTCCTCATAAGGATAGAATGAATTGGAGCAATGTATGCATGTTTGCTCTTTTCTGGAAAGTTGAAACAAACCGCTGTGTCCTACACATAGAATTTTTTTTAAAAAAAAAGGAAAACTCAGCAATAACTTCAATAACGACGAATGTTATTCCTTTCTTTCAAGAAATCGTCAGAATTAATACGTAAAGAATAATTATGTGTTATACCGTGTATAAGATAAGAGAAATCGGGGCCAGAACCGATTCATTTCTGTACTCATTTTTTCCACGAGCGATTAGGGAGTGGAATAGAAAGGATTTACCGGGCGACTAAACATAAAATCCGACAGGAGTAGCTTTCGATAAAGTACTCCGGCCCCTGATCTGGGTTTTCCATGGTTTTCCCGGATCACTCCACGCGAATGCTAGTATGGATCCTCACAATAGCCCATGGGCGCCTCCTGCCATATCCTTTCCAAACCATTACCTTCCCCGATAGGTGCAATGCACCCTCTGCCACACACTTTTAGGAATCGCGGAGTAATAGTAGTAATAGTATACAGGCGTAAGCGGTTAAAATGGGTGGGGGAGGTGTGGTTTACATTTCCATAGTAGCGTCCCAGGGAGATCAAACGAGGGTGGTTTCTCCTTTCCATTCCCAGTGTGGAAGTGTTCCTATGTACGGACGACTGACGATGTGTGATCAGCGTAATGCGATACTCTTCCCGAAGACACTTGCGGTAGGGGGCTCCTAGGGACCAATCACCATCAACAGTACAAGTATTTTCACTTCACACGCACAGTGCCAGCAGAAAGCGGATCCGCAGAGTTACAGTTAGGACAGCGAAGTTGTAATAAACCAAGATTGTGTTTGCCAGGGATAAGGAGGTGAGAAAAGTTTCTACGGTAGAGATCGTTTCTCAGAATATCGGTTTGGAGAGAGATTTTGCCAGTCAATACAAACCTAGGATGGGTACAGGTGATAATGAGTGATTGGACTAGAGAAAAGTTGCTTGACAAACGACCTTAAAGTTATAGCTAATCTGTTCCCATCTTCTTCCAATCAAAACGGACAAAGTTTGTTGCAAGGTAGGCCTACTGATTGGCATTTTGACTTATTCTGCGGAGAATCAGAAAGTTTTTTCACCGGGACCGGAAGAGATGCCACAAGGTTGTGACGTACGAAAACTTTGCTTTTTGACTGAGAAGTGGCAAAAACAGAATTTTTAGCCGAGACTGGCAGCGAAAATGTCCGCGATCAGATATCTAAATAAATCTAACAGTTGTGTTCTGAAATTTGGTACGATTGCCAGACCTGTGCTTGAGCTCAACGTGACTTTAGTACCATGCTTTAGCCAAACAGGTAGACTATGCATGTTCTATACACTGATGGCGCTTTGAGTCTACCTCGTCGCGGATGCTCTGCTGTGTACTTCTAATTTACTGGTAAATTATCCACAGTCGAACTGGTCACTGAACCTATGTTTTTTCCTTCTTTCTCTCTCGGAACCCAAAGAGAGCCTGTGACTAATATAATTTTGATAACATGTCCATGCTCTTTCAGTTGTTACCTTCACTGAATGTAGCTTCATATTTTAGTTATATAATTGCATTGTGTTTGTTAGGACTCATGTCTCACGCACTTCTGCCAAAGTGATCTCACTAATTCATTGTTATTCTTTTTTTGTTTTGTTTAAGCGCCATAATGCAATATTCTTCCTACAGTTTTGTGAATAAAACTAAGGTTTATGTTTGTGAAGGTAACTAACGCTTTCACTATACACTATCCCGCTCGTTTTCACCAGGTCAAGAATTAATTATCAATAATAATAACGGTAAGGTAATATAGACAACATTAAGCTGGGTATCGACTACGCGCGGCAAATGCCCCAACATTGTATCGTGCGACAGTCACGCCTAAGGGGGCGTACATTAATTACGTGAGTCAGAATTGAGAGGTGGTGGGGGGCGATAAAATCCCACGGTCCATCAAAGGTCAGTAGGGCTAAAAAAAAGGTGTTTCCATAATGACGAAGTCAATCTCATGTTGGGGGAGGGGAGGGATTTCAACCAGATCTCACCAGGGAGGAGGGGGGGGGGTCCAGATTTCATTAAAAAAAAAAAAATCACGCAATTAACGAACGATCCCTTAAAGATACGATGTTGCCGGAATATTCAACTCGAATGTTGCCGCGCGCGAACATGCCACTCTGCGAACCATTATCTAGGTGCGCGCCAAAGGTGCTCCGAGTTGGTTCTTGCGACACAACGACAGTTTGCTACCACTGACAAAAAGTGTCGCTTTTAATACATTTATACGGGGCCAAAGATTCATTGTGGGATAGCAGATGTGCAGATTACCACAACAAAACGCCGTAGCACGATGCATGGAAAGGGACAAGTTGAGCAATGGTCTTAACTATTTCAGATTTTAAAAATAACGTCACCACGTTTCTGGCATCATATAGAAGAAAAAAATCAAGAATAGCTAAAAGTCTTTTTAGGCTTGTACACGACACCAGTTGCTGGAAATCTTGAAATAAGTCTTTCAGTAATTGAAATCGCCTCTCGAAATGGAGTGTTCATTTCTTTAACACTTCACTAAATTAATTATTTTAAAAGCTCGAACTCTGCTGTTGTCATTGTTGCAATCTTTTTGTATCCTCGATGGCTTCATATCTTATGTGTCACACAAGCTTCACACAATACTGCATTTTATTAATACTGTAGTGTTTCAACCCGCACAATGGAAGTTGCAATAGAATAATCACTAATTTCACCGGGAACATCAAGGAAAATGTACATGGTTAACATTTACACTTAGGATAAGATGGGTACTTATCCTTAGTCCAGTAATTAAAGCAAACTACACTTTTACAACAGTTAGTCTTCATAAAGGATTCCAATTATTACAAGACCATCATGGGCGCCATAAATAGTACAAATTCTGATATAAGTAATTAATAAAGTAGATGGTTATAACTGGAGCCAAAAATGTCTGGGGTGTTATTGCATTCAGCCAAAGATATGGCACGACTAGTTAAACACAAAATATCGGCGAGAGCACGAGATCTCTCGCAATACGGTACTGTAAGAAACAGAGTAATGCAGAGACCGCCTGCAACTTGTCCATGTGTGTAGGCTTAGGGTCACTGTTTGGGCGGGGCACACGAATCACAGTTGGTCACGGTATCACGTGAGTCGTCAGAGTAAGTCCGGCGTCCTGCCTCGACTGGGTACAGTGGCGTGGCGGGCACGCGGCTGTCGTAGATTCCAAAGCTTCAACACAACAGCCAGGGATAGGCTTTTTAAGAAAATCTCATTCCATTAACACTGTGGTGGGTCACACTCACTGTAGGCGATGTCGTCATCACGTTCCGGGCGTTGGTCTGTCGCACAACCAAGGTCGTCCTACAAATGTCGTCTCGTGGTCCCAGGCGGAGACGAAGTGATCGTTGTCATTATTGCAGACACCAGTATAGAACATCCGAAACACATGTGTCAATGGCGTGGGTAGTGACACTTTCACTCATTGTCCTCACATTCAAACTCGCAAGCGCGTGAAGCCTTCGACGCTTCTATTATGCCGGGGTATGGTATGAACTGGTCTGCTTACTCGCGCGATCTTACTTGCCGTCTCCATTTATGACTGAATAACAAGAACGGCGTCCTTAGCCATGGCACATACAAATGTGTCTGAGGACTGCTTAGCACAATATACAATTTTATCGTCCTCCAACGCACTTTTTGGTAAAATGTGATGCAATGTGATATAATCAAAGCGGCAGCTGCTCATGCGCGTGAAGCCGCCCATATGTCAAAATGGCTTGCGCGGCAAATAATAGTTTTGTCGCACTCGAATATGGATCAGGTGGCAGCCGGGCATAATCGGTACGCTGGTTTACACTACCCCTCTGGCCAAGTCCTGAATAATGACTATTCCTTCCACCACCGTAGCTAACCCTGAGTCGAGTACCAGACGCCGTTGTAGTGTCTCAGTAATTTCGACCAATGAAGCAGATATTCGGACCTTTATCTACAGCAAAAAATATGGATGTACGCTTATCAAATCTGAGGACATTTGCCCTGATCTTATAACATGAAACGGAAGAAACAGAAAACGTGTGCTCTTTGTATGGATTTGTAATAAGGGGAAAATATTTCAAGCGTTTCATGTTGGTTAATATTACTGGAAGACTATAGAATCATTAAATGAACGACCCGTCGCATAAACAAACGAAAACTTACTAGTTGGTGGCATCGGTGATCGTTGAGTCACACAATATCGCAGCGTCCTCTCTACGTCTGCAGTGATGTGGACCGTTACCATAAGGCGTCTAGGCATGTTGCTGAGAGCACCAATATAAGCGTGCTCATTTGATGTGAATCATAAATACCTATCTGCTGAGCTTACCCGAGAATAATATATCGATGCCCTGATTCCCAAACTACACTGAAAGTGTTCTTTTCAAACCTGACCAAAGTTTTATCCAACCGCTGTAATAGGAATGTTTACTTTCAGCTATGGCAGAAAATCACGTTTTTTATTTATCATTGCCCCCACTGCTGTAAACAGTTCTCCGAAGGCAGCCTGCCAACTACGACCCAGGAATGAACGCTATGTGAGGTAAGTCATTAGCAACACATGCCTTATTTTCATGGTCTCTATGCAAGTATAAGAATATTTTTACGCATATTTCATAAACATCTTTCTCGTTTTAACACATTAAGATAGATGTTTGAGCTATCACTTATTTCCTGAAGTAGTTACCCTTATATATACAAAAAAAATTTCTCTGCAATTTTCTTTCAAGTAGCGGCGGCCCAGTTTAACCTCTAGAGCAGTGTTTCCCAACCTTTTTTGGGTCATGTCCCACATTTAACATTTTTTTTGCCCCCATACATAATTTTTAATAAAAAATTATTTGTTATTAAAGAAACTCATATAGGATGGTTTTTGAAAACACTTTAATTTTGTCATAAAACACAGTAAGTAAAATTAAAAAAACATATAATGAAATACTAAAATTCAAATTCAAAAGATTTTTAATTAAGATTTATTATGGAAATTTAGTGTGATCCTTTTAAGAATTTGTTTTTTTTGCTATATTTTGTATCTATATCTAGCATTGCATTTAAATAACCCGAAGAGAAAGCGGTAAAGTCGTATCAAGTCAATTCCTAAATTGCCCCCCTAAAAAAACCAAATTGCCCCCCTGTGGGGCGTGGGCCCCACGTTGGGAAACACTGCTCTAGAGTCTAGATGCTAGGACAACATGTAAAGGAAAAATAAAGACAGGAAAATAAGCAGATACAGTTAAGCCATGCCTTTGTGTATTATTCAAACCTGATATTTATTTATTTTTCACTAAATTTTACGTTAAACTGTGTTAAAAATCTGTTCATTTCTTCGAAGATGGAGTTTATAATTAGAAAATCAACAGTCAAACCAGCTAGGGAATAGCTAACAAGTAAAACAAAATTTTACGTATGTATTACTGACTTTGCATTTCCAGTTTATAGAGCAAAATTATAGTTCTTTGTCATAACAGATTTCGCAACTGTAGGCGGTCATTATGAAGGATGTTATTCCCTGTATAAAACTGCCTGTAAAATTTGAATGGGGTTGTTCCCATTTACCTTCCGCAGTGTGTTTAGTGTTATTGTTATTGCGTGTATGGACGATTGTTCTGAGTGTGTGTTAATTTTAGTATGTTGTTCGTGTTGTGTATAACATATGGAGAAGGAAGAAGGGACAGCCCAGCCCACCCTGTCCTAATTATCCGAATAAATTAATAACTACTCTTCCGAGGGACAAGAAGGGCCGCTATACCTTGTTCACTTCGAACTGGCGTCTCAAGGTCATGTTCTCCTCACCTCGCCTGTCCCCCCTTCCTGAACGCTGTGTCGAGGCACGTGAGTGGTAAATTTCCCCTTCAGCGGAGTGGGGATAGGGCAGATTGACTGAACGCTCTGTAGGTTTTTACGTTTCCATCCGACTAACTTGGCTAAGGAGGCAAGCAATACGTATAAAGTATCTTAATGACGTGTACAGACTATTTAAATGTGACCCTTTCAGTTATATAAGAAAGAGGGAAAACTGTAATGGTCGTTGATAACTACATATCTCATCTTAAAAACGATAGAATTGGTTATCCTACACGTTCTGCTTTCAGATCTGTGATGTATATATTAGTTTCAAGCAAAGATCCATTTAGAGTTAATAACAAATCAATTCTTAGAGCGGATTACATAATTTTTGATACCGACTTTCAGTACTCAGTAAGAAGTTAACGATAGCCCGCAGAGGTCAAATAATAGATGAAGTAATAATTTCGTAGTAAATGAAGACAGAAGTGATGATAACTATATCACTGAAACTTAATTCAGTGACAAGAATTCCGAGGCCATCCACCACTTATCTACATCTTGGCAAAACACGTATTTTCATCTGGTACTAAATGTTTACAGAAAAGAATTTCTGATGTTTGTGAAGTGTATTTATTAGTGTTGGTATAAGTACGAAATCTATACGAAAAACAAAAAAACAGTTTTTTCCCCCACTGGAAAATATGATTGAACATGAATACAGTATATATTGGGCCCAGTTATATTGTACTGCCAACTATAAGCTGCCGTTTTCAGTCTATATGTGTTATTATAATTACTTTTTTATTGTGTGTACCTGTCAGTTAAATAACCGTTTTATAAAGAATGTCGTTAAGGTGCACTTGTACCTGATTGACCCGAATTCCAATTACCCGCCTTTATATATATATATATATATATATATATAAAAATACAATATAGCACCTGGAGCTTAAACTCAAATAATATAATATTGCGCAGAAAGTCTATCCGATGGAAGTCAGAAAAAAAAACAACGAAACATGGAAGCTTTCTGGCGTAATTAACATTACACAGTAAGCTGTGCAGGAGGTGAGAGTTGCGTTAATCCCCGCCAAGACATGTATTCGAACTGAGGATTTTTCGTTCCCCAATTAGACAGCTCAACCACTGAGCCACCATACTGTTAACATTAGCATGTTGGAGAAGCGAACTCATAAGATTTTACCAATCCAAAAATCGCGCAACGCCCCTAAAGAAATTTTCACTTCAAAACTAAACTTCTAACCGAGAGTTGGCCATATCTTCCAGAAGGCGATGTACTCGTATCAAGCTATTGTGTCAGAGGCAGGAAGGCTAATTCCTTTCCTCAGGGGACTACAGTTTAACATGAAATCAGAACCACGGAACCTTCCGGCGTAGCTCATATAATGAAACACAACTCCTACAATTTCCTGCTCACCACGGGATTTTTAGCCGCGACCGGAGAGAGAAACTTACGGAAGTAAGTGTCTTAACCGCTGAGCTAGCAGACCGCCTTGTTTTGAAGAGTACGTGTGCTAAGTACTAACAAAATCGGATAAAAACTAATTAAAGTGAGGGGGGGGGGAGGGGAAGGAAGGAGGAGAATGTTTAGAGTTTTGTAAATCAAACGTAAACAGTATTTTTTCTATTTCCTTTAAAGTATACGTGTTTGTATGATGAATATTGGCTAAAAAATAAAATCTATACTTTCACTGCTGTACAAGAGTAACACGTCATACAGATATACCGCTATTACAGCATGTTGGTGACACAAACTCGTAAGATGTTACCCCTCCAAAAAGGGTCCAACGTGCGTATCATACGCGCTACACGCCATAGAATGTCGGTGACGGGAATTCGCGAACTCATACAGGTAGATTTACCCCAGTTCAAACATCTCCTAACGCTCCTGTAGAAGTCTTCACTTCAAAAATATCTCCATTATGTAACAGTTATATTTAACAGAGTATGTTTACATTCCATATTTTCTGCATCGGAAACGGTTAACACTATTGAAGAAACCGTATGGCATAACACACGAGGGGGATGGCAGGGAGGGTTTTCAAAGTCCTGTATCTACCAGAGAGAGTGATTGAGGAGGTGTGCTAGGAAAGTGAGGAAACTGGGGTACCAAACCTTGGGTAGATCTTTGTTTGGAAATGTTGGAATAGTATGATGGGTTCGAGGATGTGCAGAGGAGGGCAGCATAAATTGTTTGCGTGAAGTGCTATAATAGAGAAGCTGGGTTCGGAGTCAAGAGAGTTCTGGACATGTAGAAGGAAGAGAGTAATGAAGAACCTTGATTGGATACTGAAAGAAAAATTAGGAGTAGTAAATCGAAGGGAAGAGGTGACTGTGATCATCAACTAGCTATTGGTTTCAGAAATAATAAAGTCATTTCCATATAAAAAAAAATGATGATAATAGAGGAGTATCCCTATTGCAACTTACTTACAAAGTATTCTAAAAAATCTTGCTGAACATGGTAGAGACAACACTTGTGGTGGGTTCCTTAGTGGGCAAACTTCGTTACAATTATCTTTCAGACTTTTATGATTAATAATTGTGGATTTTTAATTTTAATTTTTATGAAGGAGTGAAAATTTATTAATTTTGCAAGAATCTCGACGTTAGTTGGAATTTAGGAAAAATTGTCACAATATGACATTTATTTTCTTATCACTGGCGATTAGAAGTCTGAGCGAATTTACCGTTAACATTAACACAAATTGGCAAAATCATAAAAGCAACGCTCAGAGGTACAATTAGCCGTCATGAACAAGCAAACAATTATATATTTACTTTTAAATATATCTCAGAATCAAAATGCAAGAAATAATGACAATTGGAAACAATGAAAAATATAAGTTATGATGACCTCAGACAAAGGTATCATAATACTGTGACTTTACAGTTAAAAAGAAAATCATGGGCGCCACGAATGAACAATATATCATTCGAGAATAACTAGTTCTGGCAAATTATGCCACTAGCTCAGGTGTTTTTACAATTACAAAGTGAGAACATGGATCTATCCTCTCAAAGTCGTTTAAGGGTTCTGTTTCACGGAATGCAGAATCAGATGGCTTGGTCGTAATAAGTTACCATTGTAGTTCTGCGTCTGATGTCTGCGGTGACCGGAGATGACCCACGGTATGTGAGATTATCTCACACGGCGGCTACAGACACGTCCTGTCTGTTAATGCGCATCATCGCATTACTGGCGGTGTCGCCGTGATAAGCCTGCTCCAGCAAGGCAAGCCGACAGCCAGAAATCGTACAACGGCAGTTGGCGAGAGAAGCCAACTTTCCAAGTCCACCTCAGACTAGACTCGCATAGAATCGAATGTAGAATTTCCAGCTCCTCGCTCTTCGGTCCACGAACAAAACTTCTCGCTCCGCCCCTTGTAGTCTCGAAGCTCACATATAACAGAAATTCCCAGGATTTTAAGTTATACGCTCATTTGGATTGGATCTTCAGGTCGGCACCTAATGTCACGTGATATCCCCGATATCTGATTTGTCCCGCTCATATCACAGAGGTCGGACAAATTCGGCTAAGATCGCCGGGGTGAGAGCACATTCGGGTGTCGGGTGGTAGGCATTTCCCGTCAGGGGAGTGACCCTGTTGACCACCCATCCACAGGGAGCAGAATGTGTGGTCCGGCAAAACCCCAGATCCGCGACGTCCTGTCGCCATGGTTCGGGAAGACCACGATTAGCTTCAAGCCTACGCAGCTCAATAACTCTTTAATATTCGCTTTACCAAGATACACTGTATGTTCACCATTTCATTACAGTCCTCATATCTTGGAATCTTGCGTACTTTATAAAATTACAACAAAAAATCTATTTAGGTGGTCGCACAAGATTTATGTAAATTACTCCAACATTATGACATATATAATAAAAAATGCACCTTGTAACGTGGCGACAGTGCGTCATGTTACACAGTTAACATGCAATTTGGCGAATATCGGGGTGGATTTTTAATAGGCAGATCTTGCTCAGAGCAAATATTTAATGTAAAATCTATAATTCCTCATCGAATACTAAATTCCAAGGTTTATAGATTTTTAAAAGGTTTTTTGTCTCTGTTGATTGGGAAACCTTATATAAAACAATTCGTGAGTTTGGAGTAAAATCTAAATTGGCAAATTTAATACTGGAAACATTTACAGATACAGTTTTAAAAGTAAAATTTATAAGCGAAATATCAAAGCCTATTAAGATAAATACAGGTGTCCGGCAAGTTGACGGTTTGTCATGCATTCCGTTCAACTGTTTGCTGGAGAAAATTGTAAGAATTTGGCATGAAAAATTTAAAGAACACAAAATTTCACCAAAAACTTTGGGGAGGGAAAATAAAGTTTTCGAAACTAATTGCCTGGCATTTGTGGAAAATTCAGCTGTTTTTTATAAGAGTCTTGCAAATTCGGAAACACAAATCAATCTCTCAAAAAAGGTTTGAGACTTTTCGTAGAAGAAACCAAATTTATTACAAACATTAAAAATGCTATAAAATATTTAAGGACAGATATTTGAGGTATAAGGAAAGTAAAGAAATTCAGATATCTGTGGTAAATATTTCAAGAAAATGGTTTACATAAACATAAGGATATACAAAATAGAAAGAGTGCGTGGTATTACTACAACTTTTATAAACAAATGTGCTTATCTAAAAATCTTAAAATAAGGCACTTATTATACTTCAGTCGAGAAACCGGAATGACCATATGCGAGTGAATGAGCAGTAGATAGATAGATAGTATTGAACTACAGATTAAATAAATTAGATTAGTAGAAAGAAGAATCACGAGAAAAATGTTGGGTGCAATGAAAACAGCAGAAGTATGGGAATTAAAAAGTGATAAGGAAATATACCAAAATTAGAAATTATAACAGCAACAATAAGCAAAAGGGGATCACTGTTGTTTTTTTTGGGGGGGGGGGGGGGGACATGTCTATAGAATGGATGATAACAATTTAACAAAAAAGATATTCCACTACATTTTGGAGTAACAATCAACAAGAAGAGGTGAAGAAAGATACTATGGAATGATAGAAGAGGAGTCACTTACTTTATTATAATTTCAATAAATATTTGATATTAAATTTTTTTGAATTTATTATTTAAGTTTTATTACTTTCTAATATAATAAAAGTTTTATTTTAAATATTTCTATACATTATAAGTAAGATTCTTACTTAATGTCCGGTATGCAGTAATTTGAGTTAATTATCAAGTGATCTTGGAATTAACATTAGCATTGGCAAATTTTGTGCCAGCAGCCACGGTTATACAATAAATGCATTTTAAAATTATTGGTTGATAGTTATTTAAATTTATGAATATAATTATATTATTTTAAAGAGGAATTTTAATTTTATTTATTTTCTATTAATGAGGCTATGAAATTTAAATTATAAACTAGGATTATATACCCTATTATTTTAAACGTTAATTATTCTACTAGAGTAGTATTAGTTATGTATGTTCTTAAAACTCAAAGAATTTGGTGGTATTTTATCTATTTAGAGGAACCTGTCCTGTAATCGGTATTACAAGGGTTTTGATACTTTATTTATTGGTTTGTCCGTTATAAGAATATTTTATTAGATTTTGAATTTTCCGTTATTTTAATTGAAATATATTTCAGGTCAGGAGACAGCTTATGATATAGAAGAGATGAGTTACAATAAATTTATTTATATGACTAATATTGTTTAATCTTTATTTGAAGGTGGATTTAAAAGTAATATTAATAATTTTATTAATATGATTTGAACTCTAAAATATGTACACATCAACCGTCGCTCTGATTATTATAGATGAGATAAGTCGTTACACAGTAGGTGTACTGGAAAGGGCCCGATCAGATGTGATCTGAACAGAGAAGGAACAAAAACATTGAAATGATGAAGAAATACTGGATTGAACGGAATAAAACATAACAACAAAGGATGATGAATTGAAGCTAGCACAAGGTCCCAGAAAACCTGATCGGAAAGAAGAAGAAGAAAGTCGGATATGATTTTTTTTGTTTTGTTTTTTTGGTATCTGTTTTTTAGGTTTTTTTTTTTAGGTTTTTTTTTCTAAGAGAATCATGGTCTGGAATAAACTATGAATCATGATCTTATCTAAGCAGGGAAAGTAGTTAAAGTAAAAATTTTGTGTCATGGGGAAGTAGATAAGTGGGAAATTGCCACCGATGTAAGAACTGGCTTCGGTGCATTGTGCTTTCGCTAATATTCCATAAAACAAGTCCTGCAAGACTTTAGCTAATATTTTATTTCCACAAGCTTGCCACCGGGGCAGACTAAGTGAAGGCCACTGCGGGTGAGCATTGCATCAGAGTAAGTTGAGGGAAGAGTCACGATCACGGCAACACTTCCTGTGGACACGCAGTGTTTAAATTTAGCTCGCAAGGTCACTACCAATGTTGCGTGCTAACTGTTCAGTTCCTTTGTTACGGAAGTCTAAAAAAGAAGTTTTTCCTTGTTGCGTACAATTAATAAACTCTACATGAAATGCTGGGAATTGAATACAGCAATGTTGTTACATTGTAATACCTGTATTACTACAGTGTTGCGTTCAAACGCTATCTGTAATTATACAGAGCGGATTATATGCATTTGCATTTTTAGCCTATTTTCACCAGTTGTTGCATATTTTACGTAAAACCAAGTGATGATGCATATCTTCGCTATATTTAAAATATTTTTTCGGTAGTACACCTAGTTCATAAATAAAAAATCTTACGTTGTAGCCGGTAAAACCTACTAGCAGCACAGCTCTTAGTCTAAGACGAATCGCTGAAAAAACACGACCCACGTTTGAGAATCAACAAAGAAAGTGTTTCGTAACAATGCCTGTACAAAACTGCCAAAAGTGTCTCTACCTCCGGAACCAGTGATAACTCGATGGGTGACGTGGGTTGAAGCTGTACTGTTTTACAATAAACATTTCGAGTCCATTAAAGGAGTAGTAAATGACTTTGATAGTGGAGACGCTATGACAGTTTGTCAGTACAAGGAAGCATTTAACGATTCTAGTATTAAAACCACAGCTGTGATTAGCATTCGACTTTACTATATGTCTACGAGTATTAAAAAGCATGAAACTCAATCTGTTCAGTTAATGACTAAAATCCGCATTACCAGAGGTATTCCTGTGTTAACGTAAAGTGAAGTTTGGAAATATTTGGAACAGTAACCCAGGTTTTGGACGTTTGTGTCAAATTGATAGTTTTAGTAATAGGACTTGTGAACTTTTTTCCAGAAACAATGACTGCTAACATAGCACTAAAATTCAAATACTGCCCAGTTCCATCAGTGAATGTGGAACGGTCCATATCCGCTTAAAAATATATCGAGAGATCGAAGAAACAATCTTACTAATTAATATTTGGATCAGTGCCCGACTGTTTACATTACAAAAGTACTAAAAAAGTTAATTAATTGTTAATTATCGAATTTAGAAATATTTTATTCAACTACTTACAAATTGCATGCTGTTTTTGAAATAAAAAATATAAAAATTAATATTTTTACATTACATAATGTTGCATATTTTGACACTTTTGATGCATATTTGCATGCATATTTCTAGCTTTTTTGTTGCATATAATCCGGTTAATAGTGATTATATAAGACACGTAAAAAATAGCATCAATAGGAATAACCAGTTAGATTTAAATTAGTTTTTTTAATAAATAAAACTGGATTTACACTGTGGTATGTTACGTGCTAGAACACTTGGAAAAATCGATTTTGAAACAACGAAATTTCGAATTCAGGTCCATAGGTACAGCTCGGCAGTAATAGACAATGTATATAGTCTTTTTTTTTTCAATCGTAGCTGTACGACAGCTAAATCAACAGTGTCTTGAAATGATTGTCGACCCGTCTCCTTGGGTAAGGTCATTGGAAACGGAGTTTGCTGATTGAAAAGTTAATTATAAGTTTATTAAACAAATAACAAAATGTTACGAGCGAAATTTGTTAACAGCCTCTTCTTCACATGAAACAGAAATAAATATTTAACGTATTTGAGGATGAATACAAAATTTCTTAAATTTAAATGGCTCAGTATTTCTAAGGTATTAACGCGTTCGGAACAAAATAATTGGTCAATTCTTCATTAATACAAGAATGAAGTGTCGATAACGAATGAGTAATATGTCTTAGGGTAAAAATGGCAGGTAGAACTGGCGAGGAAAGCAAACCTGCAACCAATAACTATGGAAAATTCGCTTTACGTGGTGCAAGCTATGAACGAAGAAAAAGAAACTAGTAAATAAATATATTTTTTCTTATGGCTTTACGCCTCGTCGACGTCGAGATCATTAGAGGCGAGAAAGAACTGATGGCAAACAACGGAAAGGAATTCGGCCATAGTCTTTTAAAAGAACCATCCCGGTACTCGCCTAGAGCGATTTAAGAGAAGCAAATCTGGATGGCCGGATGGGAATTCGACCCGCGTCCTACCGAATGCGTTACCGCTCACCCCCCACGCTCGATTTGGTAAATAAACAATGATGTAGTAAGACTTCTTAAATCAGGATCTTATGAAGAAATTCTAATCATAATAAGTAAGAATGAAGATTTAGATGAAAAGATAAAGGCTTGAACAGTATAGTGGAGCAGGAATTAAGTAAAATATTCGAATAAAAATTTGGAAGAAACCAAATTATTCAAGGGAGGTTACAGGCTTCTTCAAAAGCGAAATTTTCTGGTGTCAACAATGATATAGTAATTTTTTGTAGTTGTATGTACTGACATTAACACCTTCTGAATTTTTTTTTCCGCTTCGTCGTTCAGAACTTGACCTTTATGAGGGAACTGGCGCAGCAATCATCACCTGAAGTGATTTCGTGAAACCTCGCAAAACCAAAATATGAATACCTCATTATTTACGAGAAAAGAGATAGCATGATAATAACAGAAACTTGTTAATCACGGCATTTAGTTTCATCATTGTTTGCAATTAAGCTTATGGAAACAGCAAATATCTCTTCCACAACTCTGCAACTCTGGGACCGTGCACAAACTACGTGGCTCGGTCCAGGGGGGGGGGGGGTGTTGGCTGGAAGGCTACACTAGGCTACGTGGGGGGAGGGGGGTTTCCGAGCCAGGCCACCTAGCTTTCCTTTCATAACATTTTTCGCAGTTAAAATGAGGAATAGAACTCACAACAGCATGTGAATATTTATTTCCATCAGTTAATTATCTCCGTATGTAATTTACAATAGTCTGACAATAAATAACAGTACAAAATGTCTTCTGGAATCAACATGGAAAAAAAGCTACGTGCTACGCGGGGGGGGGGGGGGAAGGGTAGAGGCAAAAGCCACGATGGGCCACGGGGGGGGCGGGGAGGGGGGTTCACAGGAGGCCAAAATGGAGCTACGTGGTTTATGTACGCTCCCTCTGTCGACTGTAAAATCTTTAAAGAAGGAAGGTCAGAATGGAATAACTATCGATGACGTGAAATATGATTTGCCATGTACTAGGAAAAAATAAATAAAAAAAAATAACGAATACTACTGATGTATTATTTTGAAGTGGTAGGGCACTTGATTCTGACTTTAACTACCTGTTTTATACCCCCACCATCCCGTGCTGCTCGAAGAGTTGCGATAGCTCTGCTGCAAGCCATTTGTTTCCGCCATGCTAGCAACCCAGCTAAGACCATTCGTAGGTTGTTTATTATATAAATGATCCTACTTGCTTGTCACCATGAAGTTACGAGAAAGATTGCGGTATCAAATTATCCTAAGTTATCGTGCACAGTGATGCTGCAGTCTTTTATTACAAAGATATCCGCTCATGTCGAACTCAAAATGGGCGTGACTTCAGTGGGTAGGGCCAATAATGCTGATACCACACCCCAGTTAAATGGTCTACAAGTACTGCACAGTTCAAATCCTAACAGATACGACTAAACCGGAACTTCTCCAACTGTAAGAGTAATTTCAAAACAGTTTTTAGGTTGTAAGACTGGAGAGGCAGAATATGATAACCGTGGCGGCGTAGTTTGATGATGGATTCTTATGAACCTCAGCGAGACAAATAAAAAATAAACTAGACGACCCGTGCGATAATTTCGCGAATAAAATGCGATGAATAGTGAGGTTGAATATAATGTCACCAAGTTCAGTCATTACTCTTCATACTCCTACTTCATTTATCGATTTTGGTTTGAAATCCAGGGAGATAAATGGCTCGAAACACAAAAAACGTATTTTAGAAATATTGAAATATTTGCGCTTTATGGGTCGAATTACGAAAAATTCCTTTCTTAGAATATAATTTTACCACGGCGGAAACCTTAGTCTTTAATACGATATGTCATTTATCTATATCGATTAGATATCAAGGTAAATATAAGGCTCGTGACACAAAAATACGTTGTAGAACAATTTATACTTTTTCCCTTTAATAGTTGAATTCCAAACACTTCTTTCTTAAAATATGATGTCAGCAAAGCTGAGACATTATTCCTCAAAATCGTACTTGATTTATCGATTTTGGATAGATATCAAGGGAGATAAGTGGCTCAAGATACAAAAAACGCATTTTAGAAAAAGTGACATTTTTGCCCTATAAGGGTCGAATTACGAAAAATTCCTTTCTTAAAATATAATGTTACCATGTTGGAGACCTTATTCTTTAATATGATACCTCATTTATCTATATCGGTTAGATATCAAGGGAGATAAATCGCCCGTGACACAAAAATCGGTAATAGAAAAATTTATACTTTTTTCCTTTAAAGGTTGAATTCCAAAAACATTCTTTCTTAAAATATGATGTCACAAAACTGAGACATTACTCCTCATAATCCTACCTCATTTATCGATTTTGGTTAGATATCCAGGGAAATAAATGGCTCGAGATACAAAAAACGCATTTTAGAAAAATTGACATTTTTGCCTTTTAAGGGTCGAATTACGAAAAATTACTTTCTTAAAATATAATGTTACCATGGTGGAGACCTTATTCTTTAATATGATACCTCATTTATCTATATCGGATAGATATTAAGGGAGATAAATCGCTCGTGACACAAAAATGCGTTATAGAAAAATTTATACTTTTTCCTTTTAAGGGTTGAATTCCAAACACATTCTTTCTTAAAATATGATGTCACAAAGGTGAGACAATACTCCTCATAATCCTACTTCATTTATCGATTTTGGTTAGATATCCAGGGAGATAAATGGCTCGAGATACAAAAAACGTATTTTAGAAAAAGTGACATTTTTGCCCTATAAGGGTCGAATTACGAAAAATTCCTTTCTTAAAATATAATGTTACCATGGCGGAGACCTTATTCTTTAATATGATACCTCATTTATCTATATCGGTTAGATATTAAGGGAGATAAATCGCTCGTGACACAAAAATGCATTGCAAAAATATTGATACTTTTGCCCTTTAAGGGTCGAATTCCGAAAACTTGCTGGCTTAATATATGACGTCACTAAAGCGGAGATCTTAATCTTTAAAACGATACTTCATAAAACGGTTTCAGATAGGTATCCAGGGAGATAACTGACTCGTAACACAGAAAACAGCATTTTAGAAAAATTTACATTTTTGCCCTTTAAGGGTCGAATTCCGAAAACTTTCTTGCTTAAAATACGATTTAACCAAAGTGGAGACCATAAGCTTTAAAATGACACCTCATTCATTGATTTCGGTTGAGTATGAAGGAAGATATAGGCTTGTGACAAAAAAATACCTTATAGAAATAATATATATGATAATAAAATATTTTGATATCTATGTTAGTTCTCGAGATATTTTATCTCTAAAATGATGTGGTTTATTGATATGTGCCCTGGACCAAAAGAAAAAATTCTTCAATGGCCTAATTTAACGATGATTCTTACATAATTCGGTGAAACAAATCGATTTTTTTTTCATATATATCTCGCTTAGTTATCGATATATAGTATCTCAAAACTGTTGTAGTTAGGTTAAGATGCAGACTTGATCAGAAAAAAATTCGCCAACGCTACAAGGAACTACACGCTGGACACGCAGAGAAAGGTGTTTTGTTTTCTTCCTGGCGGTTGTAGTTAGGTTGAAATACGTCCTGGATCAGGAAAAAAAGTCACCAAAAGCACAAGGAACTATGCATATAACTGATTTTTTACTTTCGATATGTCGACAACTAAGCGTGATATTAAAAATTTTATTATTTACTTTCGATTTGTCCCGAGAAGTTACATCAGAATTCATCATCAAACTGCGGCACCACTGTTATGATTAGGGTTCGGATCTTTAGGACAAGTCGTATTTTTTTCCTGCCTTCCTTTTTAGCTGTAATGCTGAGCAAAACAAATTTAGATGTATTTTATATAGCGTATAAATGCATATTCAGGCCATTTTTCTAGTTTGGGTCGTATTAAGATAATATTTATGGTCATTTTTTAAGGAAAATCTGGTAATTTTTAATAATACCGGGAATTTACTAGAAGTTATGGATGAGAAAAAATTAAGAACATTATTCATGAACTGTACTCCTATTATACATTGGAGGAAAAACCAAACTAACTGTCACTGAATTGCTCAGAATTAACCAGTCAGGAGTTAAGGTTATACATTATTCTCACTCTCTAAACGTTAATGTTCCGCCCGCCTTTTAACCTCGATAATGCAGCAGCATGCCTGTGCCGATCCGCGTCAATCAATTGCGCAATGAAAAACTTTTGAAAATAATCCTTAGTCTGTGTTAAATCTGCAGTGGATCAGTGAGTACCGACATGCCGAAAACAAAATTTACTGAAAGTGCGAAGTTACAGAAGGGAATTTGGAGATGAATATTTTAGTACAGACGAAACAGTTATTTTCTGTGAATTATGTGAAATTAAAGTGACTTCAAGAAAGCGATTTAAAATTTAATTTCCCAATGGTGCAATGAGTGCACGGAAGCAATTTATGCTGTCTACATGAAGGCAACACTACTAGATAAATAAATTATGTAGAATTGAGCATGTTTTGATGTATAGTAAATTTAAATGTTTGGTCATATTTTGTAATTTAAGGTCATATTTACCTGCATATTTCTATATTTTTTGGTCACAAAGATCCGAACCCCAGTTATGATAGTACTGCCGAATGTCGCAACAGCATTTAACAAGAGCAGTACGCCAAAGCATCAGGAGCGTCATGTTACCCCCCTCTAAGGTTATTGGTTACATTTGAATTAAGGTCAATAAGCTGTAGGTATATAGACTCAGCACAAGTATTAATTTCATCAACGTATGTGTCTAACAATCTTAATTATGCTTGATCATGTACGAATAGTGCTGGAAAAGAGAAACCCATGGCAGAAAAGTGATATTCTTACAAAACGAACGAGATTGGGTTCCACATTTTCAAAGAACGCACATTTAAACGACATAGTTAAAAGAAAATTTACTAGGGAAATGGAGGAAGGCATTATTTGTTCTAAACAGCGTAATTCTAACTAGGGAAACATATTTCTGTGGTTTCTACGTTAGTGACAAGGACAAATCTTATGACTGTTGATATCGTCTTGGAAAACTGGCAATAAAATAGCACAATTCATTTACCTGCGGTGGAGAAATTTATTACGGGGAAGGGTATCTAGCAGCATAATACTCGTAAATATGCTTAATAAATTCAGTACAAACATAACGTGAAATATTTTTATTTGTAGAGTGGAGAGGTTGCAGATAACGAAAGATAAAGAAACATCTCAAGTAGGTCCCGTGAAAATAATGGGTACGATAGCCGGATGATACACCATGCTCTGAGCAGCAAGAACATGTACAAAAACGATAAGCAATGAAAAGAAAAAGAACAGAAGAAGGCCTTATATGATGGGAGGTAGTGAGAAGATGTATAAAGTGCTGAGCAAGATCATTGTTTAGTATACCTTCGGCAGTGAGAATGAGGCGAGAGGCATTTTACAGGTAAGATCAGCGAAGGATCGTTACAAGTGGAGTATAAAAGATTCCCAGTGATTGTGGTCAATTGCATGTTGGTGAGGCATTCCGAGCGGTCACCGTTATACTGAAATAACATTTTCTGATGCGAAACTCTAGCAAACAAACAAATTAGCACTGTCGGAGCACCATGTAGAAAGGCAGAGAATTCAATGGGTAAGGACTAAACTCATACGATAGCCGAAAGATTTTTTAGAACGCAAAATTAGGGACTCCGTACATACTTTTAAAAGTCCAAAAACTTTGAATTGTTTGCTCATAGGCAACAACCGGACCGTTCTGTCACAGAGCTTAAACGTCGATTACACCGTCTCTAGAACAGAGGGCACTCTGCTGCCGGAAAAGCAATAAACTCTCTGCTGGAAAATCAAATCAGTCTGCCTAGTGTACTGCAAAACGACGAACGGGATGTAACGACCCGTTCGCAGCAGGTACCTTAACCTAAAGCAGCCAAGATTAAGTCGAAACGTTGCCAGCACAAGTAATTGCAATTTTGCATACGATGAACCGCATGATCTGGATCAACAGATATCACGAAAGAAATACCTCAGGATATAACAAAGCAAAAACACAGAACGGAATTCGATTAACAATTCGGAGGGTAGACAATATGGAAATAAAAGTCGATTTGTAACACCACAACCTGGTAATTCCAAGGAACTGGGGGTTATTCTGTTAGGTAGTCACAATATTTACACAACTAATAATCTACTAGGATGACATGAATTGTACAGGAAGTTTAACAAATACGACCGCTAAAGATCGAAATGTCTCAGTGCAGCAATAGCTTTCATCAATTTATGTGCTGCTGTTTTGTCTTCTGTGCCATATACAGAGTCATGTGGTCCAGTACATGCAAACGAGTTTTATATAAAAATCATTCTTTAATTTAATTCTAGCTACTAGATAACGATAGACAATGTGGCCGTCGAATCTAGCTTGGAAAGAGAGTGTTTAATAACAAATCAGTTGTTACCATAATCGTAGGTCGTTATGGTATAGTGTCATTCAAACATTGGGTCAGCTCCTAATCTTATTAATCGGCGGAGATTATAGCCCGTTCAGTTAACAGAGCTGGCTCAAGGTCATTCTATCCCCACTCCGCTAACCTTAAGGGCCCCATACACACAGCAACTTGTTATCCAATCATGTCTCCCAACATGGTTGACCAACACAAGAACAAGTTGGACAACACTGTTGCCCGACATCAGTAGAGAGAGAACCAGCATACATAGAACAAGGTGTTTACTTATACCAGTAATGTTGGAACTAGAAGAAATAGCCTTATGTACAATTATCATTGCTGCCAGCAAGGAAAATGAGAGGGGAAAAGTGAAAAAGAAAAATTTGCGCAAAAAAGTGGCTCCAAAATCTCCCCAAATTTTCACACACAAATTTGCTGTCGGAGCTCAAAGTAACTACACCGGAAGATTACAAAAATATTCTTAGGATGAACGATACTATTTATCAAGAGCTTCTGGAAATGATTACGCCTGTAATTAAGAAAGAAGACACCAGAATGAGGGATACAATATCGGTAAATGAACGTCTCTCCACTACATTGAGATTTCCAGCTACAGGCCAGTCCTTTGAAGATTTGAAGTTCCTGACAGCTATTGCACCTCAAACAATTGGGAAAATTGTTATAGGAACCTCCGAAGCAGTAATTTGTGCGCTGATCAGAAAAAGAATTATCAAGGTAAAAATATTTCTAAACCATCTTTATGGTTCCATGTAGAAATGTGCAAGATATTAAAATAATTTATTTGTAATATTATTTTTCCTTTTTTTTTAGCTGCCCCGAAGTCAAGAAGAGTGGAAGGAGATCTCTAATACTTTTGAAAAGAAGTGGAACTTTCCGCATGGCATTGGGGCTATATAGATGGGAAATATTTTCATGTATGAAAAACCCACTGGCTCAGGTTCATATTATTTTAACTACAAGAAAACGTACAGCATTGCTCTGCTCGCAATAGCAAATGCCAATTATGAATTTATAATGGTAGAGGTTGGAGCAGATGGAAGAGTATCAGATGGTGGAGTTTTATCAAACAGCAAATTTTATTCGAAGTATAAAGAAGGTCGTATTTGTTTACCTCTATCTCCTGGAAACAATGGCGAAATGCGTTTTGTATTCATATGAGATGAACATTTCAGGAAGTCCTTCAGCAGTTCAGTAAATAAGGAGCAAGAAATTTTTAATTACAGACTATCCCGTGAGAGACGTGGTATATAAAATAGTTTTGGAATTTTAGCCAGTAGATTTCGTATTTTGCTAACGACTATAAATTTTGCACCAGAAAACGTTAGCAAAATTGTTCTAACATGTTGCTATTTGCATAAGTTTCTTATGCAAAGAAACAAACCAGCATATCTTGCTGGAAGCACCGACGTAGAAAACTTCAGGATGTGGCAGATTCAAGATGGTCAGGATGGAGAAGGAGAACATTTATTACCACTGGAACCAACTTGAAGCAGAAATCCGCAAAACAATGCTAAAAAATAAGAAGTCATATTTTGTAATTGCTTCAACTCTACTGGGGAAGTTCCTTGGCAATGGAAAATGCTAGGCAACTCAGAACCTTCACTGAATAATGAACAAAGCAATTTCTAAAACAAATCATTAATGTAACATTGTACACATCTTACCTTAACAATTGATGTAATTTATAATATAGTAAAAATTAAGAAATTAATAATACTGTGTAATTATTAAACTTTGAACATTGATAAATAAGATTAATTAATAATTATTGGTATTGTGAATCTTGAAATAACTGCGAAACATTTGAATAATCGTTATTGTTTGCATTTCTGTTGGCTTGTGCAGGTGTCATAAATACCACATTTTTCGGTCTCAATGGTGAGTCGGATATTGTATCGAAAATTCAGAGTAATTTGATGAGATTGGTGGATGAGGATATGATGGGGTTGATAGGTAGTCGCACCTCAACTATTTAGACTCAGCTGATTAACTGTCCTAAAATCAATATTTCGTCTATAGCTCTCTTTGCATAAAGCTTCTGCTCCTCGCTAAGCTTTCTGTATGAGACGGTCCAAGACTCAGCGTATGCGGCAGCTTCATCTTTCTCCTTCAGGCTTTTTCCTTTAATTTCTTCCAAATGTTTAACTGCTCTCTTTAGATAGTCTTCCTCCCCAACTTTACTGCTTCTCTTTCTCTTAATGATTTCCATCGACTCGAACGAAACAAGCAAATAGAAGTTAGTAAATATTTAATCAAGCTTTCTTACAGAGATAGTCAGAATTTTAATTGCAGTAGATCTTGGATTATCCGAAATATAGGAGACCCATAAGTCCAGTTTGTATACAAATGTATGTACATGTACAGTACACAAAATTTTCATAAAAAAGCTCGGCATCTATACATTTTCTAACAATGAAATGAATTAAGTTTTAATAACAATTGGAAAACGTTTAGAAATAATCGACTTGGAAATTTTTTGTAGAAAAATGGAATATAAAACTCGAATAAGTTTTAGGAAACAATAACAGGAAAAATCAGGAAAGAGGGGAGCCAACAATCGAAGAACTGAGTGAAAAAATGAGGAAACCAGGTTTCCTAGTACATCAGTTCTTTTGGAAGGACAAACTTTCGATTTATTCACTTATTTTATAAAACAGCTTTTAGAAATTTAAAATTGAAATCAACATTCCAATAGTAATACATATTATTTATCTAATTTGCAATAAAAATTATTAAAAATACCTATCAAACTATTTTTTTTTATTTTTTTTTTCTTTTCTAGATTAAGTTCGGTTAACGGATGGTCGGTTAACCAATGATCTACTTTACCTATTTAAGATACTTTTGTAATTCGCGATACTTCACCGAAATCTGCTTAATTGCAAAGTAATAAATTAAACTTGAGCTCACCTTAGAGTCGTCATTGTCGTCTGCACTGTCAAAGGACGATATTCCCGGTAACTGTGTCTCCTGGTCACTTAAGAAATCTAACTTATCAAAGTACCACAGGGTAGGCTCATATATATCTTCATCTCCTGCTCCAGATCTTTCACTTTTTAGTTTTTTCTTGAGTTCCTGTCGATAGCATGTTTGCATATTTGTTATACGTTTCTTCATACTTTCAAGTGTTGCATCCCGTTCCACTTTTTTAAAATCAATCAGCAATTCTTCCCAACCCTTCTTTCTTGAATTTTTTATTTTTATATAAGTCGGATTTCACTTTCCACAATTGTAGTAGGATGCGAAACTTTTCGATGATGGTGTTCCATGCATCGTTGTTCTGAATAGTAGCCATCACAATGCGTCTATTAGCATAGATCACTAGCACTGCCTCGGAGAAGACTGATGTTGGCAGCCAGCTTGGACAACGTGCCCATACACACTCCAACACGTTGGCACAACAATTTTTGAAAACCGCCAACTTAATTGGCCAACTTGTGATCTCGTCTGCCAACCTACCCATACACACTCCAACTACAACACAAACAAGTTGGCCAACAAGTTGCTGAGTGTATGCTTTACACCTACATGCGAAGAGGAAATTTATCACCGCCTATCTGGATACGGGGGTCAGCTCGTAGAGATAGGAAGTATGGTGTTGTGAGGTGAGGAGCCGCCAGTTTGGAGGGAACAGGGTGTAATGTCTGACACATACTTTGTTGGTCAAGTTCGATAACAAGAGTTCTATTTCAGTCTTTTGTTCGCAAAGTATTGCGGCACCAGTACCGCTTTCCAAAGAATTTAATGTAGATCAGTTCAAGGTATAAAATTATGACGCAGTCTTATGGAGCTCCAGAATTTTTCCTTTAGTGCCCAGTAACTCGCTTAATTCATCAGATTTTTTAATGTTTGGATGTTGCATAGACTCGGAGCATAGTCTATTAAATCATACACATTTTTTTCTGATTTTCAAAGATGACGTTATAACGTGAACAGAGAGCGTGGTACGATCATGGTTAAGCTTCATAGGCACTGAATTCCCTGATACAGGGGTAACATGTCTTTTTTTTCAGATTTTGGACTGTTGTCCACCATGCATATACAAAGAAATATATTTCCATTCAGAATGGTGTATTTTTCTTTGTTTTGTGTATGGCTTTGGTTATGACATATTATAGTAGCTTCTGCCACATGCGTTATTTGACTATGTGAAGCCGCGTTTGGGGTGAATTCTGTAATATTCCGTTGCACACCAATTTCCCTGTTCCTGCTGTGAACTTAAGATAGTGAAACCGAGCCCGCCCATCCAGATTTTGGTTTTCCATGGTTTTCCGTAATCGCGACTAGCAAATGGCGAGATGGTTCTTTCAAAAGGCCATGGCCGATTTCCTTCCCTTTCCTTGCCACCATCTCTACCAACTCTAGTGACACCAACGTGGCGTAAAGCCCGAAAAAGAAATTCAAATGCTTCCTCCATGAGTGCAAGATATGCTCTCTATCAATATACCATCTGTACGAGAGTGATTATTCGTGCTGGATAAGAGCCAGTATGAGTCACTCCGAAATGACTGTGCCTCCTACCATCAATAACTGAAGAACCACAGATACTGTAATCTGAGACCAAGAAGATATCCCCTAATGCAGTAAGCATCTACCATTGACTCTACCCCGAATATTTTTTCAACAGTACGACGGCATATGTCTTCGCCCAATTACCCAGAACATTATAACTTGCTTTAATGTCTACACGCAATAACATGAGCTTCTTGATATGGCGAATATCAGTGTATAGAAGATAATCTTAGCTGACTCGTGGCCGGGGTCTTTAAGGAGCACTAATTGTGCCTGGTGCTGGTTGGCTGATTTCAGCCCCAATGGCGAAAGAAATTTTAATCATAGGTACTTCACCGGCAGGAGAAGAGAGATGGTAGTGCACGATTCCTAGTTGTCAAATTTTGTTCTAAGGTCCTAAGTTAAATTCCAAACCTCTTCGCATTATAGATAGCGTGAGGACACTGCTGATAGTGATTCGTCGGTTGGATGCAGACGTTTGATGACCCTCCAGCCACCTCCAGATGTCTTTCGGAAGAGCAGGCTGAATGTGCTGGCACTGAGTTTCATCCTCTCCCATCTTTTATCTTCATTTACACTGAAGAGTAAAAGAAACTGGTATAGACATGTGTATACAAACACAGAGATATGTAAACAATCAGAGTATGGCACTGTGGTCAGCAACGCCTATATAAGACGACAGGTGACTGGCGCAGGCGTTAGATCGGTTACGGCTGCGACAATAGCAGGTTGTCACGATTTAAGTGAATTTGAACGTGGCGTTATAGTCGGCGCACGACAGATGGGACACAGCATCTCCCAGGTAGCGATGAGGTGGGAATTTTTCCGTACAACCATTTTACGAGTGCACCATGAATATCGGAAATCCGGTAAAACATCCAAATCTCCGACACCTCTGCGGCCGGAAAAAGATCCTGCAAGAACGGGACCAACGACGACTAAAGAGAATCGTTCAATGTGACAGAAGTGCAACCCTTCCGCAAATTGCTGCGGATTTCAATGCTGGGCCATCAACAAGTGTCAGCGTGCGAACCATTCAACGAAACATCATCGATATGGGCTTTCGGAGCCGAAGGCCCACTCGTGTACCCTTGCTGAGTGCACGACACAAAGCTTTACGCCTCGCATGTGCCAGTCAACACTGACATTGGACTGTTGATGATTGGGAACATGTTGCCTGGTCTGGATGTTTCTAGTTGAATCGAGCGGATGGACGTGTACGGGTATGGGGACAACCTCAGGAATTCATGGAGCCTGCAAGTTTGCAGGGGACTGTTCAAGCTGGTGGAGGCTCTGTAATGGTGTGGGGCGTGGGCGTGTGCAGTTGGAGTGACATGGGACCCCTGATACGTCTATATACGACTCTGACGGGTGACATGTACGTACGCATCCTATCTGATCACATGCTACCATTCATGTCCATTGTGCATTCAGACGTACTTGGGTAATTCCAGCAGGACAATGCGACATCCCTCACGTCTAGAATTGCTACAGAGTGGCTCCAGGAACACTCTTCTGAGTTTAAACACCTCCACTGGCCACCAAACTCCCCAGTTATGAACATTATTGAGCATATCTGGGATGCCTTGCAACGTGCTGTTCCGAAGAGATCTCCATCCCCTCGTACTCTTACGGATTTATGGACAGCCCTGCAGGATGCATGGTGTCAGTTCCCTCCAGCACTACTTCAGACATTAGTTGAGTCCATGCCACGTCGTGTTGCGACACTTCTGCGTGCTCGCGGGGGCCCTACATGATATTAGGCAGGTGAACCAGTATCTTTGGTTCTTCAGTGTGCATTACAGAATCTGTCCTATGGAAAACACCTCTCATTCTCGTCGCTGTTTTCGCAATCATATGGATCATTCTCGTATGACTTGCATTGTTCTGAATGTGACTATGAGCCTGCTGAATACTGTCGGTTGCTGCAGAGATATATATTTTTCTGAGTCGTTGTTTACAATCACCGACGGTGACCATGTGGTAAGTGATACGGCGGGGGATAACGATTGCATAGCATTTCGTCATTTCCGGACGCAGTCTTGTGATGCTGCTGTTACGTTGCGTTTTTCTGCTGTAACTTCTCTACTGTACGTTTCTCACTGTAGAATCGCTTCGTGTCGATTTTATATTTTTTTTTGCTACTGATGTACTCCGCAAACGTTCTACGATGTTTTTAACACTTGTGTCGTGCAATTTTTTCCGAAGCGTAGTTATACATCTAGTTTAGCACTCAATATTAATTGAATGGCAGAAGATCTTTACAGTGTTGCTACTTACAATACAACCTTGTTTGTAACATAGTGACATTAGTGGAGATTGAATTTCAGGCGCATATCGGTTCTAGCATCAAAAAACCGGCCTGGGTGGACTTTGCACAAGAACATTAAGATAATTTCCACCATTTCTAAAAGTTATGAAATCGTTTAACAAATTATGAATATCTGTTCTGCAACTTTCTGAAAGGTTGCAGGACACAATATCTTAGAGGCATTACACCTTAACTGCCGTTATCTTGTGTGACTAATGTCAGTTCCGTGGCGAAGATCCATTCAGAAAGAAATCTCTTAACGCAGCCCAATTTCTCAGGTAAAGGGGATACGATGGATCAATTGAATAACTGAAGTCGTCATGGTCAAGAGCATCCATAAGCACTGGAAGCTCTTAAGACATTTAGGTAACGAACGTTCCCAAAGTAATACTCTTGCCAATATAAAGGCAGACCAAATAGCATATCAACATCAGAAATCTACGTTTGGGAACAAAATATGGCAGAAACCAATAGTTGACAAGGAGACAATGAGAATTAACGATATAGCTTGTAACGAGCCGCGCTGTCGCCACGTTCCAAGGTGCATTTTTATTATATATGTAATAATATAAGAGTAATTTACATAAATCTTGGGCGACCACCTAAATAGATTTTTGTTGTAATTTTCTAAAGTACGCAAGATTCCAAGTGAGGACTGTAATGAAATGATGAACATACAGTGTATCTTGGTAAAGCGAATATTCAAGAATTATTGAGCTATGTAGGCTTGAAGCTAATCTTGGTCTTCCCGAATCATGGCGACGGGACGTCGCGGATTTGGGGTTTTGCCAGACCACACACTCTGCTCCCTGGGGATGGGCGGTCAACGACGTCACTCACCTGGCGGGAAAAGCCTGCCGTCCGAAACCCGAATGTTCCCTCGCCCCGGCGAACTTAGCCGAATATGTCCGACCTCTGTTAGATACTCTAGCCAAATCACATATCTGGGATATCACGTGACATTAGGTGCCGACCTGAAGATCCAATCCAAATGAGCGTATAACTTAAAATCCTGGGAATTTTTGTTATATGTGAGCTTCGAGACTACAAATGGGCGGAGCGAGAAGTTTCTTCATGGACCGAAGAGCGAGGAGCTGGACATTCTGACTTCGATCTTCGAGTCCAAGCTATGCGAGTCTAGTCTGAGGTTGACTTGGAAAGTTGACTTCTTTCGCCAACTGCTGCTTGCTGGAGCAAGCTTATCACAGCAACACAGCCGGTAATGCGATGATGCGCATTGTCAGACCAGAGATGCCTATAGCCGACTTGTGAGATAATCTCACATATCGTGGGTCCGCTACAGTCACCGCAGACATCAGACGCAGGACTACAATGGTAACTTATTACGACCAAGCCATCTGATTGTGCATTCCGTGAAACAGAACCCGTAAGCGACTTTGAGAGGATAGGTCCATGTTCTCACTTTGTAATTGTAAAAACCCCTGAGCTAGCGGCATAATTTGCCAGAACTAGTTATTTTCGAATGATATATTGTTCATTCTGGCGCCCATGATTTTCCTTTTTTTAACTGTAAAGTCACAGTATTATGATACCTTTGTCTGAGGTCGTCATAACTTGTATTTTTATTGTTCCAATTGTCATTATTTCTTGCATTTTGATTCTGAGATATATTTAAAAGTAAACATACAGTTGTTTGCTTGCTCATGACGGCTAATTGTAACTCTGAGCGTTGCTTTTATGATTTTGCCAATTTGTGTTAATGTTAACGATAAATTCGCTCAGACTTGTAATCGCCAGTGATAAGAAAATAAATGTCATATTGTGACAATTTTTCCAAATTCCAACTAACGTCGAGATTCTTGCATAATTAGTAAATTTTCACTCCTTCATAAAAATTAAAATTAAAAATCCACAATTATTAATCATAAAGGTATGAAAGATAATTGTAACGTAGTTTGCCCACCAAGGCACCCACCACAAGCTGAACCTTTCGCACTACCGAGATTGGATATGTCGCTCAGTAAATGAAAAAAAAAAAAAAAAAAAAAAAAAAAAAAAAAAAAAAAAAATCTGACAAGTATCATTTAGGGTTCCGTTCATTAATTAACTGAACCCATCTCTGGCGTGTGGCACGTCGAACGGCAATAAGCTGTCATTAATTGGTTTAATCACAGAAGTGAAAACAGAAAATGTTAATCGCATCAGTCGTATCAGAAATTTATAAGGTAGTAAAGAGGCTACTGCAGGGACCTGTCGCATGCTTAGTACTGTTTGACATCTGGGTGCCTAGCTAATGTCACTGAATCATGGATTCATTTCATAGTGATTTGCTTTTCGTTGACGGCAAGATAATTAGGGGAAGGAGAGGATTGGGGACAAATAACAAGAAGGTATTCGTCCATGGGCTTTTGGAGGAACAATTCATAACTAATAATTTCTGGAATCCATGGAAAACCTAAATTTTTACTATTACTCCTCGATTCACTAAAAGTGTGTGGCGGAGGGTGCATTGCACCTATCCGGGAAAGTAATGGTCTGGAAGGGATATCCGGGATATGGCAGGAGGCGCCCATGGGCTATTGTGAGGAACCATCCCAGCATTCGCATGGAGCGATCTGGGAAACCATGGAAAACCCAGATCAGGATGGCCGGAGTACTTTATCGAAAGCTACTCCTGTCGGATTTTATGTTTAGTCGCCCGGTAAATCCTTTCTATTCCATTCCCTAATCGCTCGTGGAAAAAATGAGTACAGAAATGAATCGGTTCTGGCCCTGATTTCTCTTATAATATTTTCGCGGTCATTCCGAGATATGAATGTTGCTGGTAGCAATATTTGTTTCCTGTCATTCCGAAATACGTCAGTCGAGAATATTTCAATTAGCTTCTGTTGAGAGCAACGCCTTCGGTGCTCCAGGTCTTCCCAACCTAACTCTTTCAACATCGCACTTACGCTTTCCCTCCAACTATACATACCTGTCACGAATCGGGTGGCTCTTCTTTGGACCATCTCTAATACCTCCATTAATCCCTTTTGATGGGGAACCCATACAGAGCAACAATATTCTAAGTGAGGCCGCACTAGTGACTTGTATGTAATCGATTTAACTTCCGGAATGCATTGTTTTAAATTACGACCTAGAAAAAGAAGCATACGATTTGCTTTCCCAATTACATTCTCGGTATGCTCATTCCACGACAAATTATTACGAATTTTTACCCCTAGGTATTTAGCGGAATCTACCGTTCTAAGGACAGTACCATTAATTGTATATTCAAAGCTAAATGGTGTCACCTTTTTACTTACACCGCGGCTGAACGTACAGGCTCGAGTGTTACCAGACTCGGTGTCGGTGGCGTAGTCACATCCAACTGAACAGGGAACCATAAGCTCGCAGCAGGAGGCAGAAATGAATCACAAACATGAAATGAAAGACATATTTTATATTAATAAACTATTACGGGTATATAAAATTAAAACCCTGCAGTGTGCTGTGACGCTGCTCACCGGAACGAAGAGGCACAACGGGACCTGGCACGAGCCCAGGAATCCGCGTACGGGCCGTTCTGACTGTGGTTTTTACACGGGTTTGCGCAGCCATCAAGGCAAATGCCGGGACGGTCCACAATGTCCACCTCATAAACCACACATTAAAAAAACAAAAAATACATTCGTGACACACAGAACATATTTACACGCACAGGCAGATGGCAACACTTCACTTCCATATTCGCACGTAGCAACTGGCAGTTGGTATAAAAATTTGGCGCCAGTAAAGGCATACTGCCGTTAAATCGAAGCTCCTAATTTGACCAGGCCAAAATTCATTAAAGACAGCCTACCTCAATATCGGCGAAAGAAGAAGTGTATAAAATTAAAGGTGGAACAATAGGCCAATGTCTAAGATCATTAACATTTCGAGATATCTCGCAAACCCGAAACCATTGTAAGAGAAAGGTCATAGCTTCGTGATATACTTGAATTGGTTTATTTGCGCTCGGATAGTGGGTTAGGAAGATAAGGGATTGACTTATTTTCATGTTGCTCCCGGTTCAACCATATAAGGTTTTCTTTAAGTAAGTTTGAGAACGTTCTCTAATCTTGTTTTGCTCTGTTCTCTGATAGAACGTAGTTGCTCACTCAGCAACTGAAGGCCAATGCACTGCTGAGTCGGTATTTGTTTGTTTGCCAGCGATGCTTCTGCTGGGAGAGTCTCCTGTTACATCAGTGTTAACGGGTCAGGTCTCTACACAGCCAATACTCCATTGTAAATGAGGTATAGGACTATAACAAACATGTAACAAAACCGTCACAACGTCTAGGAGCAGTCAGGCATAGTGTAAATTTGACTGTGACCGTGACTTGACCCCCAGTAAGTTCACTTCACTCTGTGGGCAAACAAAATTCTCTTATGATGGCTTTGAGGAGACTACACTGTGTTTGAAAAGAACGGAAGAAATTTCGCTGCTACTCCCAAACATCACTGGAAAATATGTGTCGAGAGGAAGTCGCAGCAGACAATTAAGAATTAACCCATAAGCAAATTCTAAGAAACGTCATACTGACATTTAAACACAATTAGGACAGCAAAAACGCCAATGAATTTCTCGTGCATTAAACTTTGCATTTAACCTTGAATGTTACATAAATAGCAAAGCAAGTAAATTGATTGATTGGAGTTAATTGAATAAGAAATCTTTAATAAAAAAAAAAAAACTGCGTGAAATTGACAGCAAGATGGTATTGCTGTAGGAATTTCGCAATTCAAGTGTGTTAGAGAACGTAAGTGTCAGTGATCAGAAACTGTTACCTGTAGCATTCATACCCCAGCCTAAAGAAGTGAACTGATTAGTGTTTAGTAAAGTTCCCAATGCACAATTCCTTGATATATGGCCGAAGCTCCCGATACTGTATCCTCGTATCTATGTACGAATTACCTTCCGAAAACGAAATAATGGACTGAAAGTTTAAATCTGTATGTTAACATAGCAACAGGAGATTTTTGCAGTATATTAATATTCCGTGTTTTACATTGTCCATTAAATTAGACCGTACGACCATTTTTAAAAAAAATATTCTGGCATTATACACACATTCCAACGTGTTTATTTTGACATCTTTATCAATATCGTTCTGAAATAAAGCAGAATGTTTTCAAAGGAATAGTTATATTTTAGCTGTGCACAGATCAAGGAAAATTTATTCATTATTCACTTTTTACAATTATAGCATGCCTAAATAACAGTAAGCTTACTTGAACCAGTGCGCTGGGTAAGCGGTAACGTTGTGGCCTCCAATTTGGGAGGACGCATGTTCGAATCCCAGACCTGCCATACAGATTTTAGTTTTTTATGGTTTCCCGAAATCGCTCAGGCAAATACTGAGATGGTTCCATCAAAAGGCTATGTCCACAATCCTTCCCGTTCCTTGTCCCCTATCCTACCTCTAATAAACTCAACGTCGACGAGGCGTAAATACCGAAGCAAAAAAAGGTTAAAAACTAAATTTACCACTTTTTATGGCTTTACGCCTCATTGACATCGGGAGGATTAGGACTGGGGAAAGGGAATGGGAAGGAATTCGGCCCTGCCCTTTCGAAGTTAACTTTCCGGTATTCGCCTGGTTTAGGAAAATCATGGAAAACCGAACTCTGGTTGGTGGGACGAGGATTTGATCCTCATCACATACGGTATAGCAGTAGTGGCGAACTTTTTCAGCCGCCGGGCCAAATTTTAGAAATAGAATTTACAATCGCTCCGCATTTGAAAAAAAATACTTGAATATTTTTATGGAGTAAAGAAATAATTAAAAATGAAACATACATTTTTAATGAAGTATTAAAAGTATTTTAATACGATGAAGTCGAAAGGAGTGGTGCTGAGTGTTGCGACGTCTAATATCACCATTGAAAGTTAAAGTTTATGTATATAATTATCCAGTTCCAATAGTTTGAAACATGGATCACTCCCACCTGTGCACTTCAGTTCGTTATCGGAATATGGAAGATGCTAAGTCAGAGCGCTGAGATTGTACTCCGCTGAACAAGTTGCGTGGCCGCCATGCGCAATATGTTGCAATTTACTCACTGATGTCGCAACATGGGCGTAATTGAAAGCAAGTCCCAGTCACAGGCTGCTTCCATTTAAAATTTTGTGTTATACCATTGCTTGGATATTGTGACGTAGTATGGGAGTATGGGTCCCAGATTTTGGGCATCAAATGCATGAGTTGGAGGAGGTACAACAAAGGGATGGTAGATTTGTTATTTGGAAATTACCGCAGAACACAATCAGTAGCCGACATAATAAAGTAGCTGGAACCGAATTCAGTGTAACACAAGAGGAAGGTAAAAAGAGCCATGAGAGGGTACAGGGCGTATATTGGTGATGAGACGTGGAAGGATAGGCCTATTTGTGTAGGAATTATTAGTAGTTCATGGAAGGGAAAAGATGACCATGATCACATGCTGACACTTGATTTCAGGCACAAGGGTGTGGGAAGAGTCTCTTTCGTAGGTAAGGGGGGGTCAGGGATTGGAATAAATTACCAACTCTTTAAGAAACTGAATATTCTTACAATGTATTCTCAGTATATATATTCTCTCATGAGCTTTGTCATAGAAAATTTTAACCTGTTTACACTTAATTCACAGGTACACAGTTTCAATACAAGAAACAGAAATAACTTGCATAAAACACAAACATCTCTGTCATTAGTACAAAGAGGAGTTAATTATTCTGGGATACATCTGTTTAATAAACTACCTAATCGTATAAAACAGCTTTCAGATAATAAAGATGTATTCAAACAAAAACTTAGAGATTATCTTATTGGCAACTCCTTCTACTCCATTCAAGAATTTGAAGAAAATAATTAATTGTACTCATTATGACGTTTGCAAAACTCAGTTGCAAAAATGTATGTTTATTATTATTTCTTGTATTTGTAAAATATGTATATATTTACTATGATATGACTCATATTATGTGTATATGTATCAACAATGACATGTTTCACATCCCAGAGGTATTTCCTCAGCAGGGATCCATGGAACAAGATTGATAAATAAATAAAATAAATAAAATAAATAAATTACCAAGAGAAATGATGAGTAATTTACCAAAAAAATAAAGAATTTAAAGTTGAAATTTGTAAAGTTCAAAATAGGCGGGTATAGGAAAGGAGAAAATTGGGTGCGTATGTAAAATTTCACCGCAGCGTGCATCCCATCTCAATTAAATTAAAACACTTATTATAAGGGAAAATATACACTAACGGGAAATTAAAAAATAAAACAATTTTGCTATGAATTGTCCACGTTTTGAAAACTATTGTGAATCGAAACTGTATGATGGAGGTTAAAATTACTTTGTCAGTAATCAGATTGAAATCATCTACAGAAATTCGCTGCTGTCTACTTAATATTTTTATTTTATCTTTAATCTGCGTCTTCTCCTCTGAGCATCTCATCTACATCATAGTTTAAAGTAAATTTTGCCGAATATCTTCGAAACTTGGAGCATTACAATCACAGCTCTTCACTTTTAATAAAGAAAATTTTGTTTTTAAGAATGAAAAATGTACTGCTGCTACTTTTTTTCTCTCTCGTCCAGAACAGCTAAGAATTACGCGCCACCGGCCACTGTTTTACACAGGTGGCCAGTGTGAATCATAAGAGGGTGGGGATGACTTGTATAGGCCTACTGTTCGAATTCAAATCGAGTGTGTTAAACCTGACCAATTTAACCTATAGGAGGAACTTCTGTGTTGCCACCTGTCAGCGAAGAGTGAAACTTCTCGTGTTTGTGATAAGTTTTCTTGTGAAATGTGTAGTCTGTGAGATTAGTTTTTGATTGGGGACCGTCCCAGCATTCGACTAGGTGACTGCGGGAAACCGCCTAAACACCGCAGTGAGGACGGCCGGTACGCCGGTCCAGTACTCGAGCCCGATGCAGTGTGTGGTGGCTTAACGCACTAAACCACACTGGCTGCTACTAACATAAAACTTATTAAAGACGCTGCTTTTTGCTGTGTAAATAGTTTTAATGTACCTTTTATCCATTTCAAGTGTAAACACATATTTTGCAACTGGTTAAGAAATTAATGGTGTGAAAACTGAAAAAAAAGAACTGGCACCGAAGTCTGTGGTGAACCTGGAAGTGACCTCGTTGTCCTTCAATTTGTACGCACCCCTGTCTGTTGGTGACTCAAAATAACTTTACTTGTTTTACTGACTTAAAAAAATTACAGTCAATATTACAGCATTCGTTTGCAGCTTCTTTGCTATTTATAATACTACTTCTGAGCCCGGTGGGTTAGTGGTAACCCCTACGACTGGCGTTTGGGATCCTCATACAGCAATCAAGATTTCGGTTTTCCATGGTTCCTGCTGGAGGCAATGTCCGAATTTCTTCTTGTTTTCTGCCCCCACCTCGATGTTTACTAGACGTAAAGCCAGAAGAAGAAAAATCACTTGTAATGGAGTGCGGGAAAGAGCTGTTTCGCACATTTGCTAACCTAAATGTTTTCCCTGATGTCTTTAATTCATGAGGGAGGACATTTGTATCGTACTTAAATCTGTATACCGTTTTCGATATTCAAATGTCTGTTTAGTTGAAACTCGTAAGTACAGCTCTATTAACTGCAGTAATTGCCGAAAATAATGCACTAATGAAAAGCCCTTGGGTCAAAAACATTATTAATGGTTTGAAATACGATGATATACGTTAATTTTCATTTTTCAGTAAAATAACTATAGCAACAAAAGTGAGCAATGGTGATTACATCATGTATTGTCAAAGTTATGTACAGATTTGAACAAACTCCTGAGCAATTCCAAGTTTTGTCCGATGTTATGGCGTTCTATGTAAATATTGTATTAAAATATATTCTTAACAGTTTCTTTCTTGGAAGAATCTTTCATACATTTCCACAGTGTTAAGACTGCTGCCTTACATTGCCTTATGAGAAACACGAGTCTACACTACCAGGAAATAATGACTGTGTACTGGCTAGTACTTGATGAAGTAATCGATTTTCAGCAACTAAAAGTCAACAAATTACGGGTACAGAACGTGATACACAGGCATAGGCGTTTCTTTTGATGATTGGTGATGTCTACAACAGCAAATTCCTTTGGAGACGTAACTGAGGTGATTCCCCGTTGCCTCCTCCAGTGTGTAAATGTTCCTGAATTTGTGTATGAATGTGATTGTGTTTATGTTCAGTTATGGTTGGGAGAGGAACAAAGCGATAGGGTGAAACCCAGTTTGCAATGATACTCACGAAGCCGTCAATTTTAACGTTACCATGCGACGGATGAATCACCATCGACAATGTCAAAGCCATCACTCTATAAGGTAGGTACCGCTGAGGGCTTTGGATGTAACATAGAGATTTGGTGACTAGGAAGCATGCACCACCACCTCTTCCATCCAACCACTGAGTTTCGAAACAGCTGAATACATGAGTTCCAGACTCCGTAATGGTGTCTCAGTGACCTCAGACAACAAGATGAGTAAAAAATTACATAATCATAGAAATTACAACCAAGAAGAAGCTGTAATGTGAGCTAAAGCAATGGACACTTAACTCCAGACAAATGGAATAAGCACAAACGTGCGATTGGTGAAGTATTGCCATAACTGGCGGGACTCTGTTAATGTTTTCAGCTGGAATCTAACCTTTAAAACTCTAACCTTCCTTTAGAAAATAGACTTGTTAAAATTGATAAGTGTGGATCAAAAGGGATAGAGGCGACATAGATTGTAGCTTATGAAAGTGTACTGAACCTCACTGCTTAGTGCGGCAATCAGCGAAGGGGCCAGAGCAGTGTATTTTTCAACCTGTGGGTCGAGAATCCCAGGGGAGTCACCAAGTCTTTCTTGGGGGTTCGCGGTCGCAAGCCAAATGTAAAAGCAAGTGTATTAGGCCTTACAATACAATAAAAATACAAAATTTTCAGTTGAGGAGATTGTGCCTGTTTACTTTTTAATAAACCGTCGAATCATGGTTGTATTACGCAATAAACCAAATCATTTTCTTGTTGAAGCATAATTCTCTTCTTTCTACCATATTTCAGGTAGTTGTCGGTACAAAGTATTTTTTTCTCGCCACTGACACTTGTAGCAGGCTTGTAGTGCTGCGCAGATCTTTTGAGCACTCATTTTATCCTCTCTCGCAACGGAACTAGACCGTATTCGCTGACGTACTTTGCAGTGAACGAAAATAAAATTACTATGTGGCCGCCTCCAGCGCCGCCACCGCGGCAAAGAATATATCACATCCCGCAGAGCGACCGCGACTACCTAGCAAATCATTTGATTTCTCGATCAGTAGATATAGTCTCAATAGAAATAAAATTAAACATGTCGTTTTTGAAATACTGACATAGTTTTATTACGGACCTAGGGGGCCACCAAAGTTTTTTTTTACGAACGTGGGGGTGAAAAGATTTTTTTTTACTTGGTAAGGGGTTGCGTAGTCGAAAAGGTCGAGAAACGGTGGGCTGGAGAAACACGACACGGCATTACATATGCGAGGCCATAGCCAGAGAGCTCCATCTTTGCAGGTATGTTACAAACTAGCTGGTATTGAAAGCAGTAAGTACCAAGGGAGAAGTGGTAACTGTGACAGGAAAACAACTCATAGCTATACAGGTTATCTTTTCCGAGCTAATTCTACCATCTAGATTATTTGAAATTTCTACATGTAATCACAATCATTCGTTTCGAATTACGAGTCGACGAAGCTGGGAGAGGATTGTTGACTTGGATCTGGGTACCGCTGATTTCAGGGATCCATGGAAAACGGAATACAAGGCCGAAGGTAAATAGCGTCATTAGTTGATTAAGTGATAAAAATTGTTTTATCTCATTAAATATATCGCGCTTTTTTTATTATAGACTCATTGTGCAATCACTATCAGTGGATATACATCGCATGAAAAAAAAATGAAAAAAAGTGAAGCAACCGAAAGGGGAGGAGGAAACAAATTGAAACTTCACGGGTTGAGAGGGTATGTGACGTTAATTTACGATTACAAAATCAAACAAATTTACAAAGAACTTTGCAGGATGAGCCCACCAGTCAGTATGACGTCGCACCCCCTCCGGCCTGGATGCACTAATTCGGATGGGAAGGATGTCATAAAGCGTTGTATTCTCTCCTAAGCCAAGTGACCAATCAACTGTTGTAACTGATACTTGATATCGCGTATACTGGAATTGGAACGGAGATGATGTTAGAGCTGGTCCCAGGCATGTTAAATATGGGACAGATCTGGGGATCTTGCTGGCCACGGGAGTACCTGTCTTCGCACAGACAGTTCATAGGGACACCTGATGTATGTGGAGGAGTATCGTCCTGTTGAAAAATGTCACCGTGATGCTATGTGAGGTATCACACGAGAAAGCAGGACGTCGGTGACGTACCGTTATATTGTACTGTTCGTACTATGTAAATTGGGAAAGAGGTAACTAAAGGTTTGAGAGAAAATCTGACCCACAGTACTGTTATTCAATGCGGGAAACAATAATGCCTGCTGTGTAGGTGCAGGTTCTACAACAAATATTTTAGATAATTTTAATCACCATTGCTAACACAATAATGATGTAACCCTACAAACTCGTTGTGAGTAACCTACTTCATAGGCGCAAAGCTTGTATTCTGTTCGTACTAACAGCTACGGCGTCACTGGGATATTTTCCTCTGTTTTGTTTGGGAAGCTGTTGTATCAGTTCATTGTTTTCTCCACGTGTAAGCTATCGTGAGCATGAGATAGGAAGGGCGTTAAGCAGGAAGCTCCAATCATGCCCCCTCCCGACACGCGCCCAAAACAGAACACCTCCGTATCAAGCATATTACTTAATACCACCATCTATTTTTGCTTTTTTGGATACTTTGTCAGATAAAATTAAATTTAGATTTGAATAGATCTTGGGTTTTAACTACTTTAACACGATCCTTCCATTTGCGTGTGTATTATATCAAATTAGCGAGTGCCCATAAGTAACACGGAAGTCTGAAAATCGTGTAGTTGAATATTGGATTCTAGTACTCAGCAGTCTCCATTAATGGTAACAATATATTAGGCCAAGAATAATTGTGAGAAATGTTTTTAGCTAGTGAAATCATAAATTTTCGTTTTCTATGGTTCCCCCAAATCACTCCAGGCAAACCCGGAATGCTTCCTTCAAAAGTACAACGCTGAATTACTTCCCGTTCCTTGTCCCCAGTCCTTTCTCGCCTCTAAAGACCTCACCGTTGACGAGGCGTGACGCCAGATGTAAAAGAAATATTAATAATTTAAAAAAGTTCATTTTTCTAAATATTAAAATATATTTGAAAATATTTGTTTATTTCCAGACCGTAATAGGCAGATTGAGTGTCTTAATAACGGATCTATAGGAGATATAATCAACAAAACTTGTCACAGATTCGTTATAAAATTATCATCTGGAAAACTATCAAGTTTAAGTGAGCTAAGCTGAGCTTCGTATTAAACCGGAAAATTGGTTGGAAGCTCCCGAAGGAGAAATACATAGCCTGATTTGGGAGTTTGGTGATCAGTTTCTTTTCTCGGAACCTAACCTTATCCGATAATCATACTCGGTAAATGGGACCTACAGTTTAACCATGGAAGCGTTCCACATACACAAAGCAAGTTTCGCTAAAGGTTAAGTTAGGGTTAACGGCTTATGTAAACACCCGCCGAGACAGAGTTTGGAAACGGGTACCTATCATAGTTTTTATTATGATTATTATTATTATTATTAAATGTGTAGCTATTAAATGTATACCCAAAATGTTACATTTAAATAGAAATATAATATAGAAGCTATGCATCTGAGAAATTTTATTCAGTCATATAACACACTATGTCTCATGAGATCAGACTGAAATTATCGAAGTTAAAAATGGAATATCTCAGATTTCCTGTTAACTATTTTCATTACGTAGAGCGATCCCGGACAGTTGAAACACATAAAAAAACAAAGGATAGAGAAATATCAGTAATTAGTTGGGGGTCATTTCTACAACGTAGATAACTAGCACATGAAACGGAATACTGGTATCGTGTGGCAATATGTCATTAAAAAATAACCTCGGCGAGAACAGCAATTAATCTAGCACCCTTGCCCCCCCTCCCCAACGAGCCGTGAACGAATATATCCACGATGAGTGATTTTTTTTTTTTTTCCATGCATACCGATATGAGATGCTATATCCTACAGTAGTCGTTCTTTCCATCTGAGGTACAAACACTGCCGAGTAAATCAGAGTAATAACATTCCTAGGCATGCAAGAAAATTTGTTCTTACAAAAATACGATTCTTGTGCGTATAATATGACCAACAAGTGGCATCGAGCCTCGTGGATAAGAGGTAATTCTCAGGCTTGGCATTCTGGATGAATTCAGTTCAAATCCCTGTCCGCCCATACATTTCGGTTTTCCATGGTTTCCCGAACTCATTAAAACAGTCATCTGGTGTTTTTGATTTCGACAGGCTAATAGTTTTAGAGAAACAGTAAAATACATAATTTTCGACCAGTGTTTATACTCCAGTAACGTTAAGCCTCTTGCAACGTTTTCCGTGAAATGATGGTAGATATTGTGGTCTGAAAGTCCAAATGAAACTTTTCTCCAAAGCTGACGTGAATTTATTCCATGCGAAAAAAATATATTCGTACGTTTATTAAAATTGAAATGTGTACGATGAAATTTCTTTCTCCCTTTCTCTCTCATTCTCTTTTACTCACGTTATTACTTCCCCTTCATATTGCTCAGGATAAAAATTTTCGTAAAAATACGGAAAGCAGAAATATTTCCTGCACCAAGCGTACTGAATAAAACCCAGCAGGGTACAGAAACATTTATTACGACCTACAGCTTTCAGGAAACATGTCTCATTCACATAGAGGAACACATTGCGGTGTACCGTTGTACCATAGTATTATTAATTTAATTATAATTTATTATTTACACCTTTAAAGAAATGTCGGGCGCAATGGTAATACTTCCAAAAAGTGACTAAAATCCAATTTCAATACAGGTACATTAGTAATGCTACAAAAATATATGATGGGAAGAGCTACTCATACATTTAATGAAACAGAGCAACCGAAGTTAATACACACTTAATGCCATTTATCGACATTTGACTGCAAAGGAAATTATGTGTTTTATGCGATACTAATAACATTGAAATGAAACATTTCTTCAATGAGAAAGGCTAATACAAAGAATTTAGCAAATCATGTACACTGTTCGGCCTTATCTCATTCAATTTAAATTCGGACCACATGAGAATCTCTAATGATGGCAGCGGTAGAACTTTACTGAGGCAACAGTCATCTTTAGGGTTCAACAAGCGATCATTATTGCGTTTGCGATGGGGAAATTTCGTAGAATTTACTATGTGGACGAAGACGTTGTATTCGTCTACCGTGATCATGTTACAAGATGTAACTGTAGAGTGATACAAGCCTGCGGTGTGATACCTTAAAGTAGTTTGGTTTTATAGGCCGCGCCATGCAGCGTGCACCACAGACTAGCCCTTACCATGTTGCCTACTGTCGTTTCAGCTATCTGTTCATTTGATGTTTACCGATTTGGAGGCGGATAAAGGCGCACCATTCCTGCCAGTTGTGGCAGCTCCCTTCCCATGGCTGCTGTTGAAAGCTGGACGACGTGGGAAGCAGCCTTTAGACGACCACATATCACGTCTGTATATCGGACCAAAAGCCAAACGTATTTTCTAACAACGCAAGCTCGGAAAGTTACAAGTCCGAACGAAGATGCAGATGTTAATAACTTTCATTTCACATCTCATAGTTGAGAGTTCATATTACATTATTATAAACTAACTATCATCTTGTACCTCCGTGGCTGAACAAAATGGTATTATGTCGACATTTCCGCCACTGCGCACAGGATGATTTTTAAATGCTGTCAGCTAATACCAGAACTAAGTTCTCGTTATTTCCTGAGCTGCCATTCTTGCTGCCCTATCCCAGCCAGGCAGTAATGTTGCATACTCGGTTTTTTTTGGGTTTTTTTTTGTTTGTTTTTTGCACGAAATTATCTAGTTTATAACAACCATAATGCAGTGTTTAGGTTTGCTGTCCACTTTTTCATCAACACACGTGCAACCTCTATTTCTCATTCCTCAACACAAACACATGTCCGGTCATTCCAGAACGTCACTGCATCTTACTCCACCACTATTCCGTTTCAGTTTTGCAGTCCCAAGCGTCTTAGCTCGAAGGGATAATCACCGTGTTTCTCAGCTCTCAATCCCCTAAGTCCTTCAAGATAAGCTTGGGTGACATCTGTTCCGACCCAGTGTTTGTCCCTGCGTGTAAACAAAGCTCTGCTGTACTGGGAATCCAGGCACCTGCCTAAGGCCGAGGTTACACAGTAGACCTACGAGCAGGGCCCGCTCTAGGGGGGGGGGGGCGGGGGCAAACCGGGCATTTGCCCGGGGCGCTAAAATTTAGGGGCGCCATTTCGGCTGTAAGTGTGAGAAAAATATTAATAATATTAATGTATTAAATACCCAATTAATAAAAAAAATTCATATACCGAATTTTTCGTTCGTAAAAACTTACAGTTCTTAGCTATTTGGGTGCGCCCCTAGAGACTTCGAAGAGACGGGGCGCGGACTTCAAAGGGGCGTGCCGTTGTCCAGCCGCCTCTGTGTGAATTGCGCCATAGGAGCAACTTCAAAATGCGCCGCGTCCGCGCCGTGTCTCAGCCCGAAGTCCGCGCCACGTCTCTTCTGTGTGAATTGGGCCTTAGCACGCGAGTAGAACGCTGTTTTGACTTGTTTTGTCTCAATTTGCTTATTATTGCTAATTATAAAAGTGGTTACATTACACAACAGCATTAGTCTTACTATTGCGTTATTAGTGATAAGTGGAAGTTCATAAAATTTACTTCAGGATTTCATAATATCTAAAGGTAAATACATCTATGATTAAACTGTTATTTAGTTGGATATACGACATAAGCGTACAACGACATAAGCGCACAACGACAAAAGCGCACAACGACAAAAGCGAACAACAGAAGCGAAGCGCGTTAGGTGGAGGCTGTTACACCTGTCCTCGGCTACCTGCAATGATTCCGACGTTATACTGCACACAAGTTACTAGACCCGGTGAAAAGGAGTGTTTTTCGCAATTGCAGCTAGGCTCTAATACATGGAATCGATAGTGCTTGGCGGGAGATGCTGAGTATTTATTTTATTGAATTGATAAACCAAATCAATATGGATCTTAGTTATTGGAAATCAAAGTGGAATAATTTGCATAATAATTTCTTCTCGTAATCCGAGCCTCACAGATTTGTTGTACTGATTAGATACAGGCATTGTAAGTGTTATGGTTGGGTTAAATTACATACGCTAGCTTTGATCGCTTGTGAAAATACTGTAGTTTAGTGGGTGTGAGACAGTACTTACAATCATTAATAAATAAATAATATTACCAGCAGCTGATTTCCTATTAGTTACTTCACATACCATTAGTATATTCAATTTCGAATGTTAACTGCTAATATATAATAACCCATGATTCTTATTATATATACGAATGCGGTTTACAGATACTCTAATTGCTGAATTTGTAAATCGCCTCAACAAAAAGAAATTCATTAACTATTTTAGTGAATGTCAATAACTTTGTCAGTTGGTTTAATAAGTGCATTGCGCGACAATCACTCCACAACATCATTTTGTTTGTTTGTTTGTTTGTTTGTGAACTTAGAACGTATTCCGTTTAAGCCTATAGAAATTGCCATTCTGTATACACGGTTTCTGTATTTGCAGCAAATGTACGGATAGTATCATTCGCGAATACGCTTTGACTGTGTAGTAACGCTAGACTTTCTTTATGTTCACAGGGTATGGAAAATATTTTGTGTCGTGCATAAATATTTTTTTATATCGACTGAGAATAATTTATCTTAGTTATGGTTTTAGCTTATTTAGAACAAGGATAAATATTTACTTTTATATTATTTTATAGTGTACATTGTTTGAGTTACGTGCGTGCCTCTTCCAAAATGACTGGCGGTCAAAGAAAACTATCTGGTTACCAGTACAAAAAAAGAAGGTTGGGAAAGGAAGCGGAAAGGCAGAATCAATCTGGCGCGTTAAAAAAATTTACTGTATTCAAATCTTAGAATCCAATATCGGGATACAAAAGAAGTACAGAATCGTCAGAGAATAATAGCAAACAAATGAACAAAGTTTCTAAACCAACTGGAACTGACACCAACGTGAGACTCACAGAAGGCGTTCTAAAACTTTGTGGCCAAGAATTTTACGAGACGCCGTAAGAAGCTTTTTAGTAAGCCAAGGTCCACCTAAACTATTGCATAATTACAAATTTCCTTCCAATGACACAGATCGACATTTTAGCGCAAAATATAATGCACGAATTTTAAGCAACGGAGAGCAAATATTGCGAGATTAGCTACTATCTTTCACAAAACTGCGTTTACTGCTTCTGTTGCAAAATTTTCGGCTGTTTAGTTAGTTCTCTCCAAAGGAGGGTTTTAAAAATTGGAAGCACCTCGACGAAACTTTAAAAGAGCATGAAATTTCGAAAAATCATATTCAGGCAAAAATGATTAAATTGTTGTAAAACTGTAGATGCTGCCACTCAAAGAGTTATTAATGCCGAAATAAATCATTGGAATGAGGTGCTTCTAAGAATTGTTGCAATTACTAAAATTCTTGGTAAAAGTTGACTGGTTTATCAAGGTACAAGCGACAAGTTGTTTGAGCATAATAACGGTAAATTCTTAAAAATAGTTGAGTTACTGTCTGAATACGATCCCATTACGGAATAGCACGTCTGCTGAGTGCTTTAAAAAGTAGAGACTAAAGCTCAATATATTGGGAAAAATATACAAAACGGGATAGTAGATCTTTTGCATCAAAGCGTAAAGTCTCATGTTATTAATGAAATAAAAAATTTCAAATATTTTCCATAATTGTAAACTGTACCCCTGACTTTAGTAAGATACAGCAAATTACTCTTGTAATCAGATATGTTTCAACTAAGGATTGCAATCCAGCAAAGCGGGATCCCGCATCATTAGACAGTCTGGCGGATCCCGCACAAAATTAAGCGGATCCGCAATCCACAAAATCCGGCGAAAACGCGTGTCAGTCTGCGTGACTCGCTGCCCCACTCGGTCTCTGTCGGATATTTTGCACTGTTTGCCTGTATCCTTCCAGTTGGCATTTGACTCATGTGAACAAGCATTTGTTTTTGTCAACCTTCGTCATTCGTAAGTAAATAAATACACTTTTATGTATTCATAAAAACTTCCAGTTGGCATTTGACTCATGTGAACAAGCGTTTGTTTTTGTCAACCTTCGTCATTCGTAAGTAAATAAATACACTTTTACGTATTCATGAAAACTTACGTTTGTTTCGAGTACACATTTCTGTCATTTGAGTTATGTGCGTATTTAGTACGATTTTATAACTATATAATTATTTTTTAAGTGTCGCACATGTTATCTGAACTACACGGTTACAGCTTTTTATTCATGGTTTCATTATTCCCATTTTCTGTATTTGCGGATAAAGTAATTGTGACAATTTCCTAATTTGCGGCTGAAAATTTGATTATTCGTTGATATGAAACTAATGTTATCGTAATTTTAACGATAGCGTACCTATTTATTTAACAGCTATCAAAAGGAAATTGTATATCATTTGACTTATTGTTGTTTTGGCCACTGCCTCAATGCGTTTCTTTGACGAAAGCCACCTGCTTACATGTGCCGCTCAGGCTTTCGATTAATCCCTCTTCTCCTTGTTATTATTTCGACTAAAGGTAAAAAAAGTTATAATGAAATTTTCACGGGTGTATCGACGAATTGTGTTGTAGGAACACCATACTTCGACGGCTGCCTCCGCCGTCTTCCTCACGTGTGTAATTTCGTGTGTTTGTAATGAAATCCGTAGATATAACCTATGAGGACTTCACTGCAATCATTCGCCGAGAAAGTCTCCTTTCTTACTAAAAAATAATAATTTCCACTCTAAAAACATCGTAACGCCACATAAGTAAATCTGAAATACTTGACAGTTTACGTGTTGGTGAGTAGTTTCTTTTAATAACATTGAATCAACTGTAATATCAATCAAGGAATCAGGATATATAATAATGAATCACGCTAAAAAGGCCAAGTCTCGTGCTTGTGCAGTGACAAAAAGTTATGAAATCTTGTTCTGAGCCAAGTCTAAACTTTACAGAGTATATTCACTTCACTTTGTGAAATGGAATGCTTTTCTCGGTGTTATGGAACGTTTATTTATATTTTTTTTTTTAAAAAACTCTGGTAACTTGGCCATTAAGAAAATCATATTTGTAAACTTATGTGATATATTGTAAGGCACATAATATGACCTAAGACTCAATATTTTCCATTTTTATTATTTATATAAAAATTGGTTTAGATTAAAAAACAAAAATGTAAAACCTGGAAATACACTTAAGACACGCTAAAAAGTTTCAATGTCATTTTGCCAATCAAAATATTGTTAATTTTTATTATTTAACATTAACAATTTTTTATTAATTTAATTATTATTTAATTTATTAACGTTTTAACTAACTATGTTTTAAATATATGCGTTAAAAAACTGTTTCTACCAATCCCGCACGGATCGCGCGGATCCCGCGGGATTGAAAACACTGCGGGATTGCAATCCTTAGTTTCAACCAATAAATTTAATCCTGATGTTGAAATTAAAATTAATGAAAGCTTTTAAGGCTTCTTACCAGTCGAAAGATCCACAAGAAAACAAATGTCTGACATTATAGTTGGAGAACTTAATGACTTGTGTTTAAATTTGCAGGATATCAGAGGACAGGGACTGACAACGGGTCCAATATGAGGGGCAATAAAGCAGGAGTGCAATCTAGAATTAAACAATACAGTTCGCGAGCATTCAATGTTTCGTGTAGTAGCCATTCTCTGAATCTTGTTATTAATGGCAAAAGCATCCTTGGAAGCCGCTAATTTCTTAAACATGCTCCAAAAAATATATTTATTCTTTTTGGCATTTTCTTTTCGATGGGCAATACTTTTAAAGCATGTTCAGGGTTCAACTTTGAAAACATGGAGTGACACTAGATGGGAGAGTAGGATAGAGAGGATAGAGGCATTAAACCCTTTAAAATATCATTTGGGAGATGTATACGACGCCTTGGTAAGCATTTACGAAAACCAAGAAATTGATAATTTAATGATTTAGCCATTTTGGCAATTGAGTATGAAACTGCTGATGAAGTAAATTTTAAGATGTAATAAAAAATTCGCAACCTGAAAGTAAGAAAAAAAGTTTTTTTGTGATTTTAGCGTATCTGATGTAATCTCGTTTTATTTTCAAAATAATGGCATTTAGATTGTTTGTGTGATAATATCCATCTGTAATAGCATTTAAAAATGTAAAAATATGGTTAATTTGTGGCTATGAACAGATATTTCATAATTAATTTATCTATTTTGTGTCGCTAAATCAAAATTCAATAAGTTTATTTATGAATATATGATTTTATTAAAATTTAATATTTTATTCGATTAAATTTTTTTTAATATATAATTCTACATAATCTTAAGAGGCGGCAATTTGTCCATTTGTCCGGGGCGGCAAAACCGCTAGAGCGGGCCCTGCTACGAGTTTCTGACCTGACAATAGACAGCTACTGCAACTGTGTACTCGCATGACAGTAGCTCGACTCGTCTCGCCCGGTCACACAAGTAGAAGTTGCTGGCGTGAAAGTAGACAGCTACTGTACTCGTGTACTCGCATCTTATCAGTAGCTACTCATAGGTCTCGTGCAATGTGGTCGCAAAATACACGACCGATCACAGTTCATATCATAATAAAATCAATTAAAAAAATATTTTGCTGAGAAATACTTCGATACTTCGACCTAAAAGTGCTGTATTAAAAAAAAAGGAAAAAAAAAGAGATTTTGTGTTTCTTTTAGATTAATAATTTTAATAATGTAATCCATAGCATAGAACCATTTGATGGATGGTTTATAGATCTCATCAGTCCCACATCCACTTTTTGTTTTTCTCAATTTTCAATAACTCCTGGTTATGCGTAGAACGTAAAATTTTTATTTTTTTGTGACTTCATTCGTAAACCCAATTCCATGGGAATGTGTTCAAGCGAGGCTTTACGCAAATCTCTGTTGTTATAATTAGGATCCAAACAATTCCATAAGTTGGATTGGTCCTTGTAAAGCTCCACAAACTTTATATTTTGTTCGGAAGTCCATCTATCCGCCAATTTTTGTTTGTTTTTAACCACTACTGGAAACTCAAAAACACATGCAGCAACGAATACTGCACATGGCGTGGTCCCGGGCTTACGAGCTACTGTCATTTCGCAATATCGCGCAAGTTGAGGTCTGAGTCGCAGCCTGGAACGGCCCCCAGCCCCACTCAGCCTGCAATCAAATAAGTACAGTGTCGCTGACCACTCTAGTGCCTAATTCCTATAGGAATACGGCTTCAAAGCTGTGAAATCCCACTGCCATTACCTTTATATATTTATTATTGACTTTTTTTTTAAAATTTGGAACAACCCAGATGGGCTGGTTCAACATTTCATGGCGGAATTAATTTCGCTACACCATGCAAATGATAACAAGGAGAAATTTTAGAGAGTGTATTAGTAACTATCGGAATTTCCCTGTTACTCACACCTTAACATGCACTACTTTAAATCTGTGTCTGAAAGGAAATACATTTCACTGAAAAAAAAAATTCAAAGCCAGTGACCTCAAACTCATGACTAGCTACTTCAAGTCTACGGACCATGTTGAAAGAGGCTGAACGTTATTGGAATATAAGCATCGGTCGAAAATCATATTTTCTGCTATATCTCAAAATCTATTAGCTTTCGACCCAATATTCTTGTATCTATGACAATTACTGATTTATTGTATACATTATAATTCTCCATGTGCCAAAATTGATAAGGTGCCGTTACCTTTGACCTCGATTTTTCAAAAACTAGGGAGTGTTAACCTAAAGCTCTTTACAGGATTCAGTTGTGAATAGTTCTCGACCACTATGTTGAAGCTGATGGAAATCTGTTTCTCATCTACGAATTTTCCGAGCCGGGGAAAAACCTTGAGATTGTCACCCCTCCAAACTTTATTTTGCAACCTCCGCCCACTGTCGTCTCCCGGGCAACAATGGAGCTAAAACAAAATTACCGCTACATAATTTTACCATTTGCCACCCCTTCAAACATGATTTTGCCGCACTCCTCTAGTTGCCACCCATGGCGAGTGCCCCGGTTTGACCCCCCCCCCCCCCAATTCCCTAGATCCAGCACTGTATTCGATATCGTGGAATCCTCTTGTGAGATGAAATCCAAGTTTATGATAATTAAAAATGAACAAATGTATAAGCCTGTGCCATAGAGTAGAGTGTAGGAATGAACTGAATTTCTATTGTGTGCGAACATATGATGGCTGGAATTTTCTCCAACCTTAATCGAATATAAATAGCTGGAATAATTGTCTAAAAGTGTAGTAAATAAGACAGAGGTGCGTATATAATCTTTCATTTTCAACCATTGAGCTCTCCAGAGTAGAATTTTTGCCTGATTGTACCACGCGACATTTAATCTCGAGAACACCACTCGATATGATCCACAGTTGCTATTATTTGTGTGTAACTGTATCGGGCGCATGAATTTGTGATGAAGTGTGAATTGCTCAGACGTATGTGATAACGAAGTGTATTGTGCGCTTCAGCAGATATAAAACGATAATCCTTATCTAAGACAGCATACCTAAAGAGAACAAATAAACAGTTCCAGAACATTCACATTAACGTTTTCTATATTTCACACGTGAAATTTCCGAATAGCTTATGGTCTTTTTAAATTCCTAACTTAGGTAATTAAATTAAGAAATTTTATACATATACGAAACTTTTCGCGACCCACCCAATTTGAGAGTCTATCTAATATCAGAATGGGAACTATTCTATGACTTCGATACGCTATCGACTATCCTATCCTACAAAAAGGCAAATTTTCGTCAAAGGATATACAGTACTATCAACAAAAACAAGAACTGCTAATACATACAACAACAAACATATCATAGACCTCAAGGCAACTGCACAGACCATCACCTCATCAAGTTGACTGCTGAAATTCCACGATTAGAAGTAACTCGAGCAGCATACTAAAATGCAACTGGTCTACCAATTCGCTTTGTAGTGGAAACCACCTGCAGACCCGATTTTAGTGATTAATTGGTAGGTTTATCATTGTGTTTTATTTCACCCAAATGTATGAAAATATGGAAGACTGGGAGCCGGAAAATACAATGGTAAACTTACCAGTCAACCACTAAATTGGGATTTGTAGGTGTAGATATGACTTGGCACATCAGTCGCATTTTCCTGCTTTGCTAGTAACAAGGATAATTTCTTGACCTCACACTGACTTTTCCATTGTAGGTTTGGTCGAAATATAATTTATTTTTTTATTTCGTAAGAGTTCAAAAGGCTTATATGTGTACTCAGGATGCTTGGTTGACAAGTGCCTTGCAAGTTTTGATGGCTTTATGTTTTCATTGGAAAATTTTTACAACAAATCACGCACTGAGGTATTGGCTCCTCTTCAGTATCCAAAACACAAATCTGTATTTCAAATAATCCGGATTATACTTTCGGAGATACGTCTTTTGCTTTTTCTTGCTGCCTGCATTGTAATTACAAGTACTTGGTTGGATACTCTCTTTTACGGCACGATCCAGTCCTCAACAAACTTTCCATAATCACATTAAATCTACTCTCAATCAAAACAAAACGCAAACAACAACTCACTTTCACAAGCAGAGAGACTGTTTGCATCAAAGACTTTGGTTTCGATTCAAGCATAAACAAGAAAATGACAATCAGAGAAGTAAGATTGCCGGTGGTATGCGCGCACATCTCCACCTTAGAGCGCGGCGGGAAAGGTGTTCAGTGGTTGCCATAAGGATTGCGCAATCACTGCCGCTGCTACATCTCACAACGTGGTTATTGCGTAATACCGTCTGACTGTTTAAGAACACTTTTTTTTTCTCACAAAGTATTAATTTAAGCTAATAGCTTTCATGATTACTGCACTCGTAAAATATCGTGTTATATTTTTTAAATATATGAAATAAAAGACATATTTTTGGTGGAGAAACGTTGACTTTTCCGCGACCCACCAAAACACCCACCGCGACCCACCAGTGGGTCGCAACCCATAGGTTGGGAACCGCTGGTTTAGAGGATGGATTTGCATGGTGGAACACACACAGCTCCTTCCTTGAGATTAATTTTCACTGGGTTATCGGTGCAATGAAATCTATAACAGTTGTGATTGACATCAGCATCAGTTGACATAATTTCGGTGCTGGAACAGTCCCGTCTCTGGGATGCCAGCTGTAGTATTTGTATAAGCCATATAGTCAGCAGAAACGTAACAGTGTGAAAAGCAAATGTTCCCGCACCATGTGTGGGTGCCGAGAGAGGATATTTCCTACCAAGACGGGAAAGTAATTTGCTGTCTGTGGACTTAGAACAAGAGGTGGTCTGCTCTCTTCCAACTAGGCGAACGCGACCTGAAGCAGAAATCAGGATTTTACATCAGTGGCTGTGAGCAGCCTTATCCTCTTAAAACTGCCAGCCAGTCACATCAGATGCGTTGTGTGACTTTTAGTGCTCTGGGTATATTTTCGCTCTCTCTTGTGCGATATCCCACCGACGCATCACAGACCTACCTCGCCAAGAACCTGTAGCTTTCCTTGGCGTCAAAGTGTAGCGCTCGTCCACATGAAAAATGTTGGCACTAGGCATCTGCCGGCCGGGAGTTGCTTTTTCAGACACACAATGCGGACACTTCTCGCTCTTGTTAGGTCTACCTCTCGAGTTGAGCACTTGAAACCTACTCTCATAATTTTTGCCACAGATCTCATTTAACTACTCACTCATCACTGCTCTCAATGGCAGCATATGAGTGTTCCATTGCAATACAAAAATCCGATTTTTTGGTACTTATTGCTTTACTCCTCGTTGATGTCGAAATAATTAGAGATCGGACGGGATTGGAGACAAGGAACAAAAATTAATTCGGTCATGATCCTTTGAAGAAACGGTTCTGGCATTCGCCTGGAGTGATTTCGAGAAAACCGAAATCAGGAAAGCAAGAAGGGAAAATGAACCCACGTCCTCCAGAATGCTAGGCCAGAGTGTTACAGATCAGTCTTTGAGCTCGGACTAATGTAGCAGAAGAAGTAAGAATATTCTGTAAAATTACAAATATGACTAGATCAATAACGATCTCAAAAACAAAATTGCAAGTGTAAAAAGTGGCTTCTTTAAAAAGAGGGTAGGCCCCTACTTTGTTTCATACAGGGATCTAGGAATCAGAAAGAACTTTATAAAAACCATACTATGGAAGCACTTCATGAAACAGAAGATTGGACAGTATAAATGTCAGCAAGGAAACAAATTTGAAGCATTTGAAATGTGGTGCTGAAGACAGATAAGTACTAAATTGACATGTTTTGGAAACGATGGATGAGGAAAGAATTTCATGAAAGAGTCTTAAAGAAGAGAAAGGAACATATCATATTTTAAGACACACGTAATTGGTTAATTTGTTTGAGTAAGGAATAACTGACGAAATAACTATAGAGGAAAAGATAAATATTAAAATATACGAAGCATATAATTAACGACTTTGCAATAGCTCAGGAGAGTAACCAGTGGAGAATTATATCAAAATAATAGAGAGACTGATATTACAAGAAAAAAAATCAAGAATAGTTTTCCTTAAATTTATGTATCAAGAAAATTCAAAAGTTCAGAATTCGTTTCTTCTGTCATATTTATAATTGATTTATGTTTGAATTCTATACTTTACAGTCAACATGAAATCATGCAATGTACATACGAACACCACTCATTACGTCCTACTCGTAGAAGGAACTAGAAAAAGATGACTTTGGCGGATATTATATTGAGTGTTAGTGTCAAGGAGTATTATATTTATTCCGTCTATTTAAAAGCTTCGTAAAAATACTAAATAAATTATTCCAAGATTTTTTACCCAAGAAATATATTTTGGAGAGAGCTCTTGCTGTCTGAATGGCACAATTTACTAAAAAACGTACAAATTGTAAATCAATGAAAATCCGAAAAGATTCAGTTGCCTTCATTAAACTGGGTCTGAATGCTCGGGATTGTCGCTGCAAGCTGTGAATCTCCTGTTGTAGCATTCTCGGAAGTAAAGGCTCAGGAAAAAGTTGGGAACAATAAGAGCAGCTGGATGAGTTCGAGAGCAGTAAAAATATTGGCTCTGAGATGGCTGATCCTTAAGTATAATGCATTTCCCACGAATCGCATCCTCGTTGGCTAAGGACTGTGGGAGACGTATTTTTGTTAATCTCTTTAACAGGTATTTCCTTTATCAACAGTGTTATCTGCAGTTGCTATTTCAACACGCTGAAGAATGTCTTTTGTGTTTTAATACTGTAAATGAAGAGTCTAAAACAATCATAACAGTTTCAGAATAATTTTAAACTTTCTAAACACTACTGCAGAGTGGAAAGAAAAATCTGATGAAAATTTAGTGTTCTGTATTGACTGTGCATGTTGTGGAAGAAAATGTATGTTTATCGTTATATTATTGCTTCCAACTTCATCATCTTCTTCAGCAGCCTTCAGCAAGTGAATTGGTCTACTTTGAGCGCAAGCCTGTCCATTGTCTTCTTTCTTCCCAGCACCTCTCTGTCCCCACCTTGGCCCGGTCTTCTCCTCTCTTGAGGCACACACCTCTCAGCCATCTATCCCTTTGTCTTCCTCCGAGCCGTCGTTGTCCTTGAATCCTCATTTCGTGAATTTTCCTCTATATTCTCTGCTCCCCCATTCACTTAATATGCCCATACCATCTTAGTTTGGCTTTCTGTATCATTTCCTGTTGGGGTTCTTCTTTTGATGTGACTCTAATCGTCTCTTTCCTTATGCTTACTTGCATCTTGCTAATATCCTGCTTCTTCAGTGTTTATGCCCAGTCACTTCCTGATCGCCGTACAGGTCACATCGGTCCGCGAGCGCGCTAGTCAGTCCGAATTGTTTACCTTGTGCGACTACGGAAAGTGTTTGTACCGTCGTGATAAAAGTATATTTAAAACTTATAAAGTGCAACAAGCAGTGAACGAATAGCTTGTGGTAAAACTGTAAGATGTCTGGCCCGTTAGACACGGGGCAGACTATTAAGTCGGCGTTAGAGACGTGTTATGTCAATGAACCAGCATTACCTATACAATCAGTAAACTACCCAATAAGGGAAACATGTGAGCTTCAGATAGAGAACAGCATTAGTATGCAAGCACATACTCCTAGTGTGGAGGAAGGAGAACAACAGCCGTTTACCCAACAACCTCATCTACAACAACTCCAACAACAGCAGCACCAACAACCGCAACACTTACAGCAACAACAGCTGCATCAACAACTACAACAACTGCAGCAAAATCAGCAGCATGCAGCAGTTCCAGCAACATCAACCGCAACATCCGCAGCAACAGCAGCAACATCCAGGACAACAAGAGCAGCAGCAGCAGTTCCAGCAACATCAACAGCAACATCCGCAGCAACAGCAGCAACATCCAGGACAACAAGAGCAGCAGCATCTACCGCTGCTGGAAATGGAGGTGGGGCAGAGTGAAGCCCTACTGATTGACTCACATATGACTTCTGGACCCATTCTGCACCAGATGCCTCGCAAAGGAGAAATGGAAAAAAGTTTAGGTGAGTCCAACAAATCAGCTAAGCGGCGTTGTGTAGAGAAACAGGAATCGGGGAAGGACACGGTTGATTTACAACAAATTAGTCAGATGGAAGAAAGCGTGAAGCGGGGTCACCAGTCTCAGCTGAGCCCGACATAGCTTCCCCCCCCATCCCCAGATCGCTCCGAGTTGAACCAGACGCAGCCTCATACGTCAACCCAGACATTCCGTAGTAAAGACAATAGATATAGTAGTACAGATAATGGTCCGTATTACATCTTTATAGAAAGCTTGGACAGAAACGTTGCAAAATTGCACCCAATGGCGATAGGAAAAATTTTATTTCAATATAATAATTCATACAAAAGGGACATCATAACATCTCTACTGTTGGAAGAAACAGGCTTAAAATAGAAACTAGATCAGCGGCTGCAGCCAATTCCATAGTCCAACTTGATACTCTGAAAACTAGAAATATAGAAGCATACATACCAAACTTTTTGATTCAAAAACAAGGCATTATTAGGAATGTCGATATTTCGCTAAGTGAAGAAGAACTACAAGAAGAAATAGTTTCCCCTTTTCCTGTTGTTCGCATAAAACGCTTTACCAAAAGATCACAGAGGAATGATGAGCGAGTGACCCCCATCCCGGTCTGCCTAGTCACCTTTCGCGCACAAACTCTTCCCTCACATGTGACTATACTGGGCACACGTTGTTCGGTGGAACCGTACGTCGCCCCAGTTATCCAGTGCGGGAACTGTTTACGCCTCGGTCACAGACAGGAGCAATGCAGGACTCGTGAACCCCGTTGTAGTAGATGCGCTGGCTTTCACTTGGTAACACAATGTAGCAATACGACAGCCGTTTGCTGCGCCCTCTGTAGCGGCCACCATTACGCGACAGACAGAAGCTGCCCAATATATCTGAAATATCGGGAAACAAAAGTAGCATCAGCATACACAACAAGCAACATGGGCCCTAATATAGAACAGCGAGCGAGAGGGTATGCTCAAGTGACCCAAACCCCGATACCGATTAGTAGCTATACAGAATTCCCACCCTTAACACCACAACAACAGCAACAACCGATCTATCTGCAAATGTCACATCAGACAAGGACTCACAAAAGGCAGCAAGATTCAGGCAGGACATCAGCAATGCCAATCATTGATGACAAAATAAACAAACCACAAACAAATTTCTTACTTACCCCAGAAGGGAATCGGGTGGAGCCGACGGAAACCATAGTGACACACAATAACAGAGAACAACAATCTTGCCCCTCAGGGAGTATCCCAGGCTTGACTCAACACTGCGATAATCAGGGACTTCCAGATCGTAGTAGGGCATACAAAACAACCCACCAAAGGAACAGAACACAGGATTACCGGGAGCTATGGTATCAATCACCACAACTGCCGCTATCGCCTATAGGCCAAAACCCTTACCCTCCCAAGGTACAAAACCATGTAAACCCTCCTAGCAATACAAACGGCAAAAATAAATTAATAGAAGGAATCTTTAAGTTAATTGTGGAAGTAGCTAGACACATAACAAACAGTGGCATAGAAACTCTACAACTGGACGAGATTAGAAAGTCTATAGAGATATTAGTACAGCCCAGTTATACAGAGCCACAGTACTAAAGGGGTTTAAGAGAACTTTAATCAGGAATCCATAAGACACAAGACTTAATCAATGGCTCACACTTCGACCAACCCTCCACAACAACAGTGGATATTGCACCGGGGCAGAAGCAGTGAAGCAGAACCCTTTCAGACAACTTCAAACAAAAAACCGAAAATCAAGATACTACAATGGAATGCCCGGTCAGTCAAAGCAAATCAGGAATCGTTGCAACGGGAACTTAGTGTAAACAACATATCTATCGCAGCATTAACAGAAACATGGCTCAAACCAGAGACAAATATGTTCATCAAAGGTTACCATCTTGTACGTAAAGACAGAGAAGACGGGAAAGGAGGAGTAGCTATACTGATTCATACATCTATTCACTTTACACCAATCCATATAGATCATACACAAATAAACTCATTCCAAGCAGTAGCAATTGCAATGCGAAGCCACAATAAGGATTTAACTATTGTCTCAGTATACTGCCCACCTAAATCCAAAATCAAATCCAGCGAGTGGCGCGCCCTCCTACAGCAATTTGAAGAACCATACCTGATATGTGGTGATTTTAATGCACATCATACGTCTTGGGGATGTGAATGGAATGATGTATTTGGGGAATCCCTTCTAGAAATCATAGACGATTTCAACTTATGCATCCTAAACGATGGATCTCCAACCTTGGTACCCAAACCTGGCTTACGGAAATCTGTAATAGATTTAACAATTTGCTCTCCGTCGCTGGCCACGGAATTTCACTGGGAAAATATTCAACAGGTATGGGGATCAGACCATTTCCCCATTATAATGACAACCAAACAGCTAGAGACACCACAACTTATCCTTCCCACCACCAAATGGAACACACGAAAAGCAAATTGGGTCAAGTACAGCCAAATAATTGAAGAAAACATAGATAGGGTGGGTACCGCCAAAACAACTAGCCAGAAATATCAGGAATTTCTAAACGTCATAAATGAAGCGGCAGCAAGATCGATTCCTCAACACAAACCAAGATCTACGGAAAAACACATCCCCTCGCCTTGGTGGAATGAAGATTGCTCCAGAGCGGTAGCAAAAAGAAAGCTAGCATTCACAAGATACAAACACGAAGCTACTTGGGAAAATTACTTAAAATACAAAAAGACAGAGGCCGAAACAAAAAGAATATTAAAGGAAAAGAAAAAGATGTGTTGGAGAGAATTCTGCAACAATCTAAACAGTAAAGCACCAATGAGCTCAGTATGGCGCATGATCAACAGACTAAGGAAAAAACCGGAGAGTCCAAAATCGACATCAAATTGGATAGAAGAATTCGCAAACATAATAGCTCCGCCAACGGTACCACCCGGACCTACAGACCCACCAATCTATGACAAAGAAGAACATGAACTAAACATACTAGAAGAGCCGTTCTCGATGGAAGAGCTGGAATTGGCCCTTAAAACCGGTTCAAACACGGCACCTGGCATAGACAGCATACAGTATTCCATGCTGCACCATCTCCCACACCGCGCTAAGGTAGTCTTACTCCAATTACTAACGAAGATCTGGGCCAAAAGCGAGATCCCAAAACAATGGACAACACAAATTATTATCCCAGTGCACAAACCTGGCAAGGAAATAAATAGTGCTAACTCATACCGCCCAATTGCGCTATCTTCATGTATAGCAAAAACCCTAGAACGCATCATAAAAATGAGACTGGAATGGTGGCTGGAACACCATGGCATGTTGCCTGAGACTCAATTTGGATTCAGAAAAGGAAGGAGCACAACGGACGATCTCAGCATACTTACCCTTGATATTGAACAGGCATACATTAATAAAGGCTACCTAACGGCCATATTTCTGGATATATCAGCAGCCTATGATAACGTACATATTCCAATATTAATCGAGAAGCTCAGAAAATTGGGTCTGCCCGATATATACTTACGCGGGATTTATAATCTGATCCATCTCAGAACTGTCTACATCCGACTGCAAGACAATTCTTTATACGGTCCTCGAGTGATATCAAAGGGATTACCACAAGGGGCAATCCTAAGCCCCATACTGTATACCATATACACTGCAGACATAGAAAATCTATTTAGTCCATCAATAAGGGTCCTGCAATTTGCCGATGACGTGTGTATATACACCGTGTCACCATCTTATGGAATAAACTTCAGGAGATTATACGAAGCGGCTATCAAGCTTCATGAGTGGGCTCAAAACTTAGGTTTAACCATATCATCTACGAAATCATCAGTAGTGATCTTTACTCGGAAACAAAGAATATATCGAGAATCTGAGATACAATTGGGCCCATACTCTTTCACAGTACGATCATCGGTCAGGCATCTCGGCCTATATATAGATAGTAAACTCTCATGGAAGAAACACATAGAGCACATTATATCCAAAACCGAACGACTTCTCAATATCTTAAGAGCCATAACGCGCATATGGTGGGGAGCGGACCCAACTATTCTTCTCAACTTATACAGAGCTATTATACGACCTGTCTTCGATTACGGAAGCCCTATCTTTGGAAATGCACCCAAATATATCCTCCGAAAACTGGATATAGTACAATATAAGGCGATCCGACTATGCTTAGGAGCCATGAAATCCTCCCCTACAAATGCCTTACTAGTAGAGGCTAGGGAAATGCCACTGGAAATACGACGCCATCTCTCATCCAGCGTATATCTAACGAGACGAGCATCTCTAACAAATCACCCCGTGATACAAAGAGTAATAAAATATATATCATTACAGGAAAGAAGAGATATAGCCACCAGACTCCGAATGCCCATGTTAGCACAGTGCTTCACCAAAATAAAACACATGATACCATTAGTTTCCCAAGGGGACACAATTCCCCTGTTCTCATTTCACTATAATACCCTGAGATATAAACCAAATATATTCTACCTACCAGACTGGATCGCTAAAAGCAGCTCAGCAAATACCATGACAAACAGTTTTTTGAAACAAACCTGGCCAGATTTTGTACAGATCTATACGGACGGTTCCAAAACCACGGACGCAGTCGGATATGCCTATTTCTGTCCTTCCTTTCACGAATCGAAGAGAGTGCGTTTACCAGCTGAAACATCGATATATACGGCCGAAACATTAGCTAGTTAGAGAAGCTATTAATTACGGAAAAGAACGCTACAACAAAATACTGGTTCTAACAGATTCCAAAAGCGTGGCGCAAAAACTCGAGAACTCAAAACAGCGGAACGGACTGAACAAACCTCTATTAGAGATACTAAACTTAATGTACACAGCTTCGACAGAGAATAAGGAGATACACGTGTTATGGATAAAGGGGCATGCCTGTATTCAGCATAATGAAACAGTCGACCGCATAGCCAATGCAAGCACAATAGAGGAAGATATACAATACGTTCAACTTCCACATACAGATTTCATATCTATTATTAAAAAAGAGGCTTTTCGAATCTGGTCCAATTCATGGACTACTACACAATGCGAAAGAGGAAAATATTACTCACAAATCCAACCTAATATTCCAACTAAAGTATGGTTCGGGAATTCCACACTAAGTAAAAGGCATAAAACATCTATTATTCGAATGAGACTGGGACACGGATGTTACCCTCAACATCTATTCAAAATCGGAGTGGAACACTCCCCGTTTTGTCCGGAGGACCAAGAAGAGATATCAGATATAAATCACATAGTCCTGGCCTGCAGCCGCAATCTGTTACCCACAAAAAACCTATACACAAGTCTGGTAAAGATTAAAATTCCCCTTCCCGTCTCCGTACCTGTCCTGCTCAATTCAAAACGACAAGATGTATACAAGGCGATTGCTATTTTCCTTAGTGAAGCAAACATTAAATTGTAATGTATAAAACGTAGCAAGCAACCATAAAGACGGTTAGCTCATATGAGTGTGTAATATAAGGATATTTACAAGGCAAGAGCCTCACATCAATATATTCACTACAAAAGAAACAAGACAAACAATAATAGTAAAGATTAGGGGAAAACACGGTAAAGCCAATTCAAACAATGTTTATTCTAAACCATCACTCTTGTGTATATTCTGTATTAACCGAATTAAGCTCCTCTGTTATGTAAATAAATCCAACCTTGTTTAAATTGTATAAATATAACAATAAGAGAGGAAGTATACTTCCTATTATATATAAAAGCTCAAATGGCATTAATATAGATATTTAGGGAAATATAATTAAGAGCCATTTAGTTAATAAATATAGTTAAACATTATATAAATGTAAATCTCAATTACAGACATGTGTCAACTTACAACGAATTATGTAACTTTAGTATCAAGCTGTAAAAGGAAGTAAAGATAACAAGCCTGAAATGTACATAAGAATTGTAAAACTAGAAGATGGGTGTATGGTCGGCAAGACCAAAGGCCAATAAAATAAATAAAAAAAAAAAAATCAGTGTTTATGTTTCAGCACCTTACGTTAAGATATGAACGTCACATTGTCATTTCAATGTCTGTATTTGTCAACTTATTTTTTAGGTGGTTAAGTTATTTACTTCGTCCATAGAAGAATCTCTTAGGGTAAAAATAATCTTGCAGGCATGACTTACCTCATCTTAAGGTCAATTCTGCAGTCGCTGAGGGCTGTCGAACGAAAAATTATTTTTGTTTATTAACGCTTTACGCATCGAATAGGTCGATTATGGGCATAAAATGGTAATTCGGGTAGTCATGGTAAACAAGAAATGTGAATGTTCGAACTTGGAATCAATCCTGAGTATTCCAAAATATTGATACCGAACGTAACCTACCATGTTACGTACTGAAAATGGACAGGTAAACACTGAACAACATAACGGACGTTACTTCATATTATTTCCATAAAAAATACACAGGAAAACCAAATCCAGCACGAAACTACAAACCGAGCGTGGTGACAGAGGTTAACGCTCTGGCCTCGCATCGGGAGGACGCCATTACGAATCCCCGTCCTGGCACCCAAATTTGGGTTTTCCATGGTTTCACCAAATCACTCCAGGCAAATGCCGGGATGATTCCTTCAAAAGGCCATGGCTGAATTCCTTCCCGTTCTTTGTCCCCAGTTCCATCCCTTCTCTAGTCTTTAATGACCTGGACGTCTACGAGGCGTAAAGCCGTAATTAAAAACAAAACAAATAACGAAGCTACACTTTATGTTCGAACTCCTCTTAAGAAATTTTCAGCCATGCTTCACCTAAAATCGCCCATTAGGGAGCGTCCATAAACCACGTGGCTTCTTTTTGGCCTCCTGTGAACCCCCCTCCCCCCGCGTAGCCCAACGGGGCTTTTACCTCCCCCCCCCCGCCTTATTGATTCCAAGAAGACATTTTTTACTGTTTTCTCTTGTCAGACTATCGTAAATTACATGCAGAGGTAATTAAATGACGGAAATAAATATTCACATGCTGTTGTGTGTTCTGTACCTCATTTTAACTGTGACAAATTATATGAATGAAAAGCTATGTGGCCTTTCACAAAGACTCATGAGGAGACAAATGAAAGTCCTGTCATTGCACGGCACATGTTCTGGATATTTGCATCTTCATATCTCACGACTTTTGGCACTTTAGTGTATATTAATATTAACAGATAAGAAGAATCAGAGTCTGAAACCTATCCATCAGATCTCATAGATTCGTAGCTGATTTACAAATTAAAAGCGTAACATTTGTTGCTTAGAGACTATGTTTGAGGTACAGTAAATGAATTGAGAAGCAGTAAGGCCATAACATCCAGATGGTGTTGAGCTGGCTTGTTTGTGCTGGTTGGGATGATTTCCTTTGACGTGGACAGGTTTGGGACTTTGGTACACCACTATCTCTCCTACCCTGCTGGCAAAGTTCTCATGATTAAAATTTCTTCCATCGCCAACTAACCCAGTGTCAGACACTGGACACCATCACAGTGCCACAATGGGACGGGTAAGCCATTCTGTTAATCGTACAAAAAATTTTCACTTTATAATATGTTTTATGGATATGTCTAGTTTACTAAAAATAGGTTCTGTACATATAGGTATTAGAATTGGTAGACGTTGGTAAGATAACGTAATATGTTTCTGAAATGCAGTGCTCGATGATTCACGAAACGATGACAAAAAGAAGTCAATATATATTTTACATATATTATAATTGTGTGCAGTTTACAGCATGCTGGTGTTTGTACATGTAGGTATTTTCCCTATGAATTATATTTTGTTACTGAATGGAGATCGAACGGTTCCCGGTTCGAATCCCTGTCTCGACGGGCATTTTCACAGACCCTTAACACGACCTTCACGTCTGGCACAGTTTGCTGTGTAACGTTAGGTACTATAGAACGCTTCCGTGGTTCTGATTCCATGTTAAACTGTAAGTCTGCTATACCCGGTAGGGTTACCGGATAAGTCTAGGCGGCTACGATTGGGCGGATTCCGCAGCCGATAAGAAACCCTGTGACCAGGTCGTTACGACCACACGATGTTTTTAGCCAATGGACAGACGAAGTAAGTGTGTTGTCTCTTAGCTCCCTTTCTTTGGCAGGCTAAATTGTTTTCGATGTTTTATAAGCAATGCAAGTACTATTTAGTTTCAAAATAAATCTTGTTCAGAACAGAATTAGATCCCAATTTACAGCGGAAATAATATTAAGTTTTTTTTAAGATTATTTCTAAACGAAACCCAGTTTTTAGAACCTGAAAATCTGGATGATAGGAACTGAATTAAGAAAATATATATCTTTCTGTTTTTTAGCATCATATTAGATTCAAGAATAAAGACTAAAAATCGTAAGCAAAGCAGAAGCCTAAGAGGCATTACAGTGTTTTGATTTTATTAGCAACAAACGCTTTGGTAATCATTAACTATAAAACTTAGTTTATAACTTGTTCCTTTTGCGTTTTAGGTAATTGTGTTGTTCGTTCCTAGAGCCAAATACCCAGCAGCAATCGATGCTAAAAAATTGTAAATATTTAATGCTGTTTAATGACTAAGCATATACATTTCGGTTTTTGTTTATGGTAGCGATTTAATGAAGCGGTCAGTATACATATTATACGATAAGTAAAAAAACATATTCCTTCAAGAGAAATGTCCAGTATATATGGAATGGTTATTCTTATCTCCATTCACAATTCTTTTAGACGTAGTACGTAAGAATTAGTGATGATTATAGGGTTAGGATCCCTATGACCAAAAAACTTGAGAAATACGCAGGCAAATATGACCTTAAAACGGGTAAATATTACCTAAAAATTACAAAATAGTATCAAACATTTAAATTTACTATATATCTAATAGTGTCACTTTCATGTAGACAACATAATTTGCTTCCGTGCACTCGTTGCACCATTGGGAAATTAAATTTTAAATCGTTATGCTGAACTCACTTTAATATCAAATAATTTACAGAATAGAACTCTTCCATCTGTACTAAAATAATCCTCTCTAAATTACCTTACGTAACTTTACACTTTCAGAAAATTTTAGTTTCGGCATGAAATGGGACTTGCACATAACTTCCGTTGTAGGCAAAGCTAATTCCAAAATAGGATTCATAGGACGTATTTTGAGAAGGTTTAATGCTCATACAAAGGAAATAGCGTACAAAACACTAGTGCGTCCGCATTTGGAATACTGTTGTGGAATTTGGGATCCGTATCGCAAGGGATTGATTGACACATTAGAGAAAGTACAGAGAAGAGCCGCTCGATTCGTGACTGCTAGTTACAGTCCTTACGTAAGTGTCACAGAGCTGATTCGTTGGTTGGGCTGGGATTGTTTGGCGGACAGACGACGTCGTTTTCGTTTGAATTTGCTGGAGAATATGCGAAAATCTTTAAGTTACGAGTGCAACGAAATACTTCTTCCGCCAACCTATTTAGGTCGCAATGACAGGAGGGATAAGATTAGAGAAATAAGATGCCGTACTGATTCATTTATGTATTCCTTCTTTCCTCGATCTGTTCGGGATTGGAATGCGCAGAATTAGGATTGGTGCTTAGCACCCTCTGCCACCCACAGTATTTGTGATTTGCAGAGTATAGATGTAGATGTAGAGGGTGGTAGGTCTAGTCACTGATCCGCTGCAGATTTTACGATGATTGAGGATATTTTATTGAGACATTGATTGACGCGGATCGACATAGGCATGCTTCTGCTGCATTGTCGAGATTAAAAGGTGGGCGGAACATTACGTTTAGAGAGTGACAATAATGTATAACTTCAATACTTGACTGGTGAATTCTGAACACAGTGAAAATTAGTTTTTCCCCCACCTGTATAGTAGATGTACAGTTCTTTGAATAAATATCTTAATTTCTTCTCCTCTATATCTAGTGAATTCCCGTTACTATTAAAAAGTACCATATTTCTCCTCAAAATATGGCGGTATGACCATAAATATTATCGAAATATGACCAAAACTAGGAGAATGGTCTGAATATGCATTTATACTGCTAAATAAAATACATTAAAATACAATCAGAAACGTTGAATCAGTGTTTAACTCGGCATTTCAGCTCACAAAGAAGGCAGCAAAAAAATATGAGTTATCCTAAAGATCCGAACCCTAGTGATGAACAAAGTCAAGTGGGAGCTCTGTGATGAAATCGTTTTTGTTCGGGGAGTCACACAAAGAGAGAGACAAGGTCCTCCAGCGTCTTAGTTATTCTGGGACCGTCCTCGAAGAGCTCTCAGCTTCCTTACTACAAAAATAGAAACGACCTACCACTTTGTCGTCTGAACATAACAGAAATACGAATTTCAGCGAACAACGGTTTGAAGAAATGTATTATATAAAATTATGTTTAATACTTTTCTTGATGATGTTTACTAACATAGACCTATTCGAGATTTCATTATAACTGTCACAGAAATAAACTAAACTAATCACATATCAGATATTGTCGCTTCAGTATTGCGCATTTTAAAATTTTTATTACTGAAATATTTTAATCTGGAGCAAGTGTCTTGTATCTATCTTAAACCGGAACACAATTACTAATGTTTCACATCATTTTTTTTAATGATAAAATAAATACATGTCGCAATATGAGGAAAATCGTTTTCAGATCGTTAATAACACAAACTGGCTCAAGTGCTTGGTGGAACTCTTACACGGACAATTTTTTTAATTTGTTTTATATATATATTTAGGTGACGCACGATTGTGTGACAGTTGGCAGCAGTGACGTGTGTCGAGTGTTGTCCCAGACCCAGATGATTACGAGTATGAGCTGATAAGCTAAAAATACCCGATGTGACAAAGAAATAGATGACAGCAACGTTCAAACACTTGTTTTATAAAAAGCATGTTACAGATACAAATTGAGATTTTTCTGTGATCATGATCATTACTTAGCGTACATAGAGAAGTGAAAGCAGAAGCCTCCGCAAGGAAAAAAAAAATATTGTTACAGTATGTGAGTGTGTGACTATCTTATGGGAAAAAATGTTTCATCTCTCTTTTGTGGTATCATAGTTGACCGTATAAATTATTATAGAATTAACAAAACTAAAGTATTTATACCTTATTAAATTCTTGACATTTAAAAGAAAATTTAAAAATAACATGAAGTATTTGTCCAAATAAAGAATCTTCCCTGTATTTTGATAATTAATGTTAAAGAAGGAGCAACATTTATTCATAACGGTTTATATGAAACCATACCGTTTTAGGATAATATGACACATAATGCTTCTTTGTTCGCAATTACATTAATAACGCATTTAGATTAAGGTAACCGGGTTTCTTACGGCTCCTGCCTCTTCCCGGAGGTAGAACTCCACATTCACAGTAGAACCATTGGCACTGGAATGGATGCGACGGGGTCAGTGGCACGCTTTACCTTCCTGCACGATTTCCACCTTAGTACTCATTGGATAGCAGGCTGAAGGGGCCTGGGGAGCCGTTCTCTACGTTCAGCTTGGCTTTATCTGGGATTGAACCCCGATCGTCCGGGGCGTAGGCAGATGCGCTACCGCCTGAGCTACTGTTAATGAGCAGATTATGTAAGAGAGGAAGGAGCCCGATAACGTTTATTTCTATGTGCTGGCGGGGACAGTGAATACGTCAGTCGGTTCCGTTTGCGTCACTTGGTGTGGTCACCATGCAGCTAACATTAGTCAGTATGATGACACGTCTCTACGTCAATGTGCAGTCAGTTTCCAACTTCTGGCAAAATCCTTTGTTTACAGTTAAGTTTCTCTTCTGTGTAATCCTAAGGTCACAATGAAATTATGGAGTCAGGAATGTAACGATGACGTATGACATGGGATCCCGTGAAAAATTTGGCTCACATAATGGAAATGTCATACTGAAGTTTTTGGCGATGTTCACCACAAAAAAAAAAACCACGTAGCTCCATTTTGGCCAACTGTGAACCCCCCTCTCCCTTCCCCTCCCCCCACGTAGTCCAACATGGCTTTTTCTCTACCCCCCCCCCCCCCCCCCACGTAGCACGTACCTTCTGATTTCAGAAGACATTATTTACTGCTTTCTCTTGTCAGACTATTGTAAATTACATACGGAGAAAATGAAATGAAGGAAATAAATATTCACATGGTGTTGTATGTACTGTACCTCACTTTAATTTTGAAAAATGAATGAATGGAAAGATACGTGGCCTTGCTCGGAAATTATCCCCCCCCCCCCTCCCCACGTAGCGCAGCGTAGCTTCTCCAGCCAACCACCTCCCATCCAGATAGTGTATGGACGCTCCCTTAGGGTGGGGAGAGACTTTGGGGGAGAGGGAACAAGCAGCGGAAACGAATTCGGCTCTGGCCTTTTGAAGGAACCATTCGCCTGGAATGACCTCGGGAAATCACGGAAAATCGAAATCTGGATGTCCGACGGAGATTTGAATGCAAGAACCGAGCGTTACCGCTCACCCAACAGGCTCGTTCTGAAATTTTAGTTACATAACTAAGACATTATTACATTCATTATAAAACAGGAAGTTAAGATATTAGCAAGCACGGAAAAATAGTTTGAGTGATAGTTTGCATTTTATTGAAGTTTCACGAAGGCAAGTATTTGATAACTGCATAGTCAAGTTAAAAGCTGGTGGGAAAGTTCTAAGCTTTATACTAAATTAAACTGAAATGTTTTATTCTAAATAGTTTTAAAGTAGCGAAGAGATAAAGTAACATTAACAATGATATGTGATTAAAAAAAAAAAGAAAAGAGAAACAGTAAACCTCAGCATGATACTTCGCCGAATAGCCACGAGATTGTAAAATTTTTCCATTCTTACGAAACAGACAATAAAAACGTTTAAGGAAGGAGACAGCGAATCTGTGAACGTAAGATGGAGCAAAACGGATAAGAAAAATCGCTTTAGAAATATAAAAAGGAATGATATTGTTCGTTTGTAGAACTGAACAAGAAACTGTATTAGTGTGTGATTGGAAAATATTAATGATTGGCATTTCAGCGACGTATTTCTATTCGCGTTAATTTCCTGTGACATTTAAAGCGATCGTCGTGTGTTGAAAGCCTTCTGCATTAATTTTAGGTCTTTACCACATAAGTTTCGTATAAATGTCTTTAACTTGGCACTTTTTCATCTTAATGGTCAAATTCGTATCTCTCGGTTTTAGAAGGAGAAATTAATAGATTAAAATTGTGGTGATAAGTACAGTTTACGTCTTAAGTTTTAAGTGAATGGGATATATTTACATCTTCAAAAACAAGCTAAACCTATCAGAAATTTCCTGGAAAATACGAAAGTCGTGCCGAGCATGGTGGGTGAGTGGTTAACGCTCTGGCCTTGCATTCGCGAGGACGCCGGTTCGAATCCCCGTCCGGGCATCCAGATTTTGGCTTACCGTGGTTTCTGCAAATCACTCCAGGCGAATGCCGGGATGCTGCTATGACCGAATTCCTTACAGTTCCTTGTCCCCAGTCCCATCCCACCTCTAATGACCTCGATGTCGACGAAACGTAAAGCCATAAGTAAAAAAAAAAAAAATGAAAGTCGTAGCTGCGTCGTCTATTTAGTAAAACAAAAGAGTGGTAAACAAAATTATTTTAGCTCTAAGGAATTTAGGGTATATCGCAATATCGTCCAAGCTGATTACTAAGAGGAACTGAAGCTGTACCTCAAATATCCTTCGTAGTCCAAAGACGTTTGAGTGATTATATTATTTCTATTTATTCCGTTATATTACCCCACGGATATGAAGACAGCAGTACAGCAGAATTGTTAAGAAGTGTTTACCGTAAACTTTAACATAGATGCAGGAAAGGATGGGGGAACGGGAATGAATTCGGTAATGAATTTTTGAAGGAGCCATACCGGCATTCGCCTGGAGTGGGGAAACCATGGAAAACCGAATTCTGGATGACCATACAGAGATTTGAACACGCGTTTTCTCGAACGCGAGGCAAGAGCGTTAACACTCAACCATCACGCTCCATGTTTCGGCGTATGTGTTGTGTGATAGAAATAGGAACTTTCAACATCTCTCGTATTAACCTTCTTAATACTAAAAATCTTAAATTGGTTACAGTTTCTTATATGTCAAAAATGGGAAGCAGGTATATCGTAAATCGAAACATATTTGCAGTATAGGAATCTAGCGAATCTGCTCCTAATTTTTGGGCTCGGCCCCTGATAGGAATCAGAGCCCAATTGTTGTTTCTCCTGTTTCAATTTGGATTAAGTTTCTTTAACGGATTCAAGTTTAAACTTAAAATTTGTAGATATTATGTGTGACGTTGACGCAAAATCAAATTTAGTATTTAAAATTTTGTACAGTTATATTCCAGAGGAGTCCCAAAGCAGTAAAGGGGATTTCAAAAACGTTCCCATCAATTTTTATTTCGCTGAAAAATAGAGATGGGATCGGGCATCAAATTTGACAATTTTAGGAGATAATTGCTACCAAGTTTATCTCACAGCTGCTATTACATATGATCTTAAAATATACCCTTAATATATACAAATTAAACAATAAATACTGAAAATACTTAGATCTAATATAGTCTTATGTTGTGATAAGTATAAGCTAATGTTTTTCTTTTGCAGTTACTTTACCATATATATTAATACTATTTTAGTGATTTTAATTCAAAGTGCATTTCATCCTATTGGATGAAATAGATACTTCTCTCAGTAAATTTGATTGGAATAACGTGACATGTCGTGGAACAGAGTCTGCTATCTAAACTGAAAATGTGTCAAGCATTGATTTTTGAGCCAAGTGACTGCTGTATGACCTATCCCAGCGATACCAGTGGATGTTGTTAGATATGGAACCCTAATTGGGCGAGGCTCAACTACAAGTTGCCAGCTTTTTTTTTTTTTTTTTTAAAAAAACTTTGATTAGAATATATTAAGAACTAATATCTGGAAAACTGACAGAATCTTTTGAGATTTATAATTTGTTTTACAGACTGGTGTAGATTTTAAATGATCAAATATGAGAAAATTGCTAGCCATTAAAAGGTTAACGTAGGATAACTCAGGATTACAAGTCTTCTGCGAACTATGCAAGTAAAAGTCTAATTCATGTAGGAGCTAAATTTACTAATAGGATGGTAGACACATATTTTTAACCCTTTGATCTCACCCTGTATACACTGGTTAAGGTTGTGTTCCGTTGTAAATGTGGAAGTGAGCTACAATGCAGCTATTCATTTAGTTGCAAAAGAGTTATTTTCAGTATCTTTGATTTGGTTAATAAAAACCAGCACGGTGGTAGGCCTCTTAAGTATCCAGGTTGCACACTTACTGTAATCATTATACATATTACTTTATCGTATATAAAGTAGCTCCACGTTTCAGATACAATAAATATAAAGAAACTTCTAAGAAGAAATTATAAAACCTGTAATTCAGCACATATGATGGAATTAATAACTTAACATAGCACAAGTTATAAAAAATTAGCGCCACACATAACACAGATTCCGTTAAGGTGGTTTTAAGAAATGTATATGAGGTAAGTCGAAACAAAACTTATTTTATAGAATGTGTTAACTGTACACAAAAATGACAAAAAATTATAATGGCTGGCAAATTTCTGGAAAAATAAGTATCTTTTTTTTAAAAAAAATAAATAAATAAATACAAAAATAATAAAAATATGTCCTCATGTGTTTAGATGTAATTAGCATCTGGAACTACGCTAAGCGAGTATTCGGGTATGATGGAGGATGTAAAAAAAAGACTAATTGCACCCACCTACATAGCGGGAAGCTCTGTGTTAATGCTACTAGGAACGGTAGTGACGATTCTAGAGTTTAGCAATTGAGCCTGAATAGAAGGAAACGCAATGTGTAACTTGCACCAGCCTATTCGTTCATTGCAGTCCTTACAGCTGCAGTTTCTCAATCATCGACGTAGAGTTAAGTGAACTGTTCTTCTATAAATGTTTCCATGTGTAAGTACTAGGGAAAGTGGCAAGATATGCAGTCCTGTGTTGTAGGCTTCACCGAAGATGCATGCAATGAAGTTGTGAAGACACGTCTCCTCAATTCTTCTTCCCCCATTTGACTTTGCGGGGAGCGTAACTTCCTACACCTGCTCACTCTTGGAGAATCGATGGGGGCAATAAGCAGAGAAACTGGGGAGCGTTCCTCAAGTCGCAGCAGTAATGATTCGCAATGTAGTCACTGCGAGGTAAATTACATGACGATATAACAGTCAGGATGCTGGACAATAGCAAGGGTGCTGGACAATAGCAGGGAAAGGTATTAACGATATCTAGCATGTTGCCTATTAGCCCAAGTCATTTAAAAAATAAAAAATATAAAAAACTGTAATCATACTGCAAATGGTGAATATTTCAAAAAATGTATTCTACCAGAATATTAGAAGTGTTGTATACATGCAAGATTTTTTTTGCTGTCGTCAGTCTTTCGACTGATTTGATGCAATCCACCATCCCTTCCTATCCTGTGCTAACTTCTTCATTTCTACATACCCCTCACAACCCACGTCCTCAATTATCTGCTACACAAAGGGTGTTCAGCTGGGAAGAACTCCAAATAAAATCACCATAGATTGTCTAGCTTTTGCAGATGACATGGCGGTAATTACTGATTCACTGGATAGTGCAAAAGAACAAATCGAAGAACTGGAGAAACAGGCAGCCAAAGTAGGATTACATATATCTTATGAAAAAACACAGTTCATGACAAACATCAATGATGCTCCTCAAAATCTTAAACTTCGCAATGGAACAATAGCTAAAACAAATTGTTTTAAATATTTAGGAGAATGGATAACGAGTGACACAATAGAAAAGACTGCAATAGAATCTACAATACATAAAATGGAAAGAGCATTTCATATGACAAAGAACATATATAACAAAACATCCTTATCATGGAACACAAAACTAAGGCACTATCAAGCAGTGGTTAGACCAGAAACGCTGTATTCGGCAGAAACGCTTAAGCTAACAAGATATGGGGATCTTGAAAAACTGGAAAAAGTAGAAAGAAGAATCTTGAGAAAAATACTGGGACCCAAATCTAATAGTAATGCTGAATACAAATTAAGACCAAACCGAGAACTATATTCAAAAATAGAAAAATTAACAGTTATAATGAGGAAAAGAAGACTGAAATTTTACGGGCTCATATACAGAATGGATAGTAATAGACTAACAAAACAGATCATCACCTTACTGAACAAATACAAATCCCAACCCACATGGTTCACTGAAACTGAAAAGGACATGAAAAATGCTGGAGTGAAAGCAGATATAATAGACAACAGAACACTTTTTAGAGAAGTAATTCACAAGGCAGGTTTTCAGGAGAGACAGAAATACATCAAGGGAAGGAAATGGACCCAGGAACAAAAGGAACAACACTCTCAAAGAATGAAGGAAGTTTGGAAGCAAAGAAAATTAAATACAAAGAAACATAGCCAAAGTTGATTTATCGTACCCTCCAAAAGGGTTATTCGGAATAATAATAATAATAATCTCTGTCTTCCTCTACAGTTCTTACCTTCGACTGTTCCCTCCACTAACAAATTAACCAATCCAGCATGTCTCAAAATATGACCTATCAGCCTGTCTCTTCTTCCTGTAAGCTTCTTCCATAAACTTCTTTTCTCACCCAACATTTCCAAAACTCGTTCATTTCTTACTTTGTCCGTCCTAATAATTTTCAGCATTCTTCTGTTGCACCACATTTCAAATGCTTCAATTTTCTTTCTTTCCGGTATCCCTAAAGTCCATGTTTCCCTACCGTAAAGTGCTGTGCTCCATACATAGAGTTTTAAAAAGTTCTTTCTAATTCCTAGATCAATATTTGAAACTAAAAAATTACTCTTTTTCATGAAGGCTCTTTTTGCTAGTGCTATTCTGCTTTTAACATCATTCCTGCTTCGGCCATCGGTTATAATTTTACTTCCCAAGTAACAGAACTTTCGAATTTTCGACGGCGTAACGTGCCATCATATTCAGGTTGATGATAACACGTTACGCCGTCGAAAAATCTTCAAGCAGTATCACTTTCAATGAAACGAATTTCTTTACGAACATGATGCACAGATGGTTAAACAAAAATTGGAATTGAACATGCACTCATCAACGCTAGGCACATACAGTAAACTCAGTCCAAAAGGTAATAAGCCTGAGATCAGCAGGCTGCCAACAAACCACAATTTAGTGGATATTATATAAAAAAGGCTTAAAATCTAGAGGGATACAGTCGGTAGGTTTGGGCTCATATGAAATTTTATTTCGAAAATCTGTAGCATAGATAGATTAGAGATTCGTGCGAGGAGGAATTCAGAAACAAGTTGATAGAATGGAAAATGACGTAAATGTGATTCAGCGAAAATTAACCAGTCGGTAAACGTGAATGTAAAATGTCTCCTTCCAAGACCAAGAGAAAAAGCTATAAGTAACTGTGAAAAGACGGAGTTAGATCAGAATAGCAGCTAAAGCAATATTCGCAAAAGTTAACGGAATAAAATATGGAACTGAAATAAGATATTTTAAAAAGAAGGCGATGCACCAATACGTATTATGTAACATAAATATCACCTGATGTGGACCCGTGGATTTCATCAGCAAATCAGTTATGCAATGAATTCTTTACAGGCAAGAACTGAAAGAATTAGAAAAAAGGGAAGGCGAACATAGTAAAAGGATACGACATTTGATTCATGTAAGAAGTGTATTAGTGAATTAATTATCGTTTACCCAATGGAAAACTACCTAGGAAAATGAAAAAAGAACAATACAAACTAAAATTGTTGAACCTGCCTTAAAAATTTATATTAGACGTTCAGGCTTTAAAAATTAAAGAGTTGCCTGGTGTGGACAATACAGTAGCAGAACTGATTAAATAATTTAGGGAAACACTAACAAACCAGATGCATGAGTCAGTTCGTAAAATATAGATGGCAAACTATTGACATAATTAGATAATTACTGCAAACGCCCGTGATATCCAACGTTCCTTTAAGCAACCCCAGCGTTGTTTCAGGTAGCATATGGATGTCTATGTTAAGATTAACGAGTCGTCTAAATTAGTAATTGCAATGATGTAAGTCAGGAAAAAATAACGTGATATTGTTTTGCTCAGATGCAACATGAATAATCGATAACGAGTAATCTACGAAGATGGCTCACGAAAATAGCGATGATGAAACATATTCCCTATATGACAGTTACTTTGTTTCTGGATGGAGTGATGTATGGAAACATGATTCTTTTGGCAGTCTGAATCATAGAGTCGATATTTTAATGAGGATTTAACGTTTCTTCCTTCCATTTTTCCTCCATATTTTCAGAAGCTTTGTGGGATTTGATCTCAAAGAAGGCACATTCACTTGCATTCTAGTTCAGCTGATTAATTATTTAGTTTCATTTCACATTCTTGCCTCCTCGTTACTGAAGCAGAGTTGATGAGTCAGATCAGAATAGTTTTCTTGCTCTGCAATGCAGTCGGCAAAATGCTAAACCTGAAATATAACCGATCGTTGCTACCAAGAAACAAATCAGCTATTACGATATTTCTCATGCTTTTTACCATTATAACGTAGAATAACTGATAGAATAATCTATGAGTGATACCTATAACTTTTCAGACCACCCTGATTCCGTAAAGTGGCGGGAAAGTTTCATTTTTAGGTTGCGGACTCAGATATTGAACAAGTTTCCTAGTGAAATGATGAACAAGATCTTTCAGACTGTAAAAATAGTGTATGAATCTTAAGTTAGCATATAGGAAAATTAGCATCAAGCAATTGGACCCATCGAATTGAATAACAACACATAAAAAGGACAGCGGATTAAATACTTTTCACACAAACACAGCTAAGCGGCAGAAAGTATATGTATATGTAAAAAGCAAAGAAGACGGATATGGTGTCTTCGACACTAGGGAATCTTGTTAACTATTTAGAAGGATATCTTGTGCGAAACTGGAACGTGACACGGTGGTATATAAAACCATTGGGGCATCCAGCGGAAGATACCTCATTAACTAGTTGCAATATAAACGGTCCTATTGGTGGTGACATGAATGCACTTGATCAACTGTGGGAACTATTTTCAGGCCTGAAAAGGAAAAAAAAAAGTATGAAATGGGGAGAGGGAGATTAGTGCAAGCAATAACAGCATCTCCATTCACTGCATAGTAAACAGGGAACACATAGAGCACGGTTTTCAGAGTAGCTCATACATGGTACAACACTTATTCCTGGTAGATTAATTCTACGAAATAATCAGAAGTTATTAGGATTATCAATTTGGACGACATTGCTACGACGACTGCGGAAATGTGATACGGAAATAAAATTGACCGAAAATGATTCGAAATTGGTTTCCGAAAAGAGTACCCACTATCTAACTGCAGCAGGCATAAAAATATTGTTTGAACTAAATACAAGAATACACAGAAATACGGTTCCTCTGGCTTCAACTCTGTCGACGTCATTAGAGGCGAGAAAAGAATGGTCGTGAGGAACTGGAAGGAATTCGGAAATGGCATTTCGAAGATCGCTACATTTTTCTGGAGTATTTCCGGGAAACCAAGGAAAACCGAAATATTTCTGAAAGTGAGGCTACCGTACTGCCGATCTGCCACCACTCTCGTTTCACTATTACGAAACCGAAATGCTAAACTAGAACTTTCTGCACGAATAGTAGTCTGTGAGTAAACTATATTGATAGAAAACATCATACAACGGTGCTTAAAGAATTTCATACACCCCTCTGTCAAAAAGCCAACCTTCAGTCCTTTTAAACATTTGGCTCCTACACTAACCTTCAAGATTAGCCTTAATGCAGTTACCATGGTTTAGAGGAATCAACACAAGTATAATCTGAGATGAATGCTTGTGCAAGTTGCAAAGGACGAAGATACAATTTTTTTGAATTCAAAGCAACAACCAGACCCACGGAACTGTCTGACAATAGTTAAAATCATTTGTCCATATCGTACTCATTTTTCTGTATTTACACTGAAACGTGAAGTGTACCTTAATTAGACTTAAACAGACACTTACCCAGCCTAAGGAACATAAAAATAGTTCTACAGAAACTACGTATGCAATATACTGAAGCCGTGGATTTTCCTTACTATAATAACCGCAAGTAGAGATTATTACTGATTCTGGTATGTGAGTGGTAATGCTCGGGCCTCGCATTTGGGAGAACGCTGGTTCAAACCCAGCCCCGTCCGGATTTTCTATGGTTTTACCGAAATCACTCCAGGTGAATGCCGGAATGATTCCTTCAAAATTCCATGGGCAAATTCCTTCCCGTACCTTAGCCCAACTCTCTCCCGTTTGCAATTTACTATTGCACTTCCATTTCAGATATAATTCTGTGACTCGTATCTACAGTTTTCAAAGTGTCACTAGCCCACGCTTAAACTTGGATTTATTATATATCTCGATTAAACCTTTTCTTGTTTTTCAGACTTGGCTATATTTGTATACTAAACCCGTTATTGGAATTAATTCATAATTTGAGGTCCTATGTTCTTAAACCGTTTTATGTGCGTAAATTCTCCACCATCAAATCTCTGTCTTTTAATAAAATTGTTTAAAGATCAAGTCGTGAACAGTGTTAAATCAGACACAACGCTTTTGATTAAAGTCTGAGACCAACATGAGGATTGCCAAAATACGGAACTACCGATGTTTGGTGTGTTCATTTCAGTCATACAGGAAATTATTATTTTTTATTTACTGTTGCATGCATAAATGAAATATAAGCATACAGTTATTGTTTCCTTTCTTTTCTTACGTGAAGGATACACGCGGTCTATCAAACTAAGTTCCAATTTGTTTGTCCTGGCTGCATGATTCCCCGACAGACAAGGTTTTGCCAATTTCTTTAATTTACTGTGCAGTATTTCTTCTTCTTCATTGGGTGCCATAACCGAGTATGGCTACCACGGGGATTTTACCCATCCACGGGAACGTCACGGGGATATGAAACTGGTGTGATTTACCGTTGCCTTTCCCAGTGTGACAATATTCGTAAGTGTTATTGCAAGAGTATATGACCGTAATGGTGTGTTGTTCATTGTAGAGTGTTGTTTGTGTTTTGGATGAAAGATGAAAGAAGGGATAGGGTGAAATCATGTACTGGCCCATTCAGGCCTACTCTTCCGAAAGACACCTGGGCCGCCAAGCTTAATGTCCCCACCTGACGGATCTATCACTGTCAACGGTGTCGTATTCCCACACTTCACACGTACTGCGAAGAGAATAGGGATTCAAACCCAGGACTTTGCTGCACAAACTGTTGATTAGAATTGTGCACCACCACCTGTCCCCCTGCCTGCCAATTTCACACTGCTGATCGTAAAACCCAAAGCAAATGTGTGCCAAGAAGCTCTGGAACTATAATTTCTCCAATATCTTTTCTGTCAGCGTGGGTTTGTTTTCTGTTCACAATCAACATTGCCTCATTCATTGCAAATTTAAACCTCATCACTTGCCACACGAAAAGATTGCGAGTTGAATTCTCGCTTAAGAACCTGGGTCCAAACGAATATAGTTTAATATAACATCCCAGATTTCTCATTCAAACCCAGCGTTTATTTCTCTTGCTGCGATCGTTGATTTTAAACGATTAGGGTTTATCCCGTTTGTCGGATATAGAGGTACTGTAAAATGTATGTGATGTATGGTACGTTGTTGAAAAGCTTAGTGATGTAAGGATAGCTGATATAGGCAGTTTTGGTGCATTCTAAGTACACAGATGACAAGGAAATCTACAGAGCACAATTATAAGAATTGTTCTCGATGTTTTTTTACAGTTGCGAGGACAAAGTACGTAAGCCGTGTCATCTAGCTGGCAGTGAATCAGGCAGCAGTATCGCAGGTTTGTCTTTGTTCGTGCTTGACGTAATGGGTTATGCAAGAGGGATACATAATAAACTGAGTCACGCATGCTAGCTTCCTGCAGGTGTGCGATCTACATCATATTGGCGACCAAGAAGAAAAGGTTGATGGAAGTGACATTATTAACGCAGAATTCAATTTATCCGTAAAATAAACAATCATACATAAACATATATTACTGTAATTTCTTTAAAATCTAGGCGGGACCACACGCTTGCCAAACCTCTTCAAAGTCTCACAAATTGAAACGTGTGGATAGGGCGTTAGGCTTGGCTTGTGTAGGCTTACTAACACTTGAGGCTGACCCGATCGAGTGTCGGTTTTTTGGCACAAATCAAAGGAAGTTTGCAGCAAGCGCTTGCGAAGCGTCTATACGTTTGTGTATCGGTTGTGCAGTGACGGCGGACAGACATTCGATCCTTTTTGTTGTGATAGAAGTGATACAGGAAAAATGAATAAATGGCCCAACAAGGATATTTTAACATTCCCCGAATGCTACAAAGTAGAACCCTGCATTTGGGACCAGAAGAATAAAGACCATAAAAAAAAAGTAGCTGACGCTTTGAGTCGTCTTAGTGAAATTTTAAATAAACCTTTCATGGAGATTAAAAAGAAAAATAGAAATTCTTATTGCCACATTTAATAAACATTTAAAGAACAAACAAGATTCTATTCGCTCTGGCTCAGGTATATATATATATATATATATTTTTTGTCTGCTTAACGTCTCTCCAACAGTGAGGTCTTTAGAGACGGGAAAGGATGGGGGGCAAGGAATGGGTAGGAATTCGGCCATAACCTTTTGAAGGAAGCATCCCGGCATTTGCCTGGAGTGATTTGGGAAACCATGGAAAACCCAAATCAATTCTGGATGCCCGGACGGGGATTCGAACCGCCGTCCTGCCGAATGCGACGCCAGAACGCTAGCCGTTACACCACCACTTTCGGTATAAATTTATTAATTTAGCAGGTGTAGCATAGCTTCTCTGAAGTCTGTATTTTCTTTAGAAATCATAGGTGAAATTTCATTCAGTGAATATTCAGAATCAGCATAGCTCATCCGGAAGAAGTTATCAAACTGCCCGGATGGCTCAAAAAGAAGCTCATTAAATGTTTCTTCCATAAATTCTCTGCAATAAGAAATAATAGATGCAGATTTTATAGTGCCGTTAAGACAATAGTTATTGTACAATTCTAATTATAAAACGATATACTCATATTAAATTGAATAGAAACATATAGCTGTATAGAAATCATATTTACATGAATGAAATTATAATAATTACCTAGTACGGTTTCTAAGGATTTTTAACATCCACGATCTTCTTTGTCGTCTTTCTCGATATATATATATATATATATATATATATATATATATATGTTAGGCCAAAAGTTATGGCCGACACAACCTGGACGTCCGTCATGCTTGCTTTTCCAAAACATACAATCGCACTAACAAGCGTGTGGATGACGATGTTTGGCGTTTGTAGAGGCTTGGAGTTTGTGGCGTGTGGTCCCGGGGTCAGATGGGAATACATATGTCACTCACAGCTGTGGTAACCCTTTAAACCCAACCAAGAGTTTCCATAACTTCCACACTGTTAAGGTAGAATAATAAAACCTCCATGTTTATAAATACTATGGCATGCTTATTTATTTTTACCATGCACCATACGCTGCGTAGAAATCATAAAATACCCCACAGTTTGCCTGCGCAGGATAAAGGATTGCAACAAATGACATGTGAAGGTAGAAAGGTCTAAAGTTCAGTCCTCGAGCATATTTCACTGTTCTGGAATTCATTATTATGGATTTTGGGCGTTTTCCCTTTTCATCTATAGTCTATACGAATGTTAAGGCCGCCAGGGTTCGTCGAGAAGATTACACATCCCACAAACCAACTGACACGTAGATGTAGTAAAATGCTGCTGCAGCCAAAATTGACATTTATAGGCAACAGAAGCTGATTGAGTGGGCACAAACTCTGTTACTAGGAAGTTGGACCTTATCAAATTCCCCGCCAGCAATGCTTTATGATTAAATAACATAATATCAGTGAATATTTTTGTTTTGGGATGACATGAAAGCTTGTCTGTGTTTGTGGACCCGGCGTACAGGCCGTCCTGATCAAGGTTTTCCAGCAATCACCTGCAGAGACGGTTCCCAATATCCGCCTCATTAATTACACAAACAAAAATACACTTATCACATAAAAAACAAGTTAAACGTTTCGCAGACAGATGGCTCCACCATTGGAATATGTCCCCACCAAGGAGGAGCTAGACGCGACCATAAAACTCCATCAGGGTATCGCCAACTACTGATATTATTCCTTTAACACAAGCATTTGGGTAGCAATTTTTTTGCTGCAGATGCTATAACATATTCATACGAAAGGAACAGTCTAGGAAATCACTAAATGATCCGACTGATATATTCAACGTGCGGTTAATAATCCCGCCGACTATAATTTTAATTCCTGTATTTCAGTGGGAAAGATAATATCACGCTTCCTTGCTGGTTATAGACGGAGTCTCTTCAGTTATTCACTGTTGCTGCGAATCGATTGTGGTTGCATCCTGAAAGACAAAACGTTAAACAGAAAAACAAAAATATCCATCAATAGGAACAACTGAAAGAGTATGAAACCCTCCGTAAATCTGATTTTTCTTCACAATGTATTTCAGAGCACATCAGCCACGCTAATAATATAACTCAACGTTGAAAGTAATAGACAAAGAAACCAGTCACCGTCACCTTGAGATGTCTACGACATATGGACAAGCAGGGAGACGGAGTAAAGAAATATCGTTGTAAATAACTATGACCTAAACGAAATCTGTGTTTTTGGACATTTGGCGAGGAAAGGTGCCATTCAAATTTTTTTTAAAATTTTTTTTTTTGTTCTGCCATGTCTTTGCGAACGGTTGCACAACAAGTAGATACTTAAATGTCCACCATTTAATTACTTTCTTCAATAGCAGTTCGAAGATTGGAATAACACCGTATGTGGATTGTACGGGCCCAATTATAGTAAAAGAGAATTTTTTGTTAGGGCTTTACGAATCGCTAACATCGTTGCAGATGGAAGAGGACTGTGGACTTGCGATGGAAAGGAATTCAGCCATAGCCGTTTAAATGACCAATTACAACATTCGTGTGAAGGACTTAGTGGGAACGAATAGTCTTCAGTTAGCGGTGGTGAAATGAATGAAGATTTGAAGTATCAAGAAAACCCGGTAATCGCCAATACTAAATTGTTAGTGACGTCATTCATAACTCTTGAATACCAGATTACAAACCAAGACTGGTGAGTGAACAATAACTATCGAGCCTGGCATTCTGCAGGACGTTGGTTCAAATTCCGGCCATCCAGATTTCATTTTTCGGAAAATATCCCAGACGAAATCCGGGATAATTCACTCAAAAGGTCATTACCGAATCCGATTCTGTTTCCCGCTCCTTGCACAATCGTCTTTTGCCTTAAAAGGCCTCGACGTCAATGCCTTTCATACTCCAACCAAATTCTGGAACCATTTGATATAATTTCTTTTTTCGTTTAACCTGTTTCAGTTTTCCTAATAATAACGATCGACCCAATACAGCTGCTTTAACGAGATAGACGTTAATACGGGACGCAGCGTATCCTACGGTCTATATCGGATCAATAATATATCAGATGTTGCTGAATGTTCCTTATATTTCCACCCCTAGACGAAAATACTTCGTAACCGTGAGAGTCGATTCAGACTAATTATTTCCTCTCAATTTTACTAACGTGTACATGGCGACTTGTGTATGAATCAAAGGTAGTTCCTCCCTGGATGGGTGGGCACTATATTTCTTTCTGCAGTTTAATTAATTATTTACAATGCATTCCGAAATTCTGATCAATCATTTTTACTGTCATCTTCACCTATATACCGAATTCCACTCCATTCTATAACCATCGATTTTGTCAACAGTTTAGTCAGGAACTAGCCACATGTTACTAACTGACGCAAAAAGCATGCAATATACTGTTAAGTGGAAGTATTTTCAACGATTAATGAATATCCGCTATACTGCAGTTTCAGTAGTAACTGGTTACGATGTAAATATTTTCACTTAATTGAATATTCATACAGAATTCATGAGATTGCAACAACAAATATTGACTGACAAAACGGCGTGAGTTGCAATCAATTACGAACAGTGACGTTATAATTATAGAGCACTTAGTTTTAGATACTCTAAGTACCCTGTTGCGTCGGGCCGCGGGCATGGGTGTTTAAGTGTTGTGACTGTGAATGTCATGTCCGTCCTGTGGTGTGTCAAATTAACTGGAAAAAAATTATACTGGTGATACTGAAAGCACTGAGTAACATGATTAATATCGAGTTGGCTGTATGGCCTCAGATGCCGAAAGCCATTAAAAAAAAAAAAAAAACGTACCCTCGCTAAAGATGTGGTGTACCCCGTCCACCCGTATAACACGAAGGTTAAGAACTTGTTTGATAAGTCCTTGATTTTACAACAGTATTTTCCTTCCTCATTTTGACAGTGCGCAGAAAGTATAGCAACTATACACGCTAAACATTTAGAAATTTCCGTGACTGGGTTTTAGGCGGTATTTCGCAGCCATCAAGACAAATGCCGGGACGATCCCTAATCTCCACCTCATAAACTACACATTTCATAAAAAAAATACACTTATCACATAGTTGCACGTTTCAGAGACAGATGGAAACACTTCTTCCACTAGTAATTAGTACAACCTGGCAGTAGGTATGAAATGCATGGCATCAGCAAGGGCATGCGGAGTAAATACAAAGCTCCTAATTCGACCATATCAACGATGAGTGAAACTTACCAAAGGCCGAGAACCTCAAAATGTTGGTTAAAGGAGTTAAGAAGAAGAATAAGAAAATTTTATTATGGCAATGTTAGCATAGATGTGTTTTGATTATGGAAAAATATGGCGTCCACCTGTGAACACTGTATGCAACCGACACTCAAATGTTACATAAATTAAACCTGTTGGACACACTCACTTTGTTCCCGTAACTATAACTGTTATTTTGTTGATTTGACCGCTTCCACGTATTATCGGACATGTTCCACGGGTGCGGACTCGACTACGCATCATGTAATGGGTATTTTTTCCCAGGTACCTTCTGGACCCTGGTTCGATAGACCCCATTATATTTTACGCATCAGGCAACTGTGGTGCGCAGTTCTCACGTCTTCAGGGCTTAATATATTAGACTATTTTCTCCCTTGTTTCCTTACCTTGTTCCTTTCTTACTTACTTCTCTTGCTGAATCCTGCCTTCCTTCTCTTGATCTTTCCTTACTTTCCTCGTTCCATCTTTCCTTCTCCATTGATTCCTTCCTAGGTCCGTGGTTTTCCTTGTGCACCACAGTACCAGCAAGCAACAGGTTTTTCCCCAGACGACCTGTATTTCTGGTTCTGTACTACAAACTGAAATCATATGTATTATTTCTAAAAGGTGTTTTTTTTTTTTAGATGATTCATTTTTCCCCCTTTAATAGTTTTAACCAATATCTATGAATGAGATGTCATTTTAAATATTAAGTTCTCCACTTTGGTATCATTATAAATTAAAAAAATAATTTTTCTTATATCAACCCGTAAATGGAAAAATTGTGAACAGTGAAGTTATGCGACAGATCAGAGTCAAGCTGTCATAGATAGAAGCAGCGCAAATCAATTGTGTGCGTTTTTCTGAGTAAGGAGCTTTTTGGATACTTTTTTCTGTTAGGGAAACATTTATAATTGTTTCGTATATTCCAGTTAACAAAAAACAAAACAAAAAAAAGCTACAAATCAGTCGATTCTTTTATCCTATTGCAAACCACCAACCTCGCCATTCACCGTACATCTTCCCCGAAATTTTTGCATGAGCCATCTAGTCTTTACGTATACTGCTTCTGTGATGTAAAAAGAATTGGGTATTAAAATACAATTCGGATCAAAATTTACGTTCAGAATGTAATTTACGCTAACATGAGCAAATTTCAATGACTGTTGAGTTGTTGTTAAGAGAGGAATGCACCATTTATAAGTCATCAGTACGGTCTGGATCTTTATGACAAGTCACATTTTTTCCTGACTCCTATTTGAGCTGTAATTCTGAATTAAACACTGATTCAACGTTTCTAATTGTAATTAAATGTATTTTAAATAGCATATAAATGCATATTCAGGCCATTTTACTGGTGTTAGTCATATTACGTTAATATTTATCGTCATAAGGTAATATTTTGAGGAAAAATCTGGAGTACCGGGAATTCACTTTAAGTTATAGATTAGAAGAAATTAAGTTAATTACTCACAGAAATGTACTCCTAGTATGCATTGGAGGAGAAAACAAAACTAATTGGCACTGAACTGTTCAGAATTCACCAATCAAGAATTAATTTAATTTCCCAATGGTGCAGTGAGTGTCCGGAAGTAAATTATGCTGACTATATGAAAGCGACACCACTAGATAAAATAACGTATGTATAATTGAGATATTTTAATGTTTAGGAAATTTAAATGTTTGGTCATATTTTGTCATTTTTAGTTCATATTTACTATTTTTAAGTTCATATTTGCATGCATATATCTGAGCTTTTATGGTCATAAAAATCCGAACACCTAGTCATCACTTTTTAACATTCTCTAGATCACTCTCTGGCTGTTGACGAAAGCAAGATAGCAGAACGATTATTTTTAATGATTTTTGCTGAATTTCATCGTCCAAACTTTACAACAATTAGAAGGTTCACGTCATTCAGTAATTTCCTACCCTATTCTGAAATCGGGACAACGTCATGAAAGAGCCTCAGACTCCTTCGCACTCATATATTCAAATTCAACATAAACACACACAGACAAAGACACCACGCTCTCACCAAAGCACGCACACACACTTCAGCAAATGCATAAACACTTTAACTGACCTATCTACTCATACTACATCACTGGCAAACACACCGAACTATGCAACTTTAGACTATCGCTCGCCTACACACAAACACATTCAGACGTAATTCAACCACTCAGAAACAAGACACACCTACAACAGGGCCTCACTAACCAACCCACTCACGCGTAAATATCCATCAACATAACACACACATACACACACCATCTCACATACATACACAGGCCCTTCATCAGCATACGTCAATATTCACCCAGACAAAGACACGGGCACATATTCACTAAGACATTAACATACACAGAACCACACACATTCAGATATTACCTAAACAGACACTATCTTAGCCATGCAACAAAACCGCACCAACCAACTCTATCTCTCTCTATCTATCTCTCTCTCTCTCTCTCTCTCTCTCTCTTTCACACACACACACAATCGCTCACATATAAAGACGTACTACTCACACATTATTCAATACAAGTATACACACAACACAGACACTCCATACAACACACACTCCGCACATGACACACTTCACACAACGCGTACTCCACGCAATACACAGACATTCATCAACATTTTTCATAACTCATTAACATCGTCGCACAAAAAAGTCACACCCACTATGATGTATCCAAATGTAAAAAACATACTACGGAAGACTCTCACACTAATGTGCACGCACAAACACCCCACCAGCCCACTAAACGTGTACAAAAGAACATTGCGACATATTTCAGAACCAGAGTTGACTAATTTCCCTGACTTGGTATGCGGCTAGAAGTTAGCATGTAAAAAACTTCACTTTTCGTGAATTTTTTGTTCCAACTGTGAACTTTATGCCCATACCGCGGTATTCAATCATTATGCATTAGGTAACTGGGTCCAGTGTCACAATCACAAAGGAGTATTCAGCTGAGTTTAAAAATTTCAGCTCTTAAATCAAGTCTTACGCAGAATCAAATGTAATTCTTCCCTTTCCTCAACGTCCGTAAGCACGGCTGTATACAATGACGTAGACATAAAAATCTGACAATATTACACTTTATGGCGCTATTTTTGCAATTTGGTTTTACCGAAAATTCTTTTTCTGCATCTGCACACCAATATCCCCCCTACAATTAATTTTACTTTAGTCACTGATTAGTTTGGTATTGGTGGAGATAAAACATTCAGAGTGTATGTCATACCGAAAATTCATCCCTTTTATCACCACCATAGGATTTTTCTTGCCCCTCTGTCTAGAAGTCAGGGTTGTTTCACAGTCTCCCTGCATATTACGAAGATATTGGTATGCCAGAATTAATTATTATATTTGTGTTGTTCACACTAAAAGTGTATTGCATGGTATTAACTTTAAGTAACCCATTCTCCTCACATACGACATTCAATACCTAAAAATGTCCAAATCTTACTATTTGAAACTACTTACTTGCTTTCCAAATGTTTCAAATTGTTTTCAAACTAAACGGAAGCGGTTATAAGAAATAACTGCTTATAATACAGTAAAGCCTGTTAAGCTCTATGATTCATGAAAAAATCGACATTTAACGTATTAAGTATGAAAACAGAAGTACACTCCTGGAAATTGAAATAAGAACACCGTGAATTCATTGTCCCAGGAATGGGAAACTTTATATACACATTCCTGTGGTCAGATACAACACATGATCACACAGACAGATCCACAGGCACATAGACACAGGCAACAGAGCATGCACAATGTCGACACTAGTACCGTGTATATCCTCCTTTCGCAGCAATGCAGGCTGCAATTCTTTCATGGAGCATCGTAGAGGTGCTGGATGTAGTCCTGTGGAACGGCATGCCAAGCCATTTCCACCTGGCGCCTCAGCTGGACCAGCGTTCGTGCTGGACGTACAGACCGCGTGAGACGACGTTTCATCCAGTCCCAAACATGCTCAATGGGGGACAGATCCGGAGATCTCGCTGGCCAGGGTAGTTGACTTACACCTTCTAGAGCACGTTGGGTGGCACGGGATACATGTGGACGTGCATTGTCCTGTTGGAACAGCATGTTCCCTTGCCGGTCTAGGAATGGTAGAACGATGGGTTCGATGACGGTTTGAATGTACCCTGCACTGTTCAGTGTCCCCTCGACGATCACCAGAGGTGTACGGCCAGTGTAGGAAATCGCTCCCCACACCATGATGCCGGGTGTTGGCCCTGTGTGCCTCGGTCGTAAGCAGTCCTGATTGTGGCGCTCCCCTTCACAGCGCCAAACACGCATACGACCATAATTGGCACCAAGGCAGAAGCGACTCTCATCACTGAAGACGACAAGTCTCCATTCGTCCCTCCATACACGCCTGTCGCGACACCACTGGAGGCGGGCTGCACGATGTTGGGGTGTGAGCGGAAAACGACCTAACGGTGCCCGGGACCGTAGCCCAGCTTCATGGAGACGGTAGCGAATGGTCCTCTCTGATACCCCAGGAGCAACAGTGTCCCTAATTTGCCGGGAAGTGGCGGTGCGGTCCCCTACGGCACTGCGTAGGATGCGACGGTCTTGGCGTGCGTCCGTGCGTCGCTGCTGTCCGTACCCAGGTCGACGGGCACTTGCACCTTCCGCCGACCACTGGCGACAACATCGATGTACTGTGGAGACCTCGCGCCCCACATGTTGAGCAAATCGGCGGTACGTCCACCCGGCCTCCCGCATGCCCACTATACGCCCTCACTCAAAGTCCGTCAACTGCACATACGGTTCACGTACACGCTGTCGCGGCATGCTACCAGTGTTAAAGACTGAGATGGAGCTCCGTATGCCACGGCAAACTGGCTGACAATGACTGCGGCGGTGCCCAACCGCTGCGCAGCAAGCGCCCTTCGACGGCCAACACTGCTGTTCCTGGTGTGTCCGCTGTGCCGTGCGTTTGATCATTGCTTGTACAGCCCTCTCGTAGTGTCCGGAGCAAGTATGGTGGGTCTTACACACCGGCGTCAATGTGTTCTTATTTCAATTTCCAGGAGTGTATATGGAATGGAACACAAATCACTGACAATATAGAGGACACAGCCGTTATCGATGCAGCTATAGTAATATGATTTCAACAATGAGAATATGTACACAAATGTTATAACAAGGCAAAATACTGTAATAATTTAGAACTTCTGGTAGTGCACAAAGCAATCATAGATGAAATCACATATTTAAAATTGCTAAAAAATTCAAATAAATAACCAGATGCATTAGCTTCGTTTAATATTTCAGTTGTGATTTCCTTCTGCAAACCAAATGTGATAAAACTAACATGTAACTTCGGTCATATTACAACACTTGAGATACATTTAATACAGTAAAAGTACTTTTACCTGTCACTGGTAATGAAGCAGAGAACAACAACTATAAGTCAAAAAGAACTATCGACTAAATACAAAATCATGGTTAACATCAGTAATTTTTTTTAGTTTCTCCCTTGGAAATTTCTTACTGACAATCTTTGTTATGCATAAAAGAGTAATGGTTGTTAGTCTGTATGTCATTGCTATCATTGCGCCGAAGAACAGTTTATAAGATTCATTATCATTGTTTTTCTCTGACGTAAGGGTGGATCTCGTTATCAGGAAAGACGTGTGCCACTATTGACATTTTAATAGATTTGAAGACCCACAGCAACAGTACAAACGAGAATTTTATAACGGATTAAAATAATGGAAGATCAATAACTAAAATTGTTTTCATCTAAAGTTAGATTGGGAAAAATGCTAGCGTAAGAATCTGATAAGAGTAGCGACAGTCATACCTAAGAACTAGAGCCCTATTTTTTCATGCAAATCTGAACATTTCATACACATTTTAATGTAAACTCATCAGTTAGTTGATAGCTGGCACCGTGGAATACCATAGTGCTATGAGAGTAACAGGACTTAAAAGTTGTCATGCAATTATCATATATGCAGCATAATTCCAAAATTATTATTGCATTCGATAAAGAAATGCATTACGCATTGTCACATGTCAATGCTGCTTCAGAAATGTAAGGTCAAATGTAAAGCCAAGTACTCATCGTTTGAAGCACTAATATCCATATAAGGGTTCTAATTCCATTTAGTACCTACAATGCAGCAGTTGGAACAGATATTTTCCAACACCCTGTGACGCCTTTAGGGCTTCATTGGGCGTAATAAGTGTTTTAGTAATGCGTTTTTTCCCCAGCAACTTTCATGCATTTCGCGCGTGGCGCAATTTCCGAATTCACACTTAGGGTGAATTGTTGCAACAGACATGTTCCGTGCAAGAACTACACCTCTGAAAAACACGTCATGGAATTGCAGCAAAGCGAAACATTTTGGGAGTAGCTGTATATACCAGCGCGGAGCCTTCTCATTGGTTATTGTCATCGGGGTGCGCTCGCTTGGTAGCAAACATTCATCTATATCAGCATTAATAATAGTTTGTGATCGAGACTGTTGGCTAAATCATCTGAGTTTGCCATTCTTAGAAGTTTTTTGGGGAAGTGTTGGTCTTTTGCAGTTTTTTTCCTTCGGAGGTGTTCCGGAATGTGACCTCGGGCTGGATAGCCCTCGGTGAAGGGACAAAAGAGTGGCCGCTAGGACGACGCGGTGAGTTATACAATGGATTGCGAGTAGTGCGGAGGGTGCGTGTGCAGCCTGCAAAAAAGATCTACTGCGACTAACGCCGGTGTGGTCTGTGGTTGTTCTTGTGTTCCATGTCATCGGAGTGGACATTGGTCTCGGACGACTGAGGGCAGCAGACTCCGCACCTCCTGCTAAATGGTAACTCAGCTGATATGGTGATCACCGCAAATCATTATCGTATCTATCAACCCAGTGTCGCACTAGAGAAAATCTAATTGCTGTGCTTAATGAAAGACATATAGAAACACTGAGAACTGATGTAAAATGAACACCTTGTCGGATTTCAAGTAGTTTGTTTAATTTTGTCATACTATTGTTAATAACATTTGATGAAGCATAATTTTGAAATAAACGTATATTAATGTCAAACGTAGGTATCAGCAATGTCAATCATTAATAATATTTTTATTGATAATTTATGCAAACAAAAAGTAATTTAATTCATAACGAGAGGGAGTACACCACAATAGTTACCTGGTGAAATTCTGTTGAGTGGAATCTTCTTGGTGAAAGTATTGCTATACCGGTCACTGAATTTAAATCTCAGAAGAAACTGTGTTTAAGCTTTAACTGGTGATATTTTATATCTAATTGTTTTCATTTATTAGTATTGAAATCCTTCTTACCTTTTAAAAACTATCAGATGAAGATCGGAATAGACCATCGATTGAAGAGAAATTACGTATACTTTATTCTTACTTGACGCTCTTGAAGTAAGGCGTGAGTGAGCTCACGTCAAGGAGAATCATTGTAAGTGAGAAGTTTGTTAAGGTATCTGAACAGTGTTGTAGTTTCACACGGTTCCAAATTGGGTTATAAAGTGTAACGTTCTTTCAGAACCTCCGCCATGGTTAATTAGAATCGAAACAATGTCTTAACAATCCTTCTTAACAAATACAAGAACTCATTACACTAAAATATCTCAGACGCAACAGGTGTTCGATAGGGCTGCTTCGAAAAATACTCCGAGTCCACATTGTGTTTAAAATGCGAACATAGTTGAACAAACAGTTGTATTGAACATCCAAATGAGTAACAAAGGAGTCAAAGATGTTGCAAAGGATTTGTGTATTTTCGCAAATAGCTTGGGTTTCTTGAAAAAATTAAAAACTGTAGATCACATAATAAAATTTCAGTTTGAGTTGTTTCCACCTACTTCTTCAGCCTTTATTAATATTAGTGTGTTCTGTTTTAACGTACTTCTTCAACCTTCGCTAGTAAAGGAATGTACCATTTTCACATACTTCTTCAGCGTTCACTGGCATTAGTTTGTGCTGTTGTCAAACATTTCTTTAGCTATTTATAGCATCTATTTGTGCTATTTACCTGCTGATTTACCGATTAAGCAGCAATATTATTAAGTCTTTATTAGGTATTTTAGTTATTAAATTAATTTAAACAAAAGGGTGAAATAACTATTATGTAAAGTGTAAATTATGTATTGTAAACAAATGGTGTGATGTAAGAGAGGACTTGACAGACCTAATGTTGCAAGTCTAAGTAAAACTTTAAATAAATAAATAATTAGATTGTTTAATATGGGTATCCTTAAAACTAATGAACTGCATGAATAGTTTAAATAAGTGCATGTAACATATCCATTGCTGTGACTTTATTTTTAATAAATATATGCCCACTGGATTCCACCGAACTAACATAGCTGGGTAAATATTGCAGTAAAATTGTAATATTTCTTCTTTATTATTTTGTTAATTTGTTCTCCATAATATTACATAAAAATTGCAGTTTTAGAAAGAAGGTTGCTACCAGATACCTTTGTTTTCAGTTACACAAACTTATTGAAAACTGGGAAAAAGATATCAAAAAAATAAGGAGAGAACTGTAAATTTTATCTTGTCTTCCCTCCCAAGTCTGAATTCATTAATGACAAAGAGACTGAAAACAACTATATATTATGTGCGGTCAGTGTGGATAAGGCAAGGTAGACAATTACTGTCGTAACTATTAGTCCTGTTCCCACGAATAGTTTTGTAATTAAACACATTTAGTGTAGTGTATAAACTATCACTTCTGCCATCCTGCAAACAAATTTTAGTTTGAATAGATGTAAATTTCTTAGTCTTGAGTGTAACTAAAGAGATGAGCTTTATGTACTTCTTGAATATTTAATAGGAAACATGACAGCACTCACTGTAGCTAAACATAGCAAAAAAATTATGTGAAACAGTATACTGAAGGTACGAACATTGTAATTCAAATCGTAAAAAATTTTAATGACGTAAATGATACTGAGTGTTGAGAAATTTTTAAAAGCCCTATGACTCAATGACGTTTCATATCTAACTTAACCTCTGTTGCAACAGTGGGTCTTTGAATAAGGAAAGAGATTAACATCGTGGCTGATAACCACTGGAGCCAAGTACCTCGTAACTGTTAATACCCAGAGAAAAAAGCTTTTAATTAACTGCTGGATGCTTGAGAGTTACGGGTAGGAATAACAAGACATAATAGCCTGTAAGGTTACTAGTGCCTTACGACACTTGTTATTACTGTAATGGTTTTCTCGGACTTCTTTAGAGATACTTTTTACAGAAAATCCATAAAAACATAAGTTCATTCTCGATTACAACACGGTCGCCAATCCAATAAATACCTGTATATTATGTTTCAGTACGCTCTATATTTGCCTTAATTCCCTTCCTCCTTCTTTTAGTAATTATTTCATGTAACAGATACTAAGGTTTCTCATTCGATGATAAGTCCTTACAGTTAATTTGACAAAATTGTAACTAAAGAATTTCCCAAATATTTATTCAACGAAATTGAGCCAATCTGTCTGTCAGTTGGTTGCTTTCCTACCTACGGAATTTTTTTTAAATATGTTAAATTGCATTATATCTCGTCTAGAAAGCCTTCGAATTACTGTAACGAACTTTTCGTAGCCAAAATAAACTGTTTAACTTATTATCTGCGTTTATTAACAACGAAAAATATTGCGAAATTAATTGGTATCTTAAAACTGAATGTGTTTGACAATCACAAACTGATAAGTCATGACATGAAATTTATATTCACGCCATAACAAATAAATTTTTCTTTATTAGTAAACGTAATAGTTCAGCGTAAAATTATCACAAAATATGCAAGGTATAAATAACTGAAATTACCGTATTAACATTGACTTAAACAATGAGCTTTTTAGCGAACAGTAACGAGCGTATGAAAGTAAGAGAGCATATGAAAGTTAGTGGTCATGAGAACTGTCGCGACACAACACTGAAGAAATCTGTTTTAAAATCACTTATTGAGGGTCGCAACTTGTCGACGTGAGTCAACTAGGGTCGTTACGGGGAGGCAAGAAATTGTTGCTGCAGTGAATGGGTTTTATATAATGATCTTGTGACCAATCCGTAGTGAGATAGTTGACTAAACTACGAATCGACTCAATCCACAACTAATCCAGACGCAGGCTTAGCAAAACTTTCATTGTCACTCACGTAATGTTAAGTTTGGAGTTGAGATTATAGGTACTGCAAGTCATCCGAAGTGCCCATCGAACGTCGAGAGCAGAATGGCCCTCTCGGGAACGCGTCAGCTTGGTCTAGCACGTGTTTAGACGCTGCCGTGGTGTACGCAGCTACGCGGAGGTAGACTGCACTGTTGAGTGGCATAGCGGAGAAACGCCAAGTGTTGTGATCTGGGGCACCATTGGCCTATGTGTTGAGTATAATATTAACAGTAACCACTACATCAGGGATGTTTTTGAGTAAATGTCACTGCCCCTCCTGCAGTCAGCTCCGTATGCTATATTTCAGCTGGAATGTGGCAGGAATGGGCAAGCATCCTTTGAAGGATGAATGGTACCACAGCTTCCCTGGCCTGCGGCTTTGCCTTGTAACATGTCTGGTGATAGTCGGGCTGCAATTTGTTCGTTTTTATCCTCCTGCGATCACTGTCAATGCTTTGTAGATGCGCAAACCACGTGGCACTGTGATCCCCGTGTGTCAAGGTCGTCTTTGATTCCATGCAGCACGTGACGGCTTCACACCATACTGCATCCTCACGGTCAAAATGCACTTACACTTCTGTAATCCTAATCATTTGTGTATTATCATGTCAGTAATCGCTGGAATAAATGTCATTGAAATCACATGTCTCCTGCTCTGTGTTGCAATTTTCACAAACAGTAGTGTAGCATAGTTCGTATCTGTGCAAGTCCTGAAAAAGATAATTCTATTACTAAACTTTGATTCTGTACCATAATTATAAGGAACGTTCAAAAAGATACGAGCCGGAGTCTGGAATGTGGAAACCAGTGACAGAATGGTAATATCGTTGCGTCAGTAACAAAGAAGGTTTCTAACAAAAGCGCGGAAATCCTCATGCCCACCGCTATCGGGTCGCGTGTCTACAAAGCTAGCAAAAGCATGCGTCAGTCTGATAGACTTCCTGCAGCACGGGACAACAGTGAATGCCCAGCGTTACTCGCAAAACTTGACCACCCTTCGCCAAGCGATCAAATCAAAACGACCAGGCAAGCTCACCCGTGGGGTCATTCTGCTCCACGACAATGCAAAGCCTCATACGGCCAATACAATCACGGCACTCGTGCAGAAATTAAAGTGGCAGGTTCTCGGTCCAGACCTCTCCCCCTGCGATTACGCAGAGGGACACGCGATTCACCTTGGACGACGTCAAGCGGAACTGGTTCACATCGCAGCCCCAGGAGACAGCCATTCGCCGCCTTGTGTCGCAGTGGGACAAGTGCCGCAACAACCAGGGCCAATACTTCTGAAATACAGGCACTGGTTTCTGTTCATAGGCCTCCGGCTCGTTACTTTTTGAACCAGGTTTATGGTTTGAAGGGTATACACTTAATAATTAATAACAAAATTCCTTAATCTTATTAATCAGATTTTTTGAAAATTTTTGGTATTTTAGCTCATTCTACTTTTATTACACTTAAGAATTTATTCTCAAGTTTAAATTTTTTAAATGACTGTAACTAACAGTGCTCTATATGGATTGCACAGCTAAGTATAATAAATTCGCCATTTGAACTATGAAAATGATTTCGTGTGGTTTTAATGACGTTGTGTCAGAGTTTATTACCGGCTGCATATGTATTAAAATGAAACCTGTTTTTTTATCGTTAGGTGATAATTTGAGGAGTATGTCCATTGAGTTTAACCGACATTCGACACTATACTTGTGACACGTATTTTCAGTAAGTATCAGATAATATGTCTGTAAACGGGTTAGATTGTGATAGAAACATGGCAGCCGTCTATTTAGTCGAGTGAAGTTGTCAAGCATTGTAATGAGAAATAAAGACTGCGAAAATATTTTTAAAAAAAGTTGCAGATAGGCAGAAGTTTAAGTAAAATAGCAGGCGATATTAAACTGTAGCGCTAATATCAAGAACGAAACAGCGTAGTGCTTCGAAGATACACAGCAGCAAAGATAAATGGCTGTAATGGAAACATGCTTCGGAGAAAAAGCAGTGATTTGTTGTTACGAACCTGAAAACAACTAATGTAAATAATCAGAAAATGTATCAATTTAGAATTATGTCAAACATCATATAATAAATTTGTAAACCCAATGTTAATTTTAAAATAGATTCGCCGCTGATGATGCCTCGACGAGAGGAAAAAAGCGTACGGCAATAAAGCTACAAATACAGTTGCATGGCGTCATTTTATCATTTAATTTACTGAGCAACTGCGGAAAAATGGCATACAACAACACTGCAATTATATTTGTGTTTGCAACAGTTTCATTACATGATTTACTGCACTGGAAACAGACAACAGATAGTGTGATATAGATTCCACTTACGTTTTAAAAATCTCCATCAATATCCAGAAATTTGTCATAAATCGATTATCAGCCTTTTGGCAGCGGAAGGTCTGCTTTCTGGCGAGTATAATTCACATACTATTTAGACCATAGTTCCCCAACCTTTTTTGGCATGCCGACCCAATTTCGAAAAGAAAATTACTTACCTCTCCCTTTTTGAAAAGAAAATTACTCACCATCTCAGTTTAAAAAATATATATATATAAATATTCACCGCCCCCTTTTCAGAAAAAAATAACGTACTCAGACTTCCCTAGTAATACATACTGCTACAACTATTTTGGATCGTAACCTACGTTTTGAAACAGATCAGATGGCACCCCTCTTGTATGAAGTGTACGGTATCATATACAGAAAAACAATGATAGGTTTCCAGAATGACTTAAATTAAAAGTGTTAAAAATATTGGTCTGTTGTCACAGTTTGAATAAAAAATACATATTATGAAAAAATATTAATTAGAGGGGCTACGATCGGTGTATTTTTCGATATTTGGTGAATTATTTGTCACCAGCAGTCTTAAATCACCACGTTTTATTATATACAATATGGTTCTTTTTTGAGTTAATAAATTGCTGACAACATTAAATCGTCTTTTGGCGTCATCTGTAAATCTATGGGCGGTACCGCCTCCGTTGGGTACCATTGATCTAAATCATAACAACTGTGGTTATTCCTCCGAAGATATCTGAGTTCCGAAAATTATAGTTTTGATAGCTGATACGCTACCTCAGTCTCATCTGAACACCCACAATTTTAATTAATTCCAAAGTCTGATTATGTGATGTTGAGAATTGGATGTAGGATTTTGCATTAATAAATGTGGATCAATGTTTAGAGTTGTAAGAGATGAAGTATCTTTTTATTTACAGGCAGTGGCCGATGAATCGTATTCTCCTATTTGTAACATTTCCCTCGATGCGGCCATCTAAGGACCAAGTGCCACGGGTGGCCAGTGTGAATCATGAGAGGGGCGTGGGAAAGAACTTGTGTCCTATCCGAATTCAAACCGGGTTTGTTAGTCTCGGCGCACTTAACCTATAGGAAGAAAGTCTGGTGCCATGGTGCCATAACGCACTGAGCTACACTGCGGCTTTTGAAATATTTATCATTTTTAGCTTCAGATACTATTATTCTGAGCTATGTGAAATAATTTCTAATTCACCGTGGATTTTTGAAATGTGAATGTCTTTAGTTATTCCATATAGACAACTGCGTCATCTGTAAATAGTTCTATATGTTAGCAGTGTGTGTATATCTTGTGATGAAAGTGATCATATTATGCTTCTCTGTAAACGGCAGCCATATCATTTAAAAGATATGAGTCCTAGCAACGTACAACGTACTTTGATAATACACTCAAAACATCTCAAATACATTTACAAACCCGCGTGGAAATATTTTAGGCATCGTGAGTTTGTAAAGCGTTTCACGTGTGTCAAAAGCTTTCTGAAAACTAAAAATAATGTTATTGCCAATTCTCGTTACATATCCCACTCCTTCACACAGGAAATACATTGCTTGATGAAGACTGGAAATGTAAATTCCTTGGCATAACATTCAATAATAAACAACTATGCAGGACACATTGGACAGGTAGTAGAATGGAGTTCAAAATCCTTCACTTGTTGGAAAGAATGAAGAGAGGATGCACCAGAGGAGTAAGGGAACTGGGATACAAAACTTTGGTCAGAAAATTGCTTGTAGTATTGGACCAACATGTTGGGTATCAAATACAGTGGTTGGAGTGGCTGCAAAGAAGGACTGCTAGATTTGTCTTTGGAAACTTCCGCAGATCACAGTCAGTAGCTGAAATAAGAAGGGAGCTGGTATGGTATTCACTGTAAGACAATAGGAGGGTGAGAAGATCCATTGGAGCGTACAAGGGGTATATTGGTGATGAGAAATGGAAAGACATTTGTGGGTGGATGGAAACAGATAACCATGACCACCAATTCGCTCTCGATTTCAGGTATAAGTGGGTGGGAAAATTCTCTTTCGTAGGGAATGGGGTCAGGGACTGGAAATAATTACCAATAGAAATTATGAATAATTTATCAAAAACTATTAACAAATTTAGAGTTGAAATTAGTGGAGAGAAGAAGGTGGAATAAGGAAAGGAAAAGAATGTATGTGTAAGGAATTTGCCACCGGAGCGTGTGGTCCATCGCAATCAAATTACAGCAGCTTCTAAATACTATATCCCAAGTCATAATTGCGAATAAATATACTAAGTACCTTGAGAATCTTTTTAGAGACTCCGGATTATTGATTGTTCAACAAATTATATGTGATATGATTTACCTACATCAGAGCTATCTGAACTCTAGTGCCAACAATCATGTGATAGGAAGATACAAATATGGTAAGAGCTGGTGGTAGCGTTCCAGTGTGGCGCATACCCTGCGAGATTATGGAACCAGATTGTCCGAAATGGCACTGTGGAAGCTGGTGGTGACTCCATTCTGATATGTGGCTTTCATGTTCCCATTCAACGGTGGTCTTCACCAGGACGACAACGCACGATGTCACCTGGCCAAAATAGTATAAGATCGGCTTGAGGAACATTTTGGTCAATTCTAACGAATAATTGGCCATCTAGATCACAAAACTATAATCTAATATATCCGGGACACGATTGAAATCTCAGTTTTTGGACAACGTCCTACAGTGGACGGCGGTAGAGGAAGCGTGGTTGAATAGTTCTTCACTGGACTTCCGACCACTTGTTGGGTGAATTCAACGTCGGGTTTTCTTAATTTAAAACCGATGACAGCGAGCATGCAAAAATTTTTAACGTCAGGAAATCATTGAACCGTTTCTAAGTAGAGCGCTAACGGCGACCGGATGTTGAGAAGAGCCGCATTTCTGCAACGTATGTGGAGCTGTCTAAATGATTGCATAGAACTGGGTTTGGTCATCCCAGAATACCCATGGAAAGACTGGGAGGGCTGAGTAAAACCCCATGAGAGCAGTCGATTCTCTCTCTCTCTCTCTTCATTACTCAGTCTCAAGCAGGAGAAATCAGCGGAAGAGCTGGGAGTTTGCTCTTCATATTGTTCACATTCTTCAAATGGATCTGATTCCTTTATGTAGAGTTAGCAAGGTGACCATAAACTGGAAGCTCGTTGAAGTAGTTTTGTTTGGATTAACCAAGCGTAATAAGTGAGCGGTAACGTTCTGACCTCGCATTCGGGAAGACACAAGTTAGAATTCTCGTTTGGCGATCCTGATTCCGGTTTTCTGAAATCACTCAAGTCGGGATGATTCCTTCAAAAGGCAGTGGCTGAATTCCTTGCAATTCCATATCCCCAACTCCGTTCCCGCCTCTAATAACCTCGACGTCAAGGAAGCGTATTGCCATAAGCACATAAGGAAGAATTTGGCTAGCTAGTCACCATGGTATCAGTAGATAAGAGCGCCAGTGCGTTTATTATCACAGCATCATCGTTTGTTCAAGAATCTTTTTGTACAATCTTGAAATATTTGTAAAATAGTCACCCGCGCTGTGCCGTAGTAATGTACCTGTGAATGCTGTAATAAAACTAGCCGATTTCTCCATAATGTTATACGACGAACATTAACAACCGAACCATTGTCGACCAGCGGGACTACTGCTTGACCCGAGCCTACGAGATCCTGTAAAGCTCACCTGAATGCACAACTTACAATATTGACGTCAAGAACACTCTAGCTCCAGAAATTTAGTCTTGATACATAATACAGTTTTAGAACGGAAGGTGACCCGTTGTTAGGCAGTCGTGTCCAGAGGTCAACAGGACGAATAACGTGTGATGTGTAACATGTACCGCTGACTGGTTTTTACGTAACGGTTCTTAACTTGTTGCATGCCAAATGATTTCTTAAATCCCTGTTAATTTATACTTAAAATAAATTCTTCGTTTTATAAAACATCGAACCGCGGCGAAGAATTATGGTGAGTTTTTCATAACAGAGTACTGACTGTGTATGAAGTGCTTACTGCCTTATGAATAAGTTCTTTGCGATTATTTCTTTCTTCTTGTATTGTCATTTAAAAGGGAAGTGAGTAATTTTATTACTGTACGTGTTTACATCCTTACGATACTAACTCCTTTCCCAACAAATAACTAATAATATCAGTCGTATCAAACAATCACATGTAGCATACAACTGCCCTGAATGATCAGTTTAGTTGAAATTTCAGTGAAAATTTTGTGTATATATTGCGTATGTAATAACTGATCTCTTTTTAAGTTTATTTACTTGAAACTGTACCCTCAAGTTGTGAAGTAACAGAAAACATGAACAAATGGTACAAAGAAATATACAGTGCATTTTATATAATTCTTTCTTAAAATTTATGACCGTAATATTTTAAGGATGGCCTTAAATGTTGTATCAGTTGCCTTAAAATGTTCTTTGCAAATTACAGAATGGATTACAATGCCAATAAGCCATTAACTTCAGCTTTTCTTATATATAGTATATAAGCTATTATATTTCTTAGAGATTTCATTAATGAGATGCGACCCATAGAAAATAAAACATCTATGTTTTAATGATAATCGGGATTATTTTACGCAATTTGTTTCTGTTTCTTGTGCAGGAATCGTGTATAAACGCATATGATTTCAATTCTAATTAGTGAAGCACTTGGAGTAGGATATAGACATGGTGATTTGTTGATGACGATGCAAACTTTAAAAGATGAAGGAAAAGGCTAAATGTATCAATTTCAGATAAAGAAACCCGGCCAAAAACAATGCAAAGTCGTAAGTTATAACAGAGAATTATTTTCGAATCGAGAGAAGTTAAGAATCATTTTTATTTAAATGGGTACTCACACAAGCTGCGAATACAATGTAGTAGTAGTCAGCCAGCTTTGATGGCAGCCGTGACAACGTCGCAATGAGCCACGTGGAACAAACTCGGTACTAACAATGTGACTGCGTGAATTCTTGCCCGAAGACTCTTTTCAGAATTTGTTAGTCTCTCGTAAAGAAACATTTCACATGACTCCATTCAAAAGCATTCAGTGGGATCACATCAGATGAGTCAGACAGCCACCTCCTCTCTATGTCCGACGAACACCGTCTCCATCATGTTTAAACAACTTCATTTTGTAAACACAGAATGCAGTCTAAAGACTTGTACAGCGTATCTGGACCGATCATGACACACCGTCTTCGTTGGATTAATAAAGATCTTCATTACACTGAGCGACCTGGTGGATAAGTGGTTAACGTCAGACTGGGGATCGAAAGATCCCCGGTTTGAATCCCTTTCTCGGAGGAGATTTTCACTGGGCCTCAACCCAACCTTCTTTTCTCGGCCAGCTTATTTTGTAATGTGAAGTACGCCAGAACGCTTCCTCGGGCCGCTTTTCCTAGGGTCGCGTATTTTGCGCAGCAGGAACCGGTTTTGCCCAAATCACGTCGGCAGGAGCGCGAAGTGTATTGCGCGGCACAAAAATGTTTTCCTGGGGCTCCGTGTCGATCTATTCGGTTGACGTATGGACGGGGTCTCAGTGTGTTAAAATGGATCGAAAAACGTATTATGGACGATCATGTGCATGATTTTCAGAATTTGTTCCCAATCCTATTAGTTTAAAACCCGAAACTGTTGACTTGGTCGTTACTGTATGCTGTTGCTTACACAACTAGCTTGGGGATGAGTATATATCTGAGAATCCCTTCAGAGCAGATATTACCAAAAACTTGAAAGATTTTCCAATCCAAAACCTGATTCTTCCAGCAGGCACAGGATTTCAAGTGAGAAGTCACGTCACCGAGTACTTCAACATCAACCGTGACAAATCAGATTGAAGAAATACTGCTATCATCACAGTTCTGCATGTGAATTAATTATAAATGTTTTAATTAGGTAGTAAAAATGTTGAAGCAGTAATTCAATCGATTGTTTGATGAAATTACTATACAAAATAAATTTAATTTAAATAAAAACCCTCCTTCTGTTTTCAGAGCTTTCCTAACTTTTCCTTACATTTTTTTATTATATTTTACACATTTTGCACTAAACACGAGATACAGCGCGCACCGCATTAGACTTCTCTCCAAGCAGTCGGTTAAACGCGCTGAGCTTGTTACGACAACGTGTAACTCTAAATATAGCGAGAACGTCGTACACGGCGCAAAATACGCGTCGCTAGGAAAACCTGCTATTAAGCTGCAGGCCTCCTTTACCTGGACTAGCGTAGGTAAGGAGGAATGGAATGGCCATCCTACCTCCAACACTAGGCTCTAGATATAAATATTTCGGGAGGGTCAAACCAATCTGCGGGTTGTATGCTAAGCTTAGTTCTTACCTAATAACATTGGTGGAGTTTTCTTTCCCTACCACTCACAATGTACGCTTGCATGTTAGTATGGTTGCCTACCTTTGTGTTACATCACCCGCAATCGATGGGAAACAGCTTCGTCTTTTAACTTGGGATTTAGGCATTTCCACACCGTAGTTCCTTATGGTAGATTTATACATCTGCCTTTCCCAATCATCACAGAAAATCTGTGTCATCAGCTCGGAAGTAAGATGTATAGCAAGATTGCTGAATAAACGTTCTTAGTTTTAGCGGCAAAGTATCTTAATCGATATCTGCTATGAAGGCTTTGCTAGTGTGAAGAGTTTTATACCTAACTTGGTAAGTTGGCCGTTAAAGTTTTATCCTGGAATTTTGCGGGATGTATGATCGATCCCTTTTCTGGTTATACAGATTCCTCTCAATGTTTGCTGCTATCCGCCATTGCCGAATTCATACACGTTCCTTGCTTCCAATAATCTAATAACCTCGATACTGACGAGTCATAAAGCCCTAAAGAAAAAATGAGAGTTACCGCAAAATAAATGCAAGAGGACATAAATGAATGGTAACAAGAGAAGTAAACTTGATTCTTATGTTCCAGATAAACATTCAGATATAAAATTTTTATTCAACACTGATACGCCTGTTTAGTTTCTCAAGTTTTTCTTTGTTTAGGCAATGGTTTGTTTTTCTCATTTGTCAGTGTGTTTTATGTAAACAGTGTCACCATTTCGCAAGGAAAGTTGTTCACCTTTCCCCTTACATGTCTAGAGTTTTGTTTTTTAATTTATTCAAAGCAAATATCATGAGCTTACCTATAGTGCATATGTTTGTTGGAAGACAATTTTTGCTCAATAAATACACGATGTTTGCCGTTTTATATTTTTCATCAGGCTTAGGATGTGCTTTCATCATTTTTAGAACTGAACAAGTATACTTTCTGAAATCGCTTTTCTTACACGTATTAAACTATTTATTTGCATGTCCTGGCAACCCACAGTATTTAAATTTCTTTCAGGATTAATCCATGTTAGTTGAAAGCTTGAAGTTATATCGTTTTCATTTATTTAATAATTTTCCTTATTTCCGATTCTGTTACTGCTCTCTGAATATATTGTTACACTGGCTGACAAGAAAAGTGCAGCACCCATAAGGAGTGCTGGAAACGAAATGAAACTTCACGAGTTGAGTAGGTATGTAATATTATTACAAAGCACTAGGCAATATGTGCCCACTTATCAGTATGATGTAGCACGTCATAACCCCCCCCCTCCGCACTCTGTGGATGTTTTAATTATGTACAGTGTAGGTCTTGTCATGCCCGTAATGGATCAAAATTGTTTACATTGATCTTCCGCTTCTTATTTCTTATTCTTTAGGGATATCTGTGGGAGAGGCAGCGCTGGATGCAGTGGGGAGCACTGTCTTTCAGAGCTGTCACTTGTTTGTTGTGTGGGTTTTGCCATTTCGTTTGTGAGGTGTGAAGTTATCGAAGCGGAAATTTGGATCGATCCCAGCATTTTCCAAAATGATCTTGGAAAATCGACTAGAAAATTTAATCAGGATAGTTGGTACATCAGGCCAGAAGATGTGTCAGGAACCGTTGTATTGCCTCGATCCAATATGGAGGCACATACCGCGCAGGGCAAAACTAAATGCCTTCATATCTAATTCGTGGACCCAACAGAGGAATTGGAACTGGCTGTCTGGTAACGTAATTCAGTTGCCAAAAGTTTTAAACGACACATTTACATATTCAGATTTTAATTGTTATTTGTCTTGTTGATTGCAAGGACGTAGGGATTAAGTACGAAACATGAAACAAAGTGCTATAACGGAGAACAAACGCGTCGCATTGTCATTATGTGAGGAAACATCCGGGAAGGCCGTCGAACTCTGATTGGTAGTTGGCGTTTGTTTGCAGAGGCCTCTGCACTGCTTCCCGTTTCGCCATTTCCTTCATCGTAAACTGGCGCCTCGGAGCTATTGGTGTCAAGGCTTAACCTCGCAGGCGCAAGGCCTCTCAGCTCTCGTTGTTCTTCGCATCTTCGCGCAGCCAGCGGTCGTAGGGATTTCTCATTTCATTCATCAAACAAAGGCTCTTCTTTCGTTATCAACCCGAAAGCTTGTAGGCGTATTGGGGTTCGTAATACCACATATGTTACGAAGCTAGTTTCTTACCCACACATACGCTGGAGTTTTTTAGACTGACGAAACCGAGAAAATTAAACACAGGAATTTAACTCAGTTAGTCCACAATCCCAAGGTTTGTTGGATCCTCCCGAAGGAGGCACACTAAGAGGTAGGACGGCCAGTTCCTACAGTTTAACTCGGAACGTCCTGGCGTAACTCATATGATCAAACACAACTCTAAAAAATTCCTGGCTCCGCCGGGATTTTTAATTAGTCGTTAGGCGGAGGCGGGAAGAATTTCTTTTATGGCTTTACGCCTCTTCGACATCGAGGTCATTAGAGGCGGGAAGGGCTGCAGACAAGGAATGGGAAGGAATTCTTCCATGGCCGGTTGAAGGAAGCATCCCGGCATTCGCCGTGAGTGATTTGGGGAAACCATGGAAAACCCAAATCTGGATGCCAGGACGGGGATTCGAAACGGCGTCCTCCCGAATGCGAGGCTAGAGCGTTGACGCTCATTGAGGGAAGAAAATCGATACAAGTTCACCAGAAAAACTTTTTGGGAGACTACGTGAATACGAAATTGTTGTTTTCATATCGAAATGATCCACTAACACACTTGCTCCTGCGTAAGTGTGGAAGAATGTAGTTTTTTTTTTTTTTTTAACTGCTTTACGTCTCTCAACAGCGAGGTCTTTAGAGACGGGAAAGGATGGGGACAAGGAATGGGAAGGAATTCGGCCATGGCCTTTTTAAGGAAGCATCCCGGCATTTGCCTGGAGTGATATGGGAAACTATGGAAAACCCAAATCTGGATTCCCGGACGGGGATTCGAACCACCGTCCTCCCGAATACGATGCTAGAACGCTATCCGTTACACCACCACGGTCGGTAATGTAGTTGTTACTAACTAAGACGATATAGTGGTTATGTGACTCTGTTGCTGATATTAATGTCCCAGTCCTTTGGAAGGGTGATAGGCTGTTCCCTGTCACAAAAATCTGGTTTACAAATCAGCTTTCAAAATGACATGCAACATCTTGCTATAAGAGATTTGTGATTTAGCCATTATCAAACATTTTGATGATTTTAAAGCAAAAATGTAATGTAACAGTTCTTTAGTTTCTATTTCGGTGCATTCAAAGATAATAAAACTTAATTCGACGAATGTCAGCTGCTGCAGGTTCTTCAACTTCCATCAAGAGCTTAAACGGATTGATAAAGCTAACAGAATCATTAATATAATTCCAGAAGTACAGTACTGGTTGTGGAAATGGCAACAACGAGGAGCAATAGTCCGAATCACTCCAAAATCAGACGATGTGTAGAACAGTGAAACGAAAATAAGGGATTACGATTGCAGAGAGATAGCGTGCACGTAGACCTAGCAGCACCGTCTTCTGAGTGAGCGGATGGGTCAATGTTATGCCACGCTCAGTCGGTGCAGAGCCGTCAAACGAAGTGAAACCGTGCAAGAAAGTGCCGGTGTGCCTCGTCAACATACTAGGGTGCAACATCGGCATGTGAATGAGTTGGTGTCCGGGAAAAGGGTTTCTCGGGTTTCTGTTACAATGACAATGCGGCTCGTACAGAGTACGCTGCTGCAACAGTGATGCGTATATGGAACCAGCGGATAAAAAACGGTTGTACACAGTGATGAGCGGGTTCTGGACCACACAATGTGACCACAGCATGAAATGATCGCCATCTTGCCTACATGGCCATACCCGACAGAACAGCTTCGTCCACAGTACTGGAGCACTGAAGCAGTGTGGACATGTCTGTGTCGACGATTCGACGGCTGGACAACATACCATCGACGCCTGATATTGCAATGATCACTTTCTCACATCGAAGTATAGCTACGTTTCTGTTAAGCATTTGACTAGCGTGTGTAATATGGTCCTATATACTTCGAACGTGATGATGCTATCAGCATAAACAGCAGTGTATTTATTAGACTGGGATGGGACTGGCAGTCACAAGAGGCAAGAATTTGAAACAGAACTCGAATAAATATATACAGGATCTAAATTTTTCGTGAAGCAAATTTGATGAAGGTGTAAAGCAAGTTGGGCAGCAGATATCCAGTTTGTAAAAGAATCTGCTGAGCCACTGTAAGTCATTAATCAACTGCGGACATCTGGCGTCACCAACAGTCTCAGGGTCGTTGTCCGCTCATTTACGACAAATGCATACACAGCCGCCTTTTTTGCTGCAAGAAGAATTGCGTTTATGAATGGCAACCATCTTCGGGTCCTGTTCCATTAGTTTTTAGATATGGTTATAGCGTAATGATACTAAACTGGGAAGGCTTCGTCTCAGCAATCAGACGTTTATAAGACAACCCCTAAACCATAACCTGGAGATCACTTGACTTCTTTAGACTCGGGGCTACTATTCATAAATATGCCAGGCGAATGTAAGCACCTCTACCATTAAATTATCATTTTTTATCATTTGTTCGCTATTTGGTTTTGTCTAAGAAGAAATTTTAATTTGTTACTAAGACTGCAGCTGGTAAAATTAATTATTTTTATGTTGTAATTTTTAAATTTACTCATTTAGGAAGCGTCCATAAACCACGTGACTCCATTCCGTCCCCCCTTCCCCCACCCCTATGGCACGTTGCATTTTTCCTTATAATTCCAGAAGACATATTGTCCTGTTTTCTCTTAACAGACTATCACTTAAATTATGTGTTCACAATGAAAACAACCGGTATTTGTATTACTTTTCTATAATTGTAAATATTCTGAATGTAACGGTGATACTAGCTACTTCTGCAAATGATGAAATAATGGGGAAAAAAACCTCTCAGGTACAGTAAATAATCCTTTTCTTTTGAGGAGTTACTAAAAACCTCCTTATCTCACTTTAATTAATAAAATAGAACAAATTAAACCTGCCGCGAAACCAACTGAGAAGTGCTGAATTTTTTTGGCTGCCTTTCTGTCACCTTTCTTTCTACATCATCAGCGAATGATTCTTTGATCTGTTTAAAAGTGTTATTTAAGTCATTGGATAATGATAACTTGGAAAATCATTTTCGATTAGCCTCGCAAAGTTTATTAGTTTATTGCACAGCGCCACTTCACACCAGACTTCAGCGAGCACTGTAACTCAAGTTGAGCTGAAATTCACTTGACACAGAAAAATTAGAATTATTTAATGAATGAGCGGTGTGGTCACACTCAAGCGATCCTACTTAAAAAAAAAAAAAAAACAGGTTTATTTCAAACCATCAAAACAATACGAACTATCACTGCCTTGGAATGTCCAGGCTGATATCTACAAGCGAATTTGAGTCTATAGGTAAGGCATGTATAATGTTTTTCGAATCATAATGCGCCGTCATCTGTCAGTTAGCTGAAATGCGCCGGCACAACTCAACGCTATGACTTCAAGTCACACGCATGCTTGGCACTGTCAGTATATAGGATATCTAAATTACAAACGGAGATAATTAAATGATGGGAATAAATATTCACATGCTCTTGTATATTCTTTACCTTATTTTAACTGTGACAAAATGAATTGAAATCTACGTGGCTTGGCCCGGAACCCCCCTCCCTCCCCCTCGTAGCTCAGCGCAGAATTCTAACAAACCCTTGCCCCCCTCCTAGACCGAGTCACGTGGTTTATAGACGCTCCCTTATAGCTACAGTAAATGTGTAAAACAACAGGTTGTTACTTCTTTCTTTTGTTACATAATATGTCAGTATTCATTCTTCACAACTGTTAAGCAGTATTGAATTTGTGGTTACTATTTTTAAAACAATATTAAAAAAATCTTAATGTGTGAACCAAATATTAATGTATCTGAGGTTATCTGGAAGCCTACATCTGTTAAAAAATGAAACCATATAGCTTTCATTTGTGGGAGACCCATGTGGATCTTGGCTCTTGGATGGAGACAGGTTTTTCCTGCTTTCCTCTCGTTATAGCAACATAATCGCAGAAACTCAAGAATGGTCTGTGGGTATATTACGGAACGTGGTGCGCTAGCGGAAACAATCCGACCTCGCATTCGGGAGGACTCGGGTTTGAATCCCTGTTGGGTCACTCAGATTTTGGTTTTCTATGGTTTCCAGAAATCACTCCAGGCGAATTTCTGGTGGTTCCTTCAAAATTGCACCGCCGAATTTCTTCTCTTTCCCTGTCCCCAGTCGTTTCCCGCCTCTAATGACCTTGACATCGACAAGATATCAAGCTAGAAAATAATACAGCGGGTCAAATATTAGTTGATTACACCTTATTTATTCAACGTTTCTTCGTAATGAGACCACCAACCGAAAAATGTACAAAATAATGGTTGTTTCCGAATATTGGGACATTTCGGAATTTTACGCCATTTAATTGTTTTAATTATTTTGTAACACCGTTTTTAGCAAAGCAGGAGCTGTTACTGTAGTATTTTTTTAAATTTCCTAAGTATTCCTTGAATTTTCCTGACAATGGTGATCTTTAAAGTGGTGCAATACGATCTTTCAGCCACTTTCTTTAAAATAAATTCAGACACTCATGAAGCTTCAATAAATAACTTACCACGCAAGCATTTAACAGTTAGATATTCCTGTTTCATTTACTTAAACAATGTATACGCAAGCTAACACAAAAATTTACTACAGTAAGCCCATACCATTTAATTTGCACGCTCTTACAAACATGACAAAATAGCGTGTGAATCATGTATTTACAATTAGCCACAGAATATAGTGTTGAGCATTATTCGCTGGCAATACCATTCAGTAATTACCAACGGAAATGCATATGTATTTTTTTTCTCTATTATAGAAACAATGCAAGTGCAATAATAATAATATTTCCGTGTGGTCGTAATGAGCTGGTACAGGGTTTCTATTGGTTTTGCCCTTCATAGCCGCCTTCACCTAACCTCTGGATTCGTGGAGGAATAGTATTCGGTTTTCCAGAAGCCACACTTCCTGCTGAAGCGAATTCACTTGGCTGTCCATAGAACCACTTTTGGTCCATCTTTGTCATCATTCACTCCTTACACGGTTTTTCAGTAGACTTATCATGCTGAATCCGAAAAAACTTTCTGGTTTCATCTGACACAGCATTTGCCAACTCGTCAGTTCTTCCCAGAGATGTTTGACTTTTAATAATTATGAATTAGTTTTTCCAGTGAATTTTACTCTGTGTTATTTTTCTGAATCATATACAGATGCACATTCAAACAGTACGTTATTACGTGTTAATAGAGATCCGCATATACAGAACATTAATCCCCATCTGACCTGTTAATATTGTGCAGATACATTTAATACGGTCCATGGCAGTTGATCGGGACTGATTTAAATCTTTCATACGCATCTTTTCTCTAAAGTCTGGAGGGATTTTATATACTACTATAAAAAAATCCAATATATAACATTAAACTTGTGGTGTTTCTGCCAATACCTTTACTTTGAAGTACAAGTTAGGTGGTTCCGGGTTCGATACCCTGTACCATTGTAAATTATTCCAGACCAGGAAGCTCTGTAACTTTGCTAATAATCTTTCTGATGTCAACTCAAACTCCACAAAGCATAATTAAAGGATATTTACCACTGTGATCCGTAGCTTTACATGAGCACACGATACTGCATTTGAATTACTCTACATTATGTGGTGAGGATACTTGAATAATATTGAACAACTTTCATTAAGAAACATATGCAAGATCCAAGAAAAAGAAAAATTACTAAATGACAGTCTTAATTACATAATATAATAAATAAGATCAACAGTTAACGTATATTAAACGAGAGTTACAATTTTTTGAGTATCTTAGCATCTTATTTGTCGTTTTACCTGGGATATGTTCGTTACTCTTATATAATTGTATTGTAATCTTGCCCATTAGGAACGCAAAATTGTTTTTTGATAATAGAATCAGTGTAAAATCTAAAAAAATTCATTTTAGGTAAATATTAAGCGCCATCATTTTGAATTTCTTCCGATTTTTTTTTAGCTTTCGGCATCTGAGGTCATACAGCCAAATCAGTGATTAAGTGTGTCCCACTGTTTTCAGTTTGTTCCAGTATGCATTTTCCAATCAGTTATACACACCGGAGGGCAGAAAAGACATTCAGAGTTACAACCAGGCCCGCGGCCGGAATCGGACCGGTTACCTTCGGCATGCGCAGTCAGTGCTTTAGCCCGTACGCTACCGAGGCCGTCCTAGTCATATCGTTATAAAATTATAGTGTGGGAAATAATTGGGGGGGGGTATGTTTTAAACGATTTCGTGAACTTCTATATCGCGCAATGCACAACTAAACAAAAAATTGATTGAATTACTCAAAATTAAAAAAAATGATTGTTGTTTTACGATACCACCAAAATTTCTTGCATTGTTACGATACCACCTTCCCCGAGATATGCGAATAAAAATCATCCCTTTGGATTTGTTTGCGGTCAGTATAACACACATTCCTCTTAAATTACAAACGTTGCCGTTAACGTCAAGTTCATTAGAGGCGGAAAAGGAATAGGTACAAGAAACGAGAAAGAATTAGGCCATGAAATTTTGAAGGAACCATCCCAGCGTTGACCTGGAGTGATTAGGGGAAACCGTGTGAATCCAAAATCTGTATGGCTCGACGGAGATTCGAAGCCCCGTCCTCCCATATGGGAGGCCAGACCGTTAAAGCCCACCAAAGGCATCGCAATCAATAGTCCGCGAAGGCTGGTGAATGTATCAACGGGTATAATGAAATTTTTATGGTTTCGTTTTTGTTAATGTGACTGGTATTCTGAAAATGTATATAAGTTAATGGAGACTTAGTTATTAATTTTCGTTTGGATTGAATCCCGTTGAGTTATTGACCTAAGTACTGTTTGGAAGTGTGGTGCGTGAGCGGCAACGCTCTGGCTTCGCATTCGGGAGGAAGTGGGTTCGAATCCTCGTTAGGCCATCCCGATTTGGGTTTTCCATGGTTTCCCCAAATCACTCTAGGTGAATTCCGGGATAATTCCTTGAAAAGGTTATAGCCGAATTCCTTACCATTCCGTGTCCCAAGTCCTTTCCCGACTCTAATGACCTAGAAGTCGACGAGGCATAAAGCCATAACCAAAAATAAATTAACACCTCAACATTTTAATTATGACTTGTTAAAAGTAAATACGTACGAGTATTTAGACGTCAGCGTAAATGGATTAGCACTGCGGGGAGGTTTTGGATTTAATCCTTTTGTACATAACCCTGCTTGCCAACACCACAAAAGTGAAAATTTTTTTCACCACCGAGGTTCAAACCAATTAACCGCGTTGCAAGAGTTGGGCACCATGTTACCACTACGGCCTGAGCCAACGGTGGGAGCTTACAGGGAGGAATTTAAAATTTTTAACTAAATGGCATCTAACAAAATATTATGATTAAGTAAACACAATTTACTTTAAACTCAATTTAAAATATGTGTCTACGAAAATTGCAGGAGAGTATCAATTTACTTAACCAAACGTACTAGATTCAATTCAGAAACAAAGCACAAAAAGCTGAGAAATATTTAAAATCAATTTTTTCTTTTTAATCGCTGAAAACGACGTGAGATTTCGCAGATGGGCTGAAAAGTTGTTTAACTGTTTTATAGAGAGTTAAAATTTCAATTGTTGTTTTAATACAAGTGTTTTTTTTTTTCTTTGCAGCCGGCTTCAAATATGTCTAAAAACCAAGAAATCGTAGTTAATATTGTTATTAATAGGAATAATAATAATAAAATGACATAAATTTCAATCTGATAATCTAGTTGATACAATCAATTGATTGGAGGGTTTCCTAAAACTTATTTTTTACGTTGTAGTGGTTTTGTAAATAGATTCCGTGTGGTGTTTTTAGGAGTTTTTTTATTCTGTTGAAATGTTTTATTATTTTGCGCACATGACTGCCTTCTCTCATTGTGCACATTTACAGTATAAACTGTTTCTTGTACGTGACACAGAAACTAACGTGTTGAATGCTCGACGTATTTAATGCGCACTCACTGGAAACAATGTTGAGTGAGACTTGCCTACGGTTGTCTGTCGGTGCAGCTTAATGTGATTGGAAGAGAGTTGCCAGGTGTGTCTGGGCAGGCTGCCTCTGTACTGTGACCAGCCACTCGTGAACAGCTGTTCAGTGTTCGTGTCAGTGGACCAGGACTTGTTTCTAGTGACGGTCATGTTTTTGACCTAGAAATTATTCACTAACCTACACATCTTGAGAGGGTAATGGATTCAAAGATTGTTTTCTAGGCGATTTAGCAGACGTTGTAGACGAATGGTGCAACTAAATGTTCTTTTTTAAATTTTCTTTCTTGATATATCAGTTTCTAACTTTTTTGTCAGTGTATTACCCTTCTTCTTCAGCTAATATTTTCCGTACTCCGTAAGCACATGAATACTTCCAGGACGAGTATAGGTCATCATTATCTCTTTTTCGTCTTGCATCTTTCCATTACTAGGGCCAGTAGCCTGTTGTGGTCTCCCTCCACTTTTTAATTCGTCTTCCAGGTGTTCGGTTTCTTCTTGGATGTAATTATAATGGTAAAATATTACGACCGAGCCATCTGATTGTGCATTCTGTGAAACTGAAACCCTTAAGCGTCCTTGAGAGGACAGACCCACGTTTCAACTTTTTAGCTGAAAACTCTACTGAGCTAGCGGCATAATGTGCCAGAACTATTTAAGTTATTTTGGAATAGCAAGATTCATGGGAGTGCGGAAACCTTTTGGTAATATTCAGGACGACCCGGGTTCGATTACCGGTCTGACGATCCAGATTTCGTTTTTATTTTTATTTCATTGTTTATCGAAATTATTCCAGGGGTATGCAGAAATGGTTCCGTGATAGAGTTCTTCCTCTTTCATGTTAGCAATCTGAACCCGGCTTTAATACTGAAACGGCATCCAAAGATCAAATTTTTGGGAAAGCGGTTAAGGCTCGGTCTTAGCGTTTCAGACGACGTGGTTTCAATAGCTGGTCCGGTCATCAATATTTCGGGTTTCCATGGTGATTGCCTGGACAATTACTACAAACCCCCGTCAGTTCGTAGACCATAATTTCTTCCTGGTTTTAATGACGAGACATAAAGACACAATAAAAAAATTAATATCTTAGTGAGAAAGACACCTAGTGTTTTCATTTTTACACATTGACAATAGCAACTTTTCATTACCGCTTTGTCATCGTTCTTTTGTTGAAGTTCCCAACGTGCGTTAACGACAACATCGACCTGACCTAATATAGGTAAATTACTTATTCCACTAATGTAGGAGAGATGGCGTGCACGTATGCCCAGTAGCGCCCTCTTTTCTGTGATCAGACAGGTTAATGTTTCGCCATGTTCAATATGTTCAGAGCCTTCAAACGAAATAGAAACGTGCAAGTGAAGATATGCCATCTCGACGTCAAAGGGCGTAATACCAGCATGTGAGTGTGTTAGAATGTGGCAGAATGATTGGTCTACGGGAAACGGGTTTGTCGTAACGTGACATTGCGGATCGTACAGGGTATGCTGCTACGCAGTGTTGCCTGTACGGAACCAATGGATAAAAAACGGTTGTACACAGCGACGGGCAGATACTATACCACATCGCGAATGCCCACCATCTTGTCCGCATAGCCGTAACCGACAAAACAGCTTCGTCCTCAGTGTTGGCTCGACACTGGAGTGTATAACGGGTGTGGACATGCCTGCGCCGACGGTTCGAAGCCGTCTGTAAAGGGCTGGACTGGTGACACACATGCCAGTGCATCGGCTTCATTTGACCAAAAACCACAAATGCCTCAGTCTGTAATGGGCACCTGAATGATGTCACTAATGGAAAAATGTATTATTTAACAACGTTTCGGCAACTACTGGTAGGAACGTGTTAAGCTAAAACGCTTAGTCAGCTTTGTTCTAGATGTATCTAGTGCTATTATTGCAGTTTATCTTATCGGAGTAAGACGAATACGTCTAAATGAATCCATTTAACTACGTCCCACTTACTTCAGGTTTCCAAAATACCAGTTAACTTCGTCATAAATAGTTGAAAACATTTGATATCCGAAACCTCCAGTCCACTAATGACAAAAAGTTAATGGGACTCTTGTTACAATATATACATTCAACTATTCCACACCTTGTTGCATAGCCTGTCAATACTTAGCAAAATTAGCTTAAGCCGGTATCTAATGAGAAAGGCAGGATAGATTGAAGCACACTATTCCTAATGAACAGATCTTTTATCGTAGTCCTACTTTAAATAAGAAAATGATCTGGGAGTATTAAGTGATAACACTCATAATTTGGGTACGATAAGCATGGAGTTTCTCTCGAATTCTTCCGCTCGGGCAGGTAATATTTGCCGCTATAAACCTTCAGTATCGCACCATGCGAACTATCATCTGTAGTTAACACCCACTCTGAGTCATCTTCATATTAATAAAATAACGTCCGGCTCCCTCAGCGTGGTGCTGGCTTCACGTTTCAAGGGTTGTCGATTCGAGGTCGGCCTGCAGTATAGGTGGTTTTAATTATTTGTGGGTTCGTCGTATGTTATCGATACTATGAAGCGTGATTACCAGATAAAACTGTAGTATAATCAACAGAACACTGAAGAAACAACACGAAGAGCTAGCTGAATTGCTTTAAGGTCAAATGCCATTTTTTTCTTTTATCACTCGACTTGTTTGATGCAATCCTCCATATCTTCCTATCTTGCGCTAACCTCTTCATCTCAACATACCCCTTACAACCTACATATTCAATTTACTGCTTCATATGTTTCTACCTCTGCAGTTCTTTCCGTCAAATGTTCCCTCCACTAATAAAGTAACCAATCCTGTGTGTCTTAAAATGTGACCCACTATTGTGATGTTACATCTGGTTTGAGGATATATAACAGCTGATGTTTGGCAAAGTTAAACGACACTGTCTGAGTTATAGAAATGAAGGAGGAGAGCGAGATCACCAGGCGCTCACCACACACACATGAATAGGTTCAGTTGGCAAGAGGCTTCCGCGAGCCTGACGCTAATGATATTTTCCCAAGGCAAGAGAGAAGGGGAAGTTTGTGTAGCGCTCGGAAGATAAGAGTGCTTCAGACGTGTTGTGAGGGGTGTGTTGAATTTATTGCTGGTCGTCTGATGGAAGGCTAGGGTACTGTGGCAAGATGTGTTTCAGTGTGGTGTGAAGGGACAGACAACTGAAGAAAGGCATTCGTGGTTGTGAGTGCGACGAGTCAGGTAGATTTTAGTCGCTGCAGTCTCGCCGGTGATGACTACCTGACTCCGATGGAGCCAGGGTGCCACCAGGAGTGTGCAGACGCCACACCGAGCAGTTCAAGGCGTAGTCGGAACTCGAATCTGCAGCTGTTGCAGTCCAGGACGACATCTCTGCATAATGGTCAACAGCTCTTTCACCTCGCCTCTTCCAACAACCTCCAACGCACGGTAAAGGAGCCCAGTTCACACCTCAGTTGTAACCAGAATCCAGTTTTGGAAAACCCAGTAACGCCTGTGAGATCATTCATGCGATCCACTGAGCAACAATTATGAATTGCTAAGAGTGTATTTGATTTACTTTGAATTATTCAGTTAGTAGTTTCAACATTAAATATTTGCTTTTTGTTTCATTAATTTTTACATCAGACAAATAAAAATAATTCACGTAAACATGTTTTAAAAAGAAAATAAAGATGATTGGAATTTCATTTCTTAATCTGTGGGGTTTTAATTAATAATATAGTTACACTGATCACCTTTCCTTATGATCCATTATTTTGTCAATGTATCAATGGCGCCCAAAATTTGACCTAAATCAACTCACTTATCACCTTAACAGTCATATGACGAAGCAAAATAAAAATAATTAATAACATCAAAACGAAGGGTATTATACACCATCCTATCTCTTCTTTCTGTAAGACTTCCAGATTCTTTTCTCACCCATTATTTATTAAACACGTTCATTTCGTACTTTATCTGTCCACTTAATTTTCATCATCCTTCTATAGCACCACATTTCAAGTACTCTAATTTTACTTTTTTTTTGGTATTCCTAAAGTCCATGCTTCGCTACCATAAAGTGCTGTGCTCCACTCATAGAGTTTTTAAAAGTTCTTTCTGAGTTTTAGAGTAATATTTGAATCTAAAAGATTCCTCTTTTTCATGAAAGCTCTTTTCGCTAGTCCTATTCTGCAGTTAACTTTAACCGTGCTTTAGCCATCAGTTGTAATTTTACTTCCTAAGCAGCAGAATTCGTTTACTTCTCTCAAAGCATCTAATCCTATTTTTATATTTAATCCACAATTACTGATTTCTACTACATTTCATCACTTTTGTCTTTCTTTGGTTTATATTTAGAACAAAATCTTCCTTCAGTATTTTATTCATGACATTCAGTAACTTCTCAATTTCCTCAGTCTATTCAGCTAAAAGGACAATGTCATCAATAAATCGTAGCATACTGATTAAAGCCAAATGCCATTTAAAAAAGCAAATAGATAAATAAATAAAAGGGAAACAATATCAAAAACACTGAAAACACTTCATCTCCGTAGGATTATCTTACAAGAACTGACTTAAGTTCTTATGTGACAAAGGAAGTATGTTAACAAGGAAAAAATTATTATCCTACTTATTTTGTTACAATCGTTTATTATTTTAACTGATTATATTATTTCCGACCACTCTTTTATTAGTAATCAACCTGCTATGTGCAATGTTAATCAGATGCTAAAATTGAATATAGTACGATTACGTGCTAATTTATTATTAAATCTGGATCTTCGGTTCGTCGATTTTTTTTTTTTTTTTTTTTTTTTTTTTTTTTTTTTTTTTTTTATTCTAGCTTTTTGACTCGTCGACGTTGATGTTCTTAGAGACGGGAAAGGATTGGTAGACTAGGAACGCAAAGACATTCGGCCAAACCTGTCAAGGAACCAACCCCGGATTCATCTGGAGTGATTGTGCAAAACAATGGAAAACCCAAAGCTGGATTGCCCGGACGTGGATTCGAACCCGCGTCCTCCAGAGCGTTACCGCTCGGTAGGCTCGTCCCAAGACGAGGTCACTAGATCCGGCAAAGTGTCGGGTAAAAGGAATGGGAATGAAATCGGCCAACGCTTTTATGAAAATAAAAATCATTTTGTGATTCACTTGGAGTGATTTCGTAAAACCGTGAAAAAAACGAAATATGGATTGTCGGGTCCTGAACCGAAGTACCCAAGTCCTCTGGAATGGCAGGACCGAGCGTTAATGACCAACTTGGTCTGTTAATCTTGTGAGACCTCAGAGCCATTTGAATTTGTGATAGAAAACATATATAAAATATGTTTTACAAGCAATACGTCAAAGCATGATGAACAGCCATATGCGCGTCACATCCTTTTATATCATCCAGAAGCGAGTTAATCCTGTTTCCCTGTAGAAGGACTCGTTAAGTGTGTAATATATTGGGTGTATAAGTGTCGGATGCGAGATGTGGGTCGCTACCTGAGCGGACTGTAAGTAGGCCGGTGAATGTCACGGACAGCGGGCCAGCCGTGAACTTGTATGGCGGTCACAGGCAAACTTTCTCCAACTGATGCAACTAGCTGCTAGCTGGGCTGGCTGCTATGCAACATTTCAACAGATAATAAACATGATTTGAATCGTTGGAACTAACACAGATTTTCGTGGAAGGATATTTTAGGATAAACTGGTTAAAATAATTAAAACTATCAGAGATCCTTGAAGGAATATATTAAGATTTTGTTTTTGTTTTACTGTTTATGTGGAAATGTTTTCCTAAAATGGTAAAGTGGTGCAATGGCGCCAAATTATATAAGAGGGGGTACACAAAAATAACCTGAATAGCATTGCCGTGGGCGGAGCTTGTTTAGTATGCGTTTCTGCCGCTAGGCGTTTATAGCGCAAAATATTGTCAGTTCAGTGCCGCCTGTGTTGTCGATCTGGTTTGTTCTGTTAATCTACAGTGATTGTTTCTGTTAGCGCTATTTGTTATTGTTTCGTTTTCGGTTATGGAAAGTTTAAGTGATCAACGTGCAGCTGTGAAATTTTGTTTTCTACTCAGTAAAAATGCCACTGAACCTGTTTTAATGTAGAAAACAGCTGACAAAGATGACGTTATGGGAATAACTCAGGTGTACGAGTGTTTCGATACGTTTAAAAATGGTGACATGTCAATTGATGACAATTCTAGTTCTGGAGTCCATTAGCTGCCCGAATCGATGAAAATGTTGAAAAAATTCGAGAGCTTGTGCTCCTAGAGCGTCGACAAACAATTGATCAACTGTCAGAGATTAGTGGGTTATCTTGGAGCTCGGTTCAGCGAATATTAACCGAAGATTTGGGAATGAAAATGCTTGCTGCCAAGTTTGTTCCTCGGGCTCTGACCGACAATCAAAACAAAAAAAAGTCCAGTTGAAACACGTCGTGCTTTGAAACAACAGTTTGAAATTGATCTGGTGATGAGTCATGGCGCTATGGTTAATACCATGCCCGCCGCTAACTGTTTGAGCGCCCGCGTGCAATACGGATTATGCCGCCCCCTGTCTAACTACAGCCAGTGGTGGATTTAGGAATTTCCGAACGGGGTCAAAAAACTGAGAGATTTCCGCCCCTTCGAACATTATTTTCCGCCCCCACTGTTGCCATCTCGAGTGTCGCCGGCGACAATGGAGTGGCAACTATCGCGGGGCGGCGACTGTCGATCACTCGTTTTGCCGCCCCCTCGATGTGCCGCCCGCGTGCGGTGCACGCCTTGCACGCCCACTTACGGCGGTCCTGATTACGACCCAGAAACAAAGCAACAGTCAAGCCAATGGCAGACGTCATTGTCACCCCGTCCAAAAAAAGGTCGTCAAGTCAAATCAAACATCAGAACAATGCTCATTTGCTTTTACGCAACAGAGTTTGTCAAAAAAAGACCCAATTTATGGCAGACAGGTTCTTCCACAACGACAGTGCACCTGCACACACAGCTGTCTCTCTTAGGCAGTTTTTGGCTAAATATGGCATGGATCCGCTGCCCCTGACCTGGCTCCGTGCACCTTTTTCTTATTTCCACGCATGAGCATGACAGGGGGCATGAAAGGACACCGATTTGGCAACATTGAAGAGGCCAAGAAGAAAACGAGGGAGGAGATGTCAGCGATTTCTAAAGATGACTACAGAAAATGTTTCGAACAGTGGAATCACTGGTGGGAAAAATGTATTAATTACAATTGAGAGTATTTTGAAGGGGATAAGGTTGTTTTGTAAAAAAAAAAAAAAAAATAGCTTTTAAAAAATAATTAATGGATTTTGGGTAACCCCTCGAACTAGTTAGTAGTTTGAACAAATTTTCTATTGTTTAAGAGCAAAAATATCGATTCTAATCATTTTCTGTTTTTTTAAGAGAAAACCTCTATGGGTGTGCTAGGCGATGTTTGGATGCGTTCCGGACTTTCCGTCACCGACATGGTAAGATGGGACGCTTTTTGGATTGGTAAAATCTAATGAGTTCACGTCACCAACATGCTAATGTTAACACTATGTCTGTAGCTTCAAGTATGTCGTGTTGCGCTTGGACAGCAGTGAAAGTACCGATTATACTTGTATCTAATTTATAAAAATAACTATTTTTTTGCCAATGTTCTTCTTACAAACACGCAGGTTTTACTCGATTTGATGGAAGTTTGCATACGCGAATAAATAGAAAAACACTCCTTACTTTTGATTTGCAAAAACCTAAACCCTCTCCTCCTTTTCCCCCTCACCTTACTTTCTGTCAACATTGTTCACACAAACACACAGTTTTTATCCGATTTTGATAGTACTTGGCACACGTAAAATTCAAAAGGTGATGTTCTGGTAGTTCAGCGGTTAAGGCGCTTACTTGCAAAAGTATGTCGCTTCAGTCACGGGTCCAAATCCCGTGGTGAGCAGTTATATTTGATCACATGAGCTACGCCGGAACGTTCCGATTCAGGCCGCTGAGCAAAGGAATTGGTCTTCCTTCCTCTGCCACAATCTCCTTCGTAAGTCTGATTTTTAGCTTTTGAAATGAAAACTTCTTTAGGCGCATTGGGTTATGAGTTCCCGTTACCGACATGATAATGTTAACAGTGTATTTGTTGGCTCAGTGTGGAACGGTAGGTCCCCTGTTCGAATCCCTGTCTGGGCGGGGATTTTCATAGACTTTTAACGCGGCTTTCACCTCTGGCACAGCTTACTGTAGTACGCCAGAACGCTCCCGTGTTTCGGGTTCCATGTTAAGCTGTAGGGTCCCTGTACTTGGTAGGACTAAAGTGGGAAGTGGGTTGGTAAGGTTGGTTAAGGTGGGTAAGACAGGCGTGAAAAGCGCATCCAAGAGAAATCCTGTCACCAGTTCATTACGACCACACGGAATTATTATTATTTAGTATATCTTTAACTTCAAGTATGACGTGTTGCGCGCATGATATTCATAGTTTTTTAATCTCATCCTTACAGATTAGTTTGTAGAAAATATGACAATTGCAATTTGTTTGATTTTTTTTTTTTAACTTCTTAACGTCTCCTATAACAACTAGGTCTTTAGAGACGGGAAAGGATCGGGGGCAAGGAATGGGAAGGAATTCGGCCATGGCCTTTTGAAGGAAGCATCCCGGCATTCACCTGGAGTGATTTGAGGAAACCATGGAAAACCCAAATCTGGATGCCCGGATGGGGATTCGAACCGTCGTCCTCCCGAATGCGAGGCCAGAACGTTAGCCGCTACACCACCACGCTCGGTGTGTTTGAATAATATTACTATATCTTTTTATACTTAGACTCTTGAGTCTTGAAGCTGCCTTTCCAATTATTATTAATATTACCGTGTACCTGTTAAGTGAAACGATCAGGAGGAAACCACTTGTCTAGTGCAAATATCTCAACTGAAACAAAAATTCGTACAATTTGTGATGTCTTACACACTAATGCACGTGGACTGCATTAATGAACCTAGTGGGTGAGACCGATCGTGGTGTGTGAACGGTTAACGTTCTGGCTTCGCATTCGGGAGGACGCGGCTTCGAATCCCTATCCGGGCATCCAGATTTTGGTTTTCCATTGTTTCCCCAAATCACTCCACGCGAATGCCGGGATGCTTCCTTCAAAAAGGCCATGGCAGAATTCCTTCACGCTCCTTGTCCCCAGTCCCATCCCGCCTCTAATGACCGTAGCCGTCGACGAGGCGTAAAGCAATAAGTAAAAAAAAAAAAAAGTGGTGGGTGAGCGGTAACCTTAGTATCTGTTATTCGATGTCATTTCAATCTTAGGTCTGTCTCTCTAGATTTCTGTTTCCCACGGTCACCCGAAATCCCTGAGAATGCCACGATGGTTACCTCATAGTACTCTCTTCCGGCTGTGTAACCATTTCCCCATCTCCATTACATTAAGAAAGGTATTACTGGAATCAAGACTTGGTGAACTCACGATTTTTATTTTTTTTTGCTTTAGATTTAACACTAATACGATCCTGGTGATGGTATGAGTCAGGCTTTCTCATCCATTATCCAGTTATTCAAAGCCGAAATAAAATCTAACAACACACATTAAATTCAGTTAACACAGAAGGCAGTAATTCACGTCACGGTTGCAGAAGAACGACAGACTACTGGTGCTGCTGTACAAGTATGCAGAGATTAAACAAAAGCTAACTACACATTTTAAATTAAACTATCACAGAAGGAACTAGTTCACGTAACGGTTGCCGAAGAACGACTGAAATCTGGACGCTGTTTAACGATGATATCAGTGAAGATGTAGAGAAAGTGAGTAACATATTTCGTTGCATAGGGCATTCTAAAATAATACATTGACTGAAATCTACAGTACGACAAATGTTTTTGGAATACTATGGTGCAGGTTGGATGCCGCATAAAAGGAGGTTTAGTAAAGGCACCGAAGGAAATTTAAGCAACAAGCGTGGTGAGTGAGCGGTAACACTCTGGCCTCACATTCGGGAGGATGTGGGTTCGAATCCCCGTCCAGGGATTCAGATTTCGGTTTTTAATGGTTTCCAAAATCACTCTAGGCGAGTACCGGAATGGTTCCTTCAAAAAGGCCATGACTGAATTCATTCCCGTTCCTTGTTTTCCCACCCCCCATGATTTATGGCCTCTAATGACTCGACGAGGCGCTAAGCCATGCAAAAAAAAAGATGGGTAGTGATATTAACACTTATAGTCCTTACGAATTTATCAGTCAACGTGTCAGAAATGTGATACTGTGTACAAGACAAAAAAAATTATGTATTTCCAGAAACGATAAAAAAGTGTTTAAGAGGACTGAATAATATTAATCATTCAACTCTCACTGATCGTGTCTTAGTTATTGACCCCACTCAGAGGTCATTAAAATTCTAAAACTCAACAACACCTAAAACGTTTTTCACTCCACAAAAAACTATAAAATGAGAAAATTCACACCCCCAAGAAAACCAGGCACCCAACGGAAACGTAGTCGTAATTTTATTCAGATCAATAAACATTAATATCTCGAAAAGAACAACACTAAACGAACAATTTAGTCAAACACATAGAACCATAATATCAGCACGTATCACCCGTTACTTTTTTACTTTCCTCTCATTTACAGACACATATTTTTAAATAACTTACCAAAACAAAACAATAAAAATATTCATTTCGTTTAAAAAATTCACAATTCACTATAAAAAAAAAGAAAGAAACGATACAATCAAGAGGATACTGGGAAAAATGGATCTGTGTAGTAGTTACCTTGACTGAGGACGAGAAATTTGACTATGTGCTTCGCTAAAAGTAGTATGCATAGTGAAATTAAAGACAATCAACTAAGACACCTCATAGAAGAAACCTAAATGTAATTGCTACACTCAAAGAAATTTTAGAATGTCTGTAAATTAACATACGCAATTTTATAAAGTGTAAACAGTTCGATCACCGATGTAGATTACAAAGAGGCGAAACGCGGCTGAGAATAAACATAATTTGAACAACAGCTGCATTACACTCAATTAAATAATAATTTATTACCATACAAAAGTGTTACTGGTTTGAGGAGCACTGTCTAAAAGATTTGAGGGAAATTGTGGAAAAAATGTATTAGAAATCAGTCGATGACTTTCAGTAAACTTTTTGATTCACATTCGTAGTACATTAATCTGTCGGCATGAAAAGGTAAGCAAAGAGAAATCAGATGAATGTATGTGTTCATGTAATCTTTCTTTTTTACAAAATCGAACGGGCGAAGTAAAAAATATTACCTTCTGCATTCCCTTAAACGTGGATCGCCAGGTATTAATGTAGACTTAAAAGCACAGTAGACGGAGAGAAACAGATGAATAATAATAATAGTAATAATAATCTTGCTGGTGTACACTAACGCCGGCTTTATAAAGATTTAAAGGACAGTTCAAACGTAATTCGCTAGGGAATTGGTGCCCATTAGAGTGTGGCAGAGAATCTTTGTATGATACTGTGATCCATCTTAAGCTCCGTCCACCCACACAGCTGGCTTGATAAGGGCGTTACGTATGAGCTCAAAGGTCTGCTTGGTGACCTGGAAGGATATTTCTGTACCCAACAATAGCGCTCGCAGTCAACAACATAACAAACAAGCTAATTCAGGCGTTGTAAAACAGTATTTTTGGACGAAAATGTGCATAAATGGTGTAATACTGAACTGGAGGTTTTCTGCTAGTATCAGTGAAATACTTCGTAATGAAACTAAGTATTCATATATTTTCATTCACTCTACATGAAAAATTATTGTTAGCCAAAAGTATGTGATTGCTCTGAACAATAAGCAAGTGATTGTTTTTTTACCATTTGCGATTGAAGTAGTACGTACATAGAATTCCTCCGTGACTCGTGTACCCTGATATATACAGATCCACTCGAGCAGCCGAGGAGACAACTTCCTCATACGGGTTAAGTCGGTCTCCACGTTTCGTTTACAGTGCAACAGTGTTTCTACCGCCTGTTTATTAGAAGTGCTATAGAAGTAGCAAGTAAACAGTACAAAGAAATCTTAATATTACGCTCGTCAGCACCATAGTGTTCCAGAGACTTAGTCTCGGAACACTATGGCAGAAAACTCCGAACATTCACCTTCTATCAGTCAGTCAGTGGGCGCGGCGTTACATTCGTATTACAGAATGGAGAATGCAGCGGAAGAGACAGCCTGGGTCAACGAAGAACTCCAACCCCCTCTCTCACCTCAAGACAACAGCCAATTTCCAGCAGCTCATCTACCGCAACACGGACAAGAACCAGCATACCCTGAACTCCACCCGCACTCAGCCACCGAAGAGATGCAACTCGACCAGTTGGAAGTTCCAACTGCTCTTCAACAAATTCGACAGACTCCAAAAGGGCGACTCCACACCCGCCCACGTTCACGCTCTCCGCAGGAAATCATCCAGCCAAATCCAGTGAGTAAACGAGCGAAGCAATTTGACTTAAAAGTGCAACAGGTAGAAACTTTAGAAGCAATGACGCAGCCTAGTATTGTAATAGTTCCACCAACTACGGAAAGTACACCCACTTACGATTCAAGCTCAACCCCAGTACTAACATCTCAGCCGCAGCCGGCTTCAACTAGTAACCAAGCTAGTCCTAATAACCTTTTAATTCAAAACAATCAAAGCAATAGGTATTCACCTACAGACAATGGGCCCTACTTGGTGATAGTGTAAAGAAGGAATAATAATTTAGGCAGACTCCACCCCATGGCAGTAGGGAAAATGCTTTTTCAACTTAACAACCAACTGAGATCAGAAATTATTAATATTACATCTACCGGTCGCAACAGAATTAGGATTGAAACATACTCCAGTGCCTCCGCTAACTCAATAGTTGATCTGAAGATACTTAAGGACAACCTTTTAGACGCATACATCCCTTTTTATATGACCAGGAAGCAGGGAGTAATTCGGAATATTGATACCAATTTATCCCCAGATGAAATCCTAAGCGAAATAGCCTCTCCCTTCCCAGTTTTAAAGGTTAGGAGATTCACAAAAAAAGCCATAGTTGAAAATGGTAGCCAGATCCGCCCTCTTCCAGTGTGCATGCTAACTTTCCAGTCACAAACACTTCCCCAATTTGTCTACCTGTTCGGAATGCGATGCGAAGTGCAACCGTATGTACCACCTGTCATCCAGTGCTACCAGTGCCTTAGATATAATCATACCCAAACCCAATGCAAAAAGCCAACCCAATGTAGCAGATGCGCAGGGCCCCATATCTTAAAAAAACTGTACGGCAGAATGTCCAGCCACACTGTATTTATTGCCAAGGAAACCACCTATCTACAGACCGGGTGTGCCCACAATATAAACAAGCGAGTGGAGAGAAAGCAAAAAATGGTAAATAACAGTACTCATTTCTGGTTTCCACCCGTGAATCCACGATCATTTGCTAACATAGCAGCAGCCACCCCGCATCCTGTCGAAATAGGCAATCAATTCCTAAAGGAAGCTCCTACTCTTGCAGTACCCAGCCAACCGCCCCCGCCAACTGCCCTTCCCACTCCCTCTATAGCGCACGACGGTAACAGCGGCCAAGTATACCAATCCCATATTCATGATAATATCAGAAATAACTATCTCACGCCGCCGGACAAAAGCAAACCCGGTCCCTCCCAAAGCAGCGGGAAACAGAGTCAATATCCCCAGTCATCTTTTCTGGAGGAGTGATGGCCCAGTAAACCCAATAATCAATAACCTCCGGGAACCAACAACCCATTCTCCAACTTTAGATTCAACTCAAACTCTAGGGAGTACAGTAACTACTACTCCAACTAGCAAATCCTCTCCACTAATTGAAAATCTTCTGTTTTTTTATCACTTCCATGATCGAAGTGGCCAGATCTGGGGGCCCAATCGACCCGATTTCGATCAGCAATCAACTACAGGAAATACTAACCAATAACGGAACCTAAACCACCCAACTATGAACAGCAACACAAGCAATTCTTTAACATCTCAGCAGCTAAACATACTTCAATGGAATGGGAGGTCGGTATGGTCAAATAGAGAGAGCCTTATTACAGAATTAATACGTAGCAGAATAGATATAGCGGTGTTATCTGAAACATGGTTTAAACCAAACACAAAATCACGTTCAACTCATACACCCTCTACAGAAATGATAGAGCAGACGGAAAAGGAGGAGTGGCCATAAATGGTACACACACCGTGCCTCACGACCCAGTTCAACTCAACACGGACAATTTACCTTTCCTAAGCAGTGGCTGTACGGGTCCGAGCCAACCAAATTATCATTCACTATAGTGTCTATTTACTGCAGCCCTAGCTCAGTAATCAGACCGAACGATTGGTCAAAACTGAACGGACAAATAAACCCACCATTGAATTCTGGCCGGAGACTTCAAACGCACACAATAAGAATTGGGGTGCCATTACAACGACCCACGTGGTACGATAATTAACGATATGGCGGAAGATTACAACCTGATAATCGTAAACGACGGTAACCCTACCATGCTCCGCAAACCAGGTAAATTTCCTTCGGCTGTGGACTTAACCTTATGCTCACCTAACCTGGTCTCTATTTCTAACTGGGAAGTTCAGAGAGACCCAATGGGATCAGACCATTTCCCTATTTTATTAACAATTGGCTGCTCATACACGAAGGATATCGCAAGCCACCCAACTATCCAATGGAACATAAATAGAGCGGACTGGACCCATTACAGGAGACTAATGGAGGAAAAAATAAGCCAAACCAATGAATACTCCACGGGCACCGAAACTTACAGACATCTTGAAAATATAATTTCAGAAGCAGCTGAAATAGCAATTCGTCGGAAAAAATTTGACAACACTAGGAAAAACCGTCCACCTTTATGGTGGAATCCATTATGCTCCAAAGCAGTGGCCCAAGACGTCTCGCACTATCCGCATACAGAAAGAATTCTGATCTGCACCACTACATAGCATTCCTACAGACCAATGCCAGGAACAAAAAGATTTTAAAAAACCAAAACGCCTAAGCTGGATCAGTTACTGCGAAACCATGGGAAAGAACTCAAACGTTTCCTCTATCTGGGGCCACAGTGAGAAGCCTCAAGAATAATAAATTCAACACGGGGCGCCCCTGCTATCAACGCATCGATTTTGGAAGAGATCTTGGACAGAATCGCCCCTGCGACAGTACCGAGGGAAGAACCAAACTTCAGATTAACCCCTGACGAGCCTTCCGACCACTTTCTGTGTAGGCCTTTCGACATGAAAGAACTACATCAAGTCCTCAAGCGATCATCTGACACCTCTCCTGGGATAGATGGTATCCACTATTCGATGATATCAAACATGCCCCAATCTGGCCTGCAGCTACTTCTAAATACTTTCAACCGGATTTGGATGAATGAACCAATTCCACTAGAATGGAGAACGCAAGTCATAATTCCTGTGCTAAAACAAAACAAAGACCCCCTGGCAGCAACTTCATACAGACCCATATCTCTTATGTCCTGCGTAGGAAAAACGCTAGAACGACTAATAAAAAATAGATTAGAATGGTGGGTGGAAACGAAGAACTTGATACCTAACTCCCAAACAGGATTCAGAAAAGGGAAAAACACAACAGACAACCTTGCTATATTGACCTCAGACATCAACCTCACATTTCTTAATAAACAATACCTCGGAGCGATCTTCCTAGACATACAATCCGCATACGACAATGTTAACATATCCATCCTCATGCACAAATTGCAAATGCTAGGAATCCCGAAGAAATTTGTGGCAGGACTTTTCTCCCTCCTGTCAGAGAGAATAATATACGTCAGATCGAAGAACAACAAACTAGGTCCTCGCATAGTCATCCATAGGGACTGCCTCAGGGAGCTATATTAAGCCCGCTTCTATACTTGATATACTCAATGGACATTAATTCCCATCTTCCGACCAGAATCATTTCTTTACAATTCGCAGACGACGTGGTGATCTACGCCATTAGCGATACTCAGGATGAAGTCCTCACTCTTTGAGCGAAGCTATCATCAGCCCTTACTATTTGGCTACATACAACGGACTAGATCTATCAAGCGCAAAGTCATCAGTGGTCTTCTTCTCCAAAAGGAAAATCCTCTACAACTCCAGCAACCTACAGTTGGGCCATATAGTCTAGCTTTGAAAAGACAAGGCCGATTCCTCGGGATGATACTGGATCACCGCCTCAACTGGGCCCAACATAGATCAACTGATAACAAAAGCCATCTCCCGCCTCAACATAATAAAAACGGTATCAGGTGTCTGGTGGGGCGCCCACCCCAAAGCTTACTCCTCATATATCGATCTCTGATCAGACCACTAATCGACTACGGCAGCATGTTTTATCAAAACGCTAGAAAAGATGCCCTGAACAAACTGGAGAGGCTACAATCACGCTGCCTAAGAGCCTGCTTAGGAGCCGTTCGGTCCACTCCCACAAATGCATTACTAGTTGAATCAGGCGAACCTCCGCTCCACATTCGACGAGCATACCTATCTGAAAAGTTTTTAACTGAAAGACTATCACTCAATAACACCCAATTCATGAACGTCTCGAGAGACTATCAACAATAGCAAATAGAGGGAAAAGTCGAGCTCGTCTTCCCCTATTAAATGCCTACAAATTTTGGCTAAAATACAAAGACAAATTATCCTCGTATAACATGCTACCGATCTTTCAAGAACCTTTCGAGCTTCGGCTAGAAAGAGTCCATACAATCCTCTGGGAGGAAGACAAATCCGGAAATTTGGTCCACAAGGTATCCAGATTCCTATCAAAATCAGACAATAGCACTCTTAAAATATTCACAGACGGATCGAAAACCACTGGAAATAATAGAGTAGGAGCGGCATACTTCTGTCCCAACACAGGTAAATCGTCTCAATTTTCGCTACCCGAAGAGGCATCCATCTACACAGCTGAAGCAAAAGCCCTGCTGGAAGCCATCAGATATAGTCAAAGTACCTTCATGGACAAAGTCGTCATCCTGTCGGACTCCCTCAGCGTACTAAAGAGCTTACAAAATACTACGTGGAATAGCCATACTCAAACTATTGTATTGGAAATTCTTCAACAGTTAAACGGAACAGGGAACTTGGCATTACGACGACTCTGATGTGGATCCCATCTCACTGCGGCATCGAGCATAACGAACGGGTGGACGCCCTGGCAAAACAAGCTAATCCATGAAGGAGAGGTAATCGACATGCAACTCCCGATCTCGGATATAACACATAGCATCAAAGTAAGAGCCAAGGAAAAATGGCAAGTGGAATGGACGATCTCCTCAAAAATCAAAGCCTCATATTATGGAAATCATTCAACCGATCATATCTCCAAAACCTTGGTTTTACAACTGGAACAGTAGCAGACGATTAATCACCACGATATCAAGAGCCCGCTTTAACCACGGTAACTTCCCCAGCCACCTACACAGAATAGGGTTGAGAGATTCCCCATATTGCGACTGCTCAGACCAGGCAATAGGAGACATCAATCACACAATATTTTCATGCAATAAGTACCAACAACTTCAGGACCAAATGATGATAGATCTTTCCAAGAATGACTTCCCCCTGCCGACAAACGTAACCCTCCTTCTTTCCAGCAACAACAGAGTAGTACTTAATATCCTTGCCAGATACTTAAAAGATGGAGGGATAGAATTCTAGCCAACCCTGGAAGTTAAAACAGGAAATGACTATACTTCAAACCAAAAGCCCAAACCACAGCACAACCCCATATCCGCGCAAGCACAATAACCAGCATGGCAAAATTAACAGTATCCTAGACTCAATAAGATTGTAATAATTTAACTTAATAGAGATAAGGAAAAGTGTAAATAGATAAGTTACGTAAATGGATGTAAGAACCTTTGTTAAACTGTTAAATGGCTGTATGGAAAAAAAAAACTTTTACTGTCTATAATATACTATTTTGTTATAACTTCAAAGTGTTTAAAAAAAAAATATGATCTCTAGATGTATATTTATAAATTGTTTTGAAAATGGTGTTATATGAAACTCATCAGCTTTAGTAGTACAATGTAATAATTAGGTAAATTTGTGCTGGCTGTATGGTCTTGTAACCAAGTGCCAATAAAGAAAAAAAAAAAAAAAAAAAAAGAAAAAACCTTGATATATAAACAATGGAGAAATAATTTTTAACGTTATAACAAAATTTTCAGATCACGATATCAGCTTTTATACTTCTTACAATTGGTAACAGGCTATGCATATGAATTTAATGACTCTACGGTAGTACTAGCGTGTTTTCGAGTTGCAGCAATCCTCGGAATTCTTTGAAATAGTTCTACATGAAGTATTTGTGTTCGTTATACATTTTGGGAATATCTTAACTGATGTAATTTTTATTATCCTTAGGTGAAACATATGTGTTATTATTATTACTGATTGCAGTCTGACTTATTTACTGATGGTGATTTCCTTACACTCCTAGCTTTTAAGTACACGCATTTCTATACTGTTGGGAGAAAACTGCAGCGCTAAGGCGACATGTGATTACAATGTAATTTATTCCACAGATTAGGTGTATGCATGACAAAACAAAAATAATTAGAGTTACAGAACTGTGCTTGCACCTTATCCGTGAGAATTCAGCACGGTGTGAAGCCACAACGTGCCGAAATCAGAGTCTCTATGGAATCAAAGAGAGCGTGTTAATGCTGCTGAGGACACACTGCCACGCGTTTTGTAGGCGTATCCACAAAGCATCGACAGTGGTTGCAGGGTTACCCGAGCGAACAAGTTGCCGACCAACCATATCTCGATGAACGCTATGTCTTGCAAATGTGCATACCAGGGAAGTAGCAGTACCCGTCGTTTTCGAAGAAGGCTTGCACATTCCTCGTCACATGTGGCCAAGCAGTATCCTGCTGAAATACGGCACATGGAACAGTGCCTCGGCCCTTAAAACCTCCCTGATTTAGCGGCTGTTGTTCAAATTGCCCTCTATACATAGGACTCTAGAAAACATGACTATCGCACTTGGCGTTTGTCCGCCATACAGCTTCAACAATGCAGTCTGCCTGATTGTGTTCACAACGGTAGCGTCTAACACGTACGTGATCGTCACTGTAGGACAAGTTGAATTTGGATTCGTTCGAAAACACTAAATTTTTCCATTCAGCGTGCCAAGAGCCCATTGCACGTGGTGGTTTCTGATCAGTGGTCAATGGAATCTGGCGCAATGCAATAGTGCCACAAGTTCAGCCTTCAGCAGATGGCGTCGAACCGTCGATGCAGACATGACCACACGCGTTACAGTGCTCCAACACTGTGGACGATGCTGTTCTGTCGGTTACGAACATGCGGACAAGATGGCTCGTTGCTGTTTACGACCCTCTTCTGACCACTGGTTCCACACACGCATTGCCGTAATGTCAAGGTACGAAAATCTTTTCACGGAGACCAATTATTCTGCCACTTTCGAACCCACGCATATTCTGATATTACGGCCTTCGACGTAAGCGAGGCATACTTGCACTTACTTGCACGTTGGACGTCATGGCACCGACTAGGTGTCATAAAAAAATGGGCGGCGCTAAACCAACGTTGCTCACCATTACTTTGCAATCTTAAACATGCTACACACCCTTCGATACTGGAGTGATTCAGACTATTTCTATTGCGATTTCCACATACAGTAGTGTACTTTAAATGCCTTCACTATTTGAGCTAAATTATTCAACACGATCCTTGATAAATCTTTCCATTCGCTGGCTTCATTATTTATAAATGCGAACTTTCTCAATTCCTTATCGAGTGCTAGTTTGTGGTCATGGTAGTCATTTCTCTTCCACACACTACTCATATTTTTTCGCACAGCATCAAACCAATCCAGTCGCTTTGTTTTGTACCCACGTGCTGATAACATTCCCATGGCATTATATTTACGACATTCCGATCTCGTTACGTTTTTATCAATGTGATGTATTTGGGTGCACGGCAGTGCACCCGCCAAGTCGAGTCAACGGCGGCACTGCCTACCCTTTTCTCGAAGCGATTCGGGCTATTTTTGAACCTCAATTTCTTCGGTCGTATTTATGCTACATGTCTCAAATTTCTGTTATGCATAGATATCAGCAATCTTAGCAAACGTACTTAATTTTATTATGTTACTGCTCTTAGTTCGGATGTTATTCGGATGCAAACTTCAGCGATTTTGTCACTCACTCACTGACTGACTGACTGACTGATGATCATCAAAATTCTAAGGCACTTCCAGTACCCAGTAGAAAGCTGAAATTTGCTATACAGATAAAATTTTACCCATATATTTTATGAAAAGTCTGAAACTCGTAAATTTTCATATACCTACCCCCTTACCTACCCCTAACGTCAAATCACTTTCTACCCTAATTACTTTATAAAGCTCAGATTTTCACTGTAGAGTGAGCTTAATATGTTTAACTAAAGTGTTTAATTATACTTCTTTCCTTTTCCTACTTTTGAAGTTATTGAAATTCAAAATTTTATTTCGGCACAACACCCCAACATCAAAATTCCACTGTATTTCCAGTAATCCTAGAAACAAGTAATTTGGTACACATATATGGTATCATCCCTAAATCATGTATGTGTGTGTGTGTGGGGGGGGGGGTTGTTTAACTAATGGCAGCTTTATTTCAGCTTGGTCTCTTCTTCTTTCTTTAGCATGAGCATCCAATTTTTGGGTTCCAATAACTTTAGCTGCTCGTGCTCTGCTAGAGCTACACTTTAGGCTAGGTTTACACCCGCAAGGCATGTCAAAAAAGAAGGCAAAATAAACTGGTGCCAGAAACTTTCAAGCAGACACAAAATAATAGTACAGTGCTGAGCAAATCGAACTCTATATTAAATAATACGATTTGTCTCTAAACGAAATTTAATAACAAATCATACACTAACAAATCGCGCGAGAAGCACAGCTTGAGCAACCGATGTAACATAACAAACTAACACACGTCACCATTCGATAAGTTCTAAAAAATTTCGTGAATACAACTGTTATTCATACCGAAAAAAATATTTCCGGTGTCCTTCCTACAGATAGGCCTACATAGTATTTCCTTGTAAAATTCCATCATTATTGGTATAGCCACTAAGTCGTCAAAACGTAACAAAAAGACAGAGACCTACTTCCGCATTTATAATTTGAGTGCACGGCAGTGCACCCGACGAATCGAGTCAACGGCGGCACTGCCTACCCTTTTCTCGAAGCGATTCGGGCTATTTTTGAACCTCAATTTCTTTGGTCGTATTTATGCTACATGTCTCAAATTTCTGTTATGCATAGATATCAGCAATCTTAGCAAACGTACTACATTTTATTTCGATACTGGTCTTAGTTCGGTTGTCGTTAGGATGCAAACTACATCGAATTTGTCACGCACTTACTCACTGACTGACTGATGATCATCAAATCTCTAAGGTTCTTCCCGTAGCCGTGGGAAGCTGAAATTTGCTACACAGATAAAATTTTACACACATACCAACAAACTCGTAAATTTACATATATCTACCCCCTTACCTACCCCTAACGTGAAATCGCTCCCTACCCTAATAACTTTATACACTTCAGATTTCAATTGTAGAGTGAGCTTACTAAGTTCAACTAATGTGTTAAATGTTACTTACTTGCCTTTCTTATTCTGGAAGTTATTGAAATTCAAAATTTTATTTTGACCACGACACCCCGATATCAAAATCCCACTGTACCTCCAGCCATCCCAGAAACAAGTAATTTGGTACACATATATGATTTCACACCAATATCATGAGAAAAGTCTAATATTGGAGTTTTCTCCCGTATTTATTTAATTACAATCCCAAATATGAAAAATTCTGGCACATATTTGCGGCTTAATTGCTTTTCTCCCGATGAAGCTACATGGCTGAGAATTTTTTAATGCAAAGAGATAAGCAATTTTAAGTGACATCTTAAATTTTACTTTGGTCTTATACTTAGTTTGAAAGTTACTAGTAATTTATTTATGGTGGTAGTTAAGCCAGCGGCAATCGGCATTGCTCGGCTACTGGTCACATCAATTGTTTTCAGAGATTGGGGCATTGTTGGTAAACGTATATTTATTTCTTAAAATCTGAAATGTTCTTATTAGCCGATTTTCAAGTGGAATCATTACATTTGAGCGGCGATTCAGGATAAGCGATAAACTTACAAAAAGAAATGAGATCCCACAAAAACAATTCTTGTAAAAATAGGCCAAGTCTCGTGTTCGTGCAGTGACAAAAAGTTATGAGATCTTCCTCTAAGCCAAGTCTATACTTTTCAGTGTATATTCACTTCACTTTATGAAACAGAATGGTTTCTCTCGGTATCATATATCGTTTATTTAAGATAAAAAAATCTGATGACTTGGCCATTATGCATGTCATAATTTGAACTTAAATTGAGGGCATAATATATATACTTGTCAAATTCGAAAAATAGCGATGGAAATCTTGGCCTTTACGTATTTATAAGTTTGTGTGCGTTAGTTAAAACATGGCATGCATAGTGGCCAAGTCATCAGATATTTTATCCTAAATAAACGATCTATGATAACGAGAGAAACCATTCTGTTTCATAAAGTGAAGTGAATATACACTGAAAAGTGTAGACTTGGCTTAGAGGAAGATCTCATAACTTTTTGTCACTGCACGAACACGAGACTTGGCCTATTTTTACAAGAATTGTTTTTGTGGGATATAATTATCAGAAATTACTTATTTCATCCAGTTTTATGCCAATTGGCAAAACTGAAAGTATGATTCACTGTTCTTCATTAATAGCAGCTTATAGTAACTGCAATAAATCATTTTCATTTAGTAACTGCATTTTGTTGCGGTGTATCTGTAATCAGGATATCTTTGACATTAGTCCGGCAAGAGTAGTTGTAAAGTTTTAGTGATGAAATGTGGTTATGAGATGTGCTCCCGTTGCTTTGGTTAGTGTTACTGTATGTGCAGATGACTGATGATTATAGTGTGGCACGCAAAAGATGAAAGCTGGGAAACGGTGAGACAGAGTGCAGCACTTCAGGCCTGCTCTTCCGAAAGAGGCTAACCATTGCTGTGATGTTTGGTATTTAAGCCCGGTGTTTGGCAATTAAGCGATTGGGAAGTACGCACCACCAGCATCATAGCCGAGTACATGATGGTGAAATTTTCTTCCATTACCGGTGCTCGTACCAAATAATCCCGCATGAAGCGGCTCGCGCAATTAATGTGCGTTAACCTCCCCGGCCACGAGGCGTGAAAAGAGGCTGTACTTCACTGAAAAAGAACTAGCTACAGAGCACTAATAAGTATGAAGCTACGAAAATTCACTTTCGGTATCATGTAAACATAATTATAAATCACATTTTGCAAGCATATTTCAGAGTAATTACGGGCATCGCATCACATTAAAAGGGTATCGACCCACAAATAAGTATGCTTTTTATCTACTGATCAGTGTCAGTTCCTTGTAATATTATCTACCTTGGGCATTAGTTACGGTGTTCTCCAGAAATTTTGTACTTACCGATTCGCATAAAGGTTCTCGTTCTTATAATGTTTTTCTGCTATTAATCACATATTCCACGTAATACCTAACCCCATCCTCGTTTGTTATCTTCTGTAGCGCTTTAGAACTAAGTGATAGGTCAAGCTAGAGGTCAATTTCATCAAAACATTTTTCAATGATTATCTCATAGTGAAATTAACTAGTTCGTTTCTCATTTTTACTACCGTGTTTATTATGCAACAAGACAGGAGACGTGAGATCGTGCAGCAAAAGTGGCGATTAAATGTCGAGCCTCTTCCGCATAGCATATGAAGTGAACGCAAACATTATTGTTGCAAGGACGTTAAGTCTAACAGTGCCCTTGGGTGTTAGATAAGAGCAGGCCATCCTCTCGCGCAGCGCTCGTGACATTGTTCACTAAACACCCAGTCATCAGAGCCTCACGAAACACACCGAGGAAACTGCCACACAATCTATGCCCAACACTTTGGACGTTAGGCAGTTTTCGGGAAGGTTTTCTTAGAAGTTCTAACTCTCGATTGACCAAAACTCTATATCTTGAGTTTTGCTGTAAACATAAGTGTTTATCATACCCACCAACGGGCGCAGGTGGATACATGGGAGGGGTTACCCAGTGTTAATGCGTTCGTAAGTTTTATCGTAATGTGTGGATGACTGAAATAATACGAGAGATGAAAGAAAGGATGAAACCAGCTGCCGCCCATTCAGGCCTACGTTACTGGTAGACAACATTGGGACCACCTGAGGACAAATTACCATCAACAGTGTCGTACACTCACTCTACACGTACTTGGGATAGATTTGAGACTTAACCCAAGACTCGGCACACAATATGGTGATTAGGAATCATATAACACTATTTCGCCTAATCTTCGATCCAAGTCTCGAATGATAAAAATTCCTTCCACCACCAGAGCTCGAAAAGGCTAACCCTGTTTCGATCGCCAAACACCATCATGTTCTCTCATCAACCTCGGCCAATGGGGTTATCCAGAGTTGCCTGCTTTACACTAAATATATTAAATTGTCGCGTAACCAATGCGAAACGCATTCTTTGAGAAAATCCTCCAAACTCTCGTGCTTTATTTATTCCGTGTCAGAAACATTGTTACGCAATTACAAACATCAGATTGTACAAGACCAAAACTTTGCCTCTAGCAGTGCCAGGCTTCATATAGATCATCCACCGAGCAGGATGCTGGACGCAGTCGACACTGAAGCATGTGCTAAACAGTCTGATCTCGGAATAGCCCCATCTTGCTAAGTTGACTTTGTATCTGCTCACTCCTGATCTCAGCGTATAAGAGACTTCCATATCAGCCATCCCTTGCCATAGCCAGGTGGGAAAGTTTCGGACAATCTTCCTCAGCCATGACGAAGGGGATCCTTCGCTTCCCACAATTGTAACGTGGCTCTCTAAGTTGTTCCTTTGATGTTCTTAGGAAACTTTTCCTAGAATAAAACATTCTCGGCTAACTAGGCGAGTTAGACCATCGATAAAACATGACGTTTCGGTGTTCATAACCTTTGCCGCCAATGTCGGGTGACGTTGAGAAAACCATCACTACGAGGAGGATATCTTCCACAGCGTCCAGCTATTGGAAAAACTTCGGAGTCACTTGACAATGGCGGCGGAAACGTCGTGTTTTATCGATGGACTAACTCGGCTAGATACCCGAGAAGATTTTATTCATATTCAACGCCGAGAAAACCTCCAGTCTTACATAACTTTTCCTGGACTTCAGTATATGTCTATGCCGATAACATTGGATACGATATGAAAGTACCATCGTGGTGGTGTAACGGCTAGTGTTCTGGCCTCGCATTCGGGAGGACGGCGGTTCGAGTCCCCGTCCGGGCATCCAGATTTGGGTTTTCCATGGTTTCCCAAATCACTCTAGGCAAATGCCGGGATGCTTCCTGAAAAGGCCATGGCCGAATTCCTTCCCATTCCTTAATAGGAAGTCAGGCAGAGGCCAGACCCCAGGTTAACACCTCCCGAAGTTATCAAGACATATTGAAGGATGTCTGTTTCGATAGAGTACCGTTACTAGATATCGGTAAAAAACTACATTACATCGAGGGATCGAGGGATATTTTTAGCAATAGAAATAGCTTATGTCATGGGCTAACGTAGAGGATAATTTCTATCCCAATAAGATACCGAGTTCAAAACAGTAAATTTATAAATTTTTGTTTGTCTGGAAGTGCATTATTCAAAAACTAATGAGCGCATTTTAGCGAAACTTCAAATAATGATAGCATATGTCATCAGTTAAAATATAGGATATTAATTTTTTATGAATTAATACCATATTCGACCATAATACAGAGGCGGAAACTGTTCATTTTGGAATTTTTATATATATGTTCACGGATCTTGCAAAAACCAACTGTTTTAACGGAACTGTGCAAAGTGTTCGCTTATGCCACGGTATACGCATCGATGTGATACCGATAAGTTGAGAAGTAGAAAGAGCCAACTAATTTAATTATTCCGTAGCAGAATCTATCATTTAATATTTTTTGGTGCATGCCCTCTCACAGCCAAAATGTTTACCACGATTGAACACAGTAATTATGCATCATGGGAGTGCTGGCATAGGTGAGTGCAAACCTATACTTAAAAATTCACATTCTATGCACCTTTAAGAATTATTTTTATTCTATACTTAAATATATATTATTGATTTTTATCGTTGATACTGATTGTATCGTTCGTATACATCTTTAATAAATTAATGATGAAAAATCACCACGTATGTAATTAGGTAGCTTATCTTTGTTCTATTCTGATAACCAATTTTATTGATAGCTATCCCTAATATTGATTCATCCCATAATTCGTGTCAAATTTTGGTAAATTAATGATGGTAAGTCACAAGGTGTAGGAAAATCGACAGAAAGCTTCTCTGGTCCACTCAGACTAAGTCGTGGGCGCTGCTGGTTTAAAATAAGATGTGGAAAGTTAAGGATATACCGATCTGCGAGCAGGTAGAACAATAGCTGCGCGTCACAGAGTTGTTGACTGGGCACAAAACGGATCCGGGTGGATATAAACATATTACACCAGCAAAGAACAGTTAAGCAATAGTCGGCTCTTTTCACATAGTACGACGTCTCTTCTCCTTATGTCGTACGTTTCCCCTTTCTTCCGACGAGAAAGATATAAGAGTCTTCCTACAAGTCATGGGTGGAGACTCCTCTCATTCGTTACGTGTTGATTTTACTCACAGTGAAAGGAAATTTCCCAGTTGACAAGCATGACCCGTGTGCTTGCATCTTTCTGCCCTAATGGCAGTTCATTGTTTCTTTTTATGCATGTCTTGCCCATATCCCAGCGCAGGCGGGTTACCGTGGTGGCTATTTACCCCTCTATGGCAACGTCTGAGAAGATGAGCTGGGGTGGTTTCTCGTTGACTTCCGCAATTGGACAGTGCCCGTTAGTGTTGTTGTAACTGTGGATTACTGTGACAGTGTGTGTGTCCAATGTAGAGTTGTTTGTGTTGTTGATGAGAGACGAAAGAAGGGAGAGGCCATTTAGGCCTGTTCTTCCGAAAGACAGAAAGGTGCCCGCCAGACTTAATGTCCCCATCCGACTGACGGACCACAATTAAAAGTGTCGCATGGCCTCACTCCATACGCAATGCTGAGACGTTTGGGGTTTAACATAGAACTTTGGTGTACAAGTGCTGATGATTAAAATTTGTTCTACGAGGTCTCGAAACAGCTAACCCCGAGTCAGCGCCGGACACCACCACGGTGCCGCAACCAACTAAACCAACGAAATGGGCTAGTAGTAAACAGACAGACTGTAACACATTTTGTCGTCTTCTAATTAATCAACCGTGTACCAGAACGGTTGCGGAGAGTGGAAAAACGTGATCCAAACAGTTAACAAGTTGACTAGTAGTTTTCTACTTAACGCAACACGGCAAGACAATGTAAAATATTGTTTAAACCGAAAGCAAATCGTAGCTCCATTGGCAGTAAACTCTTACCAAGGACTGTTAACTCAATATCAACTGAACTGCAGCTCTAAATCTAACTGCTAAACGAATCATTACTCTCTCGAACTACGAAATGGATCAAGAAAATCTTTCTGACTTGCATCTGTACCTAAGAGGTTTGCTTAAAAGATTACTACATATATAATAGTTTGGAGAAAAGCCGGTAATGCTAAGGAAATACAGTTATGAGGAAACTCAAGTAAAATCTCTGTAGACTGTCTAGCTTTTGCAGACGACGTGGCATTAATCACAGACACACTTGAGAATGCTCTATAACAAATCAAAGAGCTAAAGTGATGCTGCAAATATATTTTGAAAAAGCACAATTTATGACAAGTATCACCGATGCACAGCTAAATCTTAATATGCTTTAAATCTTTTGGAGGATGGATATTGAAGAACAGAGTTAGTAGCAATTAAAACAGATTAAACAAAGAGAGAAAACATTTCAGCTAGCACAATAAAAATTCACTATTCTGTCAGACAACACTAAGACACTACAATCATTAGTTGTACCAGAAGTACTTAATGCAGCAGAAACGATTAAACTGCACAGCATTGGAGAACTTGGAACACTAGAGAAAACTAAAAGAATAATTTTGAAAACAAATACTAGGGCATAAAATCAATAGTGAATAAGAATTAAAATTATGACTATACAAACAGATATACTTTAAAATTTTAAAAAAACTATCAGATGTAATGATGAACAGAAGACTTAAATTCTGTGGGCACATAGTTAGAATGAATAACGAAAAATTAACCAGAAAGATATTTGTCATGATAATCAGCTACAAATCCAATCTCACATGATTCCAGGAAATAGAAAAACATATAGCCTAAAAATTGCTGGAATCAACACAGGTTACTAAATGATAGAACACTTTTTATAGAGGAAACTCAGAATTCAAGTATTCGGGACAGAAGGAAAAAATCAACCAGTAGAAGGAAGAGGACACAGGAAGAGAAGGAAAGGCACTCATATAGGATTAAAGAAGTACTGGCACAAAGAAGATAAGACAATTTGACAAAACATGGTTGATTTGCGGTCCCCTCTACGAGGACTTAGTAGAAAGCATTTCAATTGGAAAAATATAAATACATCCAGTTCGGACAAAGTAACTGAGAATGATGTAACAATGTATAAAAGAACTTTTGCAGTGTATAGGGAAAATGATGATGTAGTATTGGTAAATTATATTGCAAAATACTATGTGACATGAATTCATGTCCTTGCTATATGGACAAATGTTCTATCCTCCACTTGTGAAGTAATGACGCTAGACTCGTGTCATATTGATTACTCACGTAGTCTACAGATGGCACTGAATGTTTCTCTCTGCCTGCCAACCCTGCAGACTCAATGCTGAAGTATATTGTGTTATTCCTGAAGCAGAAAGTGAGGACAATCACTTTAAACCACCTAAACAATTTTATCAGGATGGCTAGCATACTCAGCTACGCTCATCCTGGAGTCAATGCCATCAAGCTGGTTACTCTGACGAATGTATCATTCACCACGAATATTTGCTCGAAAATATCAAAAGGGGAAGGAAGTTATTAGCCGTGAAGTCAACAAACTTTCAGCGTTGTTAATTCAAGTATAACTTTTCGTTTGTATGCGAAACTCCTGACACAGTTTCGGAGATAAAAATAAATTTTCTAACAGTATTATATAAATGAATGTTTGAGAAGTAAATGAAAATATCGATCTCCGTATGATGGCACTAACCACTTTTACTGTATCGTAAAGAAAAATTCTATTCTGGAAGATACAATGCTGAATTCTACAACACCGAGCGTGGTGGGTGAGCGGTTAACGTTCTGGCCTCGCATTCAGAGGACGTCGGTTCGAATCCCCGTCCGGGCATACAGATTTGGGTTTTCCATGGTTTCCTCAAATCACTCCAAGCGAATGCCGGGATGCTTCCTTCAAAAAGGCCATGACCGAATTCCTTTCCGTTCCTTGTCCCCAGTCCAATACCGCCTCTAATGACCTCGACATCGACGAGGGGTAAAGCCATAAGTAAAAAAAAAGATCTAACACAGCTGTAAGACACAAGATCTTGATGAGCAATCGTATAGTTTGTGCGATGTAATGGGAATAAAAGGGACACTGCTATCTGATTTCGGAACTGATAACTTCACTGTACGCAGACAGGATTCAGGAAAAAGGGATTTAATTTGGAGTGAAAGTTAAACTTATTTGTATGAATTAAACATGTCAATAGGACTTTCTGGTGGTGGCAAAATTCGAAAATGCCTGCTTGAATCATGTCTACTCTAAATGTGGCCATCATCTCAGGTCAAGTCTCGTAGAAATGAGGAAGCGTTGTGACGTCATGATTCCCTGTGTGAAGAATGTAAGCCTCCAAGTCATTAAGTTAAGCACCTAAATCTTACCTAACAATGGCGCGTATTGTACCAGTTTCAGTATGGAATATAATTTTTGATAACAGATTTCAACAATTAACAACATCTATACCAAAAATATGTAATAATTAAAGGAACACGTCTTTCCGAACACTGTGTCTAATTTTTTCTAAAGAAAAACGAATATTGTGTACAGCAAAATCTTCCTTTCACGTAGGAGACTCCGTTATTAGATAATAGAATTACTTGGATTGCAACCCAAAAAATGAGCAGAAGGCATATAACATCTATAATCTCCATAAGACTGGGCCAGGGAAGTACCTGTACATACGAGGAGTACTCCAATCACCTTTCCTGCCAGGAAGATCATGAAGAAGTAGCGGACTTAAATCATTTCATCCTAGCTTGCAATCAGTACAAGACCCCCAAAATAACCTGTACTAAAACCTAGTAAAACTCAATATACCACTTCCAACTTCCGTACCTCCCTCTTGATGACGCAAAGACGTGTATGGGTGGCTAGCCCGATTTCTACATGAGGCCAACCTAAAATATTAACTGTCAAATCTAAATAGGAGATATCACCGAATGACGGATATAGACAATCAGTAATCTGGGAAAAAGTGTACAAAGGCATAAATCTAATGTACTATAATAAAATAATACCCTACATTAAGGAAATAAGTTTTTACATCCTAATATAAGAGACGCAAATTTGCTCACATACTTGTACATTATAAAAGTCTGAAAGTATACCTACAAAACATTTGGTTTAAATGATTCTATAAAATAATTCAAATGTAAAACTTGAAACAGGATTGTTAAATACTAGCTATACTCACCGCATTTGTTATTAGTCTACGTATATAAAACGTATTACAATCTATATGTGATGCCGAAAAAAAAGATACATTAATGTTTATAATACATGAAAATTCCACTACATCTTAACTAAATATTACTTTAAGGCCATACAATGTTTAAAATAGGACATTCAAATATGTTTGAAGAACTTTCCAACAAAATGTTACTGTAAAATAATGTACTATTTTTGTATGAAACTCGAAGAAACATAAAACCATTAGCTGGTCAAATTGGCGTAAGCCAATGACAATTACAAATAAATAAATATTTAAAAAATGATTTTTCCTTCCTATTCAATTGTAGGAGGATGTGTTAAACGGAATTGTTTAGCCTTAGTTGCCCTACTGCGTAAATTTCATTTTATTCTGCAAATTAAAAAAAATATAATTATAACATCGTACTATTTAATGTTTGATAAAAACGCCTCACTGAAATGCACGTTTTAAAAATCTCTGTATTTAGAAAACTCAATCACGGAAGCCCGTATGAAGGATTACAGTTCCATTTCACAATTGTGAGCCATTGGAAGAAAGTGCTTTGGGGCTGATAATGATGGATTGTATTGTCTTTCGACGGTTACTCCTGCGATGCTTCGACTGGTCATTTATTTACAGACTGCCTATCTTCGTGTTGGCTGGTTTATGTAATGTAAGGTCCGGGTTTCTGAATGGAGAGCTGGGTTAGTGCTCGATGATCGACGACAACTTGGCGCCTCATTGCGTTTCTGCCGCACCATTTCCTGCCGCTTTATATACTCTCTCGAGCCGCCTACCAACCTGCAAAGCCGCGCGACAACCCGCTGTCTCGTTTCAGAAAAAGTTTCATATCTCCTACAGAAGCAAACTGCATGCGGTATAGGTCATTTTCAATCTGCGTTATATACGGTACTGGAAATATTAAAATAATTGCAATAAAGATGAAATGGTTAAATTTTAATTGCTATGGATAGATATATCCATTACCTCATAGCTTTTGTAGAATTTTTTGTGCAATTCTTCCACACGTTATATTGTTATATCTTTGACGGTGTGGACAGCGTTGCTAGCACTAAATTTTTCTCCGGATGAAATTACTAAAATCGTTGCTGTTCAGCATCCAAACGCAATGGGACAAATTTTTAACATACGTTCTTCGATATCTGCACTACATAGCAGAACTCGAAGAGCTGGAAACACTTATTAGAAACTAACAGTTACCCAGAACTTCGTTTTTGTTAACTGTTAGAGAACGAATCACCCTCTTAAGCCTAAATGATCAAGAACATTTTGATCCACGGCCTAGGTCAATAAACGCGACTTCCTTTTGTATGAAGAGAGTCAACAATAAACTGCAACTTCATTCCTACGAATAATACGGTAACGCTCGTAGGCTAAAATTAGATAAACATTTCGATTACCAGAAGCAACTTACTTTTAAATTGATTTTCAAATGGACTTTTATTTTAATTCCTTAGCGTTTGGACGACACATCAAAATAAAATAAACCTTCTTCTACTCATGCAACCACATGTTGTACACTAATGAAAATTCCATCAAAATCCAAAAAATAGATATTCCGTGAAAAGCTGTGTTACATTTGTCAGCTATTTTTTACTCACGGTACCAGAAGTTCATCAAAATCCGCCCAATATTTTTGTGTGACTAACTGTTAACGAACAACTATCTTAAATTTATTAGCTTCCGACATCGTATTAAAACGAAACATACCATAATTTACTCGCGGGACCAGGGAGCGTATATTAATCGCAACCCCATCAAGATGCGACTAGTAGTTTTTGCGTGAATCACGTTCAAGGAAAAATTATTTTTACTAGCTTTACCAATGCACATCAAAATAAAGCATACCCTATTTGCTAGCGGGAGCACAGGCTATCCATTAAATCCGAACAGTAGCTTTAGCGTGAATTTTGTTCGGAAAAAAGTTATGTTCAATGACTAACTTACAGTGTTAGATCTAATTAAAAGATACCTAATTTTGCCCGGGTGACCAGGGGCTATAGATTAATGGAAACTCAATGTTCTTATATGAATGACATACCGGTGTCCGATGTAGGAGGTCTGATGTTATAGGCATCCCGTCAAAATCCCACTTCTTACAGTTTTAATTATAATTATAAATTCATGTCTAATTCTGTGTCAACGAAGGCAGTGTGAAAATACAGACTTGCAGTAATTATCGTAATTGCAATCTTGTACCTCGTTGTTCTGTAGTTTTAAATTTATTACCGTTGGGACTATGATGGTGGCTTTGGCATCTTGATCCTTAGAGTTAAAATTTCTGTGGAAGAATCGTTTTCTAGAGTATGCTGTCTGGTAACATGTGACATTGCATCGCTCGAGGCGGCTTTAGTGAACCAGTTTGTGAAGCTGGAAATGCTAACTAGACCTACCAGTCCTATAGGCTTTCGGTGATGTAACATTATTTCACCTTCACAACAAGTGACAATTCAAGGCTGTTTGGCATCTTAGTATATAGCTCTTGTACCTAAGGAGAACGCAGTTTCAAGGGCAACAACTGTAGCTACTGAAACAGCTTCTGATCTGAATCTGCATATCAGAAAGTTGTGTGACAATTACATAATACTTATAAATCCTAAAAAAAAAAGCTATAGTACAGTTGCTGAGAGAAGTTATGGATTGTAGTTTACTAGGAACTGGCTGCCAATTTTTATACATTGAATTGCCATACGCCCACTAATATTCCGTGTCTTTTTTTTCTCTCTCTGTCCATCCGGCTATCTAATAACAACGTGCTATCGGTCTCATGTTTTACACGTGTAGATAGTTTGAATCCATGACAGGTGGGAAGGACTCGTGTTAGATCCGGCGTACTTAACACATTTGAGGAAAGTCTGTGTTGCAATTTATCTGCGAAACGTGTAACTTTTTGTGTTCTGTATGTGATGTGTATTTTGAGACTGTCACAGCTTTCGCTTGTCCAGGACTCCATCCTGGACATTTCCCAGTGTGCGCCTCCTCAACGTACTGAGCCACATTGGTGGGTCCTTCCTTGTATAATAATATTATCCATTTCCTTCCAATTTTTTTACCTTATCTCCGAAAGATCTGCAGCTGTTGTATACTGTTATCAATCAACTTTCACTAACTTCAACTAACAATCTGAATGATTAGCTTAAACTGGACGTTATTTTTTCGAAAGGAATGTAGTAATAAAATTTTATTTTTGTCTTAGTGAATATTAGAGTTCAGACCAGAGTTTAGGTTACTGGTTTCAAATTGACCATCCTGCTTAATCGCCTAAGTGACTGAAGGCAGATTGCATAACCTGATTTTGACCTGGACGAATTCCACTTTTTTTTTTCCATAGCTTAACGTTTGGAGCTGCCTCCCGGACCCACTCAGCATAAGTATAGTGGAGTGAACGTATGACGTAAGCTACTAGGTCTGCCACTACTGTATCAGTTCGACGCTTTAGAAAAGGAATATAGTGCTCTACTCTTACCATCCTTCCCCAGTGTGGAGGTAAAGTGTAATACAATACATTACAACCTTGAAGTGTTCCCTATGTTAGGAAAGCGACTTCTCGACCTCACTGTGGCCGTTTGCTACCTGTCGTTGATTTCAAAATAATATTAGGTATAACAAAAAATCAGGTGGGCGCCAGAGATTGGAGTGTACCCTATTCTGAGGGAAGTGACATCCAGATTTCAATGTATTATTATTGAAACATGAATTATTGAATTAACCAAGCAAAGTGACACAATACAAGACTGGATGGGATCTAGTGAAAACAAGGTTCACAATCTGACTTTACGATTTACTTATGTATTTGAATTGTTTACTTGACAACATTTTACAAAGATTAAATTTTCCTTTTTTTTTACATCACTTTTTCTGTGTAGCAAGAGAGTCTGTCTCGGGGCAATATCTAGGGTAAACGATTGATGATACAAAAGTTCCTTTTTCTGAATGGTGGTTACCGTGCACGCGAATCTAAGTTGTGCAGTCGGTGGGTTGACCAGCTCTCCATCACGGCCGGCTGCCTCACTGCTGTCTCTCCCCTGGTCAGCTGGTCGGTCGATCTACACCTCTCCGTCGGTAGCCAACAAGTCACCTTCTCTTCCGTGCTGCCGGACGACGTGTCGCTTTCCAACCGTTCTTGATGACCAATGTCTGTCTTCAGGGAAGCTCTTTTCTCTGGTTGGCTCAGGACATGCAACAAAACCGCCCTTTTTTTCATACTAAAAATACAAATTTTTCCTATTGGCTGTACTCCCCGGCCTCCCTTCACCCTTCGTTCTTGGATACAGATTTAGTTTTTATTTTATTTGTTTACCGAAACAGTCCAGGTTGCTCTTGAGCTGTGGTCCTGTCACGGGACTGTTGTCTGCCATCCGTCACATCTAATGGTAACACTCAAGGGCTGGCGTCCTCCAAACACAAGCAGAACCTCCCCTGGGACCGACACACTCACGACGAGAAAAGAAACACGCACATATGTTTTCCATTCGGATCATTACAATCTTCATATCCAAAGAGGATTCTAATTTTTCTCCTCAACCGTTAGGTTGGTGGGTACTTCAAATTGTGGTGATTTCCTCTTGTCCTCCCCAGTTATAATGACTGTGATCTTGATGTTCAGCATAGAGTATCGTTTTGTGTGTCCTGCTGCTGTATACTTTGTATGGAGTTATAAGCCGGTTTACTGGGCAGTGTATATGAACGGAAAGCACTTTATTTCATAAAATTCGTATCTTATATCCGAAAAAATAGGTTTAACAAATTAAATTGAACATTGTCCTTTGACAGTAGGCGGTCCGATAGTGTGATGAAAACTACGAACACGCGTCCCCCTTAATGTTACGGGTGTCGAAAGCGCATTCTCCAGAATGTGAACTTCCTTACATTACTTGTCCAGTTATTTTCATGCACTCGTCAGCGATGATTTCAGAAACAAACGACCCAAAGAGATTTCTTCTATAATCAAACTGAACAGCAGCAGCATTTATTACATATATATATATACTTACGGATGTACGCTTCGTCGACGTCGAGGTCTTTAGAGGAGGGTTTGGATTTCGGACAAGGAACGGGAAGGGATTCAGCCATGGAATTTTGAATTAAGCATCACGGCATTAGCCTGAAGTCGTTTGAGGAAACCATGGAAAACCAAAATCTGGATGCCCGGATGGGGATTCGAACCCGAATTCTGCCGAATACGAGGCCAGAGCGTTAAAGCTCACCCACCACCCTCGGTGAAATGTTAATGTCGAAATTAGCACTAACAATGAGCTTATTACAAATACACGAAATACATACAGAAGAAAAACAAGAAATTAACGTTATTATTCAAGAAAAATAAATAAATAAAACGCGTAGCAGGCGGTTTTCTTTGTAACAATAACTCATTTGATGTCAGGTTAAAGATATAAGCTTGCCTTAGATGTTTGCCTCCTGATAGGTATCCCTTTGTATGACATTAGTAATGGCCTTCCTGAAAGGCGCAGTTTTATGATAGTAGCTCCTTTGTGTATTTGCATCCGGTAGGCAGGTGCAAGGGGGCGGGGCTGGAAGTGATTGATCGCTCATCTGCACTTGTCAAAAAATTTCCAACACTTGAATGTTAAATCTCGTTTCCTCTCTATTACCATCTCATGACTGCAGATGTGTATACCCATTCTGTGTTTGCTTTTAACTATTTTAGCAAGTACTTGTTCTGATGTCCTCAGTGTTACGTCCTTGGGATTCTGCCACTCTTCATTTACATTGGTCCTCACGGCTCATTGCTCTACTTAGCTTTACTTCCTCGAAGTGTATAATCTCCTTATAATATCTTACTTTAGCCAATGTAGTTTGTTAATAGGTAATTGATTGTATGGGTCTGAGCCTGATCTAAATAATCTGTTTTGTTGGAATATCCAACGCTTTCTTTGTTTTTAGGTGCTCGTCTATAAAATAATATTTAATCTTTCAATTCGTATGAGCCCTTTAACTTTGTCTAGGTTTCTGTTAAGAGTAGGGTTCGGATCTTTAGGACTAGTCATATTTTTTTCCTGCCTTCATTTTGAGCTGAAATGCTGAATTAAACACTAAATGAAGGTTTCTAATTGTATTTACATGTATTTTATACAGCATATAAATGCATATTTGGGTCATTTTTCTAGCTTTGGTCATATTTCGATAATATTTATGGTCATATTTTGGCGAAAAATCTGGCAATTTTTTAATAGCACCGGGAATTCAAGATACATAGATGAGAAGAAATTAAGATAATTATTCATGAACTGTACTCCTGTTATACACTGGAGGAAAAACCAAACTAATTTAAAGTTACAGTGAATTGTTCACAGGAGTTCAACCGGATAGTGTGGAAAAAACGACAACGTTTCGACAACCGGCTCGGTTGTCTTCATCATGTCTACTACTTCAGATATTATTACCTGGAATCACAGCTCGTTTGTGGAAACGTTGTCATTTTCAACACTATCCGGCTGAACTCCTGTGAAAAATTCATTGCATCAATACGCCGGGAAAGTCTCCACACTCATAATTTAAATTTAAGCAATATTGTCACTCTCTATTCGTTAATGATCCGCCCGCTTTTTAATCTCGACAATGCAGCAGAAGCATGCCTGTGTCGATTCGTATCAAAGAAAAACTTTAGAAAATAATCCTCAGTCATCGTTAAATCTGTAGTGGACCAGAGAGTACCGACATGCCGAAAACAAAATTTTCTGAAAGTGCGAAGTTACAGAGTTACGTAAGTGAATTTGGAGAGCAGTATTTTAGTACAGATGAAAGAGTTCTTTTCCGTAAATTACGTAAAATTACAGTGACTTCAACAAAATGATTCCAAATTTAATCTGGCAATGGTGTAGTGAGTGCACGGAAGCAAATTATGCTGTCTACGTGAAAGCGACACAACTAGATAAAATAAATGATGTGTGATTGAGCATGTTTTCATATAAAGTAAATTTAATTGTCTGGTCATAATTTGTAAGTTTTATGTCATATTTACCCGTTTTTAAGGTCATATTTGCCTGCATATTTCTCTATATTTTTGGTAATAAAGATCCGAACCCTAGTTATGAGGAATCCATGTTCCCAACTTCTATAAACTTGGGTATCAGTTACCTTCAACAATTTTTTATGCTCAAATATGTAATCAGTTACTGATTTCGGGTCCCTTGCAGCTCTTATGGATATTCTTACGTACGAAAAATGATTTTGTTATTTTATATTAATTGAAAGCGATAAATTTTTTAGATTTTTTTGTTACGGCTTTACGTCTCGTCATTTGGGGTGCGAAAGTACTGGGGGCAAGGAACGGGAAGGAATTCAGCCTTGGACTTTTGAAAGAACCATCCCGGCATTCTCCTGGAGTGATTCGGGGAAACCATGCAAAACCCAAATCTGGATGGCCGGACGGGGATTCGAACTTACGTCTTCCCGAATGCGAGGCCAGAGCGTTAGGTATTTATAGAGATTTTTTTAACTCATTGTTTTTTATCATTATTTCCCACTAGACTGGAGAAGATTTGTTGCCTAGCACGTTCATTAAAATTCCTGCATTTTGTCACATAAACTGTTTTGTTTACGTTCATAATAAAATGTTTCAGATTTTCGTAAAATCTTTCTCCTCTTTCTTCCCTTATTCAGGACCATATACGCATATTACTATCTGATGTACTCTAGCAACTTTGGGGCATATAGATGTTATGCGGTCATTTACAAAATTGTAGTTATGGATAACGTTTTCAAACGATTTTTGCAGTAAAATTCCTACTCCTGATGACGGTTTCTTTGTTTGGTGAACTCCTCTATAATCTTTTAATTTTTATGAGCCCTGTAACTTATTCCTTGATTTCTGTTACTAGGCATTAATGTTCACTGTATTTTTTTTCTCTCAATCCTCTTCTTTCTGCAATAAACATCTCACTCTCCGGATAGGAAAGCGTAACTCTTCCACAGAACCCATTTGATTCGCTGTGGTCGTCTTAGGATTATTCGTCCGGTCATTTCTTCTCTCATGATAATTGTAGAACTCGTATCTCCTGGCGGCGTTATGAGAGTGCTGTGCACATTCTGGAGGGCGCCGGTTCGAATCCCCGTCCGGGCATCCTGTTTTGGGTTTTCCATGGTTTCCCAAAATTACTCTAGTCGAATGCCGGGATGCTTCCATTAAAAAAAAGGCCATGGCCGAATTACTACCAGTTCCTTGTCCCCAGTCCAATCTCGCCTCTAATGACCTCGACGTCGACGAGGCGTAAAGCCATAAGTAAAAAAAAGAGAAAGAGAGAGAGACAGAGTGCTGTGCAGGATAACATCAGTGATGGCACTCCTCTGAGTATGAAGAGTGGAGCGCATCCCCCGCTGTGTAGAACCATTGAGGACTTCTAATTCCTAGGCTGTATTAAGATGATTCTTCTCCGCAGAGCGTGCTGTTGAAGTCTCCATTCGTTACCCTCACTGTCCTGTGACTTGAGTATTATTCTTTCAGCGTTGTCTCTCTTAGCCAAATGGGCTCAGTTTCAAGGCAACAGTCAAATTCCCAGCGAGCGTTACCACCATTCTACAATCAAGAAATGTGCAGATCTACAAGGCAATAGTTCGCTTCCTTCAAGACACAGAACTGAAGATATGAAGCCTTCAATACTCTGTAAGAAGATAACAACAAGCAAACATTAATGTATAATGTTGGCTAAATGGTCTCAGACCAAGGCCAAATAAAAAAAAAAAAAAAAAAAAAAGGGAACACGGACTCGCCTGTTACCCTTTTCACCCTGTGGCATTCAAAGAAGAGTGCATTGCCCAGGGGTAAAGTGACTTTCATTTTATTGGAAGAGGGAGCTGATTTTGCTTGCAGAGCCGCTAAAAATTCACAGAAGCATTTCTCAAACTTTTGCTGTGAAGAATGGGACACATGAAGCCATACCAGTTTTATTACAGGGAGAAATTTGAAATTTATGTCAAACCTTTGGCACACACAATTGTCTTTCCACGGTCTGCAAGTGCCAGAAGCAGCTAATTCATACTATTACCAGGCCTCGAAGCAGACATCCTTGAATCAAGTGTGTCGACGAAGCAGTTATCTCTATATTCTATACTATGTTTATGATGGTATGTCACATGATCCTTGTAGTACCAGATTATGAAATCCACAGTAAATCTTGCTGAATTTTATGGTTGTTATTTTAATGAATTCCTAACAACCCTGCTAATTATTTGTAATTTCTTATCAGTTCCTTCAGCAAGGTAGATGATCAACTGAGTATTATTATTTTAAAGTTTCGCAAATACCAGAGGAAAATAACACTAGTTCTGAGAACGCAGCAACTCAAAAATAGTCATGATGTTTTCAAGATTATTCGCATTTAGACAGTTAGTCATTAGTCGTGATTCTGGTCACAAATTTTGGCTTTAATAATTCTAATTTAAACTTTTTCTTTCTTTCCTTATTTCTGTTGATTATCAATCCGCGTTTAATTTCAATCTGTGAATGATGTTTAATTTTCAGGTAATTTTTTAAGCAACCTAAATAATTTTGAATTTTTTACATAACATCATGTCACATAGTTCGATCATTAATATGTTTCTTTCATTTCATTACGCAGAAACGTCCATGCCAGAAATATTTGGATTCCAGCACATCATGATAGATTGCATGGCACTTGCACGCATGTAAACACATGACGCAGCATTGAGAACTTGGTCAGACATTAAGGTCTTACTTTTTAAGTCTTTATCTACCACTACACTAAATTGAACTGGGCCCAAATTCCTGTCTCATAAATTTAGAATTTTCGTCTATAAGGTTCTTTGTCTGATCATTACTACTACATTAATTTTATATTGTATGAGACTATTTGGTTTAGAGTTTCTTCCTAATAACTTCTATTCAATGTTTCTGATTTTCCTTTCTTATAATTTTCAATATCATAGTTCCCATGATGCGTTGTGTTCCTTTCGAAATACGCTATTTGATAGTAAGATTTTCTTTTAGATGAAACCTCTCTTTGGTTCTTTATGTCACCGATCACATTGAGAGGCACGTTCTACTTGTGCCAGAGTGTAGATCCCATCATAACGGTGAAACGTTGAAGAAAGTAAACCGGGCGTGGGAGGCTGACCCGCTTTCCACAACCGGGTCATGAGACAACGAAAGCAAAATTCAGTTAGATCTGAAGAAAAGTAGAAAGTTGTAACCTCGTTACGAGTAAAGGAGGTGAGGTGATGCAGCACGCAATCTATTACGTTTCTGGAGCACCGTATGTTACTGCTTTCGTTCGTCATCAAAGACAGCTTTATCGGTGATAATTCCGGCATTCGCATAACGTTTCTGTAGCAAACGTGACATATTAAAAGGAACAAACAACCGCATGGATTAAACTCTTAACATTCTACCTCAATCTATTGATAAAGTTAAATATCTAGAGAAAAGCACGATTAATTTATGTAACAAATCATTTTTAAGAGTAACAGGATATTCACCGGGCATTGCGTAGCATGTTGGTGCTGCCTTTTTTCCCATTGTTTACCAAATTCACCAAATGTGATCCTTGATGGAAGCCATAGCTAATTTCCTTCACTTTTTAGAAAATATCTCTCTGCTGTAGATGATTATCAAAGCAAAATAATAATTAAGAAACCTTGTTATACTATTTAAATAAGTCATTTATTTTTGCTTCTGGCTTTACGCCTCGTCGACGTCGAGGTCATTATAGACGGGAAAGGTCTAGGGGCAGGAAACGGAAAGGAATTTCACTATGACCTTTTGAAGGAACCAACCCGGCATTCGCCTGGAGTGATTTGGTGATACCACGGAAAACCAAAATGTGGTTCACCAAACGGGGATTTGAACCGGGGTCCTCCCGAATGCGAGGCCGTGGCGTAACCTCTACCAACAGTTTAGACGTCCAGTATTTCGAGAAAAGAGAAACAGTATTTTGGTATCTTACCATAAATTCGTTCGTGCAGTTTGCAAACCTAACCACTATATTTCCACAGTTTGCATGTTTATCAGTTATTGTGTATTTATTTGTTTAATGATTATTTGTCCTGGCAAGGCTAAGGATGTCAAGAGCTCTCTCACATCTTACCAGGTTTTATAATTAATAATTTAAACTTAACATTTATTTCGGTTTACTACATTTATCCCACATTTTTCTTAAATTAAATTAATAACTAAAATACTAATCAAAATCTTAATGATATTGGTGTTTAACTTATGAATCAGCAATTAAGTGGCAGAAACTATTACTAGTGAACTCTGAAAACATCATAAATCAATACAAGTGAGGAGTAAGAACACATGAAACGTGAAGGGAGAGGCTCGACAGCTGATGATTGGACAGGTAATGATTCCTCATTGTTCTTTTTCTTTTTTAAATGTACCGATTTCTTCAGCATTCCTTACTTTCAGGGGACGTTTATACCACATATAGCCGTGGAAATGGAGTTAGCAAGGGCTTTTGAGCTATGGAAGGATATGTTTAGATTATTTTAATTCAGTGATCTGGTATTAATGTTATGGAACCATCCAAGGTAGAGTGATGTTAGAATAAATGTAGGCGGAGGTTTACAGATTTAAGAGGCGGTGAAGGAGACATTATGGAATCGTTCTCGATCGCAGGAGCGCTAACATTCTAGGCAATCATATGAAGGCGACACACGGTCGTTCAGTGACAGTGTAGGTCTCATATGAACCTTTCACAAGAGTTCATAACAAGTTCAAGTTTCCTCATGTCAGCCGAACTTAAATTGTCATAATTAGGATTTAGGGGAATAGGAATAAATATACCAGTATCTTGAAAGTTATTTTTCCACCAATAACAGTAATGATGTTATCCGCTTTGTCTATCTTAAAGTCTGACCGAGCGTGGTGGGTGAGCAGTTAACGCTCTGGCCTCGCATTCGGGAGGACGCCGGTTCGAATCCCCGTCCGGGCATTCAGATTTGGGTTTTCCATGGTTTCCCCACATCACTCCAGCAAATTCCGGAATGCTTCCTTAAAAGGCCATGGAAGAATTCCTTCCTGTTCCTTCTCCTCAATCCCATCCCGCCTGTAAGGACGTCGACGAGGCGTAAAGCCATAAGTAAAAAAAATTAATTTCGAAAATTCGCGCCCATGTTCCTATTCTTCGCACCCCGTTTGCTCAGTTGATTGGGGCACCGTGGTGGTATACAGCACTGGCACGAGAATGTGGTTTGAGTCCTGAGGATGGAAGAAATTTTCATCATGGTTTGGCCGGCAGGGTGTGGTGCACAATTGCTAATCATCCTGATTATGCACCAAAGTCCTCTCCGCAGCGCGTATGGGGTGAGTGCACAGGACACAGTTGATGATGATTCGTCAGTCGGATGTTGTCATTAAGCTTGGCAACCCTTGGGTATCTTTCAGAAGAATAGACCCGAATTAGCCGGCACCGGGTTTCACTCTCTTTTTTCTTTATCACAAACAACTCTCTACACTGCACATAAACGCTGTCACAGTCATACACACTAACAACATCTTATGAACACTGTCACAGGAAACAACCCCAGTTCATCTTCCATCTTCCTAGACGTTGCCATGCAGGGTTAAGCATTTCCCATGGTAACAGCCTACGCCCCGAAACGAACACTGCATTCAAAGAAGAAGTTTCGTATTATGTTCTCCATAATTCAATAGAAATTGATTCGCAGATTAATTTCTTCCTTGTTAATCCGTTGTTCAACAAGACAGTTCAATTTTAAAGTTACGTAGTGTTCATATGAAATCCATTTAGTACTGAGAATACCGCACTTCATCAAAATCAATGAAAACTGGCTTCAGGTTTACGATTAGAAGATCCGCATGCCTGTTATTATATTTCCTTATAATGTAATTTATAGCTACTGTGTACAAATAGAAAGGTATTAAAAAAAATGCGGCATTCGGCTGACTTAACCAGTTCCAACGAATTATTATTATTATCATGATTCTATCATTTCAAAATGTTTATAACCATCAAAGTGATGTATAATACAGGATACATACAACACTTAATTAAAACTAGCCATTCCTTCGACTATGATCCATTCGGGATGACGCAGGTTCAAATCCCTGTCCAACCTTCATATTTGGGTTTTCCTTGGTTCCCCTAAATCACTCCAGGCAAATTCCGAGATGGTTATTTCAAAAGACCATGGCCAAATTCCATCCCGCTCTTTGACCTCGACGTCAACAAGACGTAAAGTCCTAATAAAATAAATAAAATCGACCATGATCAACACTAGCTCCTATGCTACCAGGGATGTATACGTGAATGTTAAAGTTACACTGGAATAAGATATCACAAAACAAATTCCAATTTGAGAACTATTGGAATACGTTCGTATTTGTGTGATCTTGAATGTTATCGTAAGCAACTGAAAAGAAGATAAGAGCCATCCTGCTTGAGCATATTTGTGTTCGTATTATGCAAGTTTCACTCAAACGTTCCAACGACGCATCTGTCATTTACGATTTCATTTTATTTTTAACTACATTTCCCAATATCTTTTTTTTTTTTTTTTTTTTTTTTTTGTACGAGTATTATTACCCGTCGCTTTGGCTCAAGTGGTTCAGCATTTCTATTATGTCCAGTGACTGACACTGGTTTAGCCTCGTCGAGTCCTGGCGGTGGAAGAAATTTTCATCATCAAAATTTCGCCTGCAGGGTGGGAGAGGTGGTAGTGCACTAGATTATGGACCAACGTCCCTCGTTAAATTCCAAATAACTTTACAGTGCTTATGGAGTGAGGGCATACGAATGAGGATGTTAAGCCTGGCGGCCTCAGAAGAATCGGCTCGAATGGGCCCTCATATTTACTTATGCAATCATTTAAAATCATATTCATAGATTGCATTAATTTTAATGGCTGTTAATAAATAATTTCTTTTTCCATGTTAGCGTAATGTTTTTACGTGTGAATGTTTTTTTTTTTTTTTTTAATTTCAAAACAACCTTGATATCACTGATAAAATTTAATATTTTGAGAAATTGATAATATAATTATTAAAATAATTGAAATAATTTATTTTATGAAGAGCAAGTATATATTACAAAATGTCACCAACTTTGAAGAACTAACAAAACAATGATATTTATGAAAAAAATCAACGGTTTATTACAACGTAAGAGCTTGTTAAACGAATATTAATTAATAATATATTCCCGTGACTGACGAGTGAGAGTTCATGAAATTGTTGCTGTTGGTATACGTATGAAATGTATTTCTTATTTATAGAAAGACTCACGTATTGAATGGCTTGAGTAGGACGGTATACTGGCTTTCTAATGGTGCACCAATCATGCATTAACACGGAAAAAACTTATAATAGTTTCCCCACATATCAACAAGAGTATGACTGATTTAGTGATTCGATCTATAACCATACCTGAATCACAACAGACGTTGCAACTGATAATGTCGAATATTCATCTCAGAAATAAAAGTCATAACCAGTTGCAACCGGAAGAAAAATTTCGCATTGGTGTTTCTCGATGTAAAAAGTATTTTATTTATTTATTGTTCTACAACATGAGACCAAAATTGGAGAGGAATATATGAATATTTCATGGCAAAAAAATGAAAATTCTTAACGTAAGTCTCGGTTTTCAGAGGAGTATCGTTATCTTTTCATGGAAATAACACAAATATTCATAAGAGTATCGTGGTGACGTAATACAATCAATTGATTCATCTTTTACCATACTCTCCTCTACCTCGTCCTACTATTCAATCTGCGTGGTCCCTGTGTCTCATCTAGACGGAATTGTAACTGCATGGGAGTGTATAGCAGATGATGTGGCAAACAACACCAATGACACAAATACAATGGTGTTTTATCATCACTGACTGATCTTAAGGGAGATTGTTGAAAATAGTTATAAATATGAAAATATATGTTTAGTTTTTCATTACAAAACTGCAAACTTCTCAGAATAATCTCGTAATACCAAATGTGATACACTCATTGTCCTGAATTGCTCTTCTCTTATTCTATTTGAGAATAATTAAATGAGTGAAACACATACCTTGACTGCGTAGTTACACTTGAAAGTTAACTCAGCTAATTCTCAGGTAAATGTGTGGTATCAGCTTGGAGCGATATCTTTCTGCAATGTGATGCTTCGTTATTTCTGCTTATCTTATCATCATTACTTTTCTTCTTTGTAGTTAAATATTCACGTTAATTGTACTGTGGATATCTACGAACGATATTTCATATATTTTCTTCCATTAAGTTCATAATTCCTTTAATTTTCCAAAATACTCTTAATTACAGTAAATAGTAAACGTCCGTCTTCTCTCGCTATTATAATTACACTGATTTGAGTAGCACAAACAGATATATGATAAGTACTTACAACTTTGAATATACAGTAATTTTTCAAAGATCGAGAAATATTAAGATTTACGTTCCTCCCTTTTTCTGCACTGAATTCCGTTACATGTGATATTTTAGTACTATTCATTGTTACTGGAAGGTATTGATTGCATATTCTCAATATGAGGAAGCGAAATATGATCTGGAAAAATTCATATTTAAATAATTCAGATGGTGACTAAAATGAGAAAACGCGAAATTGGCATTATTTTGATTTTAGCAGGTAGTCACGATTTATTCTAAAGACATTTTTTTCTGATTATATGACGTCATTGAACATAAAATTCCCTTACAATTCTATTTGTGGGGAAGTGAGTATCAGCATTTGATTTATATTATTTTTAGGTTTTACTAGAGTTTGTTGTTATTATGTTTGTAAAAAAAGTTATGTTTATACTAGGAAGGAATGAGTGACCACACCTTTCAAATGAAAAGGGAAAAACCCTGAGAAATGTAAAAAACCCAACCGGTACCATAATAACATAAACTAATTTAGAAATTACATAAGCAATATGAAGGAATTAGTTCCCTAGCACTTCTGTATACAGTCGAACCTCTATAAGACGAATTTCAAGGGGTAAGGGAAAAATTCGTACTACCGAGGTATTCTTAATAAAGAGGTTCGTTTTATCGAGGTTTAATACTGCCGTTATTCGTCTTATAGAGGTTTCTCCTCGCTCTGAGATAACCTCTATAAAACGAAGATTTTTATGGCCAACCTCTATAATACGAATCATTGTTACCGTTACACTAAAGTTATTTTTTCAATGTAGGAAAAAGGTTAAAAAGAAAAAAAAAAAAAAAAAAAAAAAAAAAACATGTATGTAGCAATTTTAAAAATACATACTCGTTTATATTTAAATCACTCAAGTATCAAAACAAACAATAAACTGTTTGAAAACCATGTACTGTATAGTAAAATGAAAACAAATCTGAAGCCAAAATACGGTAAATATAAATGGAAACCAAACTTATACATATGTAGTATGTACATATCAGGGTTGTTACGGATGCAAAAATTTAGACATCCGCGGATGCAGATGCGGATGCGGATTATTAGAAGTTCACATCCGCAGATGCGGATTCGATGCGGATGCGGATTTTAAAAAGATAATTATTTAAATTTTAAGTGCATAAATAACTGAAAATCAATTTAATTTTAACTTTTTATTTATTTATTAATATTTTTAGAACAAAATTACACAAGTTTTTAGTTTTACTTATGACACAACAGAATTTTAAGCTTCGAGTTCCATAATAAAAAATCTTTGTTTAATAATTAAAAATTGGTGAATTATATTTAATAAATAGCAATATTGCAGCCTTCTCAGCTTCCAACCTGTTTCTTAGTGGATTATATATTAACCCAGCTCCACTAAATAGTTGTTCGCTGGGAACACTGGCTGGCGGAGGTGATAAATATCTGCATGCTAATTTGGAGAGAATTTTAAATTCACAACGGTTAACTTTCCACAAATTAAGTGGATTTTCATCTAAATCCAGTCTTTTTTTGTTACGATAAATAACTAATTCTTTGCGGAGAAGAGCATCGGGGCTACTGTTGTCCGGTTCTCCTTCACCTTCATCTTCGCTCGATGAATCTAACAACATGGCAAGATCGCTTCTTAAGCAAGTATTCTTACCCATACTGGACGTTCCTGGTTCAGGATCGTGAGAATCTCCCATTTTCATTCTTTTTGGTTTTTCCGCCGGCGACATAGGAGAAGCAGTGACGAAATGGTCATTTACCATCTTTATAATTTCATCTTTTATTTTTTTCTTCGGTTACTGGTTTGAAAAATTTATGCTTATAGCGAGGATCTAAATTTAATTTTAAACATAATTTGGAACTAACTTTGGATTCTTGTTAGTGCTAAAAAAGCTTAAGAAGTGCATATTTTCAATAATACCATTTTTTTAATTTTAAATTTAATATAGAAAGTAACATAAAATCATGTGACCAATAACAACAATATATTTTAGTCACACTACAATATAATAAAGTAAGGAAGGTTTATAGATATTGGCCCTTTTAGCACCAAGTATAATGATCATGATTTGAAATGAAAACAGTAAATTATTAATGAAATTAAATCAATTTATCTAACCGTAACTAAGTTTGTAAAACATGATTGTAAATCCGATATTCCGAAATTTTCGATACATACCTGCTTCATAATTTTTTTTCTTCAATTCCCTTTCTTTATTCGCACTTTGGAATAAACAAAACTCCTCCGGGTGTATTGATTTCAGGTGATTTTTCAAAGAAGTAGTATTGCGTCCCTTGCGCGAGTAACTTTTATTACATATCTTACACTCCGACTTCTCCGGATCATTTTTGTCTATTGTAAAATTTGGGGGCGACATTTCACTTAATATTTATACCAAAATATTAATTAAACACGCAAAAAAACTATGAAGTACACAGTAAACACTCACTGTAACTATAATTTATTGACAATGAGAAAAAACACAACAAACAAAACCTGTAAAATCTTGTTACCAATGTGCGCCTTCCTATTCGTCAGTTACCGAATGAAGTTAGCAATTACCAAAACAAATGCGAAGCACGTGTCACTCTGGCTCCGCCCACTTTCTTTACATGTAGTTACTTGTTGATGTGAATCTGCATCCGTAAAAACTCCGCATTGATTGATGCGGATGTGAATGCGGATGCAGATGTCTGAATTAATGCGAATATTCCGCATTTGCGGATGCGGATGCGAATATTCGTAACACCCCTAGTACATATAATAAATAAGGACTAACTAATCTTAAAAAAGTCATCAATTTTAGATTGCTTACTTGCATGAAGGGTTACCATATCCAATGTGGAATCCAAATCGATGATGGCTTTCACTACACTATCACTTAAAACATTTTTCTTTAAGAAAAAACACTTGAGCACATCAATAGCTTCTCTTGCGTCTTTCGTTGACAGTTCCGGTCGATCACTCTCCGCGGCTGCATCCTCCTCATCATCTTCAGCTGCGTCATCTTCTTTATGATTTGAGGGTTGAACAGAATCCAGGATATCCTCATCCGTCAGCTCTCCACATACTGCTACATTATCATCGAAATCAACAAATTCTTCAAACTCCATTTCTTGGACGCCTAGTCTTTCGGTAACTTTGTTCCAGTTTTGATCTGGGCCTACTTCTGCATTTTGGGGTGCTGGAGTTCGAGGTTGGTCATCGTCCTCATCTTCGAGGTCCGTCACACGAAATCCACATTTTGCAAAACAGTTAAAAACAGTTTTGTCGGTTACGTTTGACCAGGCCTTGTTAATCATCCACATTGCATTTAAAACGTTGATTTTAGTCGGTACGTCTTGATCCATATCTGTCAAAAACTGCCGAACAACCTCCTTTCTGTAGTTCACTTTGAAATTTTTAATAATTCCCTGGTCAAGTGGTTGGAGCTTTGATGTGGTGTTTGGGGGAAGAAATTGGACTGAGATGTTTGACAAGTTTGGAACAGTTCCGTGTGCACTACAATTGTCAATAAACAGCAGGATCTTTTTCTTTTTCTTCTTCATTTCTGTGTTTACAGTTTTCAGCCATGCACTGAACTCATCACCATTCATCCACGCTTTTGAGTTGGCCTTATACAGTGTTGGTAAACTGTTCACATTTTTAAAACATGTAGGTTTTTGTGACTTGCCAATAACCAAAGGCTTGAGCTTATTTTTTCCCGAAGCGTTGACTCCAAGCAACACAGTTAATCGGTCTTTGCTGTGTTTGCCTCCATTGCAAGGGTCTCCTTTAAACGTCATTGTTTTATCTGGTAGGCACTTGAAAAAAAGTCCGGTCTCGTCTGCATTATATATATCATCTGGGTGGTAACCCTGAGTAATGTCAGCAAGTTTTTCTTTCCAATCATCGCATACTGTACTGTCCACAGACGCACATTCACCACACACATTTTTAAAAACAATATCATTCCTTTTTTTAAATTTTTCCAGCCAGCCATTACTGGCACGAAAATCAGGGTGTCCCAATTGTACAGCAAACTGCTGTGCCTTTTCTTGGAGAATAGGGCCTCCGATTGACAAATTTTTATCGCGGCACTGCTTTAACCACTTTAAAGTGGCTTTGTCTACTTCCTGAAATTCACCGGTCTTTGCGCGTTTGCAAAACTTAGAAAGTCCACTTGCTTCATCGTACTTGTCTCTATTCTTTATAATCGTTGCTAACGTTGTTGAAGGGATGTTAAACTCCTTAGCAATGGTGATTTTCTTCTTCAACGGGTTTTCTTCCACATGCTTCAAAACTTTACGCTTGAACTCTACTGTTAGCGCCGTTTTTGACTTTTTCCCTGCCATTACTGTTCATACAATAAAGATACGCACAACGGTCAGTCTTAAAACACAGCCGGAAGGGACACTTAAAAACACAGCCGGAAGGGTTACTCAACACTGCAAAGGCACGTGCCAATCAATGACTGATGAAGGAAGAGGGTAGGGTGGGGAGTTTCATGTTAAGACACGCTTCTGTTTGTTTTGAAAACTACGCACTATGGAGGTTAAGATCATAAGAAATTCGTCTTAAAGAGGTAACATTCGTCTTGTAGAGGTCTTGTGCTAAGAATATTCGTTGTATAGAGGTTAATCAGTCCTAGCCCATGTCACAAACAAATTCGTCTTATCGAGGTTTTTAACCTAATTACTGCTTTGTATAGAGGTGTTTTTAGCATTGACCTTTATGGAAGTTTCAAGGGGATTTTAAAAAATTCGTCTTATCGAGGAATTCGTTTTACCGAGGTTCGTACTAACGAGGTTTGACTGTATAGTAATTACCTACTTTAATTATAATCAATCTTATTTTATACAGAATTTTCCGGAACACTTATTAATAGTGGCAAATAGCACAATGGTAAACTGCAGAATACTTTGTAGGTAATCGATTTCGTTTTCCTGAAACTGTTTATTTTCTACTCCCCAGAGAGCATCGTTTTAACTATAATCATGTTGTTATTGAGATATCCGGATCAAATTTTGTGAGTATAGTCACTGATTAATGTATTCGCGATAATGATCTTTGCCAAAATATGTTATTTCAACAAGAGGCAAACTTTATTTACCTACATGTTGACAAGTTTGAAACCAATATTGTTATGATGTTCATTTGAATGGTAACTAAGCTAGAATGAACTTTCAGGATGGACCAAATAAAATCGCAGATAAGTACCGATACGGAAATTCCTTAACCATGTTTTATTTCATACGGAGGAGAGTATGGAGGCATTTACTTCCCGAAGAGATACTCAAAATGGATTCGGCTATGAAAGTGAATGGAAAATTGGTTAGGAGTAAATGCATAAAATTATGAGTGCAGTGGATACCTTGCCCGTTCATCCCATTTCAGATGAAATTTGTCGGAAACTTCTGAAGTAGATATTGAGCATACTGGTGTAGGATGGAAAGACCTTCCATGCACTATTTACAGCAAGATATGCATAGTGTATTTAACTGTACGAATCGGAGGACAAATAAATGTGAAAGTAGTGGAATCACGTGCCATTCTCAAGAACGCTAGCACTGAGGGCTCTCAATTGTTTCAGTGTTATCTTGGTGTAAAGTGAACTGGTTATCTTCCTGAGGGTCAAACTATCAGCCATTTTTTTTTATTAAACACTTACGTAGAAACAGGGAGGTACTATCACCAAAAGTATCACCCGTCTATGCGATACAATTCGCCTGTTTGGCCCCTAGATACATTGTTTCTGCTTGCAGGGGTGGCTCTGAAATTTTGTCCTATCCACCAATTCACCTGATCTCTTATCCAGGGACTTTTTTTCCCTCCATGTTATATCATTCCAAAAGTAACTTGCAATTTGGCCACATGAACATCGTTCTGAAATCTGAACTGTTGTTTTTGAAGCAACAGCATGATGTTGGGTTGCGGAAGATCAAGAAACATGCAGAAATAGGTTTTTGTGAAAGTTGACTACAAGTAGAAGATAAAATACCTCATCTAACTCTGATTTGCAGTGGTAATCAATGTTAAGAGTGCCGTCGCTGGGCGGGTAAGGTAGCAGTAGCTAGAGCTACAACTGAGTCTAAGAATATGAAAATTAATCCTTTATAAAATAAATAAATACTTTAAAAATAAAAATCATAAATTCCATGCTATCAACCAGAGACTGTCTTAATAGTAGCATAATACAATGTTATGTACGAGGCGCGTCCAGAAAGTAAGTTCCGTTTCAATTTATCTCCGCTGCAGCGCTGCGATTGCAGTTCCGCACATGCGCTGTAGACGATGTGTATCAAGGGGAAGAACGTGCACCATTTGGAGATCGCTGTCAGTTACGTACGCATTGTTGCGCTTGTTTGAAATGTCGGCGTTGATTGAAAATCCCGCCGCCTGTGAAATCAGGTGTGTGAGGAAAGTGAAACCAAGTGAAATTTATCGGCTAATTTGCGATGTTTACGGACCAAATTCGATGAGTGATTCGATGGTGAGAAGATGGATCCGACAGTTCAATGGCGGGCGTAGTGATGTGCACGATGAAGAACGAAGTGGGCGTCCACCTTTGGTTACAGAAGAACTGGCAAGACTTTCATCTGTTCTTACATCTCAAGTCTTTCGTTGGCGGTCATCACTTCACCAATGACGACGAGCTGAAAGAAACTGTTTCCAACTGGTTGAAGACACAGGCGGCAGATTTCTATGAAGAAGGTATACAAAACCTGGTGCCACGCTATGACAAATGCCTGCAAAATTTCGGCAGTTATGTGGAAAAGTAGTTTAAGAGTTGTAGAATTTTGTGCAGTAAAATTTCTTCTGTATCTGTGTACAATTTCATTTTATTACCAAACGGAATTTACTTTCTGGACGCGCCTCATATAACACTGATCATTAGTAATTCAATTATTTTTTTAAAGGCAACACAGGCGTCGTATAGAAAGGAAGGCATCATATCTAAAATGTTTAAAGTATATATTAATAGATCCAGGAAATATGAAAATGGTGTTGCTTGTATGGCCATGTGGTCAAATGCCATAGCAATATTATGTAATAATATTCCAAAAGAAACTGAACATAATGAAATATTATGTAAAAAATTAACATGTGTAATTCTTTTCACCCGGAATAGCACGATAGATCGCCCACGAGGACAATTTTTTATATATTCAGTAACATAGTTCTCTATGATACAGAAGTTAAAACCATAAATTTGGAATCTTTACCTGTATGTGCGCTTTTCACGGAAAAATTAATGAGTAGATTTCAACGAAACTACACATTAAATTAATGTTGATGATAAACAAGGCCATGTAAAAACGACCGAGAGTTACTCTGGTTCACGCAGACGAAGTCACGGGCACTGCTAGTATATATATGTATATACCTGCATCGACGACACAAGGAGAGTGCTTTTACGATAAATGTTCAATGAGCTCTACTTGTCGGTTGTTACAATCACCTCTTAAATGATTTAAAGAAGTTCTTTACCTTTTCGAAAAAATATAACTTACCACCACAAATTTTCCTTTTTCTTCTCCCTTTATTATTTACAGATTGTGTTTATTTCGTATATTATTGGTTCCATTCAATTTTCAACATCTCGTTATGGCATAATTTGATTCCTTTTTCTAGATTTGTCAGAGCCAAATTTACGCTTCAATAAAGTTCATTCCGATACTTTTAAGATAAAGACCCAACAGCATCATCAGCTCTTTATCACACACTCAAATTTCTTCCTTAGTTAATTTCTCTAGGTTGAAGCAGAATGTGAGCAGTCGTAGTGTAAACATTTTTACTTACTTTTTATTTAGATTGTCATCTGTGTTGATTACATACAGGGTGTTTCAGGAGGAATGGTAAATATTGAAGGTGGTGGTAGTGTGAACAATATTGAGTAAAAAAATTCATACAAACATGTGTCGAATTACCATTCATTTTGGAGATACAGATGCTGGAATGTTAAACATAAAATAAGCCGCAGGAAATGATCAAAAGCACACAAATAACTTACTGAAGTACTTTATTCATGCAAAAAACACGGGCATATTTTACGATTAGCAGCGACCCAACTACAAAATTCCAATAGGCGAGTGACTACACTTTTTTTTCTGACACGTGCGTGCATCAGGACTACGTGCCAACTTTCAGCACCAACAAGTGCTTCAATTTGGGTATTGAAGTCGATGGTGGGATTTTCAAACATTTAATTTAAACTGTTGAAAAATATGCGTGTGTTTTACATGAATAAAGTACTTCAATAAGTTATTTGTGTGTTCTTGATCATTTTATGAGATTTATTTTATCCATAACATTCCAGCACTTGTATCTCCAAAACGAATGGAAACCGGACACATGTTTATCTGAACTTTTTTACTCACTATTGTTGCTGCTACCACCTCCTTCAAGACACCATTCCTCCTGAATCACCCTGTATACTGGTGCACAGCTGTTCCGCAAGCGATCTCCCCTCATATCAGTCACCACCAGGAAGCATGTGAAGGGGAGAGAGAGTAAAATCATTGCATCGTGCGGTTAATTATACCACAGGGAGTCTAATTCCGGTCACTGCGTGGGTGTCTTGGGACTTCTGTTCGTCACTGCTGGAGCAGTCGAGAAATAGAAAGGAGTTCATCCAAACGAAGTGCTCAGTAAATCTTTTATTGTGGCTCACTGGTATGTTCAACGTGCCTCTGGAAATAACCCGTCTCCCAAGAAATACCACTCCGATGAACTCATGTCTCACGCCCAATACACGTCGCCCCTCAGTATTCAGAGACAACACACGTAAATAGTCACCAGGCAGGAACTCTCTGATGTATTTATCTTTACAGTAATCTAATATTGCACTATAGAAGGGGAAGCTAAACATTAAATGGACGTTCAAAGTAAGAAATTAACGTGTTTAGGAAATGATGGACGATGAAGACGTTTGTGGAAGAGTCTTACAGAAAGATGAGACAGGATGGTGGGTTACATTGTGGTAGGAGCAGTCCAGGGTAAGTACTGTGGAGGTAGACAAGGTTTAGAAGACATGAAGGAGATAGTTGAAGACGTAAGTTGTAAGGAGTATGTTAGCACAAGATAGGAAGAAATGGACGATTGAATTAAACCAGTAGAGAGACTGATGACAGCTGGAAAAATGTCTTGTTTTTTTAAGTTACTAGAGCTATCTAAAATAACATGACTAACTGTTTATTGTTTATGTAGTCAGGAACAGATGGTTAAGTATAAAAAAATTTCTCTCTCGTAAAGTATTTTCTTTTGGCAGTAATCTCTTCATTGCACTTGCTTTATGAGTTTTAGAATTGGTTTTACGATGATTTCAATATCTGTATTGATTAATTACGATTGTATACCTCTTCATTTTCAGCAAGAACCAAATATTATCATGGATTCTGCATTCAATTTTATTTGCCGACAGCTGTACATTTGAGCTATAATCGTTGCGACAAGGTGATTAGTTTCTTACAGCCACATAAATAAAATCTGGTGTAAAATGTTGTATAATCGCACCTTTCTTTATTGGTGAACAACTCCGAGTTAATGGCGACAAGTATTATTATTAACTTAATTGCAATGGAGCTAACATTCTGGTGGCAATTCCCCAAGTCATCTGATTACCCCATTTTAACTCATAAAATTTTCTTTTATAATTGATGAGCTAAATTCCTCTCCAATTTATTTTACCGATTTACAAATTTTAATTTTAAATTTCTTAAGCACTTTTAGTAAATTATTCATCACTTCACTTCGCAATTTGTTCCAATCCCTTGCCAAAAAAAGAAAATTTTCCCACTCCCTTATGCATGACATCGAGTGCCAGCTTGTGATCATAGTTGCCTTTCCCCTTCCATGCACTATTCCTAATTCTTTGGCCACTATCCCCCCAGCCCCATCACCAGCATCTACCCTGTACATTCCCAGCACTCTCTTCCCCCTCCTCCTTCCCTCCTCCTTTATCATATTAGTTACTGACTGGGTCCTGCGATAATTTGCACAAAACAAATCTAGCTGCTGTTCTTTGCACACCCTCCAGCTCCTGTATTTGATAGCCAAAACGTGGGTCCCAAACTACACCACCGTATTCAACTAATGGTCTGACCAAAGCTTTGTAGCCTAATTCCCTATCTTCTCTGGTGCATCTTCTCATCACCCTCTCCAGTAAATGAAGGATTTTGTAACCTTTTCCTACCATCTGCCCAATGTGCTCTGTCCAGTTGAGTTTGTTATAAAACGTTATGAAAAATTATTTACACTTCAAGCCTTCAAAAAGCAATTCTGACCCCACCCTATAATCATATTTAAACTTTAGTTTTTTTATCTGTGTACCATAAGTTGACTCTTCTTGGCATTTATATTCATTCCATGGTGACCTACCCATTTAGATATTCTACCTATGTCACCCTGCAGCTGTTCGCAGTTTACACCTGTTTTGATTCTATTGTATATCATTATATCATCTGCAAACAACTTAAATTCTTATGGCATCCCGTCAACACAATCATTCATTGGAATAATGAACATCAACATTCCTAATACACTAGCCTATAACACTCCCATATTTACTTCCACCTCTTTTTATACCGTATATCCTACTCTAACACTTTGCTTTCTGGCTTTTAAGAATTCCTCTACCGAGTAAATAACGTTTCCATCCAATCAAAATATATTTCAGTTTATTTAAAACCATTTTATGGCTCACTCTGTCAAATACCTTAGAATGATCTTGTGATACTCTATAAACATGGCCTCCCTTGTCCAATTCATCCGAAATATCTTGCATATCTCCCACCATCTGAGACTCACATGAGTATCCTTGCCTAAAGCCATGTTGTCGATCTTTCCTCACAGACATTTGTAATATAGTTAAATATTATTTTCTCCATCATTTTGCCTATCGCCAACGTCAAACTAATTGGCCTGTAATTTTCAACCTTATTTGTAACCCCTCCTTTATGAACCGGTACTACTATCGCTCTTTTACAATCCTCTGGTAAGCAGTAAGATTCCAGACTCATTTTAAATAAAATTTCAAGGTAAGGTACAATATCGTATCCCACAATCTTTAACACATCTGTAGTAATATTAACTATACCAGCCCCTTTACGTTATTTTTAGGAGAATCTATTTCAATTTTTTGTATTTTTCTCATTTATACTCTCCTCTGATTCAAAACAGGATGATAGTCCCTAGTGGTCTCACTAAACCAACCACTCAGTATATCTTTCATTTTAAAATCCTCAGTGACTTCAACTCCGTTCTTATCTAGAATAGTCTGAATACCTTCCTTTTCCCTGAGTTTTTTAATATAGCCATAGAAATTTCTAGATGCATCGTTCAGTGGCCCCCGTGCAATAATAATATTCGTCATAAACCCATCCTTTCCTTCTCTCTTTGCTCTTATTAATTGCTTGTTTAGATGTTTTAAGTATTCCCTACTGCCTTCCTGTCTCTTAACTCTGCTGTGTTCCCATCTCACTAGCCTCTTTAACCTTCTCAGCTCCCTGTTGTAATATGTAGCTCCTGTACTTCTCTTTATTTTCTGCTTTGGAATAAACATTTCCTCACCCTATTTTTACTATCTCCTTAAACATTTCCCACTTCGTCTCCACTGTACTTGTTCCATCCTTCCATTTGCTGAACCTTTCCCGGAAATATCTCTTTAATTCTAAAGTCTGAGCCTTTTTATAACTGTACCTATTTCCCCTTCTATTTTGGCCATTGGTTTACTGAATCCCCTAATATCCAACAGTAGTGCATTGTGATCACTTATTGCTTCAGTTAATCGACACCCTACAGGATTTTCATCAGGCTTTATTAGGAAGATATCCAAAATGTTTGGTCCCTTCGTATTTTGCTCTACCACTTGTGTAAAGTCTCCTTCCTTACTAAGGTATTTGTAAATCTCTGTTCTCTTATGTTATTAATCTTTTTTCCTACCTAGTTGACATCTGGTAAATTTAAATCTCCTTCAGTAATTGTATGCTCACCTCTGAAATGTGAATGTGAATTTAGTTTCTCTCCAAGTATCACGCCTCCATCATTCATTCTTCCATTATGGTAAGCAGCCCTTACCGTGATTTTTTTGTCACCCAAAAAATCTACCCCGAGTAACTCATGGTCATGATCTATGAACACTAGAGAACTACAGTAATCTTTGCTAACCAATAAGAATACCCCTCCACAAAATTCATTATTTTAGATATTGTTGTAAAATCATTATTTAAGAAGTCGACGTTTATGCTGACTTGAGAAAATTTGAAAAGGCAGGCAGATAACTGTATTACCATTGTGTTTCAGTTGATAAGAAGCCTGCTCTTCATTATGATAAGAAATTTCCTGCCGTCTTGCTACACGTCAGCAGTTGCACACAGGAAAACGAAAAATAGTAACCATCCCCATCTTATATCCAGTAGTGAAGAAACAAGAATTCCCCGAAAGCTGATTTTCGGAAAGTAATTCTTCTACTAAACTATTAGGAAAATTTCCAGGAAGATAGACGAAAGGTTGCTTCATTCACTGTTAAATCGTTAGGGACGTGTTTGAGTTCGGACAGTTTGTTACAAAAAAGAAAAATAATAATTACATCATCGAAAAGTTGCAGACTGAAATTCAATCACCTAATTTCATTTTGCATCGTAATGGAATAATGTTTTATTCGCCATAATGAATGAAAGAATATCACCATCATCGACGTTCACTCTCCATCAGACTGGATGTTGTAATGAAGAATCAGCTTCCATACACCCCAGTCTTGGAACCACTCATTTTCCGCTATCTTCTCCAGCTCCAGATTGCGACTGGCTAGATATTTTTGCACTTGTTTCCACCTTTCTGGGTGGTCTACCGTTTGGTCTTTTTCCAGTGTGTGATTTATTGTAGGCTTAGCTAGCTTATTTTGTGCCATTCTTCACATGTAATAATTAGGCTATGGAAAGATAAGATACTATGACCTGTTCACCCTCAACTGACGGCTCAAGGTCATGTTCCCCTTGCACCATTCTCTCCCGTTGCCTCCCCCTCCCCCCCCCCCCAAGCAGACCTGACCGCTGTGTACTGCCACAAATTCCCTCTCTACCCTCGGTGTGCTTATTTCAGAGTAGTGCAAATTATTAGTAACTAATTAGTAAATAAATTTTATATATATGGATAGGAAAATAAACGTAAATATTGGAATCGAGATGAAGGTATTAGGTTCCCATAAATTCTGTTAGTAAATTACAATTTTATATGAATTAATAACTCAAATGGATCATATATAAAGGAAAGTACGAACTGCTCAATGTGAAATACAGAGACACATCCATAATTATTATCCATATATTGTTTGTTACATTAGATTACCAGTTTTTGCCGCAAAGTAAACTATACTTTCTACTGGCATTATCGTAATAAAGCTGATCCTTAGAGATAATATCTACTAGTGTAAAGCTTTCCAGCTAAACGCGAAAGCATTAGCATAAATGATCTTGTAAGAATAGCAACCAAAATAACTGCTATTGTAAATTAATTAATAAATTCACGTGACATAAACAGACGCTTATGACGAGACGGTCTAATTCACATACTCCATTATTGGCGATTCTGTATTTTCTATGTCCCATTTGCAATAGTAAATTCTGTAGGATGTCAGACAGTGCACATTTCCCATGTGTGGAAATTAAAGGTGTATTCCACCGAGCTTTAAGCCAAACGCACAAATGCAGTTGCCGAATTATAAGTTTTATTTTTGCCAACAGCGAGGCAGACGTGTCCACGTCGCGATTACGCAGGAACTAAAATGCTTGACGGATGCGATTTTCCGAAATGCGCTTTGATCATTCAGTCCGGTGTAGTCACATGTGTATGACACATGTTTCGCTGATTCAGAGGAGGACTATTCCAGTGCTGCAGAGCGCCAAAGATTCACCAAGTCATGTGTAACAATGAGTTTGAGGATGCGGTTTGTCGGATGCGGGAGGCTGCACGCAAACCTGTCGTAGGAGGTTACTTCTGGAGAGAATCCGACACGGAAACGACGCAACAGGTCAGGATGACACTGCGGTGATGATGACACTCGAGAGAGAAATTTCGGATCCGGTTGCAATGGTAAGCTGTCGGAGTGGGAGGCTACAGGGGAGTTAGCTGTGGGACATGTGGATGGAGACCACTTTCGACGGATGCGACAACGGGTGACTTTTATCTCAATGAAGTAGCGAACCCTGGTCTGCACGGCCAGAATGGCGCAGCAGCCGCGGATTGAGTAAGAAATCGTTTGTTAATTTACGCTCATGTCCATAAGTTAAGGGATCTTCGAAATTCACGATAAATCAATGCGTCCTGGTGCTAATGTGTGGATTCCAGTAGTAGGGAACACATCTGTATGACATTACGCCTGGTTGTATCATTGGCAGAGTAGAGGCCGGCTATAGTCAAGCCAGGTGGGCCAGGAATTGTATGTCACCCGTAGCGTCTTTTGACAGTTGTAGAGAAGATTCCAGGAGGAAGGAAACATTCAACGGCACTACGTGTAAGGTCGATCACGTGCTGCAACCCAGCTTGAGAATCATTATCATACATTAAGTACCCGAATACTTCCAACCGGCACACGTCTCCCATCAGACAGTGTATCGTGGGGTTTGACAGATTGCTCTGTACGCTCGGTGGCCCGCGATATTAAGACCCCTGACAAATAGAGAAGGTCCTTGGTTGGGATGATTTTTTTTGTGTGAATTTTATTATCATTATTCTTTTTCGATTCTGTTTGCTGTTTGTTGCACTACAGAATCATGTTTTTATTGCAAGAATTCTTCAATGCAAACGTTTGAAACATAAATTGCTGCCATACAAGAAAACTTTTATTAAAAGATAGCCTTCCTCTTTTAATTTTTAAACATACAACAAATACATTATAATGCAAAAAATACAGGAGCATTGCGGTGAATAATGGAATTTATTTTAAAAGTAACATCACTTGTAGAAATTTCACGCTAATCCTGCAACAGTTCCCGAACGTTTTGAGTCCCTTTTGTTGGAATTTTTAAGTGACAATACAACTGCATGTCACCTTTCTGACATAAATGCGTCTATTTAGGCGGTATTTACTTTTAATGTTCAAGTAATTTTCAGTTAAAAAAATATTTTTCGGTGTGCAACTAACGTCCAATTTCCTTTCTGAAGTCTTCTTCGGTTATGTTTCAAGTTTTTGTAATTCGCTTATTATGTAAAAAGTTGTGAAGCCTTCGGAAAACAAATTGCTGTATTGATGGATTGTTGAAGAAAAAAAATGAATATGCGATGCAACCAACAGCAACTAGAAACCAAAGAAAACGCCCAATGAAAATAAATAAAACATCTCCGATCGAGGATCGAACGTAAGGACCCTAATCTTACTGATACTTCCCTTAGGCAACGTTTTACATTTAACTCTACGAAATTACGGTATAAATGAGATTCATAGAAAATGATAAGTGACTATGTCGCAATACTGCCTTGGTTTCTACGAGCAAGTTGCAGCGACTTTTTTCCGTATTTCATTTATTGTGGGACAACTTACGGTTATTTGGGGGGAGGGAGAGTTTTTATTGTTGTGGTTGTATATTTGCGTACTACATGCTTTTTATAAACCCTAATTCCAAAAATTTATACTCAAATTCAAAGAAACAAACCAGACGTTACTAATATAGAAATAGTATTTCCTGGCACGTGACGTCATGAGTGTCGTTGGCGAGTACCATGCAACAAAGGGGCGTTTTGGTGGGCTTTTCAAATACTATAAATTGTAACGTTGAATTTTACGTAAAATAAACATTTTCGTCAAAAAATAAATAGTACACAGTGAAAAACGAGTATCAGTAAACAATTTAAATCAATTTAAAAAAAATTCAGATAGCCTATTTGATCCAGAAACAGTCGGGTATTGTTTTATTCACGGATTTACCCTGGAGAGTGGCTCTTACCGTGTGTTCGTCTGGGACACTTTACAACCACGCCGATACAGTGGATATACACCGATATGGTTGTGCCAGCGTTCTCAACTGAGGTGTCATTATATTAGGAACGCGTACTCCACTGCATGTGATTCCTAGGAGTTCTGTGACGGCAGCTGTTCTTAGGGATGACATACTGCAACAGTATGCGCGCTACTTTCATGGTGCATACGGAATTGGGTACCATGTGATGTATATTGATGCTCGCCCACACATGGCTGGCGGACGACTACCTGTAATATGAGGACATCACACATCTAGAGTGGCCAGCTTGCTGCCTGGACTAAACTTCTATTGAGCATGTATGGGATGCTGGAAGCGGAGAGATTTTAGTCCTAATACTGCCACCATGAACCATAATTGATCCCCAACGGCGCGTGTCCTGCAATGGGATCCGTTACCATAAACCATGCTGGACGCCCTGGTCCACACTATGGGGAACTATTGTGCGTCCTGTCGTATGCAATCTGTGGAGCAGATTCAAAGTTGCCAAGGCCCCTTCTAGTACCACGTTATTTACAGGGAGGAGACGCTGGACTCTTATTCGGGAATTACATGGGAATAACTTTGTAAATTGACTGAATTTCATGAGTTGGCATTAAGAGATGATGCATTGGACTCTTACAAGATTAACAATGATTGATGGTCGTTTCATTCAGTGAATTTAGACTTATGCGTGTATCATTTTATATTAACCACTAGCTGTTAACCACTACTTCGTAGGCATGGACTTGGATACAGAAAGATGTAACTTACGTAACAGGTGTTCCCAGGATAATATGAGGGGGAAACCATCACCAGACCATTCTACTATCAAACATGTCTTATGAAGAGAATCAATTTGCAACATGTTTAAAAATAGCAAAAAACTAAGGGGGGCTTAACTGAGGACATCTTGTCTTTCAGCTTGGTCTTATCTTCTTTCTTCAGCATGAGCATCAGATTCATAGTTTCTAATAACTTTAGCTGCTCGTGCTCTGTGAAGCATGTCAAAATATACTGATGCCAGATGCTAAAAAAAAAAAAAAAGGTTTCGAAGATTTTTCCGGCCGCCTGCATCACAGAGTTCCGGCTCTGTCGTGGCTGGATTTACAGTTTAACCTGGAATCCGTAGAACGGAACGTCCAGGGGTGGCTGATATGATCGAAAACAACTCTTTAAAATTACTGTTCCCAGCGGGATTAGAACCCCGGACGCAACCCAGAACTATAGAAAGCAAGGGCCCTAATCACTGAGTAATTTGCACGCTCTTCCGCGGAGTATTACAGAGACTTACACATGATATGCGTCTGTATATTGCCGTTCAGTTAGTTTTCAAAAAAAAAAAAAAAAAAAAAAAAAATTATCAATTATACAGAAAAAAAGTATCACATGTCCTTCGTACTGGCAAATAGAATCTTCTTGTCACATTTCATCACATCGTATTAGCCGTTTAGAACTGAAAAAGTAACAAACAAACGAGAGACAGAGTTACTTTCGCAATTATAATATTAGTATAGATTTGACAACGTAAGAAAAGACGGAAACAATAATTTATTTCTCTCATTCATTATTTGCTGGCGAAGTTGTATTACAAGAACAGGTTGTATGGCAGTCTGTCTGTATCAGGTTACATGCAACACATTCTGTCAACCTACGCCGTTATTCTCCCGGCCTGTTATTACGACACCAATTAAACAAGGTCATCAGTGCCGACTCAACTGTCTGCAACCAAATCTCATGTTCTAATAACTGCAATAGGCACGATCCAAAATTAATGTGGAAATATGTGCTGCTTGTGCACCTAATCAAAAAGTCTCTCAACAAATATCTACGGCAATCGCATTAAATTGCATTACCATACTTACGTTTTAAAGTTGACACAGTTATGTAACACATAAATAAGTGAAATCAGATTTCATATTTATCTTCGCAAATCATATTAAATTGTTTAAATAAATTAGGCAATAATTTTAATATTGCAATTTAATGTAATACTTACAAATATATTGCTTCCATTGTTTTTGTTTATTAAAATTAATTAATACTTCCATTACAAAAATATATCAATTTACTATAATCAAGATATAATTACTTATTCTATAATTTCACCTACCTCTTTGTTACTAAATAATTTTGTGCGACCAGAACTATTCAGAATATTCGTTGCCATATAACAATTACTTATGTGAGGTCAGATGACTCCTCGTAAACATATACACAAATTACTAATGCAATGTCGTCCGTTAGCAGCAAGGATTTGATATAGTTAATTTTGAAAATGTAATCACATGTACGCTAAATCAATAATTTGGATAGTTAACATTGTGTTTACAGTTCATACAACAAATTTAAAGTTCGATAGAATCCAGTTTAGCAAACAAAAGAATGGTGGCTAGTAGCAGCAAAAAAAAAAAAAAAAAAAAAAAAAAAAAAAAAAAAAAAAAAAAAAAAAAAAAAAAAAAGGTAGTTAGCATTTCTGGTGTATAATTTGAACGTCTATTCTGCATTTATTGCATAACTTATGCTTTTCTCTAAATCCTTATCGCCTTTCTCAGCTTACTTTTAAATGTACCTTTTGCCTTATTGACAAGGAACACAAACGCATGTCGTATAAAATTACATGGAATCCTTTATATTGTTTCTTGCTCGCTTGTAAGTGGTCTCTCCGGTTTTTCGCTTATCTCGTTTTTTTGTATGAACTTTTGTAAATGAGTTTAATGTTATTTATGGTATGCATGTTGCAAATTTTATCCATATATGTATTCACATATGGTAGAGGAGGTTTATAATTATTATAATGTCGTGACTGGTCAGTTTTTAACTCACGCGCAGAACTTGTTTTTAATAATTTTGACGTAATGATCGAATAAAATGTTTCTCCGCTTCCAGATCTTCAAGGTGTACCAATCTCTCCTTTTGAACAAATGTGCGTTGTAACTGGTAACCGTTCCCGAGCTTGGTGATATCGAACAGAATGCTTGCATTTACCACAAACATGGTGAACAAGTTTTCCAACTGGATGTTTGGCATAGAATTTTGTATAAGTTCATACAATCAAAGTAAAAATGGAAAAAAAGCAGTTCAGACTTACATCATTTAAATTTTGGTACTATCTAATGTTAGAGGCGGGATGGGACTGTGGACAAGGAACCGGAAGGAATTCGGCTACTGTCTTTTGAAGGAAGCATCCCAGCACTCGCCTGGAAGGATTTGGGGAAACCATTGTAAACCAAAATCTGGATGCCCGGACGGTGATTCGAACTGGCGTCCTCCTGAATGCGAGGCCAGAGCGCTGAACACTCACCCCCCCCCCCCCCCGATACTTTTCCAGTGACCAGTCACTTTCCTTCATGGAGCACGCTAATAACATGTCACTAACTGTAAGACGTTGTAACAACACGCTTACTAACAACGCAGCCTGAAAATATAGGAAGAAACTGAATTGCTTATTTTTTTCCCCCCACCATCCTAAGTTTGCGAAAATTACCGTGAACGGAAGTAGTTGGGTTGGAAATTACCTGGAGATAGAGGGTGCTGGGAGTGTATAAGGATGGATACTCAGAGAAGAATTATGACTAGTAGTATTTGGAAGGGAGCAGATGGCAACATCTTGATGACACGAAAAAGGGAGTGGGATAGTTTTCATTTGTAGTTAAAGCAAATTTGTGAAAGAGGATGCTAATCAGTGAAATTAAACAGTGAAAGAAATAAAAATTTCGCATAGTGACTAAGTAGGCGTGTAAAGAAATCCCATACGGATCGTTTGAGCTGTATTGCAGTTATAATATAGCTACAACTACTACGTAGCGCCACCTTCTGACGAATCCAAACAAGCGACATTCACATACGAAAAGCTGTTGTGGTTTTATCATCTACAATATTATACGAGAAACGATTTTTTTTATTAGCACATTGCTTTTTCCTTTATTTAAATTATACCCACCATTTTCTCGAAATTTTCTTTAAAAATTATGTACTGTTGCTATTCATTGGCTTTACGCCTCTTCGACGTCGAGATCATTGGGACTGGGGGCAAAGAACGGGGAGAAATTTGGTCATGCTTCAGACATTCACCTGGAGTGATTTTGGTAAACCATGAAACCCCAAATCTGGATACCCGGACGGGGATTCAAACCCACGTCCTACCGTATGCGAAGCCAGAGCGTTGTTATTCAGATAGTAGGCTAGCTCTTAAAGATATTCCTACTAACTCCTATGGATTCCTTAAATGCACAACTGTGAGGGATACTCCAGGAGGGCTGCTGATAACGTGGCATCAACCAAGATGGAGGAACATTCGAGTCTATAGCCCGTTCAGTTAAGAGAGGAGGCTCAAGGTCAGTCTGCTCTATCCCCACTCCGTTACCGGTTTGCCACTCACTTGGTCTCTTGGACGGGTAGGCAACGGGAGGGGTTGCTGAGGTGAAGAGTGGGGCAAGCGGAACATGACCTTGAGCCGATAGCTGAGGGTGAACAGGATATAGTGGATAGTTCGTTTGACTGACGCAACGACTCTCAAAGAAATGTAGTACCAACAACGGCAGAAGTGGTGTGATGTAGTTTAACCGCCCGTGTGGATGATACCTACAGACGTACTATGTATCCTTCTCCGCCCCTAAGAGATGAATACCTCTGTTCCAGTATCACAAATACTTAACGAGTTTCCTCTGAGACGTCATTGAGGAGTTGCAACTCTGAAAACGCAAAATATCGCCAGAGCCCTGTAATTTTTGCTACTGGTTTTACGCCTTGTCGATGTCGAGGTTATTAGAGGTGGGCAAGGAATGTGAAGCAATTTAGCAATTTCCATCTGAAGGAGCCATCCCGGCATTCGCCTGGAGTGATTTGGGAAAACTATGGAAAACCCAAATCTGGATCTCCGGGCGGGGATTCGAACCCGCGTCCTCCCGTACGCGATGCCAGAGCGTTACCGCTCACCCACCACGCTCGGGAATAAATATTAAAATGTTGGGTCAAGTACTACAAAGTATAGCCCAGCATATCATAGCAAACGCTGAGATTATATTCATCTTTTTAAGCACTTATTTGTGTGAAAGAGAGTTTTCAGGTAGGTATTTTTACATTAAAAGCAAAGTACCTACAGCAAACTCGATAGCTGCAAAGATTTAAGTTGTTCCTTTTCTAATATCTAATCAAGAATAGGAAATCTTGTAAAAATAAGTGCAAGATCATCCTTCCCAGTGATTTTTTTTCATTTTTACTTTTTTCAGTAAATGTAAGGTTTGTAATTTTTCAAATTTTTTTCAGAAAATTTAAAATTTGTAATTTTAATAGCAATAAATCACAAAAATATTCGATTTCATAGTTTTCTTATTAAACTTTTGAATAATAAAATTGTGGCGGGTGTAGGAATTTTTCTTTTGACGTAAGGAAGACTTGGTAAGAAAAACTTTAGAAATCTCGCTTTACACGGACTATTATGGAAAATCAAGTGGAGAAACAGACCACACATCGTCTTTGCATGCAAGAAATATATCATCTAAGAAAAGAATTTTAACAAAAGCTGCTAAACCTAACACAGATGCTTCAAAAAAACATGGTAACACTTCTCCATCAGAATGATAAAATAATTTTGAAATCAGTTATGAGATATGTCCATAAATGCAAGTTTTCATTGTAGAACATTCAGTCAGAAAGAATATGTGCAGGCTGTATGGTCCAACAGGCCAAACCACAAAAAAATGAAAAAAATAAAAGCACATTGATGCAACAGGGAAATTTTGTGCATTGTACTGTTACTTTCGGAAAGGGTTGTCCAAAGTTAATTTTGTTATGAGCCGATTCAAGTATAACAGACGCATTTTATATTTAAAAAAAATAACAAAATAAGGAACTGGAAAGCATCTGGATGTCAGTAAAATGGATACTGACGCTGTACAACGTATCCGGTCAACATCACTTAGGACAATGGTTGAACTTTATGTATGTTCGACTTCTTCATCCACGTTCAGGTGCTTGTAAAGGCGAGCACTTACAGTATTCGTATATTTTTGGAGGGTTAAACACTGTCACAGTGATGGAAATCTACGTCTCAATGGTTCTTCGCAATGAAGTAATTATTTACCTCGAAATAAAGTTCACCAGTTTCTCTAATGACTGGTTACAATCGCAAAACGGTTATTGTAGAAGAATGGTATGTAAGAGAAGTAGATTTGAAATGAAATGTTTGGAAATCGGAAGTTATGAATGGGACTGAAAAACTATTTCGTTACTCTTGGTAACAAGATTGGCGACACTGTTCTTCATATTTTTCAGTCATAAAATATTTGTTGTAATTCGCCGTAATGACTAGCATCTGGAAAAAGCATTTTCTGACAATTAACACCCGGTTCAGCTTTTAGTATAGAAACCAACAGTAATTGCGTGCGGAAGGAAGGTAATCACAGGTTTCTCCAAATTGTTCCCAGGATTTTCTTATTTGGAATATCATAAACAATGTAACCAGCATTTCTTCGCTTATCAAATAAAGTGCCAGCATCTGCGGCAACTGTTTTTAACAAATATTTTGAAAGTTTTCGGAAAAAGAGCCTCACTGCCTCTAAGGAGCCTTAACAAAACTTCAATCAATTTCACGAAAGACTCAGTCTTTGGATTGTACCAACCATCCTTAACTAAATCGAAAAATTATCACAGCATTCAAGAATAAAAATTCCATTGCACATGATTAGGTTTTTGCTGTAAATTATAATTTTAGCGCTAACATTATCGGAAGAATCACTAATATTTACAATTGCTTATCTCAAGGCGCCTTCTTTACTGATATAGTCAAAGAATGAATCAACAAACCAATAAGTTTCCCATAGTATGTTTAATGCAGATAATACCAAAGATAACTTAAACAATGAAAGCTTCTAGCATCACTTGTTCGTCCTTGAACGTGTAAGTGATCTCCCTTCATGTTAGAGTGCAGTGAAAAGGAAATGGTATTTGTTGATGACGTAAGCATTACATTAATATACCCTACAGTACAAAATATGGGAAACATGGCTAGTAATATCCTAAGCAAAATATTTAGGCTTTTCAATGTAGCAAAAATATGCTACTCAATATGGTCGGCACTTGAATAACTCAACTTAAACCATTAATGTCCGTGATATGTATTCATTACAGGTAATACTAAGTAACTCAGTTTTATTGACAACTCAAATACCCATAAAATGTATGAAAATGTAACAATAAGAAAAAAGGTTCCTGATATAAGATTCAATGCAGTCCCTTCTTTCCCCAAGAATAGCTATATTACTATGGGTTGTGAAAAATACAGCAACCAGTCACAATATGATGTTGTTTATTAAACCATTACCGGTTTCGAGCTATACCTGCTCATCTTCAGATGGTTTGTAAATTTTAAATCAACAAATGTAATATACAGAAATGTATGGTTGTCCTACAGTAACAAAAGAAGTTTTTGTAAATGTTTACATCAACAAATGCATGGTTGTCCTACAGTAACAAAAGAAGTATTTGTTTATTGAGCATAAATTAATAGGTATGATGAAGAAGATTACAGTTTGTTATTACTTACATTTTGCATCTGAATATATCCAAAAACAAACCTAAAGCACTATAAATGCACATATTTATAAACATGCGCTGCACTAGCACTGATGGAGATGGATATGAGCACACTGTGTTTGCCACCATTTCACACACTCATATCCATCTCCATCAGTGCTAGTGCAGCGCATGTTTATAAATATGTGCATTTATAGTGCTTTAGGTTTGTTTTTGGATATATTCAGATGCAAAATGTAAGTAATAACAAACTGTAATCTTCTTCATCATACCTATTAATTTATGCTCAATAAACAAATACTTCTTTTGTTACTGTAGGACAACCATGCATTTGTTGATGTAAACATTTACAAAAACTTCTTTTGTTACTGTAGGACAACCATACATTTCTGTATATTACATTTGTTGATGTAAAATTTACAAACCATCTGAAGATGAGCAGGTATAGCTCGAAACCGGTAATGGTTTAATAAACAACATCATATTGTGACTGGTTGCTGTATTTTTTACAACCCATATTTGACATCACAGTCGCGGAAGTTCCACCAATCCATCATGGATAAAATATTATTAGCTATATTACTGTTTGAAGAACATTCGATTTTTTATTTTTATTTTAATCTAAAATGGTCTAAAAGGTAAAAACGTAACATACGTCTGATGTAGGGAAACTAAAGGGTTACGTAATTGTTTATATTCGTTGATATAGTATGGTTGATTAGAAACTGGACACATTATGTAGTGAATACCAATACCGATCATGCGTATGTAGCTGATAATTGATCATACACTAAACTGTTATTTCGACCGATTCAGTGACTTTTCCAGGAAAATAAACCATTAAAAACGCTTTAAGCTAAGAGTGACAATTACCAGAACGGATTACCAAAATAATTTTAGATACAAACCATAAAGTTTGCAAATACTACCACCAATAATGCTGAGTATCAGCGAAATATCAAAAGGAACTTGAAAATGCGAATAAATATGAATTTATCTTACTATACAACTACCATTATACATTACAACTGACTACAGGAATGCTATTGAACTACAATCATTCAAAGCTGCTATGTCGGTCTTTTAACTCAATTTTACTGAGTAACTTTCGTATTAATTTCTAGTTAGTTTCTATACGTCTGTGTAAGTGCCTCTTTCCGCGCTGTGGCAAAGTATCGTGAGAAAGATGATAAATTATTAAGTTGCCTGTTTATGGTTTCTCAACCTGATCATATTTTAGTATTCTATTTTACATCATCCTTTTTAAGATTCTTTACGTTTCTCGAAACCATTCCATTCGAATTCTGGGTTAGTTTCTTCAAAGCACCATGACCAAATTCCTTCCAGCTATTTACCCCCAACCTTCTTCCAAATGTAATGACCTGGACATCGACAAGTCAGAAAGTCTTATTTATTAAAAACGATATCAGTTGTCATACGTCATGTATTTGCCAGAAATTACGTTAAACTCATCAACAGAGGCATTGCAGAATATAATGCGGCCTCCGAATAATGGTTAATCTTTAATTAATTTGTAGCACTTAATCCTTGCAGGGCAGCGAAAGGTTTTTGAACTGGGATGTGAGCAGTGGAAACCAACAGCATCCTTTGGCCGTGTCGTAACCGAAGTAATAAGCAATTGCATAACAACTTGCGAGACAATGTTCACGCTGTCAGCGGACAGTTCAATGACACAGCACAATCGCATTCAAATGAGATGAAAAAATACAGTGCTTACTGCAACGCCTCGAGAATGGTGTCGATCGTAGTCTGTTCCACGTGTCTGCCAACGTCTCTAGATTTGACAGATGTGCTTTACGTAAGCGCCGGAACTTCCGTTTAGATTGTTTTCTGGGTCTTACGGTATTATCTAAAGCCTTGTTAACTTTAATGGATTCTATTTCAGCGTTTGTGAGGAAAATCGACAGGACTGTTTTTTACATACGTTTTAAGATTTCGAAAGTATTGTACCCAAATTCGATGCCTAATAAAGGAGAACAAAACTGTATATATCTGTAAAGATTGTATGTAATTCTTCAGCAGATTGAAGAATTTCGTCGAAATTTGCAATATCATGGAACGAAAATTAATTTTGGTACAAAATGAGGAATGCGCCTGATCTAAAATAAAGGAGAAAACATTCCATTCTATGAGCAAATATTTGTCAGCGAAGCTATATCACTAAAGGACGTTCAAGATGATATAGTGGCTGCATTAGAGAAAGCTACCCCTGCCTACAATACTAAAAAAGCGAGTATCTGCCTTTAAACGAGGGAGAACCATCATTAAAGATGAGTTACGAGAAGGAAAGACAGTTAAGACTTTCTCTCGGGAAAATGTGGACATGGTTCATGAGTTGGTGATGACAGAGAGAAAGATAATAGTTTTTTTGGTCAAGGAGATCGCTTTCTAACGTTGTAGTTGATTATGGGAAAAGTTTCCCACCGTTGGGTGCCCAAACGTTTAACAGCGGATCAAAACGCATGACCAAAGCTTGCAATTCATGAATGTCAGTTTCATATGTTTCCGCTATCCCTCTATTCACCTAATCTAGCTCCCACAGCTTTTCGCCTGTTATCAAGAATTAGTAATTTTGCCTCTCACGCACTTAAAGTAAGATGATTACGTCATATGTGCGGTCATCACATTTTCGGGAACTTTAAGACTTGCTTCTATGCAAATGACATAAAAGTTTGTTACATCGTAGAACAAACTCGAAGACAGTGAGCGGTAACTCTCGATCCTGGTATTTGGCAGGACATGGGTTCAAATCCTCGTCCGGCCATCCAGATTTCGATTTTCCCTAGTTTCCCGAAATCACTCCAGGTGATTTCTGGGATGGTTTATCCAAAAGGCCATAGCCGAATTCATTAATGGGGATTATCCCGAGTCTTTCACCACCTCTAATGACTTCGAAGTCGACGAGGTATAAAGCTATAAAGAAAGAAATAATCGGAGCAGAAATATTTAAAATCAGACCACAACTTTCTTAACTCATGTGCTACAGAATCAGGCCAAGAACTTGAAGACTCTCATTCAACTTACTGATATCTACTTTGGTAACTATGATAAAGATTCAAAAGAAAAACTGAAATTTGGTACGTACTTGGCTATCTATCAGGTGGGTTACTGGAATATGTTTATTTGTTTTAACTACAACAGCCATTTAGCCAAATAATTAAGTTTATTGCATCTTATATTTGACTGATCTATTTATAACAGATGAATCAAAGTGGAAACCCGAAGTAGTTCATGTCAAATTAGTTTACGAAGTTTTAGAAAACTGATCAGACATAATCGTGTTCGTAATTGTAGTGATGATGACCTTTAAATTCGACAGGAGATGACGTAATGAAGAGAAAAAGGAAACATAAAAGCTATGATGAATCACCTGTATCTTAGAAGGTTATAACATTGGCTCTTTCTTTTCTATAGATTATTCCAGACAAATTGTGAAAAATCCGACTCGCATTCGGAAGGACATCCAGATTTCGGTTTTCCATGGTTTCCCCAAATCACTCCAGGTGAATGCCGGGATACTTCCTTCAAAAAGGCCACGGCAGAATTCCTTTCCGTTCCTTGTCCCCAGGTCCATCCTGCCTCTAATGACCTTATCCGTCGACGAGGCGTAAAGCAATAAGTTAAAAAAATCCATAATACTTCATAAAAATAATGGTAACCAGCTGCAATGTCCACGCATTTCACCTACAAAAGTGTAGCTGACATGGCATTATTTGGTAGGGTTGCTTGTGACTGTTACGGCACGCTGAATCACAAATTCACTATGTATACTCAGAAATGCAAAAAGGGTTCCCAGAAGTAATCTGCCAGACTGATTCATACTTGGAGGAGTCAGCATACAGCACAATGCACACTCAGTTACCACAACCGGTTCCACTATAAAGTATCACGATACACTTACCATTACGTAAGAACATCCACAGGTTACAACTTATCGCTGTATTTCTAGAATTTTCTGTAGTTCTGTCCTCACCAGTGAAAAGATCTTCGTTCACCTCTGGTTGGTTATTTCTACTTAACATTCACGAGAATCAATTGTGCTGTTGTGTCAACGTGGAAGGTCATTACAGGCGGGAAGGACTGGAGCAAGCAACGGGAAGAAAGTCAGCCATGGTATTTTGAAGGAAGCATGCCGGAATTCGAACCGATCGTTGTGTGTGACCGGTCAACGCTCTGGCTTCGCATTCGGGAGGACGCCGGATCGAATCCCTGTCCGGCCACCCAGATTTGGGTTTTCCATGGTTTCTCCAAAACACTCCAGGCGAATGGTGGGATTTTCATATAAAAGTCCATTGCCGAATTCCTTCCCGTTCCTTATCCCCAGTCATATCCCTCCTCTAATGACCTCGAAATCGACGAGGACTAAAGCCATAAGCAAAATAAAAAAAAAAGAATCCCGAATTCGCCTGGAGTGATTTTGGGAAAATATGGAAACCCAAATCTAGATGCCCGAACGGGGATTCGGATCCGCGGATATGCGAGTCCCGAGCGTTGCCGCTCATCCACCAAGTTCGGTTTCAGTGACAAGTACAGTTCCATCTTGGAGAATGTCGAGAGAATCCTCATCTTAGCCAATTCTCACTGCCAAAATCTGAGGTTTGTTGTTATACTGTTTGTTAAAATTGTAACACACAGAAGGGAAGTTCTGAATTACTCCCAATTCGGAGGATAATAAGTGATAAAGATTGCAGAGAGTTGGCGTACACAAAGCATCAGCATTGCTCTTTTTGTGTGAACTGACAGGTCAATCCGTAAGTCACGCTGAGTCGGTGCACAGAACCGTCAAAAGGAAATGGAAACGTACAGGAAAGTCAAAGGGCACTGAGTGAGTTCGAACGTAGCTGAATGATTGATCTTCAGCAATGGCGTGCGTGTCTCCAGTCCAGCCCTCAGCACACGGCTTCGAATCATCGACACAGACACGTTCACACCCGTTGCACTGCTTCAACGTCGAGCCAGCACTGTGGACGAAGCTGTTCTGTCGGTTACAGCGATGCGGATAAGATGGCGGTCATCCAGCACTGTGGTCGTATTCTGAGGTCCAGTACCCTCTCGTCGCGGTGTACGACCATCTTCTGTCCACTGGTTCCACACATGCATCGCTGTCGTAGCTGCGTGTCCTGCACGGTACGACAAACCCGTTTCCCGGAGAGCAGTCATTCTGCCTCGTTTGAACTCACTCACTTGATGATATTGCACTCTCTGACGTCGACGCGTCATACTGGCACTTGTTGGCTCGTTCCAAGAAGTCTGATGGTTCTGTACCGACTGAGGCTTAATAAGGACACACAAAAGAAAGCGCTATGAGTACTGTGCCTACGTACACGCTATCTGTCTGGAATTTTAATCATTTGTTATAGTTTCACAGTTCTACACATCCTCCGATTTTAGAATGATTGAGACCATTCCTTTTTGATGCTGCAATTTTCACGAACAGTAGTTTCTTTTTTCTTTTTTCTTTTTTCTTTTTTTTTTTTTTTTTTTTTTTTGCTTATCGCTTTACTCCTCGTCATCGTCGAGGTCATTAGAGGCGGGATGGGACTGTGGACAAGGAATGGGAAGGAATTCGGCCATGGCCTTTTGAAGGAAGCATCCCGGCATTCGTCTGTAGTGATTTTCGTAAACAATGGAAAACTCAAATCTGGATGCCCGGACGGGGATTCGAATCGGTTGTTACTATTATCATTATTATTATTATTATTCCTCCGCGATTCACTAAAAGTGAGTGACGGTGGGTGCATTGCACCTATCATAACGTGTAACCGTTTGTGCACAGGAAGGGATACACGGCATATGGCAGGAGGCGCCCACGGGCTGTTTTGAGGCATTCGCCTGGAGATATCTGGAAAACATGAAACCATGGAAAATCCAGTGTATATGTCTGATTTCTCTTTGTTAATTGCGTCAAAAAAAATGTGCATGACATAACACTATAACAATGCGTAAGTGGTCAGCGAACTTTCCTGTGAGATGGATTCGAGGTGGTTTTCTGCTACCTTTTGTAGTATGAATAGTGGTTGAAAGTGTTACTATGTGTGTATGACTTTATTTGTATGTATGTTGAGCATAATGTGTTGTGGCTGGAAGATGAAACAAGGGACTATGTGAAAAACGAAACAGGCTTGCTCTTCCTATAGACAACACAGGGAATGCAAACATTTTCGTACCCTTCTTTCTAAGCTACTTTATCAGAGGGAAGGAATTTCCAACGACATTAAGCTACCTACGAGAGTAATACTTCTTAACAGTCCTGCGACGATAGGCCAATAAATTTACTAGCCATATCGTCTTCTAAATTGAATCATTCATGCATTACCGTAATCCCGTAACATAAACGCACGTCAGTATCGGAGTCTCAGAAAACGGGTACATGCTTCCACGTTACGTGATGTATTGTGTAATTGAACGAAACGGGAATAACCAAGCAAGAGCTGCTACATTTCTATATCAAAGTCCGGGAATACCAGATACGGAACCGTATAAAGCCAAGGACTCTTCTTCCGAGAACATCGAACACAGAAATAGGTCTATATTTATGTTGCTTTATGAATCGGTGCCGAAAAAGTTTCCAAGTTTGGAAGGATACGAGCCAGACTGAAAATAAATCTTTTACCTGCATATGGTGAACGAAGCTCAATTGTACGATATATCTAGTCGAGTTTTACACTGCTTTAGATATCTAGAGCGTGAAATCAGAAGATAATAAATAATTCTCAGGATCTAAATAGTTTAAAATATTGACTTCAGAATAAAGTTTAAAATTGAAGTGGAGGGAAAAATGTGGTCTTCAAAGCTTCATTTACTGTAATTAAATATACTTAGTTAATGGTACTCGAACTCAAATATTACCTGGAAATTGTTAAATTAATTACCAATACTGTAGTTTTTATTCGGTGGCTACGTTCCACTACGGACATGTGCAGTAGCTAAAGGCTGAATAAGGATACTTATAGAAAGAATCAATAGATGTCAGCAGGATGCAGGTTAAAGTAACCATCCGACAATTCAGATTTCCATGGTTCACTGAAATCTCGCCACGTGAATGCGGGGATTGTTCATTCAAAAGGTCATGAAAGAATTCCTTTCCGCTACTTGCCCCGTAATCTCCCCCGCCTCTAATGATCTCGAGATTGATTTTTTTTAAATCGGTAGATGCAGTTAGTAGAGTAATTTTTTTTTTTTAGCTTACTACAGTATTTTGAACACAATAATTTTTTGCTCCGCCCCTAGTTAAAGTAACGTGATGACATAGGGCCTACACTTCAAATATTACGTCAGACTCTTAGCAATGAAACTTCAAAAACCTCTCAAACCGGTTCATCAGTTTCCAAAATTTGACAAATTATAGGTAAAGACGTTTTATAATTATGGATTTACACCTCGCCGACGTCGAGATCATCAGAGGCGGAAGGGACATGGCTCGCGAAAGTGGAATGAATTCGGTCATCGCCTTTTGACACAACTATTCTAGCATTCTCCTCGAGTGATTTCGAGAAACCATGGAAATCCCAATAACCCATAAACTATGTAGCGCCATTTAGGTCTCCTCCGGATCCCCTCCTTCCCCCCCCCTCCCCCACGCGTCGCACGAATATTTTTTCCTTATTGATTCCAGAAGAAAGTTCGTACTGTTTTCTCTTGTCAGAATATCGTAAATTACCCTCGGAGATGATTAAAAGACGGAAAAAAATATTCACATACTGTTGTGTGTTCTAAACCTTATTTTAACTGTGACAGATAATATGAATGAGAAGCTACGTGGCTTGGCTCCGAATCCCCCCCCCCCCCCCCCGCAGCCCAGCGTAGCTTTCTACAACACGTAGTTTATGGACGCTTCATATAGTCACATCTTGTGCCTGTAAAAGCTGTGGCTGCGAATAGAGTGTTCCCTATTATCCAAGATTTCAATTATTTTTACTGTTTATTGCTGGTTATTTCTTCTTATTAACGACATTTCGTTTAAATACAAAATGGTGAACAATTTTTTAGAAGCCTGCAGCTGAAAAAAAAACGAAAATAGACGCCTTATTCGTTGGGCTAACTGTAGAAACAACCCCTGACTTTTATTCGGCGTAGTGTAAAAATGTAACAACTTCAATTGCAGAAGTATTTATATTTAAATTGAAAGTTAGAGGTTAACAGAAACCATTCATAAGAATTACGAAAACTGCACATTAAATTTGTTTTTTTTAGGATATATTGAAGAGAAAAATGGAATCTATAATGCAGGTATAAGGTAAGCACAGCATTTAAATGACTGGATGTTGTGGGCCATTTTTCTTAATCGCAGATTAAAAAGCTATAAATTAATGATAAACTTTTTTGTCAACGATACTGAATTTATTGTTTGTTTATTTATTTACCGACCGCGTTTTACTTCATCTCACAGGAAGAAACTGTGAAGTTTTAAGTGTTGACTATGCAACTAAGCCATAGCGTACGGGTAGCTGCGTGGTTGAAGAATGTTAATTCTCTCGGCTAACGGAATTGGGAAGGTCCAAGGTTCAAACCTCGGTTGTGATAATTTGTGTGTGTGTTCATTTTTTTTCTGTTTGCATTACAAAAACATTTTTAAAAAATCATCAAAATATTTCATTGTTTTTATTCGAAGAATTCACAAATTGTTAAGCGTCATGGAAACGTTTGAAACATAAATTGCTGCCAACCAAGAAAACTATTATGAAAAGATATGCTTCCTTTTTTAATTTTGAAGCATACCAGCGTAGCATTATAATGGCAAAAATACAGTCCCACAGAATTTATTTTAATAGTAACTTGAAGAAATTTCACGTTTATCTTGCAACACTTGGGGAATACTTTGAATCCGTTTGTTGGAATTTTTACGTGACGATACAAACTGCATGTTATCTTTATAACATAAATGCGTCTATTTAGGCAGTATTTACTTTTAATGTGCAAGTAATTTTCAGTTAAAAAAAAAAAAAAATTGTGAAGACTTCGAAAAAAAAAATTAAAGTCTTGTTGGATCTTCGAAAAAAAATGGGTATGTGATGCTGCCAGTAGCAACTGGTATAATGAAAATATGCCCAAGAAAACAAATAAAGCATATTCCAAAGCGAGGACCCTAACCTTACTGATACTCACCTTAAACATCGTGGCTATTGCTATTATGACGAATTATAAGAGGTGTCATATACTATACATCCGACTTTTCCGTTCTCGGGTGCCTATTTCCACGCTAAAGATCTCTCTCCTTGTTAGAAGAAACTTCAGCGAGTTTTTTTATTTATTACTTTGTGTGTGTTTGTGTATGTGGGTTTGTGTGTGTGTGTACACGTCATTACATTCTTTTAGTACTACATCTAATTTACCAAAATTACAGTGTAATTGATCCTCACAGATAAGGATATGTAAATTATTCACAATGTTGTCCTGGTTTCTACGAGCAAGATGCAGAAACTTTTTTCGTATTTCAGCTATTGTGGTAAAGTGTTTTAGGGAGCTGTATTGTTTTGGTTGTACATTGGTGATCTATACGCTATTTATAAGCCATATTTCCTACCATTTATTTACATATTCAGAGAAATAAACCAGAGGTTACGTATCTAGAGAGTGCGCCTGCTGGTACGTGACGTCACGGGTGTCGTTGACTCACATGAGGAAGCGTTTTGGCTAGCGTTTAAACACTTTAATTTTTAACGTTGAATTTTACGTAAAATAAGCACCTTCGTCAAAAAATAAATACTACCAGCTGTTTAATGTGTATCAACAAACAATTCAATACAATTTTCCAAAAATATTTAAATAGCCTAGTCCATTTACCATTCGGACTTGTTACAACGGTCTGTCACTGGCCAGTAGGGGGGGAGCAATAGAGCAAGTGTTTCCATCTATCCGTGGTTTTATTTGTATTCTAGGTGATTTGTGTTATTTTGTTTGTGAATTTATTAGTTTTTGAGGCAGAATTTGAGGACCGTCCCAGCGTTGTTCTTGATGATTGCGGAAACCACCTAAATTCTTAATTAGGACCGCCAATACGTCATACCCTAGGCTTGAACCAGGGCTCGAGTGGATTTGAAGTGTTGGCTCTTAACTTGGAATGCGTTATTAACAGTGGAACACAATATGTGTGTTATTACCATGTTCTCTCTGCTGTAGATATTTATTTCTGTTTCCTCTTGTAATTGATCTAACTCATGAATTATTTAATTTCATATTTCATTTCAGAAGCCAACTGAGCCAGGATAACACAACATGTTCATTAGTTAACTTAAATCACCTATGCGTAGGGCTGTAATCACAAGTTACTGAGCGTAGTGGCTCAGCGGTAACGCTCTGGCCTCGCATTTGGCAGGATGCGGGTTCGAACCCCCGTGCGGGCATCCAGATTTAAGTTTTTCATAATTTCTCCAAATCACTCCAGGCGAATGCCGCGATGGTTACTGCAAAAGACCATTTCCAAATTCCTTCCCGTCCCTGGCCCTCAGTTCCTCTACGACCCTTGTCCTCAGTTACTTCCCGCCTCTAATGAACTAGACGTTGACAAGGCATAAAGCCAAAAAAAGAAGCCAATTGGCAGTGATGAACTGAAAACCTTATGAATATAATACGCACAACACGTTATACTTATAGCTACAAATATACTAAATTATAATAATGGCGTGTGATCGTAATGAACTGATAACAGAGTTTCTATTCGCTGCACATTTCGCCCCAGTCTTAGCAGCCTCAACCTAATCCGGTAGAGCTTTCAGGTAAAGGGGATCTACAGTATAACGTGGAATCCGAACCACGGAAGCGTTTTGGCGTGCTTCACATTACACAGCAAGCTGTGCCAGAGATGAAGGTCGGGTTAAGGGCCTATGAAAATTACCGCACTACACGCGTGAATCGGCTACATGGGTGGCAGAGGCCGTTTGGAGTGAATTGGGGGGGGGGGGGCGGGGTTTAGGCTGAGGGTGGATGAACCTGAACAGGAAATTCATTTGCGGACAGCACAAATAAATTCAACTCCGCGTTTTACGGGTAGCTTAAAAGAATCTCGAACACTAAAAGTTCTAGTAGTTAACTGCAGAAGTGTTAGTTATGAACAGCCTGAACTCGAAAACGGTTTTTTTTTTCTTTTTTTTTAAATGGCTTTTGGCTTCGAGGCCATACAGCCAACTCAAGTGTATTTTGAATCATCCAGTGTATTTCATTGCTTCACAGTGTATTATTTTTCCAAGTGGTTCTAGACACAACACGATGGACATGACATAGAGACAACACATACACTAAACACCCATGCCCTCGGCCGGACTCGAACCGGTGACCTTCAGCACGTGGAGCTAACACTCTAGCCCCTACGCTACCGAGGCCGGCTCGAAAACGGTTATTCGTAGTATAGATGCCGATAACGTAATAGGCACAGAAAGTTGGTTAAAACCGGATATAAGTTAGTAAGAACCTCCAATGTAACGAAATAGATGTCGATACTGTCCGCGAAATCTTATGGATTAAGTTCAACGTACCTAGGACGAAACTTGTGATCGGCTCCTTCAATCGTCCACCAGATGCTGGTCTAGCTATTGCCGAGGCCTTAAGGAATAATGTAAATAATATAGCTCATCAATTTCCACATCATACATTAATGCTAGGTGGTGACTTCAACTTGCCATATATCGACTGGACTAATTACGTTCAGGTTACTGGTGGCAGGGATAAAACAGCTTGCGAAATCATTCTAGACCTTATCTCAGATCACAGTCTTGAACAGCTCGTAACTGAACCAACGCGATGCCTCAACGGTAACGAAAATATTTGAGATATTCCAGTTACAAATAGGCCTGAATTATTCACGGACATTTCTACTACCACGGGAATAAGTGATCTAAAGTTGTAGTTGCAACAGTAAAATTAACAACTACGCGCAAAAAAGAAAGCATCGTTTACAGATTCGAAAAGTCTTCAAAAGAGTGTTTTAGAACGTTTTTGAGGCATAATTACCATACCTTCAAAGTAGCAAGAGGCACCGTTGAAGAGATGTGGCATCGATTCATATAGTCAGGGAAGGTACGGACTTGCATATACCGAAACGGACAGTCAGGGAAGGGAATGATCCACCATGGTATACACGTGACGTTAAACGGTTACCCAAAAAGCAAAGGAAGATACATGCACGATCAAGAAGGACGATGCAGCGGAACGATTTAGATAAGTTAGATGAGATAAGGGGACATGTTAAGAATGCGATGCGTGATGCCTTTAATGAGTTTCGTTGCAATTCCCTCTCTAAGAGCCTCGCCGAAAACCCTAAGAAATTTTGGTCGTATTTAAAAAACGTTAGTTGTAGTGACAACAATAAACTAGTTCTAACACTAGACGGTCGGGAAGTTGACAGCCGCGACAAGGCTACCGTATTTAACACAGAATTTAAAAATTCATCCACGCGCGAAAACAAGGAAAACATTCCCACTTTACCACATAGTTTAGAATTTGAGATGGATAGTGTAGAAACTGATAGCGTAGGTATTGCAAAGCAATTAAAGCTCCTGAAGTGGGGTAAATCGCCAGGTCCCGATGAGTGTTTTCAGAATACACGGATGAAATTGAACCATTTCTGTCAGATATATTCCATAAATCTTTATAAGAGAAAAAAGTACCTTCTGACTGGAAAATAGCCGAGGTAATTGATATTTCAAGAAAGGAGATCAGAGTGATCGTAGGAATTATCGACCAATACCTCTAACATCTGTATGCAGTAGAATTCTGGAACATGTCATATGCTCTAACATTATGAAGTTTCTAGATGAGAACGACTTACTTACACCGCGTCAACACGGATTTCGGAAGAAGAGATCGCGTGAAACACAATTGTCCCTATTTTCCTGTACTTGATTTTCTTATTGGTCAATCACAGTATGTCATTGTTGACGGAGAAGCCTCTTCTAAGCTAGATGTTACTTCTAGCGCTTCTAAAGGAAGTGTAATAGGATCACTTCTTTTCTTAATTTTTATAAACGATCTAGGTGACAACGTTAAATGCTGGTTGCGATTGTTTGCAGACGATGCAGTTATCTATAGGGAAATAAGGTGCTCTGACAATTGCTTAGAAATTCAGCGCGATCTGGATGCTATTTCCGAATGGTGCCGTAAATGGCAGCTTATACTTAACATATTTTGAAGTATACGTGTGTTATCAAAACCGGATAAAAACTGTGGGTTTGTCTAAAGATCATTTGAAAAAATTGAGGTGTGGATAGGGGAAGAAGGGGTGTTTTTTCATTTATTTATTTTTTTGGCCAGAAATCTCCCCAGGCACGCACAAGATAACTCACGAAAGGTTTATTCAAATCGGCCAAATGGTATTAGATACAAGTATAATCTGTACTTTCACTGCTGTCCAAGCGCAACACGTCATGCTTATAGTTACAGATATGCTACTATTACAGCATGTTGGTGACAGGAACTCATAAGATTTTACCCATCCAAAAAGCGTCCAACGCGCATATGACATGCACAACAGGTCATAGCATCTCGGTGACGGTAACTCATAGATTTACCCCACCTTAAAATCGTCCAGCGCGCCTATAGAAGTTTTCGCTTTAATAACGATTTACTGAAAATATCACAGAATTTACCATTACTGCACTTATCCTGTCTGCCTAGAGGAAACAATCACGTCCAATGAGAAGATTAGAGACCGTGATTAACTTTTGCTGCTAGGCAGAATGAAATGCCGCAATTTCTAACTGAAAACCTTCTTCATTTTCTTATAAACAATTCATCGTTTTTTCTTCCATAGTTGTCTTCACTGTCATGTAAGAAAACATAAAATCAATCTTCTATTGGTTTGAAACGAGATGAACAGAATAATTAGGAAATAAACATAGTGGCGAAAAGCAGAAGCGACATTCTGTTTCTTCAAATCCTGAGCACTGAACTTCTAAGCACTGATCGTGTCATGTATAGTTCTACATCTACATCTATACTCTGCAATTCACAATTACTGTGGGTGACAGAGGGTGCTAAGCACCAATCCTATTTTAGAGTATTCCAATCCCGAACAGAACGAGGAAAGAAAGAATACATATATGTATCAATCAGTACGGCATCTTATCTCTCGAATCTTATCCCTTCTGCCATTGCGACCTAAATAGGTTGGCGGAAGAAGTATTTCGTTGCACTCGTAAATAAGAGATTTTCGCATATTCTCCAACAAATTTAAACGAAAACGACGTCGTCCGTCCGCCAAACAATCCCAGCCTAACCCACGTATCAGCTCTGTGACACTTACATAAGTACTGTAACTAGCGGTCACGGAAAGAGCGGCTCTCCTCTGTACCCTCTCCAACGCGTCAATCAATCCCTTGCGATACGGATCCCAAATTGCACAACAGTATTCCAAATGCGGACGCACTAGTGTTTTGTACGCTATTTCCTTTGTATGAGCATTGCAGCTTCTCAAAATACGGCCTATAAAACGTAGTTTAGAATTAGCTTTGCCTACGACGGAAGTTATGTGCAAATCCTATTTAATGTTGCTTTGTACTGTTACGCCTAGATACTTCAGGGAATCGACCGTGTCAACAACTGAATTGTTAACTTTGTACTCGTGAGCAAACAGGGTCTTTTTATTACTTATTTGCATTGCCTTGCACTTTTTACAGTTAAGTGTAAGCTGCCATTTACAGCACCATTCCGAAATAACATCCAGATCGCGCTGTATTTCTAAGCAATCGTCAGAGCACCCCACTTCCCTATAAATAAGTGCATCATCAGCAAAAAATCGCATCCTGCAATTAACGTTGTCACCGAGATCGTTTATAAAAATTAAGAAAAGAAGTGGTCCTATTACACTTCCTTGAGGAACGCCCGAAGTAACATCTAGCTAGCTTTGAAGAGGCTTCCCCGTCAACAACGACATACTGCGACCGACCAGTTAGAAAATCGCGTATCCATTCGCAGATCTGATCAGATATACCGTACGCTCGAATTTTACGTCATGCGATAATAGAGCCAGTTGCGTTTCACACGAACGGTTCTTACGAAATCCGTGTTGGTTTGCTGTAAGTAACTCGTTTTCATCCAGAAACTTCATAACGTTAGAGCATATGACATGCTCCAGAATTCTACTGCAGACAGAAGTTAGAGATATGGGTCGATAATTCCTAGGATCTCTCCGATCACCTTTCTTGAAAACGGGAATCACCTGCACTATTTTCCAGTCAGAAGGTACTTTTCTTTATTCTAAAGATTTACGAAATATATCTGATAGAAATGGTTCTATTTCTTCCGCGTATTCCGAATATAATCTTACTGGAATACCATCAGGACCCGGCGCCTTCCCCCACTTCAGGAGCTTTAATTGCTTTATGATACCTACACTATCAATTTGACCTGGATCCATCTCAAATTCTACACGCCGTGCAAAAGCGGGAATGTTTTCCATGTTTTCGTCAGTGAAAGAATTTTTAAATTCGGTGTTAAATACGGTAGCCTTTTCGCGGCTGTCATAAACTTCCCGACCGTCTTGTAGTAGAACTGACATATTGTTGTCACTACCACTAACTTTTTTTACATACGACCAAAATTTCTTTGGGTTTTCGTTGAGACTCTTAGAAAGTGAGTTGCATCTAAAGTCGTTAAAAGCCTCGCGCATCGCATTCTTAACATGTTCTCTTGTCTCAGCTAACTTTTCTAAATCACTCCCATACATCGTCCTTCTTGAGCGTGCAGGAATCTTCCTTTGCTTTTTAAGTAACCTTTTAACTACCACGGGGGATCGTTCCCATCCCTGATTGTCCTTTAAGGTATATGTAAGTCCATACCTTCCCTGACTATATGCATGAATCGAAGCCACATCTCTTCAACCGAGCCTCTTCCTTCTATAAAGGTAATGTAATTATCCCTCAAAAACGTTCTTAAACTCTCCTTTGGGGCCTTTTCAAACCTGTAAAGGACCCTTTCTTTTTTCTTTTTGCGCGCGGCTATTAATTTTACTGTAGCAATTACAGCTTTATGATCACTTATTCCCATGGTGGTAGAAATGTCCGTGAATAATTCTGGCCTATTCGTAACGAGAATATCTAAAATGTTTTCGTTATCGTTGTGGCACCGCGTTGGATCAGTGACGAGCTGCTCAAGATTAAGATCTGAGAAAAGGTCAAGAATAATTTCACAGGATGTTTTATCCCGGCCACCAGTAACGTGTACGTAATTATTCTAGTCGATATACGGAAAGTTGAAGTCACCTCCTAGTATTATTGAATGATCTGGAAATTGACGAGCTATATTACTTACATTAGTTCTTAAGGCCTCAGCAATAGATACATCTGCATCTGGTGGACGATAGAAAGACCCTAATACAAGTTTTGTCCTAGCTACTTTTAGTCTAATCCATAGGATTTCACAGACCGTATCGATATTTATTTCGCTACACGACAGGTGTTGACTAACAACTATAAATACACCGCCTCCATTGGAGTTCAACCTATCCTTACGGAAAACATTCATTCTATCGTTAAATATTTGTGCTGAACTTACATCCGGTTTTAACCAGCTTTCAGTACCTAATACAATATCTGCTTCTGTACTACTAATAATGCTTTCAAGCTCAGGCTGCTTATTACAAACATTTTTACAGTTAATAACGAGTCTTTTTACTGTCGAGACTGATTTACGCTACTCCTAACATACGGTGCCCAATTTGATTGGGCTGCCCGTAACTGTGATCCCAGTTTCGGGTCTTCCTGCCTCAGCCTAAAAAATCCCCCAATGCACTCCACACGGCCCCTGCCACCCGTGTAGCCGATTCACGTGTGTAGTGCACTCCTGATCTATCCAAGGGAACCCTACACGACTCGACCCCATGGCGAAGATCTAGGAATCTGCATCCATCATTATCGCAGAAACGCCGCAGTCTCTGGTTTAGACCCTCGACTCGGCTCTGAACCGGAGGTACACAGTCGGTTTTATCGACAATGCTGCAGATAGTTAACTCAGCCGAAATCTTGCGGTCATCAACCACAGATCTCACCCTTTGAGCAAGCCGCCGGAAGGATGAGAGGATAGTCTCTGACCCCAGGCAGCAAGCATCGTTGGTGCCGACATGAGCTACAATCCGCAGCTGGCTACACCTCGTCCGATCAATGGCATCCGGGATGGCCTGATCCACATCTTGGATCAGACCTCCCGGAATACACAATGAATGGACACAGGACTTCATCCCAGACCTATTCACCATGTCCCTAAGGGGTTCAATAAAACGCCTAACGTTGGAGCTACCTATCACCAAAATCCCCTTCTGTGGTCGCTCAGGCCTTGCGGGCAGGGGGACTGGCAACTCGCTGTTTGACGATTGTGGATCTGAACCAGACCCAGACAATACATCAAACCTGTTGGACAGTGGTACAAACATGTTCTCCTGGGATTCAGACTTGCACAACTGCCCCCGCATGCGGCGTCGACGCCCGGAAACCACACGCCAGACACCGTCAGGTGACTGCCGCACAGACTCCAAGGTCTCAGCCTGGACTACAGGTACGATGCTGGGATCAGGAGAACCTGCGATAGCACTAGCTTCAGCGGAGTCTTCCATAGCACATCTGCTGCAGTCGCCTACGGCAGCTTCCAGCCTTGTAACTTTCGTTAGCAAAGCTGCAAGCTGAGTGCGAAGATCAGTATAGTTAGTGCAAACATGGATAACCAACGAAAAAGACAACTGCCTGTTGATAATAAATAGGACCGAATCGTCTTCCGCGACGCTCCTTGTCAGCGACTTTTTCTTTTTTACTTATGGCTCTACGCCTAGTCGACGTCAAGGTCATTAGAGGCGGGATGGGATTGGGGACAAGGAAGGTGAAGGAATTCGGCCATGGACTTTTGAAGGAAGCATCCCGGCATTCGCCTGGATTAATTTGGGGGAGACAATGGAAAACCCAAATCTGGATACCCAGACGGGAATTCGAACCGGCGTCCTCCGGAATGCGAGGCCAGAGTGTTAACCACTCACCCACCACTCTCGGTCAAATGCGCAACAAGAGATAAATGAATAGATTACGTGAGCGAGAATTGTAGCCGTAACGTGCCAATTGCAGTTACATTGTGTTGTTAGCTACCGGTTAAAATGTATGTGCTTTCTATCATTAAACATATAATATGTGCTGTGTTTGTTATAAGTAACGTAACTATCATGTTAGATGGCCATGTGGGGCAACAGGCAAAATGCGTTTACACTAAAACAAAGATACCACAGTTAAATTCTTTGTCCTTCCTCTTCTTCGCCGCCTTTCCCAAGATCAGAGGTCGGCATCACTAGCGTGGTATAATTTGGAGGTTTGATTTTACGGCCGCGTGCCCTTGCTGACGCCAAGCGCTTTAAACCTACTGCCAGGCCGTACTACGTAGTACGTACTAATGAAATAAGTGATGTGCTGCCATCTCTCTGTGAAACGTGTAACTATGTTCAGCGTGTGATGAGTGCGTTTTTTGCTTGTAAAATGTATAGTTTATGAGGCGGTGATTTGGAATCGCTCCAGCATTGTCCTTGGTGATTGCACATCCAGTATGCGGGTGCCTGCGCTCATGTGATGTCTCAGTCCGCTGAGCCACACTGTTACCTTTGAAATTTTTGTCCTGCCATTTTATAAGCGTAACACAGATTTTTTTGCATCATCGTGTGTTTTGTTGTTCACTATGGAGTTGTTACTGACACTCATCTAGGCCGACGAAGACAAAAACAAAAGAATAGTGGAATAGTTTGCAGACCTGACAGTGCGGGACTAAGAAAATATTGTGGAAGAAATTCAGCTAAATCGTGAATAGGAGATAACCAAAGATACGAGAGAGACACTTTATGAAAAAAGTTTGATGAAAACTTAGTTCCCAGAAGAAACTTTGGAGTTAATTGATCAGAGGACAGGGCAGAAAAATGTTAAAGTTGAAACAGGAAGACAGCAAATATTTTAGAAATCAGTTAAAAAGAGAGGTATAGTATATTCCACTCACAGGAGGATCAAACAGAATTTTTGAAAAATGGAGAAGGGATATATAAATTGCAAGAATGATAGTGTGGAATTCCTTTTAAGCTCAGAGAAAACCTATCCACTTTTTTTTTTTAATGTAGTGAAATTGTGTGATGTGGATGGTATGAAAAATAGAATTTTTCAGAGATTCAAAAGATTTTAATGCAAATAAGGCAGCAGAACTGAGGAGATACCATAGAACTGTCATTTCTCGGAATAATGAGAATCAGAAAAATATACAAACTTACATAGAAATGTTATAAAACGGGAAAGTTTCTGGTTGAACTTAATACAATTATTTGATTGAAACCCCCAAAGAAAGCTTAAGTTGATAAATGTGGAAATTACCGTTCCTTAATTCTGACATAAACATTAATTCTGGTAGCAAGTGATTGTCGAAACAAGAATGATAAAAAAAAAGCGGATTAGATCTGGCAAAAAGCCTTCTTCAGAAAGAAAAATCTTTTAACTTCAGAGATTGTTCTAGCACTGAAGTTTTCTAAAACTTCAAGTGTGTAGCACAGAAGTTATAACAGAAATATGGAAAATTGAAGCATCTGAAACATGGAGCATCAGAAAGCTATTGAAAATTAGGCGAAAAATACAATATGGAATCAAACTGTTCTGAAAAAAATAGACATATTTTTTTGGAATAGTCTGACAGAAAATAGTGACAGGATGGTGGGTCAAATTTATGGCGTCCCAGATTGGTTAGTTTGTTACTTGAGAGTCGAAGGAAAGAACTGTAGAAGAAATCAAAGATTACATTATATGAAACGAATAATTGTCAACGTAGGGTGTAATGGGTTTGTTGAGATGAAGATACTAGCTGAGGATAAGAGGAAAGGAAGGACTGCCTTAAACCAGTAGAGAAATTAATGATAGAGAAACAATTACTTTTAAATTCTTAACTGAAATGATAATAAAAGCATCTGTTCGTTGTGACCTCCTCATGTCCTACCGATCATTTCTAATTACAATTGTAATGTTGTTTGTCATTAATTTACGTAAGATATAGGTTCAACAGTGTAGTAGTATATATAGTCTTTGGGGTAGTTTTGAGTTAGTGAATAGCGGATAGAGCTTTTGTGTGTTATGGCAGCGTTGCAAGTATCTAAGAGAATAACGATAGGGACACTGCTGAGTTACTGTGCTATGTGTACGCCAGAATTTTAATTTGCGGTTTCATTAATAGACAGATAATGAACTATCTGAAGGAATATAATTTTGTATGTGAAAGCGATCGCCCGTTGAATGGTGAAAATAAATTGAGTTCCATACAGCACAGTGTTTTGAAGTACGTGATTATTAAGTCCATTCCAATCAATGGTATCTTCAGGGCTTAGTTGTGTTTTAATTGGCAAGATGAAATGGCAGCATTTTACTCTTCCACAGCAGGATGGTTCAACTGTCTCATTTTGCGGCGCCCTGTTAAATATATCGGAGTGTACGTGATGTAAAATATCTTAATTAATTAATTAGCTCCGATGATTAAATAACATTTCAGTGCATCTCAGTTATAAGCCTTCAGATTTTTCCTTATAATCATTATGTATTATTCCCACATTTTCACTAAAATTATGATCAATAGAATAGGGGCTGCATGAAAACACTGGAATAACATCATTTCGAAATTATTAGGATTTTTGCGTTTTTATTCCAAAAATCGTGTAGTTACATAAATTAATTATTTAGCTACACTGATGTTAGCCCTGGACATATCAAATTCTGTTCCATCCCTGCTAGTTTTCTAAGCTGTCATAGAATTATTTTCAATTTTCTTTTACGTGTCCATTTGGGAACTTTTAGGTGGTTGCCCGTCGCAGCCTCCAAATTGTTTATTTAAAGTATGTGTTCTTGAAATATATAGTGTTTTATGTATTATATTTACAACATCTGAGCGCTGCAGCAAAAAGAAGTCACCATAAATGCTGAGCACTTACTTTGAGTCTGGTGTCAACATCGCTTACTCAAGCCTGCTGCTAAAATCAGCTATAGCAGAAGTCTGAAGACCACGCCACTGCTTATCATCTGAGGTCAATGAAATACCATTTCATGCAAACCGAACCTTGTGCTGTGGCGGCACGTTTATGTAATTGCAACGTGACGTGACGTACTCACCTGTGATGTGTCGTTTCGTCATCCTGGCAATCTTAACTGAACAACATACCAGCGCGATATAGTCACCACAGTCGACTGTTAAAAAACTGAGACACTAACAATCTAAAACGATTATTAAAAACACTTTTGGAATTTTTTTATGTCTGTGGAGAGAAACATTAATAGCTTCTGGTGTTTATTTAAAATTATTAATGTATTTCTCCTGTTGAGAAATGAAAGTTCAGTTGTTGCAGCAGCATAAAGCCCGTCCAAGATTTGTTTATGTCGTTAACATTCTCTTCATTCGAAAACTCTTCGATAGACACGATCTTAACTCTTCCTGATTAAAAAAAAAAGGAAAACAATCAGATAGCATCACTTCATATTTCAACCGGAAGAAACTGTAACGTGTAATGATATTTTTTAGAGCATCTCCTTGCCAAAGTACTGGTTATATTGAGGCACCATATTGCTATCGTGCGCGCGATACATTTTTTAACCTGTTCACAAGTTGAGTTTTACATCCCATTATTTATTTGATTAAGAGTATATTATGTATGTATTCAGTTGTAACCACATTGAGTTTGTTGCAGCCGTACATATATTACTTTAAACAAAAATTTTGCGTGATTATTATCGTTATAAACTGTAATTAAATTTAGGGGTGTAACAGAGCTCTGGTTCCGTTTCCGCAAGTGCGGGAGTTCCGCAAAACTTTGATTTCTGCTTCTGTTTCCGCTTCTGCATCTTTTAAAACAGAAGATTGGCGGAAGCTAAAAGTAAATCAAACTAATCTTAATCGGTGTGACTGGTAGGTCTGACACCTTCTTTTGGAAAAAAATAGGAGTAGGACATTTGTGTATAAAAAATAAAGTAGACTATGCTTTATAGAAAAAGATTGCTTTTATTGTTCGGGTTTGAACACATATTCTTCATTGATTTTTGACACAATAAAGAAATACTCAATCTTTCGAATCACTTCCCCAGCATCTGTACAGTCGATTACAAAAACATTTTTCAATGAATGCAGAAGTTATAGGTATGGATAAAAGAATACAAATTATTTTAAACATACTGTGAAAATCTTCTCATTTATTGAATATATACTGCCATTTTTAGAAGTTTCCATATCAGTATAACTTTGATCATATTCGAATTTCCCATGCATCTCATCCAGCATTATATCTCTTCAGACAAACAATTTACAGTTTATACAGATATAAAGCTGCAATAACACATACAAAGTTTCATATTTAATAGGATTATATGTTATCAATACTGCATACAAATGATATCAGTGGGCCAGAGACATTGTCCGAAAAACAAAAAACTATTTATAAAAAAAGTGGTCAGTCGATTGCTACCGAATGTGACAGAGTAATTAGAAAACAGAAGACTATGCCTCCACTGCACACGGCATGCGACCGAGTGATGGACACATCCAAAGGTTTGGTTCTGATGCTATTTTTGTACGTAAAAGGTCAACCAGTGAGATGAAAATGTGTGTTGGATAAAAAATAGTATTTTAAAGTACTCTAATATTTTCGTAAAATTAGAGTACTTCTACGTGAAATAAGTACTATACCCAATAACAGACTACGGGTGGAAAGTTGGCAACCCTAGTCACTTCTATGCTCTTTGAACTTCGATTGACTGAGCGCCAACAATAGGCCAACTGTCGGTGCAGTGACTGTTTCTTGCTTGTGATTGTTTCACATGTTGTATAGCATACTTATGCGTGTATTTTGGTGTAGTGTTCAGTGTATACAGTAGTGTGTCTCATAATGAAGCAAAAAACAAGTCCGATCTAGAGATTTTTCATAGAAAAAACTGAATCTAGGGCAAAGTGTACAATAAGAGTTTGAAGCCGGCCTCGGTAGCGTAGGGGCTAGAGTGCTAGCTCCACGCACCGATGGTCGCCGGTTCGAGTCCGGCCTAGGGCATGGGTGTTTAAATGTTGTGTCTGTGAATGTCGTGTACGTGTTGTACTGTCCTTGTGATTACACTTGAAAATATGTACACTGGAGAAACTAATACATTGATAGAATCAGAATCACATTGAGCTCGCTGTGTGGCCTCAGTAGCCAAATGCCATTAAAAAAAAAAAAAAAAAAAAAAAGTTTGAAAAACTAAATGCAGATCTTAAGTTGCAGCCAGAAGAAACAAAATATCAAGGTCAGTCTAGTCTATTAGTTGAAGCAAAAAAGCAATTAACTATACAACAGGTCCTTACAAAAAGCGAGTTTTGGGACACATCATATCAAAAAAGTGAAGAAATGGATCGTTTGATTGATGAAATGTTAGCCCTGGAGGACTTGCCATTTAATTTTGTAGATGGTAGAGGATTCAGTCAAGTAGTCAGTGTAGCTCGGCCTCGATATAAATCAAGAGGACGACAGTTTTTCACTAAATTAGTATGCAATGATTTGTACAATCGAACAGCAAGTAAAATAAAACAGTTAATAGGAGATTTCGAAAAATTATCGTTCACAAATCTGGCTGGAGATGAGTTGTGGCGTTTCTTTACTTACTTTGACCGCACACGGGATCACTAGCGATTTTCGGAAAGTAACTATCGTTTTGAAATGTGAAGTTATGGAAGGACGATATACAGGAGAAGCTATTTCGTCCAAATTCCAATCTTTTTTCCAAGACTGGGGCATAAAAACTGATGCAGTTCATTGCGTAGTACGTGAACGAGGTTCTAATATGATTAAAGCAATGATGTTATCAGACATTCAAGAATTTGATTGTGGCATCCACCAACTGCAACACTGCATCAAATCTGTTACACAGACAGAGGAATGGTTAGAGCAGCTGGTATTAAAACTAAAGAGAAGTGCAACACATTTTAATCATTCTTTAATAGCCCAAGAAACATTGATAAAAATACAAATGGAAACATTAAATCAAACTGCACTATCTGCAATACAAGATTGTCCTACTAGGTGAGTAATCCAATTCATACCCTTCCTTACGAAATATTTAATTTAAATTTTTATATAATTTTATTTTTTCAGGTTGAAAAGTACATTTTATATAGCGTATTATGAAAATTAAAGACTCAATTATGTTGTACCTCAGCCAAGAGAAAATTGCCACAATCACTCCAGATGATTGGGTAAACGTTTAAAAGTATGTAAAAATATTCAGCCCCTTTAAGGAAGTCACCAGGGAGTTCAACAGTTCTCGAGGAATGATTTCGTCAGTTATACCACTTGTACAAGTTATTGTTAGTACTTTGCAAGCGTAAAACCTGACACATCAAATGATTTCAAAAGAGTAATTAAAAAAATGACAGATGAATTAAATTCGAGATTTATTGATTTGAACAAAAAAATTTGGATCCACGATATAAGACGAAAATCTTTAACGAGATAACCAAGCAGGACTAAGAAAATTAAGAATAAGAGATGATCGATCAAGATGAATACTGTCCTTCTGATCTTAAGAAAAAGAAAGAAAATGAACCTATCAAAAGTTCGCAGAATCTCAGTCTTCGACAAGTAAAACATTTCCACAACATTCATTGGTGATATTAGAATCTATTTTAAACTCCAATTAGAACCCGTTGCGAAGGCAAAACAAGTGTTACAGGACAACAACAAAGAAAAAAGACTTCCATTAAAAGAAGATCCTCTTAAGTAGTGGCAAATGAACGCTCACAAATTTTTTATGTTGTTACCATTAGTTCTCAGGATTGTCAGCTCCACCTAGCAATGTTACCAGCGAACAGTTGTTCAGCGGAGCACCTTATTTTGTGATGTAAGAAGAAGCAGTTTAAAAGGATAAAAGACAGCTAAGCTTTTGTTTTCAAAATATAACTTGCCACTTTTAAATTTCGAATATTAATTAAGTACTTAAAAAATATTATTTCTTAATTAAAAGTCAGTTACTTATTGATTTGGTTTGATTATTAAAATAAACATCATTATTTCGCTTGGCACTTTCATTAAACATAAATAATATAAATTTTCAAACACTTCTGCTTCCGCTTCTGCTTCCGCTTCTGTTTCCGCTTCCGTTTCCGCAAAAATCCAAATATAACATCTGCTTCTGTTTTCGCTTCCGTAATTTCGCTTCCGTTACACCTCTATAATTAATCTTATGCTTCGATGGCAACTTCCCTACACTTTTGATTTACATGAATTTTTATAGTATTTATTTTTTTCGCTTCTTGAGTTGTATAGTTCATTACGTTTGTTGACAATTTATTGTAGTATCTGCCTCCCATACCAACAAATGACCGAGCATGGTGAGTCAGTAACGCTCGGGTTTCTCATTCGGGAGGAAGTAGGTTGAAATTCCCATCCGTCCATCTAGATTTCCCTGTTCCATGAATTCCCGTTATTCTTCGGAAATACCCTGATCGTTCCTTCGACAACAGCGGGAAACCACGGCAATAAAGACATAAAGGGTATCCCGAGGACATTTAATCCTCTAAAATCACGTTTAGATTGATGGTTCCTTACTATGTAAAATATTTCGAAGGCAAAAGAGCCACCAATCGTATCTCTGGGTGTGGACTGCTCTACAAGGAGTCATCATAATGGATAGAAATACAGTATGTTATGAGTTGAAGCGTGGAATATTAGAATTCTGAATGGAGCGGGTAGATTAGAAAACTTAAAAAGGGAGATGGAACGACTGAAGTTAGTTGTCGTTGGAGTTAGTGAGATTAATTGGAACGATGCACAATGTCACAGGAAGATGACGAAGAAATAGAAAAAATATACGCTGAAATTGAAGAATTAATCCAATATGTGAAAGGGGAGGAAAATCTAATAATCATGGGTGATTGGAATGCAACAGTGGGAGAAGAAAAAGAGGAGAATACTGTAGAAAGTTTTGGTCTAGGAGAAAGAAATGAGCGAGGAAGCAGGTTGCTAGAATTTTGTGAAAGATATAAGCTAGTAGTGGCGAACACACTGTTTAAGAACCATAAAAGAAGAATATACACCTGGAAACGTCCTGGGGATACAGGCAGATATCAGATAGATTATATCATGGTCAAACAGAGATTCGGGAATCAAGTTCTAGACTGTAAAGCGCACCCAGGAGCAGACATAGACTCGGACCATAATTTGATAGTACTTAAGTGCAGGCTGAAATTCAAGCGAATAAGGAAGCAGCATAAGCAGAACAGACTGGCAGTGATTAAGCTGAAACAATCTAGCACAAGAGAAAAATTTGCAGAAATGGTAGACTTAGGTCAAAGAAGTAACTCTGAAAGGAGCTCAACCGAGGACGAATGGAATGCATTAAAGACCGAAATAATGAAAGCTGGTAAAGAAACATTAGGCTTTAGGGAACAAGCTGCCCGAAAACCTTGTATCACAGAAGCAATTTTGGAGCTGATGGATCAGAGGAGAAGGTACAAAAATGCTCAGGATGAAACACGAAGAGAGCAGTACAGGCAATTTAGAAATCAAATAAATAGGAAATGCAAAATAGCAAAAGAAAAATGGCTACAAGAAAAGTGTGAAGAATTAGAAAAGGAAATGGTCGTAGGTAAAGTAGATGTTGCATATAGAAAGATCAAACAGAATTTTGGAGAAATGAAGAAAAGAAGTATGAAAATTAAATCTGCCGATGGGAAACCTCTTTTAAGCTCAGAAGATAGAGCTAACCGATGGAAAGAATACATTGAGAAGCTGTATGTTGGGGACGACTTGAACAATAGTGAATTGGAAAAGGAAGGCGATGTCGACATTGATGACTTAGGAGATCCGGTTTTGAGGACAGAATTTAATATAGCTCTAAATGACTTGAAAGCAAATAAGGCAGTTGGAATTGATGACATCCCTGCAGAACTTCTTAAATCCCTAGGTGAGGAAGGAATCGAAAGATTATTCAAGCTGATATCAAAAAGTTATGAAACAGGAGAAATTCCATCTGATTTTAATAAAAATATCATTTTCACACTTCCAAAGAAAGCACAAGCTGATAAATGTGAGAATTATCGTACCATTAGTTTAACATCACAAGCTTCAAAATTACTGATCAGAATAATATACAGAAGGATGGAAAGGGTAGTAGAAGAGATAGTAGGTGAAGATCAGTTTGGGTTTAGGAAAAATCGCGGTACAAGGGAATCGAGATAGAAGAATAGTCTATAAACTATATAAGAATCAAGTGGCTGTAATTAAAGTAGAGAATCACGAGAGACATGCATCGGTTAAAATGGGTGTGAGACAAGGTTGGAGTCTATCCCAGTTAATATTCAACTTGTATGTAGAAGAAGCAATGAAGAAAATCAAAGAAAAATTTCCATGCGGCATAAGTTTTCAGGGTGAAAAAATCAGTATGCTACGATTTGCTGATGACATTGTCTTGTTAGCAGAGAGGGCTGAGGATATTGAGAAGTTATTGAATGGCATGAACAAAATACTGAAGGAAGATTTTGGACTGAATATAAATTAAAGTAAAACAAAAGTGATGAAATGTAGCAGAAATGATACCAGTACTAGTACATTAAATATAGAAATAGGATCGGATGCAATAGGAGAAGTAAGTGAATTCTGTTACTTGGGAAGTAAAATTACAACCGATGGCCGAAGCAGGAATGATGTTAAAAGCAGAATAGCTCTAGCAAAAAGAGCCTTCATGAAAAAGAGAAACCTTTTAGTTTCAAATATTGATCTAGGAATTAGAAAGAACTTCTTAAAACTCTTTGTGTGGAGCACAGTACATTATGGTAGCGAAACATGGACTTTAGGAATACCGGAAATAAAGAAAATTGAAGCATTTGAAATTTGGTTCTACAGAAGAATGCTGAAAATTAGGTGGACAGACAAGGTAAGAAATGAACGAGTTTTGGAAATGATGGGTGAGAAAAGAAGTTTATGGAAGAAGCTTATAGGAAGAATGGACAGGCTAGTAGGTCATATTTTGAGACATGCTGGATTGGTTAATTTGCTGGTGGAGGGAACAGTCGAAGGTAAGAACTGTAGAGGAAGACAGAGATTAGAATATATGAAGCAGATATATGAGGACGTGGGTTGTAAGGGGTATGTAGAAACGAAGAGGTTAGCACAGGATAGGAAGGGATGAAGGATTGCATCAAACCAGTCTAAAGACTGACGACAGCAAAAACAAAACAAAAAAACAAAAAAAAAACATTTTATGGGTTTATGCCTCATCGATGTTGAGGTACTTGGTGGTGGGAAAGGACTGGCACAAGGAACAGGAAGGAATTCGGCCACGGAATTCTGAAGGAACTATCGCGGCATTCTCCTGTAATGATCTGGGGAAACCATGGAAAACCCAAATCTAGATGACCGGACGGAGTTACGAGCCCGCGTCCTTGAGAATGCGAGGCCAGAGAATTGCCGCTCATCCACCATGGTTGGTACGTGGTAGTAACGCAATTTTTATATATGATGCAGTAGATGACAATATATTTAACTGTTAACTTTTGGTTTAATATTTTTCTTTTACTGACGCTTTTCTGTTCTATATCACCGACCTCTTTGCTGCAAATAGAATGTTTCGTCAGAAGAACAGCTCTTTGAAGAATACACTAAAACTAAGTATTAGCGCCCACTGGGTCACCCACAGCCACGCGCCATCTCTCGTCGACTATATAACTAGCTCGTCTCAACAGCTTCTGATGACTGAGGTTACATATCACAACTTTTCAACTTGATCAAATAACTATCTCACTCTCTTGAATAAACAACTCTTTCAGTGGCTTACTAAATCTCTTTCTTCTCTCTCGACACCACCGACTTTGGCTTCTCGCCGTCTCCTTTTACTGCACATTTCAACTCACTCCTTGAATAGCTCTCTAGACTAATTCTGTAACTCATACTGCAACTGTGGCAGCGATTGCAAGGCAGTTATCTGTGAATATTACAGGTCGTTCCCCAATGGCCAATTGCTGCAACTGGTGCCATCTCTGAACTTTAATTGAATCTGCTTCAACAAATCACCCCTCTTCCGAAGAGCACTAGACAAGGGATTTTGCAAGCGTTCTATATTAAAATTGGATCCAAATGAAAGATCCTCTTTTTCCGAAGAGTCCTTCTACAAGGTGGGGAAACTCCCTTCACAAAAAACTGCCTGACAGGAAAATTGAGTGTTGAGCCCGGTCAAAACAAAGCCTTCCCCTCTCAAAAGATTCAAATGTCACCAAACCTCCCGGAATGAAAAATTAAATGATTTATGAGGCAACGCTACTCTTGGTTATAAACATTTTACCTACGCAGTCGATGTCAAGTTAATGTAGGCATATATTAGGTTAGTGCTCCCTTACAGTATTACTGCCTGCAGTTCTAGAAGTTGAGGTTTCATACAGATAAATACAGTCACATCATGCATCCACAGTAAGGTGACATGCAAGGAAATTCCGTTCACCCTTCTCTAACAAACACTTCCTATCTTGTGCTAACCTCTTCATCTCTACATATCCCTTACAACCAACGTCTTCAATTATCTTTGGTAAATGATAGCAACTTCTTGGTAAAGGTCCTCCATTTTCGTCCTTAATTGAGTATCTCCAATGAATTTATAGTTCCGTTTCCATTTCAAAGCAGTGATGTTTCTGCCGGTCCCTGAAGAATGAAACTGTCGTAGGTAGCTTTAATTTGCAACATCATTCGTTGGTTCGATGTCTGACGAAATTCCATCTTGGTCTTTCATTAACTTATTATGGTGATTATGAAACGTACAAGACACACCCTCGTTTGGCGATGACAATGTCTACGGATACTTGTTTACTGAAAGTAGGCAGTGTCACGTTACACATGGGCAAATCATCGAAAGCCAAGAAATGGTAGCACAAAATTGGATTTAACAACATGAAGACACTGACCAACCCCTACTCTTTCTTTGAGTCGGTTATTAAAGAAACTATTGATGAAAGAGAAAACGATGCTTGACAGCACCGCGAACGATCTTGATGGAAGAAAATGACAACTAGATAGGCTAGATACTGTAGACTTCTAGCATACGACCACGTGTGGAGACATCCGTGTTGGGGGGAGGGACATGCAACAATGAGATAGAGGTCAGTGTACTGAAAAAGGGCTACTTGTACGATGTTCTCATAGGTCACATGCAGCAGTGGAAAGTTTGGTCAATAGATAGTGGAATAGGGCCGTGGAAAGGCGAATACGGCGCGGACATTATATAAATGCACCTGCGTCAACAACCTGCAGTGCTGGTTTGATTTACGACTTGTAAAGATCATCGCAACTTGATATAGACGTCAGAGTGAAAGTAAAGTCTTGTTTTCATGACATATCTGATTGCCTACAAAAGAAGACTACAAAACGTATCAACATTTTCGATGAGAGCTTTCTAATTAAAATGAATTTTGTTACACGTGATGTGTTTGAAGAATGATGCCATAGACTACATTAGCAACCTGTGCAAGACGATCTTTGCCTCAGCGTTAGATGGTGGTGCTGGTGGTAAATTACGAAACTGTATTTTTACGAAAATTTTATGGTTATGGAAAAATTTAAGTATCCTGAGACAATTTTATAAAGCTGTCATTTCGAAATAGAATAAAGGGCTTTCCCAGCTTTGGTGAAAACTTACAACGTTTCTGACAAGGTAGAATGTCATGTTTAAACAGGTTCTATAAACCTTTATTCCCTGGATACGTTGCCGTTGCTCTCACTATGCCAGAATCTCTGATGTTCTCTACATTGGAATTACCCAGAAATATTGTCATCATTCCATCAAACAAGTGCATTTGTTTTTAATTTTCAAAAGTTTTTACCACCGTTAAATCAGCAGCAGGGTGTAATATAACACTTAGTATCGAGAAAAATGAATCTTTAAAATAGCCAGCCAGATTTACAGTGCAAAATCGTCTTTCATGTTCACCTTCTTCCGTTATTTCATGTTTGGCATCGGTTTTTACTCTAGGTGTGAATTGTTTTTCTTTGACTGCGAAAGCTCATCGGCAATGCTTCAGATTTCAGTAATGAGAAGAGAAATTAGTAGAAGCAATGATTGATAAAATTCTCCTTTTAAACTTTTTTTCACAATTTTCAAGATACGACAGATTTTTGTAACACCCTTCTCGGCGTACCGACCAATAGTTTTTTTTAATGCCTAATTTGCATCATGGGAGGTCAGCCCCATTTTATATATAATTAAGGCCCTTTTCTTCCAAATTTCGTTAAAATAAAATAACAGCACGTTACTATTATTAAATGCCTTCGTATATTTCTTCAAAATTAATTTACATAGCCAACTTCACAGCTAATCTCAATAATTCTAACACACACAGAGATTCTATATTATTCTTGAATTCAACGATATTATTACATATATTTACTACATTATTATAAACACTACTGTCTGTGGAAGGCAGTTTAGAATTAAACATTTACATCTCTTTTCTTACAAATTATTTACAATTAGGAAATTAATAAACACAAAAAAATAATCAATTAAGAATTATGATCAACAACGGTAGGGCCTATTTGCCCCGTATACAACAGATATGTTATAATTGCCCCCACATCGAGGCACAACTAAATGATGGCACACATTTATTTGCCGAGATGTTCTTTAGTTTTCAAATCACTGTCTCTATCAGTCCACTTACTTCTTCCACTCACAACTTATATCTCGATGTCATTGAATCAGTGTCTTACATCTACACAATGAAATTAACATGTTTACAAACAAATACACCAATCCAGCATACTGTCTTTATCAGTCTTTCCTTGTTTATAATGACAATTATTTCTTACACAACTCAAGTGACATTCAACTATTTTGCAATTACTACCTGTTACAATTTTTTTTTATCTTCCCTTTAGGCGAAACTTGTACAATTTCAAATCTACAAACGTGTCTCAGTCCTAATCTTTTATTTGACCTAGGATATGCCAGTTCATAAGCGTTAATATTCGGTTTAGAAATGACCCTAAAAGGTCCGTAATATATTTTGAAAAATTTCTTTATTTCGGAATTTATTTCTCTGGTATTTTTTTTTTTTTTTTTTTTTTTAATTCTCACCAAAACTAAATCTCCTATCTCGAACTCGGTCGGTTTTGCCCATTTGTCATACCGCCTTTTCCTATCTTCACCTTTCTTCTTCATTATACTTTCATCACATTTTATCTGCTCAGTGTTCTGCCCCCATAACTTTCTGTTTTTTTTTTTTCTTTTCATTTTTTTCAGTCTTTTAGTCCTTCCTCATATACTCCATGAATCTTACTTATCCTATCCATTTCTAATTCCATCCAAATTTGAGTTTTTAGTCTCTTGCTTAGTTTCCTGGGTTGCCCCCATGATCTGAATGTGGTTTACCGGCATTTCTGTCACCTTATATCTTGCTATAATGTTTTCGTACAACGTGTGTGATATCGCCGTCAGGTCGCTTCCGGAGTCTACAAGCGCTTGGCATTCTATTCCAAATATCTTCACATCAACTAATGGCTGTCTTATTTTATCCTCTAAAACGTCATGCATTTCTTCACTTAACAAATCTTTCACAATTTCTTCATTCGACCATTTACCTCTTTGCAACACCGGCAAGAATTCCCTCTTTAAATTGTTTACATTATACCGCCGTCGGCCGTCTTCTGTTGTACCCTGTACCAACAATTTCTTGCATCTTTCCCTATGGTTGAAATCAGAACAAGTTGCGACTTCGTTATTTTGCTGCGCTGACGCGTTCGTACTGTTTGTACTACCTTTTGTTGCATTCTCAGGCGCTCTTCTCTGAGACACACCTGGATTTTCTTCTTCGTCGACACTGTTTAAAAAAAATATTCTTACTTTATTTCCTTCATTTTCATTGGATTCACTATTAAACCTATTTTCTTCAATTATATCTTCGCCCTCTTCATCGTCGCTACTCCACGTACCATCACTGTCAATGCTTAGAGGTAGTTCATTTCTTTCGCTGCATAAATTTCCTTCTACGAACACATCTTCTTCCAACTTAGGTAACTCCGTCGCTCTCCTTACTCCATGTTCTGCACCACCATCTTTGCCATTATCATCATGTACACTGATTTTGGCCAACTCCGATATATACTCATTTTCCCACTTGCTTTCGCTGTCCACTGGCATGGTCCCACAGTTGTTGTTATTCATCCTATGCAAACATTCCCACCACTTTAGATATTCTTCTTTGCTAGATTGCTTTGTCCGGTAGTCATTGTAATCGTTTACTGCTTTTTTATCACACATATTGGATGGTCCTGCAACCACTGTATCCGCCACTGATAGGACCTTTACAGTTGCGGACTTAAGTTTTCCGCTCCTTTTTCCTCGTTAGGTTGCCTGTTACCTTTCATTTTCATGCACATAGTTTGTTTGTATTGCGGTCGCTGATTTCCCCGTCCGTTCGATAAATAACCACGCTCATTGCCATTGTTAGTGTTGCCTTCAAACTGTCGCATGTCGCTTCTGTCTTGCCGATTCACCTGTCCTTCTCCTCTTCCATACACATTATCTCCTCTGTATGGCCAATTATTTGATTTACCATCAAGATGTCTGTCCCCATACTTTTTATTCTCGTAGCCGTTTTCTCGGTGACCTTCCACATTGTATTCGTACCTTTCGTTACACCGATCTACCCGCTCAAGTGCATCTAAGAAATCATGAATCCTATCCCACTGGTTAACAACTAGTTTATCTTGCACTTGTCTCTGGAGTTTCTGCAATAATATTTCGATCTGCTCAACCTCTCCTACTGGTTGATCCAAATAACGCAATTCCTTTTGCATTGCTTCGCAAAAATCTCGCATCTTCCCGTCGCGTCTGCAAAAACGACGACAATTGTAAAAATCACTTTTCACTTTCCTCTGCATTTGTGCAGACCAGAACTTTTCGCGAAATCTTCTCAAGAATTCATTGTAATCATTGCACTCTTCAGCTACTTCACAGCTCCAGGAAAAAGCTTCGTCCTTCATTTTGCCTCTGACATAGCGAATCTTCTCTATATCCGACCATTCTAATTGTAAGTCTTTATTATAGATCTTTACAAAATCTGCAGGGTGAATATTTCCGTTCGGTTTAAAAACTGCATCAGGTAACATCGGTGGAGTATACGTATTCACCGTTCCGGTAACAACCGCGCTAGGTCGGCGTTCAACCTTTTCCAATCTTTCTTCTACTTGACTGAATCTAGAACCAATCTGTTCAATTTCAATTTTAACTTCACCTATCTTTTGTCCTACTCCTTCATCAATCTGTTTTTTCAATTGAATGATACTGCCTGCAGTTTGTTGCTTCACCAAAATTATTTCTTCCCGAAATTCTTTTTGACTTTCAAACATGACTTCTCTGATGTTTCCGATAATGGCGTTTTGTCTTTCATTATTATCTGCTATACGTTGATCCATTTTCCCGGTTACTTCTTGTCTAACCTCTTCTTGGAAATGTTCTTATTCAGTCCGCACCTCTTGCTTAAAATTTTCTTGAATTCTTTTCATCTCATACCTCATAACCTGGAAACTTTCTTCATTCTTCTTTTGATTTGACACAATTTCTATTTTTAATTCCTGAATTGCTCTTTCCTGATTTAACATAAGTTCTGCTTTCAATTCTTGGTTTGCTTTTTTTTTATTTAATATAATTTTTTCTTGATTTGACACAAGTTCTGTTTTGATTTCTTGCATTTCGATTTTTCTTTCTATGGCTTGATTTAATATCATTTCTTGGTGTTGCTTGAAACATGACATGAACTGTTGGGGATCTACACTCCTTTCTCGAGCATCAGATGTTCGACTTAATTTTGGTGAGACTGTGTTATTTACATCATTATCTCGCCCATCGTCGCTGTCCCTATCATTTAACCCATTGCAACCATCATTACTATTAATATTACTGCTTTCAAAATACTCTGCAACCCCTTTTACCTCAGCATTAATATTTAGACTGCTAGCCAATTCCACTTGAACAGAATTACTATTACCACTTCGGATTCTAAATACATCGTCATTATCAAAACTAACAACTCCAGAACTACTCGTCTGCCATTCTGATGTATTATTTTGGTCCTCACCCAAATCAATTTGCGCATCCTCTCTAACCAATTTAAGGCAACCCTTTTCCATCTTTGCAACAAATTAAAATAATTTAGAAACATTCATAAATTTAATTTATGCAAAAAAAAACGATAGTATTTAACAATAACTGCTCTCAAATTTATACGGCACAACACCAATAGTACAACGATGTATTGCAACGCCGATAATACTATGCATAGACTTGAATACTGGACCACAAAAACACTTACAAAATTTCGTAGTACCTATAATGCATACAGAAATGCACGACAGAAATATCAAAAGTCCACTTGGTGTAGCACTGCAAATAAGCAACCATGTACATGTAAACACAAACAAAAAAAAACAAATCAGTTCTTTACAGTTACGATATTCCTCGAAAAAAAAATTTTCCCCTTATTATTTTGTTTTAAAAACTTGTATTATTCTTTTGTCTTAGCTATAGTCTTCCACAGACGCCTATAACCTATTTTAAACATGCTACTGCAATTTTACAATCTTTTAATTTTTTTTTTTTTGACGTTCGTTAATTTAATTACTTTATGACAATCTGTCTTTACTTAATTCGTTGCAAAACAATAGTTCTCGCATCACCGTTACAATTTAATAATAAATTCTGATTGTAAAGTCTTTACTTTATTTTCTTGCTGACTCAGTTCTTGCCTCAATTACAGTTTGCTTTCATTGAAACTTCTTCTTTTTGTTGAATATGAAACTGCAAGTCCAAAGACAAACTGGAATCAGTACTCGCCAATCTGCGCCGATCTGCTCCACGTCGTCCTCAGAAAATTCCTTGATAAACCGATCCTGGCAGTGGAGTCGCCAAATGTAATACCCTTCTCGGCGTACCGACCAATAGTTTTTTTTAATGCCTAATTTGCATCATGGGAGGTCAGTTCCATTTTATATATAATTAAGGCCCTTTTCTTCCAAATTTCGTTAAAATAAAATAACAGCACGTTACTATTATTAAATGCCTTCGTATATTTCTTCAAAATTAATTTACAATGCCAACTTCACAGCTAATCTCAATAATTTAAACACACACAGAGATTCTATATTATTCTTGAATTCAACGATATTATGACATATATTTACTACATTATTATAAACACTACTGTCTGTGGAAGGCAGTTTAGAATTAAATATTTACATCTCTTTTCTTACAAATTATTTACAATTAGGAAATTAATAAACACAAAAAAATAATCAATTAAGAATTATGATCAACAACGGTAGGGCCTATTTGCCCCGTATACAACAGATATGTTATATTTTTCTTCGACAGAGATATTGGCTCGCTGTGCCCACGGGAACTATCTGTTGTTATGCAGCCGCCAGAACTAATGCACATCCCTACTTGTCCAATAAATCTTCTGCTCATTAGAACGCCACTCGTAATAACATGATGGGTCCCTATTGTGTTAAATAGGCTGCATCATACGTTTTTCATAACTGCCAGTGCCTCTCTACTGTCCCATCACTGACGCATAACTCTCTCCTAACTGATTTACAACTCACTCCCGTCTCAGGCTGCGTGTTAGATTGAATAGTCTCATAGCGGAAAAATAAAAATAATAAAAAAAATCCCAATAGCCAACAAAAAGTACAGAGGTTATTTCGCTCTGAGCCCCTGGGCATCACTGCAGAAAACCTTCGCTTCGGACCATTTGGTACAGTCTCGCGCTAATCAACAATACCTACGGTGGAAAACTGATTAAAAGGTGTAGTTTTATCTAAAATAATACTTGAATAATTTTCGACAATCATATTTAAGACCAAAGACGAAATGATATGTACCATTTTCAGATAAATAACATTCATTTATACTCAGCGGTAGGGGCTCAGTGATTTCAGAAGCGGATAACGAAGTTCATCATTTCCAAGTTTGAACTACCATCAACTAGTCACGGCAAGAGGTCTATGACAGAGGACAGCCACGTGTTCCGCTCAAAGCTCACGATTCATCATACGAGTTATGCCGGTTATACACTGGGCGGTTTCGTCCGCGCCGGATATTTCTCCGTCGCCGCCCTTCAGGTAGTGGCGCAAGGGATCAAATGGAGCTTACACACTGGGCGGAGTGGTATACCCGCGGCAGCGCTGCCGTCGACGGCAGGTATGCTGCCGCGCGCTGCCACTACATTCGACGGTTGTTTGACCACCCCAACCCATGTGGCCAGATGGGCGCTCGTACACTCGGCGGATTTCAACCGCTTGTGCGTTTTCAGTCTGTGAAAAGTTATCATTTTTTGAATTTAAAAATCGTAATATGAGTTAAGTGGTGATAGATAATGCCCTTCTCATTTCGTTAGTGGAAGCTAGACCAGTTTTAAGAGACAAAACAGTTGTTTCTTTTAAATATCGGGACGCTACCAGGAACGCTTGGAAAGAAGTGTGCCTTGAAAGTGGAATGATTTTGACGAAATGGAAAATTAGGAAAAATGCCTTTGGATAGTAAACTATTGATCAAATATTTACATAAATTTTTACCGCTTCAACTAGAACTTGAATAATATTGAATCACATTTTATAGAAAGATTTTGGTTTTTAATAGTATATAACTGTGTCCTTATATCTTAGACATTTGCCAAGGAACACTTTCAACATTGAAAATTCTGTCGCTCGACATTTTGAGACCTTTTTTTTGTTTGTTTTAACACAGCATTGACGAATACAGTGAGAAAATCTGTTTAATAAATTCGGCATCATCTTCACCATTTACTTTCGATTTTTTTTGTAAAGTAAGAATTTTTAATATACTCAACATATTACAACTTAAGCAAAAATGTTTAACTAGTTGATTGTGCTTGTAAGAATAAAAGCAATGTAGACTAAACTCAACAGTGATGAGTCGATTAGACAGTGAAGTATATGTATTAGTTACAAATAAATGTAAGTATTAGCTATTATATTGCATAGTTGTAGTGTACCCGGTTTAAGGATTGCCACCAGTTGCTATTACTCTCTATCATTAAGTTTTATTTTATATATATATATAATATCTTGTTCGGTTTTAAATGGGCGCCATGGAAGGAGTCCTTCCAGAATTTTCAATAAACAATTATAAATGTAATTACTTGTTTTATTATAAAGAAAATTGAATTAATTTATCTACTGACACATTTATTGTTATCAATATGAAACGGTGATTGCAATGACTAACAAATGTAACAAGCACAAGCGTTAAATCAATATAATAAATTGATTAAATGAACAATTAAATTATAAAACATAAACAAAGTCCGACTAACTCAAAATCAGAGAGCACAAGTTCCTACAAGTTTTCGTTTTCGGGTACATGCGCCACACTTTGCCTCGGTTTGTTCTGGCGGGATAATAATGTTGTATTTACCATCCAGCTGACTTTTATGTTGAAGTCGGCGCTGTCTGGATTTTCTTGAATTTCTGCGCGCAACACACACAGAACAAAATTTTATCGTCGCACTTGTTTAACACTGGACGAGCACATTCGATTACTATTCTTTCGAACGACGTCTTACTGGTCAGCTGCAGTCTTCTCCTCAAAACGAGGGTTTCACCATGAAACAAAAAAAACAAATCTAGTCTGAACTTATTATCAATTAATGGAGTTATCCCTCCATGCATGCACACACACACAATCCTCTGGACCTCACGCACCGCTCGCACAGGGCGGACTGTCCACTCAAGGAATGCAGTCCACTTATCTCCCTTCCCATCTCCAAACACCTGCACTACACTACAAAGGGTGCCGCGGTGGCTGCACTGCGAAAATAGTCTCCGCTGCTCGCACCGACCAACGCTCGCTAGTAAAATATGAAGCTGCCGTGAGCGGACCGCTTCATTGTGTAGTTTTCAAACTTTTCTTGTACACCTATTCGTATTCACCTAAAGGAGTTTTCACCCTAACATAAAACAAATATAGGGGATTGGAATTATATAAATTTAAATGTTTATCTATAGTAGTTCCATGAGAAATCTGCTTACTTCAAGGTGATTGCCAGCACTTCCACACATTAAATACCGTTCATCAACTGGTTATTTCTCCTTTGAATGCCGTACTTTAGTTTCACAAGCAATTGTCGAAATAAACATCCCAAAATAACTGAAAAACTTTATGTCGTCGTTCCTCAAATATTCTGTTCTCCTTTGGTTTTACCTTTTCCTATTTCTATGGCGACTGAACTGTCAAAATAACAATTTCGAAACCTAACTACAAAGTAATAAATGTTAAATTAACTAAATTAAATTGTAATTTCACAAAATGAAAATCAAGTTATCAAAAGCAAAGTACTGACGGTCGACCACGTCATCTTTTACCTGTTCTTCGTAGCAGCGGAGGTCTTACCGCTGAAATAGCAGAGTACGTTCTACCTCTGAATGTGTAAACACCTCATATTCTATAGGCGGCAGCGGTTGAGTTTCCGCTACGGGAAAAACTGCCCAGTGTGTTACCGAAGATGGTTAATAGGTCAGTGAAATTTGCGAATAATAAAAATTGTTTCCCAATCGAGAAGTACTTGCGGTGATAAAGTCACGGAACAGACTGATACGGGAGCACATTGTGATTGATATAGGTGAGTCAGGCGTACAGTGTTGCTAAAAAACACGACACCAAGGGAGGCATTCTGGAGGAGCTGGCATCGATGCCCGGACCGGACAGTTGGATTTCGGTTTCCTATGATTTCCCAAAATTCAGAAGAATGACTGGGAGTGAAGGGGGCAATTTCCTTCGCATTCATTGAGCATAATTCTAATTTTTTTCCATGACCTCGTGTTCTATGAGCCTTAGATCCTTGAGGGGAAATTATTTCTTTTCTGCCGAACGCAGAGAAATAAGGGTTATACGAGTATATAAATCTACAGGAATACAGATAATCTTTTCTGTTTCACCAGATTTCAATCAGTGTACGGTCATTCTTATGTTTCGTAGAGAGGACGGATTCATCCTTCTTGATCAAATCATTGTTTACGAAGGTCATTCGGAAATTACTGACCGTTTACACAGATACTTCTTGATAACAATACAAAAACGACAAAAAATTTTTTATTTACTTCACACAATAGTCTCTTTGGACATTAAAGTATGTGTTGTAACATGACTTCCCTTCCCGAAGTCAGAGAGTATTGTGAACATGGAATGGAAAAGAATCCTTGTGTTTGGCTTTACGCCTTGTCGACGACGAGGTCATTAATGACCGGAAAGGACAGGGGGCAACCAAAGGGAAGGAATTCGGCCATTGCCTTTTGAAGGAACCATCCCAGCATTCGCCTGGACAGATTTGGGGAAACCGTGAAAAAAACAAATAGGGATGGCTGTATGGTGATTCAAACCCACGTCCTCCCGAATACGAGGCTAGAACGTTACAGCTCACCCACCAAGCTAGGTAAAAGGATTCAGCCAAGGTCCATATGAAGGAACCATTCAGTCAAATCCCAGGAGTGATTTCGGGAAACCATGGGTAATCGAAATTTTTATCAAAAACCAGTTCACAAAGATTCTCCGCTTCCTGATAAAAGCTCAATTTATCAAAGGGATAGTGTGTTGGGAACTTGTCCCTCTTAAAGGACCATGTACGGTATTTCATGGTTAGCTGTTGTACTTGCGCAACCCAATGGTTACGGCTGCGGTTTTGTGACAGAAATTGTAACATCGGAAAGGGTTTTTTTGGAGTTGTCGGAGTCTACTCAATCGTGCTAACATTAATTAGACGGGCTCTAATTTTGCTCTTGCCTTAGATTTGTTAATATTAGTTGCAAATAACAGTGTGAAGCTGGAAGAAATTTATACGAACCATATCCTTGTGGTCTTAAACAGCTTTATTACACTTTTTAGATTTTACAATACTCTCCTTACACAAAACTAACTGGATATGAGATGGTGCAGTAAATACACCTCTCGGATAGTGTTAACTTTGTTCAGGCATTCAGCATTTTTTACATCTAAATTTTTTGGTGTATCAGATTCTTGTACCGAAAATTTTCCCATTAGCAAGTAGATCACTTCAGGGCCGTTTTGCGAGGAACACAATCCGTAACTCAATCAATTATTTCCAAAGTCGGACTTGAACCGCCAACCTCCAAACACGAGGTCAGCGAGATAATTACTAAGCTGCCGGAAACTTCTTCTGCGACTCAAGAGCAACAATTTGTCACTGTTCGCAAACTGTACAGCATTTGCATGAAGCGGGCAATAGGCTGAACTCTGGCATAGGAAGCGGTTTCGTTGCATTGTATTTCTCTCGTGTAGATAACTAATTCTTCACATACCCTTAAATTCAACTGGTGTATTTTGTTTCCAATAAATTTTCTTAATCTCTGTAGCTGTATCTATATTCTGCCGTGCACAGGTGAGTGGCGGATGGTGCTTTGCATCAAAACTAATCTCTTCTCTGTGCATTCCAATCTCGAATAGCACGAGGGAAGAAAGAATTCACATAGGCCTAACCATCAGTACGGCACCTAATTTCTCTCCACTTACCTCGCCTATCACTGCAACCCAATTAGGTTGTCGGATGGAGTGTTTCATTGCAAGCGGATGTTCGGATGCTTGCCAATAGGTTGCAATAAACCTACGTCGTCTGTCTACCACACAATCCGGCCCAACGTGTGTATCAACTATGTGGCGCTTTTATAAAGGCTTTGACAAGTCCTCACTAGACGAGGAGCTCTTCTCTGTAGTTTATTTATAGCGCTGATCCCTTACAATACGGATCCCTGATGGCACAACAGCACTCCAAATGTAGACGCACGAGAGTTTCGTTCGCTTTCTCACTGTATGTGCGTTAAAATTCTTCAAACGTCGACCTATGAATCACAGTATAGAACTAGCTCTATTTACGATGGAGTTTATGTCCCATTTCTAATTTCTTTATATCAATAACTGAGAGTTTTACCCGGAGTAGTTCAAGAGACATAAAATACATTAAGACAAATATTTAACGCAAAATAACGGACTGCCGTTTATAAGTATGGTCCTAAAAACACTACAATCTACATGCAACTGATATTTTTATCTAAGTTCGAGGGAAAACATTATCACAACTACCCTATTACTAGTGCAAACAATAATAAATCGATAATACTTACTGATTATTTATATGCGTAACTGAATTATATGATGTAAAACATGTGCCTTCGGAGGAAAATAACTGTGTATGTTTTAAAGATGACAAAAGACTGCCGGCGATTTCAGCGACTAGGATTCGCAAATGGTGAAAGTTGTCAAGGTCACATCAAATGAGCAGACGCGATGTCTGAACTTTGTTGAAGTTACGCAGACAGGCGAAAGATCGTCTTCGAGTTTCAGCTGTAGAAACGTGGGTAAAGTGAAAGCCGTTTATCCACGATAACCAAAAACACTGCAGAAAGAGGAGCCGAAAAAACGGTGAAACTTCAGTACGCGAATTAGCGGGACGTTACCAAAGCCCGTTCTGGAGATAAGTTTCGTCAATGGACATTCCACCGCCTCTTAATCCTTTGTCTAACTAATCACGTATTTCTCGTTGAAAGCAAACCGATGATTGGACTCCTGAATCAAGCCACGTCTTCCTGGTACGGACGTGGCTTGAAGCAGATATCGGGGGAGGTAGAACGGGTGGATGCGGGGACAATAAAACGTGTTTGGTGGCAGTCGATGAAAGATCTCGACCAGGTGACGTCGAGAAAGGACATTTACAGCTTCGAGAAGACCAACTGTTTTTCAACACCGGCCACTCCATTCTTGAGATTAACTAGTGGCTCGTGTTCCGCCGTTCGGGTGTATCATGTGAGGTCAGTGCACGTAATCCAATGAGAGCGTTCGGTCAAGCCGGGGCAAAGCAGGTTGACCCGAAGATCGAGCCGTGACAGTTCAACAACGGTCAAAGATCGGAGCGCTTATGATGGAACCCCTGGTGTGAACGTTTCACAGTCAGGTCTAATCAACATAGGTGATGAACATCCTGTTCATCTTCTTCGATGTTTCAGTGAATTGTATGATTTTACTCATGAATTTTTTTCCCGATTTACCTCACGTAAATGCACTGTGGATATAAATTGAAAAAACTTATTATTCTATAGAAATTATAAATTGCACGATTTTGAGCAAAAAGTAGAATTATCGCAAAAAGTTGATACTTTATATCGTTCATGTCGAAAACCCTGCGAATTGGATTTATTGTCGTCATTTGTATGTTAAAGCAGACTCAACACAATTTTAATTAAAGTTAATACAGAGAACGGCATCGTTTATTAAGAAGTCATCAACTGAAATGAATTGGTGTCACCTATGACTTGACCTGACCTGACCGCGAGTGTGAATGCTACCGGCGAAATCGTGGATTGTGAGCTGATGAGACCTGACCGTAGTGTGAACCGCCGTACATTTTTTTTTTTTTTTTACTGCTTAACGTCTCTCTAACAGCGAGGTCTTTAGAGACGGGCCGCCGTACCAATCTGTTGCATCGTCACTACAAGTATCAAATAACTGAATTGCCAGACTGAACATAGGGGAAGAAAACTATCAATCTGCCCGACGGAGAGTTGCAAACCGGATAAATTTCCTGAGAGGACGTCAAACCAGATCGAAAATAAAAATATTTGGGCTTTAATTGCCAGACCCTTGGTGTCCAACTCATATATCGCCTACATTTCTTAAACCTGCGAATTCTAAACGGTTGTTGAGTATGAAGTGAAATAACTTCCCCCCCCCCCCCAATGCACGAGTATTGAACTTGGAACTCTGTAAATCCTACAATAAGCCTGTGGATAAGTAATTTCGATATTTTGTTTGGCCGAGACCCGACGGTATCAGTAACCTTACTTAGATGTTAAAATATAAAAAGTAGTGTAGTAATTGAAGTAATTTTCAACCAGTGTTATGATGGCTTAAGAGGGAGTGTGGCTCCGTTTTTAACTAACGGTTGGTGATCACGCAGTGAATACTTGCTTTTGTTTACGGTTTGTTACCAAAGTTTTCTTTCACACCTAATGAGAGTGAGCTTAACTGCGAACAATACCACCAAAACTACTGTGCGTTGAGTCGGACTGCTATCAGCCTGCAATATACAGGGCGTTCGCCGGGAAACGCAACCCACTGTTAGCGCTACAAGGAAGAAACTGCTCCCGGCAAGCGAGCGGTCAGCTTCCGGCATTGTTCGACCGTCGGCCGCGGACTATTTCATAATAATTACGCTTCATAAACTTCATAAACTTGTATGCGCTAAGCATTTAAATGTGACGTTATTCATTAGCTTACCTTATAAAAGATGCTGGAAGTGTTGACCCTCTTGTGTAATGCACATTTCACATCTTCTGAACATATTTCGAGACACACGCTGCCCTAACTGACTTAATGATTTTTTGGGTGACTGTTCTAGTCGAAAAGCGATATCGTCAATTTTCTCCTCTGTGAGAATACGGTTGACCGACAGTCAAATGAACCCGTTTCTCTTATTTTTTTAACCAGACGCAGAATTTTTGATTTAGCTGGCAGTAAAGCGCCAGGAAATTCGCGACGAAATTTACTGCGACACTTTTTAAACGACTTCTTCTTCACATATGTATCGTAGAGAAATATTCTTTGTTGCAAACTGTAACGTACCATAATTTTACTCACACTCAAACACGGTACAGATTAGTAAGAGTATGAAGCCCCAAACCAGCCAAACCGCAAAGAAACGTTTATTCACAACACTGATGAATAAGAGACTGAAGTCACAAACTAGCTACAATGCAAAGAAACCGTTCTTAGCAATGTAAGGGTCTCATTATCCTGGTCACTGCACTGTTGGGGCAGCGGAGGTGTTAAACAGTGCGGTGATTCACGGTGCCGTGTGGCGTGAGCTGCTGGTCGACTGACCGAGCAAGTTGCCGACGGCAACAGACTGGGAGGGTAGCGTTTTCCGGCGAACGCCCTGTACTACCGAGACAGCCGTTTTGGTGATCGACATGCAGGGGAGACAAGGTGTGAAGTTGTATGGGTGTCTACTGTCTCTGGGACGTTTTTCTTTTAAACTGGCAGTGGCACTGTTATGTTACTTGGAACCTTGGTAGTACGTGTTTTGCCCGCCTGCTCCTTATCTGTTCTCGCAAGATTTGATCTTTCTCAGTTGGTTCATAATTTTATATGGATGATCTAGCCACTTATATCTATCGAGCCTGCTGGGTGAGTCATGAAGCTGAGGCCTAGCATCCTGAACGCGATCAAACCCTCGTCCAGCCATCCAGATTTAAGTTATTACGGTTTACCAAAATCACTCCAGGTCAATTCCGGGATGGTTTCTTCAATATGCCGAACTCTTTCCCATTCGTTACGACCCATCCTTTCCGGACTTGAATGACCTCAATGTCTGAAGCACACAAATAACGAAAGAAACACAGTATCAGTGAAGAGTTGATATAATGCCCTGTTACTACCTGGAATGACTTAAAATGCACAAAGTAAATTTACTGGAGCTATGGGTTCTCCGAAAACAGTTTGACAGACTCGCCGTGAATCCACCGGCCAGAAAACTGTGTTTCTCCAGTTGAGGTAAGGAATCGACATACAGCTCCCTCGTGGGAGGTGATACCATATACTCGGGCGTGTACACCTATCTAATGCTTTGCGGATACGTAGCATTTAATATTTCTGTAAGGATTTCTCACTCAAGGTGTTTTTAAATACTTACTTATACTTGTAACTTTGATCCTAGACGAAAATATCCTGGACACCAATCATTGTATTGCATTTTCATTATGTCACCATCAGGCGCAACATACTTCATAATGCTAAACAGGAATAAGACGTACACCTATTGAACATGGACAACTGAACGTAGATAACAGCATAATCACACACCTACTGTACAGATTCATTTACAAAATGAGCATTGCCAAATCAGCATCAGACCTCAAATTTTGTTCTAGGCTCATCTAAAACACAGGAGTTCTTCTTCGGAAGGAGAGGTACTGGAACTTTTATATTATAGATTCGTTAAACTTATTTCGTCTGCAGAAAGCACCATTGAGCGGCCATCAGTCCGTAAATGACTGACTGAAGTTAACTCTCGTCAATCCATATGTTGCTAAATGGTAGTCCCACAATACGTCGCAGCTGATTCAAAACTTCTTTACCAAACACAAAGCAAAAGTTGAAAAACGTGAGAATTATCGCACTAAAAGTCTAAAGTTACATTCTTCAAAATTACTGACCTCGATAATATACAGAAGAATAGATATGATAGTAGAAGTCAAGCTAAGTGAAGATTAGCTTGGGTTTACTAGAATTCGCGGTACAAGCAAAGCAATTCTGGCTTTAAGATTAATAAAGATCAAGAAAAGCAATGATATTTTTACGGCGTTTGTTGATTTAGAAAAAGCTTTTGATAATGTTATTTGGGATAAGATATTCTAAATTTTGAAGAAGTCAGGTCTAAAATACGGAGATAGAAGAATACTTTATAATTTATATAAGAATTAAGAGGCTAAATAAAAGTAGAGAATCATGAGAGACATGAATCAGTAAAAAAGGGTGTAAGACGACGTTGTTACCTATCCTCATTTATATTCAGCATGTACGTAGAGGAGGAAGTAAAAGAAAAATTTAAATGCGACATAAGTGTTCAAGGAGAAATAAATCGGTAGGCTATGATTTTGTTACGACATAGTCAGAACATACTGAGGATCTTTAGAAGTTACTGAAAAGAATGAATAAAATAGTGAAGGCAGGTTTTGTACTAAATACGAACTAAAGCATGACAAAAACGATGAAACGCAGCAGAAATAATAGCAATAATACTACATTAAGTATAAATTTAGGCTCGCATGTATTAGGAGAAGTAAGTGAATTCTGTTACTTAGGGAGTAAAATCACAACTGAAGGCCAAAGCACGAATGATGTTAAAAGCAGAATAGCGCTTGTGAAAAGAGATTTCCTGAAAAAGAAAAAAATCTTTGACTTTCAAATAATTGTCTAGGAGTCGGAAAAAAACTTTTTAAAACTGTATGTGGAGCACAGCGCATTATGGTTGCGAAGAAGGAAAATTAAATCATTTGAAATATGTTGCTATAAAAAGATGCTAACAATTAATTGGGCAGATAAAGCATTTAACGAACGTATTTTGAAAATGGTAGGTGAGGAATGAAGTTTGTGGAAATGTCGTACAGAAAGAAGAGATAGGTTAGTGGGTCATTTTTTAAATCATGAGGGATTTGTTAGTGAAATGTAGAATAACACATAGAATATAAAATATTAAGCAGATATTTTAGGAAGTTGTTTGTAAGGGGTACATTGAGATGAAAAGGCTAGCACAAGATAAGAAGATATGGATGATTGCATCAAGATTGCAAAAAAAGTTCCTCATGATCGTTTTTCATCCAAAATTAAATATAATATTTAATACGAGGCCTATCCAAAACGTATCAGACCTTCAGATTTCAAGAAACAATAACTGTATGGAATTCTAAAACCTTGGTCCATATAAAAAATCTTTCTCAGGATCTGCCTTCATTTATCCTAGCGTCCCTGCCTTGACCGGACTGCACCTAGTCTTTCCCATCTTGCGTTGTCATCTAATGACTCAAATCATTTTCAGTCATCGTCAGTGAACTCTGGAAGCGCAAATCGCTTTTACCTGCGAGACATTAGGGCATCGTTGCTTTCAATCCGTTGAGAGTGATTTGGCACGAATTTCGCAGACACTCTCTATATTTTAGGAATGGAGAATAGAAGTTCACATTTTTGGGAATCAATAATCAAGGAAGCTATTGAAATTCGACTGACCGATACTTTCAATAGAGACAGTGGGCTATGTCGTAATGAGGCATGGTAACCAGCCTTGTCAAAAATCCGCAGAGAACGTTGTCCCTCTGTCCAGAAGCCGCCATAGAGGGCTCCATATTAGTGTCCAAGGGTCGCAACAAATTTCTACATCTATGCCCTCACACAGCAACTAGGCGGCAATTTCTCAACTCGAATTCAACTTTTCCAGTATTTAGTTGAAGCTCAAGATTCCTACGCGGAAGGTGCGACCAGCTGCCTTCCCGCAATCCGTCGACATCATTGGAGAGGTCACATATCATTCTATGTGCCGCAACAAGCTAATTTTCAGAGAAATCATGGTGGAAGATCTACCCATTGAGACATGGAGACGTCGCCTTGCTGTTAGCAACCAATTGAAATGGACGCGCTCCGTCTCCGTCATTCTAGACAACTACAAGTTCACCTGGGTGGTCCCAACAGACGAACGACCTCTCAACTATTTGAGATACTCATTTGCTCCCCTGAAGACAGCCATCTAATGAAGAAGATTCTTCCGGCACGAATCACAACGTGGCTGGAACCACTAGTCTTCCCAACACTTCTTTCGAGGCAGTTTCAGCGCGGAGCAGTACTCCTACTTTACCAAGAGGAGATTCAGAGCCTTTGATTTTGACCCAGCAGGGAATGAAATCAACGCAAAGGAGAAGAATGTTCCAGCCGAAACACCACCACTTGCATCAGACGGGACACCCGAAGCGATGGCCATCAATAACCTAAGACTGACTGAAGGCATCGAAACGCCGCCACTTGCATCCTACACGGCATCTGAAGCGATGCCGGTTGACAATTCAAGCGATGAAGACTCAGTGGAAGTGGGCCGGTTCTTCCCCTCACTGACCACTATGAGGGCAATTTCGTGGACCTAGTAGTTGCATTCTTCGAGGAGACCACCAACTACCTGCTCTGCCTACCAGTGAAAGAGGGGCTGCGATTCCTTCGACAGCATCCGACAAAACTGCGTCGACTAACGGGCTTTCTGGACGGCCCGGGCATCTAACACGACCCGCAACTCCCACGGATACCAGCGAGACTGGTCGTCGGTGGACTACCAACCACCGTGACCGAGGAAGCGGTGGCCACCAAGCTCACTAGCAGCTGCATCGTAGCCTCGAAAGTTCATCAGATGCGCCGACCAGACACAGAGGAGCGCCTACCGTTCTTCACGTTTCAGCCCGCGGAATGTGTACCGCGGCAACAACGAACAAGGCAGCTCCTGGGACACAAGGTCCAGCTTGAAGTCAAGAAGAAACCACCAAACGCCCTTGCCCAGTGTTTTCATTGCCAGAGGCATTGTCATCTGACACGGGACTGCACGGGACAGGAGCGCTGCGTCAGGTGCGCGGGGAACCACAGGGTAGCAGACTACAGCACCCCACGAGATGGGGAGCCCACCTTCTGCAATTATAACGGTAGTCACCTCGCCTGTTATAGTGGCTGCCCAATCAAGAAGAACCTTCGGCCCAGCAAGCAGACACCAAGCACTGACAAGCCAGTGCCCCGATAGGGCAAGCTTCGTCAAAACCGACGCCTAGCCTCAAGAACCCCTGCAACCGGACTTGAGCACTTCGAGCTGGCTAATAGGCAGTCCACATACCATCACCAGCACCATGATGAGGGCGCTAGGGACTGCAACCACTCCGACGAAATTATGCAGCTCTTGAAGCAGCAAATTCAGTTACTGGCTGCAGTCGTAACTACTCTAGTCAGCATTCCGGGCCCGACACGCCCCAATCTGACACACAGATAATGGACACCATTTTGAAGAACTGGAAGGAGATGCACTACGTGCAAGAACTTCCCCTCACTCTACGGGTGATGTCTCCCTAGAAGATTTAAGGTCATGGAATCCTGCCACCGGCGGCGGGCAACGGACAGAGCATATAACAGAGCGCGGCACCTGTGTTGTCTCAGTATCTGTGGGTCTCCACACCTGAGGAAGACGGCGGAGCTAGTCGTCGAAATATCATGTTCCACAACACAATCCGTGAAGTCTTCATTACTCTCTACATTGCCAAATCTTCAATAAAAGTAGATCGTACATAACAGATCTTTAGTTCCAGCTCGTCTATAGTTATGCACATAGTATTGCACTACATTGACATTTACGCTTGTAGAATACGGTACCAATATCGTCCACTATCAAGTTATTTCCACCGTCTTTAAATAATACACCTCATTTAAATTCATATCATACATATGTCCCAAGCAAAATCCAGCTGAAATTTTAAATAGTTTCCATTTCGGTATCTACAAGTTTCCAGCAAAAACTGATGCAATACAGGTGCTGTAGTAAATCGGAAACAGAAGAAAACTTTCGTTCGTCCTCTACGCTCACACCACCTCAAGCTGGCTAATACTAAGTTAAGTAAGAAAAATTTAATCCTTTTCTTTGCCATTTGTCGGAAAACACATCTGTCACCAGAGGAAACTTCATGTACTTTATATAAGAACGAAGTCATGTACTTTGTTTTTAAAGGAGCAAGTAATATTACATACTTTTGGAACAGACCTCACATGTGTAAAAGCTAGGGCAATGTTTAGTACTTTTTTATATATAAAAAGAGCCAATGGACTTTTTTTTATCACAACGACTTGTTATTAATTATTGTTAATTTTAAGTTAATTGTTTTATAAACATTACAAATGTAAAGCAAGCATCTCCATAAAGGGATTTAATGTAGAATTTTTTTGTTACAAACTTAAATAATTCATTTGTTATAAAACATTAAACATGTATTATTTATTCTTATTTTTAACTAAAATATATATTTAAGTTTTGTTTCAGATAATTTTCAGGAAAACATTTGCATGTCGCGATATGTGTCGTACTGATGCAAGCAAATTAATATTTTCTTTTCAAGATACATAGACAAGTTTCGTTTTCCGGATAGAGCAAAATTCTGGTAAAGTTTTTTTTCAGTAGTGTTAGAAAATATTAAAGTTACCTTTAAGCTAGGTTTTTTTTGATAACGATGTTTGTGGGTATAGAATTATTCTAGTAAAGTTTTACTTTGGTAGTTTTACAATTTGGTTGCTATGTTAGTGGTAGGTTTGTGATTGTGTGGTAGATATATTTAAGGTAGATATTGCGTTTGGCAGAGGTTCTCGTTGTAGAGATGTTTATGGTAGAGTTTTCATGCTGTAGTGTTCGTAAATGTTACTATGTAGAAATAACATTTGGAACAATTGTTTATTGGTAAAAGTTACTTATTTTTTGATAGGATTTGATTTTGATAAAAGTGTTGATCTTCATGGTAGACCTGATAATGATAGAATTGATTTAGCATATTTTTGGCATTTTCTAAATGTAGATTTGGCATAAAATATTTTTTAGAGTTGGCAGTACTGCTGCTCATATGTGAGCAATTCCATCCTTCACAAGACATATTTGCTAAAAGATGCAACACTCAAAACATTAAAATATTCATTTCAAACATGAATTTAACAATATTCATTAAACCACGTGGCCTGAATAAGTGTGACCACCAACACGGAATACTCCTACTACAGAACATCAATACGTTCGCATTTTTTCGGTTTTAATCTAAACGAAGAAAACCGTATGGTAACTACAACATTTCTGGAACTGTTTGGTATATTAACCATTTAAAAATAAATTAGTTTACACACGTTAAGAAAACCACATATTTATATTAAAACGTCTCGTAATTCTGTGTTTATAGTTGGTAAAACGTTGAAACTGACATATATTACACATACGAGAGAGTACCCAAACAACCGGAATAGCATTGCCGTGGACGCTTGTGTAGTGCGCGTTTCTGCCGCTAGATTTAAGATTACGCAACAGTGTTCGTCAAAAAAGACCCGATTTGTGGCAGACAGGAAACTGGTTCTTCCACCACGACAATGCACCTGCACTCACAGCTGTCTCTGTTAGGCAGTTTTTGGCATGGTACCGCTCCCCAACGCAGCTTACTCGCCTGATGTGATTCCCAGCGACTTTTTCTTATTTCCACGAATGAAAAAGGGCATGAAAGGACAACATTGAAGAGGTCAAGAAAAAAAAGAAGGGAGGAGCTGTCAACCATTCTAAAGATAACTACAAAAAATGTTTCGAACAGTGGAAGCACCAGTGGGACAAATGTATTAGTTGTAATGGAGAGTATTTTGAAGGGGATAAGGTTGTTTTGTAAAAAAATTGATAATATATAGCTTTTAAACAATAATTCCGTTTTTGTTTTTGTTTTTTCTTTATACTTCCTCGTATTTATCAATTGACATGTGGACTGTGGGTAGCTTGAAAAATGTGCAATGAATAAATGTTTATTTACACCTACCCAAGAACATAGTAGACCCGTCAGTGTGGCTAAGTGCGCCGAGCTGCCTCTCACTGGATAGGAGAGGTACAACGGGGCCGGGCACGAGCCCAGGAACTCGCGTGCCGGCCGTCCTGATGGTTTTCCGCAGCCATTAAGGTGAATGCCGCGACGGACCCCAATCTCCTCCTTATAAACCACACATGGCACCAACAGAAACTCACTTATCAATCACAGAACATAGTTACACGTTTCATTGACAGATGGCAACACTTTACTTCCCCCATTAGTGCGTAGTACGACCGGGCATTAGGTATGAAATGCTTGGCGACAAGAAGGACATGCGGCCCTAAAATCAAAGCTCCAAATTAGACCATGCAAACGATGATTAAAACTAATCAAGAACAGCCGACCCTAAAATGTGGTAAAGAAGAAGAGCCAAGAACATAGTAGATAATATACCAAATACAGATATTTTGTGCTTAAATGCCATAAAGAGACACAGAAAATATTTAACATGGTCAGAACCGATTTTTTTTTTCATCAGTCTTTAGACTAGTTTGATGCAATCCTCCATCCCTTCCTATCCTGTGCTAACCTCTTCATTTCTACATACCCATTACAACCCACGTCCTCAATTATCTGCTTCATATATTCTAATCTCTGTCTACCTCTACAGTTCTTACCTTCAACTGTTCCCTCCACTAACAAATTAACCAATCCAGCATGTCTCAAAATATGACCTACCAGCCTGTTTCTTCTTTCCGTAAGCTTCTTCCATAAACTTCTTTTCTCACCCAACATTTCTTACTTTGTCTGTCCACCTAATTTTCAGCATTCTTCTGTAGCACCACATTTCAAATGCTTCAAGTTTCTTTCTTTCCGGTATTCCTAAAGTCCATGTTTTGCTACCGTAAAGTGCTGTGCTCCACACATAGAGTTTTAAGAAGTTCTTTCTAATTCCTAGATCAATATTTGAAACTAAAAGGTTTCTCTTTTTCATGAAGGCTCTTGTTGCTAGTGCTATTCTGCTTTTAACATCATTCCTGCTTCGGCCATCGGTTGTAATTTTGCTTCCCAAATAACAGAACTCACTTACTTCTCTTATTGCATCAGATCCTATTTTTATATTTAATCTGCTAGTATTGGTATCATTTCTGTTACATTTCATCACTTTTGTTTTACTTTGATTTATATTCAGTCCAAAGTCTTCCTTCAGTATTTTGTTCATGCCACTCAATAACTTCTCAATATCCTCAGCCCTCTCTGCTAACAAGACAATGTCATCAGCAAATCGTAGCATACTGATTTTTTCTCCCTGAAAACGTATGCCACATGGAAATTTTTCTTTGACTTTCTTCATTGCTTCTTCTACATACAAGTTGAATATTAACTGGGATAGACTACAACCTTGTCTCACACCCTTTTTAACTGATGCATGTCTCTCGTGATTCTCTACTTTTATTACAGCCACTTGATTCTTATATAGTTTATAGAGTATTCTTCTATCTCGATACTTTAGGCCTGACTTCTTTAAAATTTTGAACATCTTGTCCCACCTAACATTATCAAAAGCTTTTTCTAAATCAACAAATGCCATAAAAGTTTCTTTGTTTTTCTTGATCCGCCCTTCAAGTATTAATCTTAAAGACAGAATTGCTTCCCTTGTACCGCGATTTTTCCTAAACCCAAACTGATCTTCACCTACTATCTCTTCTACTACCCTTTCCATCCTTCTGTATATTATTCTGGTCAGTAATTTTGAAGCATGTGATGTTAGACTAATGGTGCGATAATTCTCACATTTGTCGGCTTGTGCTTTCTTTGGAAGTGTGAAGATGATATTTTTATTAAAGTCAGTAGGAATTTCTCCTGTTTCATAACTTTTTGATATCAGCTTGAGTAATCTTTCGATTCCTTCCTCTCCTAGGGATTTAAGAAGTTCTGCAGGGATCTCATCAATTCCAACTGCCTTATTTGCTTTCAAGTCATTCAGAGCTCTATTAAATTCTGTCCTCAAAACAGGATCTCCTAAGTCATCAATGTCGATATCGCCTTCCTTTTCCAATACACTATTGTTCAAGTCGTCCCCATCATACAGTTTCTCAATGTATTCCTTCCATCGGTTAGCTCTATCTTCTGAGCTTAAAAGATGTTTCCCTTCGGCAGTTTTAATGTTCATACCTCTTTTCTTCATTTCTCCAAAATTCTGTTTGATCTTTCTATATGCAACATCTACTTTTCCTACGACCATTTCCTTTTCTACTTCTTCACACTTTTCTTGTAGCCATTTTTCTTTTGCTATTTTGCATTTCCTATTTATTTGATTTCTAAATTGCCTGTACTGCTCTCTTCCTGCTTCATCCTGAGCATGTTTGTACCTTCTTCTCTGATCCATCAGCTCCAAAATTTCTTCTGTGATCCAAGGTTTTGGGGCAGCTTGTTCCCTAAAGCCTAAGGTTTCTTTGCCAGCTTTCATTATTTCGGTCTTTAATGCATTCCATTCGTCCTCGGTTGAGCTCCTTTCACAGTTAATTCTTAGACCTAAGTCTACCATTTCTGCAAATTATTCTCTTGTGCTAGATTGTTTCAGTTTATTCACTTCTAGTCTGTTCTGCTTATACTGCTTCCTTATTCGCTTGAATTTCAGCCTGCACTTCATTACTATCAAATTGTGGTCCGAGTCTATGTCTGCTCCTGGGTACGCTTTACAGTCTAGAACTTGATTCCTGAATCTCTGTTTGACCATGATATAATCTAGCTGATATCTGCCTGTATCCCCAGGACGTTTCCAGGTGTATATTCTTCTTGCATGGTTCTTAAACAGTGTGTTCGCCACTACTAGCTTATATATTTCACAAAATTCAAGCAACCTGCTTCCTCGCTCATTTCTTTCTCCTAGACCAAAACTTCCTACAGTATTCCCCTCTTTTCCTTCTCCCACTATTGCATTCCAATCACCCATGATTATTAGATTTTCCTCCCCTTTCACATATTGGATTAATTCTTCAATTTCAGCGTATATTTTTTCTATTTCTTCGTCATCTTCCTGTGACGTTGGCATATATACTTGTACTAATGTGGTTGGGACGGGCTTAGTTTCTAACCTCATCAAAATAATCCTGTCACTAAATTGTTCATAATAACTCACCCGTTTCCCTACTTTCTTGTTCATTACAAATCCTACACCAGTGACTCCATTGACAGCTTGTGTGCTAATTATCCTGTGTTCCCCAGACCAGAAGTCCTGTGCGTCCTTCCATTTAATCTCACTAATCCCAACAACATCTAACTTAAGTTGTTCCATCTCCCTTTTTAAATTTTCTAACCTACCTGCCCTATTCAGACTTCTAACATTCCACGCTCCGACTCGTAGAATGTTTCTATCCATTCTGATGATTCCTCCCTGAGCAGTCCCCACCCGGAGATCCGATTGGGGGACTATTTTACCTGCGGTATATTTTACCCAGGAAGAAGCCATCATGATATATGTAATTTGAGAGGATTACATGTCCTCGGGATACCCTTTGGGTCTTTAATGCAGTGGTTTCCCGTTGCCTTCTGCATCCCCATGCCGTTGATCATTTCTGATTCATCCGCCTTTAGGGGCCGTTTCCAACCCCAAGGGCAAGAGGGTGCCCTGAACCGCTCCCCGCTCTTCCGCCCTCCTTTCGGAGGCCGTTGGCAAGCAGTGGGTGACTCCTTATACCGGGAATCTTTCATTCGCCAGAGCCTCGTCCGTGCAAACAGGGTGCACCACGTGAAGGAGAGGTTGACATTTGGTTGGAAAAGACTAGTATAGTCTCTCCCAAACCCTTACACCCCCAAAACCGATTAACCACAGTCAAATGTCTGCCCCGCGGTGGAATACGCAGTTACTTTAAAATACAAATTTATGTAAATAAAGAGAACGGTGAGGCCACTGTCAACTGTGAGCAAAAAGGACCTGCTACACGCTACAGTACATAAACAAATTAGACACTCACAAACTAAACCTGTTTATTTGAGAGGATAGGTTCACATTGGTTATTTTATCGCTACTAATGTAGGTGGGGTTGCAAGATACACTCAATATATTAAAATATTCACTTAGTAACACAACTAATGTAAACGCACCAGTTTGACAAGTCTTCCTAAATGGAGGAATGCCAAGGTCTCAGCTAGCCGTGCTACTACACACAAAACATCACAGGTATGGTTATTGAACGCATTTAAATACCTTGCGGAGAACACTGAGGGCAAAAGTTCCAGCAACAAAAAGTAGAATCAATAAAAAATATACGTAATTACAATTATTTATGATTTCAGCTCACATGGCACGTCATTTTGGGTGTATCTCAGGAAAATTGAAAAGATTTAACATCGTTTATTTGACAAAAGGATCGAAATAATACACATTTATTATTTCATTAACTTTATCTTGAACAAACCAAACAAGTTAAAAAGTACAGTTAACTTACTGATCCGGCTAAGGTCTTAGTGGAAAGCGTTATTTGATTCAGGGTGCTATGCACGGGTGGATAATTACTGGTCGGTGTAGATACACCATATTGTCCGTGAAACTGCAATGTGTGGGCGCAACACACAGCTCGTTCCCAGGGTTCCCAGGTGATGGCAGTCGCCCGGACTCGTCACCTCAGCTGTGCAGCCACAGCAGTTACAACAGTTTCCCCTGTTTGCTGCACATCCAGCAACCAAGAAACTTTAGGGGCTGTCCTTCGGTGCTCGCCCACCAATCGGTTCCTTCAGCAAATAATCTTCTCCTCTCTCATTCGCTGCGCTCCTGTTAACATTTATAAACAACAACAGTGTCTCGAACTAAAATCATCTTATTGGCTGTTTTGATGTCTCCTGTTTTCGCCACGCAATTACATACTTGGAACGTTAGGCGGCAGGTATGTGGATGAAAGTCGGATTATACATATCATACACCCTCGGTTGGGTAATAAAGTCATTTATTTTGGGCCGTTTTGGCTTAAAAGCTTCCTAAGGGCAGTCCGCAGTTTTTTAAATTTTTTATTCTAAACCAGCAAATATGTCACGTTCGTCACAAAAACGTATTGTGTGAGTCACACTGCTATGACGTACCGAGCGTAATGGGTGAGTGGTTAGCGTTCTGTCCTCGTATTCGGGAGGACTCCCCGTCCGGGCATCCAGATTTGGGTTTTACATGGTTTCCCCAAATCATTCCAGGCGATTGCCGGGATGCTTTCTTCAAAGGACCATGGCTGAATTCCTTCCCCGTTCCTTGTCCTCAGTCCCATCCCGCCTCTAATGACCTCGACGTCGACGAGGCGTAAAGCCATAAGTAAAAAAAAATTGAAAAAATTCTATGACGTGCAATACAGTAAAATCCATAAAAAGTTGAAAATACACGTGCTGGACATGTTTATCTGACATTTAAATTCACCTCTACTTCTTTGGAGTGGCACCTTCAGGAAAGTTTATAACACTTTAATCAATTAAAGTATCCATGCATTCAAAATGCTCGACAACGACTACGTGAACACTTCCATATGTCTGTGTATCTTTTTATTGGCTGATTGATTACGTAATGTACATTGCAATCAATTCGGAGAGAATTACGTGGTCTTTGTCATATGACTGGCGTAGACCGATTCCCTGGACTGTCCATCCAGATTCCGATTTTCCTTGTCTTCCTTAAATCACACTAAGGAAAATGACAGGCGGTTCTTTTAATAGGTCATAGTAAAATTCCTTCACATTACTTGCTCGAATCTTCTCTTAAGCTCTGACGTAGAGAAACAGTAGATTTTATAAACCACTAAGAACAGACCATACTAAAGTCATTTAGATACAAGAAAAATAACAGTCTTTGCAGTGCTACGACTCTCATTCCTTGCTAGAGTATTTTATGGTACGTCATAAACGTAAAGGAGTAATGGATGTGTTTACCTACTTGGGGACAACTACCGACATTTCTATGACTTGTTGTATCAAGTGGTCTTGAAAGCAACTTCTGTTGTCTATAAACTTCAATGACTGTTAAGTTTGGGTTTTAATTTACAGAATACTGAACCAAACTTTTATTTGTTTGTAGAAAGCGTTTCTTGATTCCCGATTTCCTGTCATAAAAACTTGAATGTAGTAGCCTGAATTATGAACACTGTCGCAGCAGCTTTTACATAGTTTATATTCCACAACTGCGAGGTGTTGTACGGTAGCTCCTAGGCATTTGTCTTGTTATGTTGGTTAGTAGCAAGGACAGGTCAAGCTGATGAATAACAGACGATCTGTGTGCCACACCTGATATCCGGTTAGAGGCGGTTACTATGAAGGGTGTTACCGCTCCATAGCAAATTCCTTGGAAGATGTAACTGGCGTGGTTACTCCATGCCATGCTCAGTGTGAACGTGTTGCTGCATGTTGGATAACTGTGTGTTGAGCGTAGTGTGTTTGTGCTATGAATCAGAGATGAAAGAAAGGAGGGTGTGAAAGCCGGTGACTGAAAATAATAGCAATAATAATAATAATAATTATATAATAATTATTTAATTGCGATTGAGCACACGCTCCGGTGGCAATTCCCTGTCATCCAGTTACCTCTTCTTACTTTTTTTTTTTTTTTAATCCATACTATTTCAAATCTCTAAGCAACCTGTATGTGTCTCGTTATTTGAACGGAAACTGCGCATAAACTACCGCAGCAATTTGGATGGTGTTTTGAAATTTTTAAATCTATTGGTCAGAATTAAAATCTGCTGAAATATCTAATGACTTATATGTACTGAGGGATGGAGGAAATAATTAAATACATTTCTAGACAGATCATTATGGGCCACGGATCACGCTATAATTGAGATGCTCACTCCTTGCATGAAAAACTGAAAAAAAATCACACAACTTAAGATTCTTCCAATATTTAGTTTTTCAGTTTTCTTGAATTCAGTAAATAATACCTGAATCAAACGTAATAATCATTAATAATATTTAATTTATATTTAATTTACTGTAAAAATGATACGTTTGACCAAAGATGAATAGACTGATCTCAGGAATGTTTATACAGGGCGTTCGCCGGAAAACGCTACCCTCCCAGTCTGTTGCCGTCGGCAACTTGCTCGGTCAGTGGAGCCAGCAGTTTCCGCCACACGCCACCGTGAATCACCGCACTGTTTAACACCTCCGCTGCCCCAACAGTGCAGTGCAGTGACCCGTACATTGTTAAGAACGGTTTCTTTGCATTGTAGATAGTTTGTGACTTCAGTCTCTTATTAATCAGTGTTGTGAATAAACGTTTCTTTGCGGTTTGGCTGGTTTGGGGCTTCATACTCTTATTAATCTGTACCGTGTTTGAGTGTGAGTAAAATTATGGTACGTTACAGTTTGCAACAAAGAATATTTCTCTACGATACATATGTGAAGAAGAAGTCGTTTAAAAAGTGTCGCAGTAAATTTCGTCGCGAATTTCCTGGCGCTTTACTGCCAGCTAAATCAACAATTCTGCGTCTGGTTAAAAAAGTAAGAGAAACGGGTTCATTTTTTAACAAAAAGAGACTGTCGGTCAACCGTATTCTCACAGAGGAGAAAATTGTCGATATCGCTTTTCGACTAGAACAGTCACCCAAAAAATCATTAAGTCAGTTAGGGCAGCGTGTGTCTCGAAATATGTTCAGAAGATGTGAAATGTGCATTACACAAGAGGGTCAACACTTCCAGCATCTTTTATAAGGTAAGCTAATGAATTACGTCACATTTAAATGCTTAGCACACAAGTTTATGAAGTTTATGAAGCGTAATTATTATGAAATAGTCCGCGGCCGACGGTCGAACAATGCCGGAAACTGAGCGCTCGCTCGCCGGGAGCAGTTTCTTCCTTGTAGCGCTAACAGTGGGTTGCGTTTCTCGGCGAACGCCCTGTATTATTTGTTATATTATCCATATTTTATGAATTTTCATAAATTAAATGGAATTCGTTGCTCAAGCCACTACATAATATATTAACTCTTCAATAAGAGTATCAGAATTGAAATATTTAATTAATTTTGAGCTTAATATCGATAGTAAACGGTTTTTAATACCGTGTCGCCGCATTTTGATAGTGAATAGTATTAGTAATAGACAATTCGAAAGAAAAGAATAAAATTGTGATACATCGCTTATCGATAGTTCTCGATATATCGGAAAAAAGTCAGCTATACGTATGTCTTACCTTTGGTGAAGTTTTTAATTTTTTCCAGACCGCATTTCATCCTAACCATAACCGTTAGGAAGAACGCAAGATTAAACTTTACATCGCGGTACAGTCAATGTACTATTACGCGTTTTAGTCCTTTTTCAGTTCAAACTGAAGTTGTATTATGAAATTAATTGTTATAATTTATGCTATGCGTACTTTGAATTATGAGATAGACAATGTTGTCATTACGCAGAATGTATTAAGCGATACATTTCATGCGTTTAGGTGTATCTGTATCGTTTGATTTTGAGGCGATATCAGTATAAATTGTGGTTAGGTCGAAATTCACCCTGAACAAGAATGTTCTTGCAACGACATAAGGCATGAGGAATTTAATTAATGTTAGAAATTAATAATATGATTTAATGAGTGCCATGTTAGTGATGACGTATACTCCAGAAAACAAAACAACCATTGTGCATGTCCAGCCTACATTTCCGTTGTGTTTCGACGACATGTTTTTTCTGGTCCAGGCCGCACCTATCCACTTCAATTTTGAGATACGAAGAAGAAGAAAGATGGCTTGAAATTTGGGTCAACCCATACAAGTCATTATGTTATTACCTACGGCATAAGAATGCATATATATGGTTTTACGAAAACTTACCAGCGATTTCAGATTAGTTGTTGATATTTTTAGAAATGGCCATGGACTTTACTGCCAACACTATTGCAGGCGGTAAATTTAATACTGCCTTATGCCTAAGGTACATTTCTTTTTGCTTTAACATTCAGTTTTTATCCTCAGGAAAACGTGTTCCAAATTTGTGACCAAAAGGACAACTGACTCTCGGTACGCCCTTATTGGACTGTTAGTGATTATGTTTTACGTAGCTATAATTTCTTACATTTCAAATATTATATGGTGTTAAAATATAAATATAACAAAAAAAACTTTCGAACAATGAAATGAAAACCGAATGTAAGTTAACAACAAATCGAAAGGAAAATTTTAAATGAAATTTATATTTTTTGCATCTCCAATTTTATATTTTGTACTAAAATAAAGAAGGGTAGATCATTTCTATACAGGCAAAAACTTAAACTTGCGAAATTATCTGAGATAATTAGAGTATTATATTCCTCCTCAATCTACTTTAGCTAGTTACAAATTTTAATTTTAAATTCCTTCAGGTTTTTGGTTAAATAATTCATCACTTCACTTGGTAATTTGTTCAAATCCCTGGCACCTCCACCCTCCTCCTGTCTTCCAATGACAATGAAATTCAGTCCTACTCTTTCCTACAGACAGAAAGGAAGACACTAAGATAAATGTCGCCATCCGACGCACGAATATACACAATGCCGACTGCGAATGGTTTGAGATTTAACCCACGACTTTGTTACATAATCTACTGTCCTGCAATCGTGCACCACCACCTATCCTACCTTGTTGGCTTCATGCCGAATGATAAAGACCTTCTACCATGGCAAAACCACTACGAGTATCATACACCGTCACGGAGTTCCAATTCTTTATATCTAGAGAGCATGCAGCACTGCTCAGATCCTAAAACAGATTCAGAACACACATGGTTGGGAATGGTCATTGTCTGACATTTCTGTAAAAATAGGATTTTCAACCTGTTATTTAAATTGCCCAAACAAGACTTGTTTGTTAGTATGGAAAGGAAGGCCTGGTCTATGCCTCGATTATATGACAGTGGTATGCAAAGTACGGAACACAACCCTCAATTTACAGGTGACCACAGTTTAACGAATTCTGGTTTCAATCATGGTGTTTACCAGTCCACTTTACCACGCGTAGTCATCGAAATAAAATTAATGTAAACCTTTCATCGAAAAATTACAGTTTCGTATTTTAAAGAATAGTGTTAAATTATAGGATCTCTACATACACAAACCAGTAGCAGACCATTTTAAAGGGATTTATTTATAATGACATCTACATCTACATATATACTCTGCAATTCACAAAATTGTGGATGGCAGAGGGTGCTCAGCACCAAAGCTAATCTCTTTGCTGTGCATTCCAATCCCTAATGGTACGAGGGAAAAAAGAATTCATATAAGAATCAGTCCGGCACCTTATTTCTCTAATTTTATATTTCCTGTCCTTCCGACTCAAATAGGTTGGTGGAAGAAGTATTTCACTAAACTCAAAAGTGAAAGTGGGAGTACGCATGTTTACCAATAAGTTTAAACGAAACGTGTGTCGTCTATCTACCAGAGACTCCCAACCTAGTCTACTAATCAGTTCTGTGACGCTTTCATAAGGACTGTAGCAAGCGGTCACGAATCGAGCGGCTCTTATCTGTACTTTCTCTATACTTTCGATCAACCCCTTACGAAACGTATCCCAAATGGCACAACAATAGTCCAAATGTGGACGCACAAGAGATTTGTACGCTATCTCCTTTGTTTGTTCATTACAATTTTTAAGTTTCGACCTATGAATCGCAGCCTAGAATTTGCTCTACCTAATAACGAATTAATGTGTAAGTCCCATTTCATGTTTCTTTGTACTGTTACTCCCAAATATTTCATAGAATCGACCATATCAATAACTGTATTGTTTAACTCGTATTTCTGAACAGTTGGATTCTTTTTGTTAGTTATGCTCATTGTCTTGCACTTTTTACAATTTAGAGTAAGTTGCCACTCAGCGCACCAAGCCAAAATAACATCCAGATCGCGCTGAATTTCTAAGCAATCGGCCAAATTTCTTACTTCCCTATAAATAACCGCATCATCAGAAAACAATCTAAAAAGGCTTTTCACTTTGTCTCCGAGATCGTTTATAAAAATTAAGAAAAGAAGTGGTCCTATTACACTTCCTTGAGGTACACCCGATGTAACATCTAGATTAGAAGAACTTTCTCCTTCAACGACAACATAGTGCGACCGATCAGTTAGAAAATCCTTTATCCATTCACAAAGCTGATCCGATATACCGTACGCTCGAAGGTTCACTAAAAGGCGGTTGTGTGGCACAGAGTCAAAGGCTTTCTGGAAATCTAGAAAAATTGCATCTACTTGTGAACCTGCATCGATAACTTTCATTACGTCGTGTGTAAATAGGGCCAGCTGTGTTTCACATGATCTTTTCTTCCGAAATTTGTGTTGATTGGTTGTAAGCAAATTATTATCATCTAGAAAATTCATAATGTTCAAGCTTATAATATGCTCCATAACTCTACTACAAACAGATGTTATAGATATGGGACGATAGTTCCCAGGATCACTTCGATCACCTTTTTTGAAAATCGGAGTTGCTTGCGCAATTTTACAGTATGAAGGTACTTTTCGCTCTTCTAATGATTTACTGAATATATCAGACAGAAATGGCTCGATTTCCGCCGCATACTCTGAAAATACTCTTACTGGAATTCCATCCGGGCCCGGTGCTTTCCTCCACTTCAGGAGCTCTAATTGTTTAACGATACCTGCAGTATCTATTCGTAATGATTCCATCACCAACTCGCCACGGCGTGGGAAAACGGGAATACTATCCTTATGTTCATTTGTAAATGAATTTTTGAATACAGTATTTAGTACGTTAGCTTTATCGCGGCTTTCATTAACCTTGGAACCTTCACGAATTAGTGCTGGAATATTGCTGTTGGTACAATTAACTTTTCGTATATACGACCAAAATTTCTTTAGGTTTTCTGTGAGAATCTTAGAGAGAGAGTTGGAGTGAAAATCGTTAAAGGCCTCGCGCATTACATTCTTAATACGTCCTCTTAAATCAGCCAAGGTTTCTAAATCGCTGCGACAACCCCTTCCTTCTTGAACGTGCGTGTATTTTCCTTTGTTTTTTGAGTAATCTTTTGACTTCGCATGTGTACCACGGTGGATCATCCTCTCCCTTTATTGTCCGCTTTGGTATATGTATTTCCATGCCTTCCCTGACTATATGTATAAACGATGCCACATCTCTTCAACGGTGTCCTTTGTTGACTTGAAGTTACGGTAATTATTCCTCAGGTAGGTTCTAAAATACTCCTTTGAGGCCTTACTCAATCTGTATGCAATCCTCCCATTTTTACTTTTTCGCTTGGTCATTAATTTGATAGTCGCAATTACCGCTTTGTGATCGCTTATTCCTGTGGTCGTTGAAATATCGGTGAATAATTCTGGACCTGTTGGTAACCAGCAGATCGAAAATATTTTCGCTACCGTTATGACACCGCGTAGGTTCATTAACTAGCTGCTCGAGATGATTATCTGACAACAACTCGAGAATTACTTCAGAAGCTGTCTTATTCCCTGCTACCTGTGATGTGAACGTAATTACGCCAGTCAATATAAGACAGATTGAAGTCGCCTCCTAGAATCATAGCATGATCCTTAAAACGGCTAGCTATACTATTTACATTATTTCTCAACTCCTCGACGATAACTATGTCGGAATCGGGTGGATGGTAGAAGGCGCCTATGATGAGTTTTGGACCCAGCAACGTTGAGTTTAATCCATATGATTTCACAGATCGTATCGACGTCTATTTCATTACATGGGAGGTAATTTACTCACAGCTATAAATACCCCACCTCCATGAGAATGTAATCTGTCTTTACGAAAAACGTTCATGCTATCTTTAAAAGTTTCGGCGGAACTTATTTCCGGTTTCAACCAACTTTCTGTACCGATAACGATATCCGCTTCTGTACTATAAATAACGCTTTCAAGTTCCGGTTGTTTGTTGCAAACGCTTCTACAGTTAATTACGAGAACTTTTAACTGTCGAGATTCTTTTACGTTGCTCCTACATTCAGGTGTTGCATCTGATTTGGTTGCCCGTAACCTGAATTTCGTGTTTAGGGTCTTCCTCCCTCAGCCTAAAAAACCAGCCCAGTGCATTCCACACGGCCCCTGCCACCCCTGTAGCCAATTCACTTGTGTAGTGCACACCTGACCTATTAAGGGGAACCCTATAAGACTCGACCCTATGGCGAAGATCGAGAAATCTGCAGCCAATGTCATCACAGAAACGTCGTAGTCTCTGCTTCAGCCCCGTCAATACGCTCTGAACCAGAGGTCCACAATCAACTCTGTCTACGATGCTACAGATGGTTAGCTCTGTCGATATCTTGCGGTCACTGGCCACAGAGTTAACACTTTCAGCCAGCCGCCGGAAGGAAGAGAGGATAACCTCCGACCCAAGGCGACAAGCATCATTGTTGCCGACATGAGCCACAATCTGTAGTTGGCTACACCCCGTCGCTTCTATGGTATCCGGTATGGCCTGTTCCACATCTCGGATCAGGCCACCCGGAATACACACTGAATGGACGTTGGATTTCTTCCCCGAGGAATCCGCCATTTCCCTAAGGGGCTCTAATAACCGCCTAACATTAGAGCTCCCAACTACCAGAATGCCCTTCTGCGTTTGCTCAGACCTGGCGGGCTGAGGGGCCATCAACTCGCAGGATGACAATTGTGGGACTGAGTCAGCCTCCGACAATACATCAACCTGGTTGGACAGACGAACAAGTTCAGCGTCTTGGCCTTTGAACCTGTTCGACTGCCCCCGTGTGCGGCTTCGAAGTCTAGAAGCCATACGCCAGTCACCGACAGGCGACCGCGACACAGCATCCAACACTACAGCCTGGGTTGCAGGTACGACGGTCGATATGGGAGAATCTGTGATAGGTATGGCTATATCAGTTTCCCCAACATCACATTTGCTGCAGCCTTTTACGGCACATTCCAGCTGTGTAACTTTCACTAACAGAGCAGGAAGCTGTGCGCGCAGATCAGCCACCTCAGCTCGCGTCTGCACACAGCAATCACAGTCCCTAGACATACTGCTTTTGAAAAACGCAAAAAAGAAAGGAAAGAAAAGTACAGAAAAAAGGTACAGAAACTCGAAATAACCTGTACTTTCTACAAAATATATACACTCGGAGATTGCACTAACCTAATCTACACCCACTACAGATAAAGTATAAAAAACAAAATACTCTAATGCACTCGGCGACTGTTCAAACGCTACTAACGACCACTGTTTACAAAATGTAAACACTCAGAGATTACGCTAATCAAATCCACACACCACCATAGATAAAATACAACAAAAAAATACGCTGCTGCACTCGGCGACTGCTCAAACGCTACTAACTAGTACTGTCTACAAAATGTAAACACTCAGAGATTACACTAATCAAATCCCCACACCACTACAGATAAAATACAGCAACAAAATACGCTACTGCACTCGGCGACTGTGCAGACGCTACTAATGAGCACTGTTTACAAATTGTAAACACTCAGAGATTACACTAATCAAATCCCCACACCACTACAGATAAAATACGTTACTGCATTCGGCGACTGTTCAAACGCTACTAACTAGTACTGTCTACAAAATCTAAACACTCAGAGATTACACTAATCAAATCCCCACACCAGTACAGATAAAATACAACAACAAAATACGCTACTGCACTCGACGACTGTTCAAACGCTACTAACTAGTACTGTTTACAAAATGTAAACACTTAGAGATTACGCTAATCAAATCCACACACCACTATAGATAAAATACAACAAAAAAATACGCTGCTGCACTCGGCGACTGCTCAAACGCTACTAACTAGTACTGTCTACAAAATGTAAACACTCAGAGATTACACTAATCAAATCCCCACACCAGTACAGATAAAATACAACAACAAAATACGCTACTGCACTCGGCGACTGTTCAAACGCAAAAACAACCGAAAAGATATTTGTGGGATTTTCACAGATTCAGAGCTTATATTCTGCTTCTTGCCTTAAGTCTCTATGTAAGCTGGCGCCAGAGGAGGAAATCATAATCTGTTCTTAACCTCACAAGATACGCTCTAAAGATTCTTAAAACAATCCAGAGGCTTCCCACTGCATCAAAGCTTAACTCCACAGTAAGCCTAAGCATTCCTAAAAACTTTATGCAAGTTTTTTAATACTACTATTCCTTGCTTGTGCAATAGCAAAATTACTTTCTCGAAAAAGAAAAAAATCATTTGGTTAAATGTTTTGTGACAACGATTTTTCAATTTTGTTCTTTAGATTCTGTAAATATTGTTGTTGACTTTCTTTTCTTTTTATTATGTGAAGGAAGACTGTTACAGTTACATATACTGACAACATTGTAGAGGCATCTAAGTCCTGCTGTAAGGGTCGCAAATTTTCAAAATTACACAACTGACAAAGAGAGAAATGTAAAATATGTTAGCAATAATTTACGCGGTCAACGTAAAACGACGGGCAACTTTTTTGTTATTTTTTTATTTTTTTATTATTTTTTAACCACATCCTCCGGTAATATTACTGTTCAAAAATTCTGCAGTACGCGCATTCTTCAGCAAACCTAGTTCCACGTGGTTGAACCTTCTGGATAATGCTAGCACCTTATAAATGTACTTAATTCATTATAAGTACTGGTTGGCGTTCCATGCCTGATAATGATTTTCAACGGAGAGCCTTCGACGGCCACTGATAGATGTGATCAAGCGCGTTTAAACGGGATCGTGAAGGGAATCGAGTCTAGTCAGCGTATTGATTTCACTGGATTGCATAACGCTTGTGATGAATGCTGTATAAGCATAACTAACTACAGATACTTGAAAGTTAGATCAATTATCAACCACCCATTAAACTGGAAGTTAGGAGCCATAAGCCAAATGTTAAATAAGAAATACTGGAGGAAGAAAGCAACCCCTATTACAGTTAAACATTATAATGAAATTAAAGAATGGCCGATAGAACGATATAAAGTGAATGCTGCGTTTTTGGGGGAAACATGGCCTCAAATAATCAGTATTAAAATACATGAGTCAATAGGGAAGTTAGTAGCTAAGAAAACAGAGTATCTTACCGTGGAACTTTGTAAAACTACACTGCAAACTTTAAATGATAAGTGGAAAACATGGTTAAAAATCTATACGGATGGCTCCAAAATCGCTGTGTGCAGCACGGGGGCAGCAATTTATGATGAAAAGCTAAAAAGCTGTAAATCAATCAAACTCCCAAAGGATATGTCAGTTTTCTCGGCAGAGCTGTACGCAATCTTAGAAGCAATCAAAAATACACTGGAAAAGAGAGAAGAAAAAAATTTTAATCTGTTCAGACTCGTTGAGCTCACTACAATGTATAAGAATGGGGCCGAAAGGGAAGACGAAAAACTATCTAGTATATGACATTATATACAATTTGAACAAAGCACAACACCAAAGGAAGGAAATAGAATTTCAATGGGTTCCCGGGCACGTGGGAATCGAGGGAAATGAAAAGGCGGACCAACTCGCAAGGAGGACAGAGGACCATGAGTCAACGGAAGTTAGAGCGCCACATAGAGATCTCCTAAGTAAAATCAGAAATTTACTGAAGTCTGAGTGGGAAGAGGTAGGAGAGACCCAATACAGATCTAAAGGTGCCTGGTACCATGCAATTCAACACAACATTCCGAAGCAACCATGGTTCAATATAAAAGTGAATAAAAAAGAAGCAACAATAATAAACAGGTTGAGATCAGGACACACCCTACTAAATTCTAAAAAGTTTCTCTTAGGCCAGACAATATCACCGGAATGCGAACATTGTGGTGTATATGAAGACATTTTACACTTCATTTTGGAATGCCCCAAGTATGCTCAACAAAGGAAAACAATACTACAGACTGATGCAGACACCAAAATTACAAGTTCTGAGGACCCACGGTATTTCCTTGCGACAATAACGGACGACAAAATTAAGAAGTTATGCAAATATGTTGCTAAATGCAACAGAAAAATATGATATGGAGTTAAAATAAGGTAAAATGTAGACCTATCTATACTCCCTACATGTTCTCTAAATAATAGTAAGATGTTAGATACTAAATAAAGTTCTCTCCTCTCCCTCCCCTCCTGTTATAAAAGATAGATGTATAATAGTATTTACGATAATACTCTGACAGCTGTTACTACAAAACAATTACTAAGGATAGATGCATAATATAATACAATGTTTATACTTTGGATTATATTAAATAATGTCATTCTTCTATTCATTTCTGATAATGTGAAATATGTATTATATATATATATGTTTCTTGCAAAATGTTTGGTAATAGGAAGAAATAAATGTACTATAAATGGTCTTGCCACGATTGATAGCAAACAATTTGCCAGCGCATGAACGTATAAGATGTAGTATGTATCAAATATCTTGTAAATGACTGAAAGTAACTGCTGCTAAATATGTTTCTAAGGGGGACCTGGGAATATAATATAAATGACTATGTTGTCTCTAATGTTAAATTATAATTGTACCTTTGTGTAAATTTCAAAACATTTTTTAATCTAGAAGAAGTAATTAAAATGTTCTTATTGCTAAACTGCATCATAATGATGGCCAATGTTCATACTGTATTACAAGTGTTTGGAATTTTGTGTAAACAAATGTATCTCTGATAGTTGGTCAAATTGGCGAAAGGCAAAGACCATTCACTACAATAAAAAAATAATAATAATAAAAAAAACTACAGATACTTCCGGCAAAAACATTTTGCTAACAGGACATGAAAAGGTCAAATTGCATCAGCTACTGTAGAAGTTTCGGCTGGACATTGTTCTGAGCTGAATATGAAAGAAACTAGGTTACTTGAAGGACAAGAAACTGATCCCATCGGGTAGTAACAAAAATCTTTCTTTGTTGGAAGAATTCACAAGAGACTGTGCTTTTTCCGAACTACCCCAGTCCAAATAGTCTTTTCATTCATTAGCTTCGTAGTCACACACAAGAGGTGTCTCATTCGCGTAGCATTAATTAACTATTAAAAAATTTCTAGAACTTTGAGTGTATGTATGTAACAATCTCAGAGTTTAGTTTGATGAATTATTACTTACAACCGAGACTAATGTTGAATTTCGTCTGAATGAACACAGAGGTCTTGTATAGCCTACATTCATTTTTCAATCAGCTGATTGGCGCTGTGTTTAAACCATTACACTTGCAGCAGCTCAGTATCTTGTTTGTTTTCTAGAGGATATATTCAATATATGCAATATACAACGTATACAGATATCTATAATATCTGATCAAAAGTATCCGGACACCTATCTGAATTTGCACTTAGGCTTTATCCTTATCACAATCTCTGTTATTGGACATTAATGTGCCTTTACGACGGCTTTAACTCTGCTGGGAAGACTTTTTGTGTGATTACTGAATGTCATTGGAATAATGGCAACTCAGTCTTCCTCAAGTGCTAAAACTATAGAAGATAAGTGATGTTAGACGCTGGGGTCCGGAGCGAAGTCGACTTTGTAACTTATCCCAACTGGAGTCAGTTATACAAACCATTGCCCCACAGATGCAGCTTAGTGACAGGGTGCATTGTCATGCTTATACAAACACTCGTCGTCTCCGAAAAGTTCCTCTACCGTAGGTAGTACACAATGTTTTAAAATGTGTTCCTTTCTTAACTACAAAACATATCTCGATACCATATCACCACCTTCTCCGTACTTCAGTGGTGGCACTACACATGATAACAGGTAACATTCTCCAGGCATTCGCCAAACCCAAAACTTTCGATCCGATTGCAACAGAGTACAGCGTGATTCATCACTCCAAATCACTCGTTTCCAGTCATCCGCTGTCAATTGACGTGCCTCTTTAGACCAATGTTTGTCAGCGGATCGACCTTTGTACCACATTCTCTTTAACTCTCGATGCACCTGCAGTATACGCCGTGAACTTGCAATCAGGGTTGTGATGGCCCCGTGCCGGCATGCATACAGTTCCGATGCTCCGACTATTCCACCGCTGAGGTCATCGGGCTGTGGTTCGGTCGGGGTTCAAGACCTTGCACAACCGAAACACATGGTACCGGTAAGCCGGCGTTGGCTGTTGTAGGTGGTGGTTATTTCCGGTTTTTGGTGTTACTGCTGCTGAGGTGGGCGCCGGTGAATAGGTGAAGTTATACCTCCTGCCGTCGGTGTCTACCAAAACATGGTGCCGGGAGTCAAAGTGTCCGGTTGAATGTAAGACTGAGAGCGAAGCAGTCACGGGAGTGGTGTTCCGTGCAGCCGGCAAAACACTCAGTGCCAACGCCCTTGGCTGTAAGACAGATTGCGTTGAGAAGGCGGTACTTGTACCCTCTTCTGCTGCTTCTGGCAGTAGGACCTTGGGTGCAGAGAGGTGACGTAACTCTGCCTGGGGAAGGCGGATGGTACCGGTAAGCCAACGTGCATCATTGAAGGTGGCAGTTACATCGTGGGTGTTCGTCCACGGCCTAAAGTCTACGGCATGTGTGTTGTGGCTATTGGTGCGGTGCCCAGTTCGGTGATCAAGTGAAGTGGTGCCACTTGCCGCCAGTATGCACCAGACCCTTTGCTGACATAATTGATTCTCTGTATAAATAGGGATGGTAGCACGTGGGTCCGAACTTTTGACCCGGGTGCGGCAGTAACACCTTTTGAACTATGCGGCTGCTCCTGGACTGCTGCGGTGGGATTGTATGCTACGATCGTGCTCTGTGAAGCTTGAAAAGAGTGTGCGTGAACCTGTGACCTTCAGTGACGCCTCATGTGTCGGTTGGGAGGTGGGGAAAGCGCACTTCGATAATACGCCATACTACGGGAACCGGTACCTATCAGTGACGCTTTGTGCTGTCGGTTGGGCGCAGAGGAACGTGCGCCGAGGACAGGCTCGTGTTGCGCTCGGTCGCTACGGCTTCCGCCTTGTTTCCAAATGGGGACAGGTGGAGACGGGCGCCCGCGGGACTAACAGAGAGGCTTTAGCTATACCTCCAAATTTTCGATTGTCTTCGGCCTGGTTCATGGTGGGAGCTGCGTCCGCGTCGCTCCCCGTGGGCATGCTTAATGGGTGGCGAAACGCACTTTACTTCTCCATCCCCGCTGGATAGCCTAATACCATGGCGAAAGTGGTTGCTAATTAGCAACATACACTTGCAGTCAGGCTAGGATTTTTTTATGAACGCAAACGTATAAACGTAACCTCACCAGATCCGATTACATCCGTTGACATCTTGAGATTTTTTGTACAAGTACCCTCCGCAATGCTCTACGGTCTTTGAGGTTTTCTGGTCTTGGTTTAGTTGAGGTTTCACATTTCAACTTCACAATCACGTAACCGAAAATAGACTTGGGCAGCTTTAGAAAGGTTGAAATGTTCCTGATGTATTTTTACTCAGATGACATCCAATAATCAGTTCGGTACTAAGCCTACTTTTATTCTGGTGGATCAGCCTGTCTTGACGCTAGGGTTCAATTTTGCATTACATATGGATGTCTTGATACATTTGATCAGATAGTGTAATCTTTCCCCAATAGGGAGGTTGCGTTAATTTAAAGTCCACTAGTTATATCCTGGTTAGTATCAAAATGTTCCTCAATGAAGTTATACATATTTCGGAATATAAATATCCTCTCCACTCTTCAACCCCTATCCAGATTCCAGATGGCATCGTTATGTATACCAAAAAAAGTGTTTATAATATGAAGATTATCTAAAAAATGGTCTGTGAATAGAATAAACAGTTATTGAAGTGGAGAACGTTTCAGCGATTAAACACCCAAGCGACTACTTGAGTAGTTATTCGTTTTTTTTTTTTATAAAATACTCTCGGGCAACATCTGGTGGAGATGGCGACAGTGTATTTGATCGCCGATATATCTAGTGATAACACTTCGTTAACTTGGTTAGTTACCCGATAGCATTTTATAAATTCTCAACGCCGAGAGAAACTTGGTTCCTGTTATTCGTTGATTGAAAATATAATTACTGTTTTAAATAATTTCTTACACCATAGTACCTATTTGTTATACTTATTATAATTAAATTTCTCCAGAAATAAAGTACTCGTCGATTTAACTCAATAAGAATTTATTCAGAAACGTCGACGACCCCTGTTTATAGAGAACTTCCTAACCAGTGTGCAATAAGGCGAAGATAAACAGAGTGTTATTACACTGGACGGCTGAATAACAGTAAAACAACGCCCACAGCATGTACTCTGCTTTTACTATCCGCTAACATAGCAGAAAACCAAGCAGTTGTTGCAGGAACAACCAATATACCACTGCAGTAATTAATCTAAAATAAACCAACTGTAATTAATTACATTCTAAACGGTTGTGGATGATTGTTATGAATTTACTTGATATTGATCTGGTTTTAATTTGTTACTTTATCATTTACAGCTTTCCTGCTAGGTTAGTTAGTTACCGTATATGATACATGATTCACTTCCTTCGGATCTAGATGTCACTAGTTCGTGTATGGAATCTCAGATGTGCCAGATCTATGGGAGATGGGGGGGGGGGGGGAAGGGGCAAAACGGGGCAGTTGCACCATGCAGCAACTTCAGGGAGACGATTCAAGTCAAAGGAGCGGCATGTTTTAATATATTTTTTTAAGTGAAAACTTCTATAGGCGCGTTTGGCGATGGGGGTAAATCTATTACTTCGCGTCACGTGTTGCGAGTACGACATGGGCCTTGAAGACTTTTTGGATGGGTAAAATCTTAAGAGTTCCCATCATCAGAATGCTGTGATAGCAATACATAATAAGACATATTATGCTTGGACAGCAGTGAAAATATAGATTATACTTCTTTCTAAAATATAATAATAAAATAATAAACTTTTTAATGTAAAATGTTTTTATAACGGAATAAAAAGTATAAGATAATTTATCTAATCCTTATGAAGGATAAAACCAGATACAGATTACTAACTTCTTCTAAATTGTACTGAAAACTTATAGTTGTAAATTTTTGATAGCTATTAAAATAATTGTAAGATTGATGAGGAAAAACATTGGGTGCATGCAACAGATAACTGATGCATTAAAAGCTCTACTAATAATTTTATTGCACCGCAAATAATGTGAACTGATAAGTAAGTTCTTTCATTGATAGCTACTTTCTATACTTCTTATAGTTATGTATTGCATGCGCCCAATGTTTTTCGTGATCAATCTTACAAATATTTTAATAGCTATAAAAAATTTACAACTATAAGTTTTCAGTACAATTTAGAAGTTAAAAATCTGTATGTGGTTTTATCCTTCATAAGGATAAATTATTTTATACTTTTTAGTCCGTTATAAAAACATTTTACATTAAAAAGTTTTTTATTTTATTATTATTTTATGCTTTTTAGGGTTATGTAAGTGAAAATTTGGAATTGATTTTAAATATTTTGATGACATATTCACAGAGACATGCAACAAATTTCAGATTTATTTCAGTCTCTTTTCATCTGATTATATCTAAAGTAGAAAAAATGTTACATCTACTTACCAATAATACATCAAACTATTCAATTATTATTTTTGAATCATGCCAAAATATTTTATTGTTAAACTTTTATTTAAATATTAGAAAATCAATTTCAGATCCATTTTAGACAAAATTTTAAATATATGACTCCATTCATGATGGCGGAGGTCTTAATTGTCGCTCTTGGTCCATCTCCTTCATTGCATTTTCACTGCACGGTGTCTTGCCAGTGAGTTTCGAGCAATCGAGCTCCACTATTCTTAATCCATCCAATGATCTGGCACGGCTTAGTGCGGCATACGCCTGTCATTTAGCAAATAGTGCAGGACCGAGGTATACAACAGCATCTTCCACTGTACATCCTTGCATTGTATGGACTGTGCAGGTCCAGGTGTTAGTGGAAGTTTTGTTCGCTCCATAGTTTAGAAGTGCCGAAAACTGTATTGATTTTGGCTTGATTAAATGAATTCCATCTTTACCAAAGTCGATACGAACAGATGGAATGTTAGTATCGTAGATCTGATCACGGCGAAATAACGGCCAAACAATTTCAGTTATAATGCCCATTGCACCATTTACAAGTCTTTGTTCTATATTAATATTCGAGGCATCACTCACCTATCGAAGGCTCGTTGGCAAGCCGGGGTTCAGTTGTAGGGGACGCCCTTCTTTCGGAGATGATTGAGGGGTCGCGAAATGTGTGCTGCTTGTGGCAAGAACTATGAACAGTAGTTAATTTTTCAGCTTGCAGTTCCGGCAGGTTCTTTGGGCGGGGTAGGGAGTCTATGGCGGCAACGTAGCGATCTGTTGGCCTAATTCCATTTTTGTTGAGCCAATGGCCGAGATACTCCACTTTCTCCTAAAAAAAACCTACACTTCTCAAGACGACCCTGCATCCTGTAAGGCTGCAAATATGGTGCGAAGGTTTTGTACATGCTCCTGGCGATATAGTCCAAATAATTTGCGCATGCAGGGATACGCCTAGTAGGTATTCCAAGTACCTCTGAAAGACTGCTGGCGCGGAAGCGATGCCAAATGTAAGGCGCTTGCTTGTGTTTGTAGAGTCCGAAGGGTGTGTTGATGACAACGATGTTTTCGATTCCTCATCTAGTGCGAGTTGTAAATATGCATCTGCGAGGTCAATCTTCTAGAAGTATTCGCCGCCCGCAAGCTTAGTGAGGTGATCTTCCTGTCGGATACGTTTCGCTTTGAGACTAGACGTTAATTGTGGCCTTAAAATCCTCACATAACCGTAGGGTGCCATTGGGTTTCCGAATGATGACGAGTGGTGTATCCCACGCACTGGACTTGATAGGTTCGATTATTCAAATCTTCTGAGGTCGGTCAATCTCCTGTTTTACTTCTGTATGTAGGGTGACTGGAATGGGTCAGGCACGGCAGAAGCGAGGTACTGCACCTAGCCGGAGGGTGATTTGATCCTCGAAGTCTGAGGCGCACCCTAAGTACGACGTAAAGATGGCTGCAAACTGAGTACAGAGGGCATCGATGTCATGGAATGGAACCGAGTCCGATATGACCTGGACTTCGTCAGGGATTGAGAATCCGAATGTGGTAAATGCGTCTAACCCAAATATATTAGTAGCTGAAGGATGGTCCACTACAAAAAGAGTAATTTGATAACTTGTTTGTATGCGGCCTTGATGGAGAACTGACTTCGAAGGGGAATGGACATATCCCCGTAAGGTACTAAACGCCGTGAAGATGGAGACAACGGTGGGGAGACTAATCGGTCGTAGGTGGCTTGGTTTATTAACGAGACTGTTGCTCCCGTGTCCACCTGAATAGGGATATCCTGGTTGGAAATTCTTAGAGTTAAGAACAGTTTCTGTGCGAACGAGTTGCCATTAGGAGCTATGGTCTGTAGTGTATTGACCGTTTCTTGATGCATGCGGGCTACCGAACTGGGACGAAGTGCCCTGTTTCGGCAGACTGACCGCAAGTGCCCCTATTTACCATAGCGTGTGCAATGTGCCCAGCGGTCGGGACAATCCACCCGAGAATGCAATGTGAAGCACTGTGGACAAGAAGGCAGGGACCCGTCGGCGGGGTGGGGTTCGGGGTTCAGACGTCGGACAGGGAGCGCGCCGTGGGTGTTCCTAGTACGCGGCAGTTGCGTTAACCAAATAGATGCACAGAAAAACAGACTTTCAGTTTCCTCCGAATTTTCCAATCTTCCGGGCAACTTTTCCAATTTTTCATTAGCTAAAACCTTATTCTGACTATTACGAACGTTTAAAAAAAATTACCCAAATCGGTCGATAGAAAAGAGTATTTTTAGTTTTTCCCGAATTTTGAAATTTTCCGGACAACTTTTCTCATTCTTTCACATTTTCATGCATTGTCCTTCAGTTCTGAGCTATGGTCATAGTTTCAAGTCTCTTTCCCATCGAGATGTTAGTTTAAAATTTATTACTAAATTTCATCCGGACAGACAAAATACAAAACGAGTTAATAAAAACATTTTAATAAAATGAATGTTGGTTTGTTTGTGTTGTATGCGTTCCTATACCATTCTTCCGATTGCGATGAAACTTTTGTGAGATATCGTGTGCGTGCCTGGAAAGGTCTCTTGAGGAGGGGAAAAAAACCTCTTTCCCTATACATTCCCTCAATTTTTTCAAGTCATCTTTATACAAACCCATAGTTTTCATCCGATTTTGAAAGTACTTAACACAAGTAAACATCAAAACGGGAGGACTTTTAGCTCAGTGGTTAAGGTGATTACTTAGTAAGTTTCTGTCTCCAGGGTGGGTTTAATTCCCGTGGTGAGAAGAAATTTTTAGGTTTGTATTTGATTATACAAGTTACGCCGGGACGTTCCGTGGTTCTGATTCCACGTTAATCTGTAGGACCCCGAGGAAAGGAATTGAACTTCTTGCCGCTGACACAACAGCTTGGTACATCTCCTTCTTGAAGATTCGACCAGCCTTCGGGTTTTGTACTAAGTTAGATATTTAGTTTTTAAAGTGAAAACATATTTAGGTCGTTGGGCGATTTTTGGATGGGTAAAATCTTATGATTTCGCGTCACCGACATGCTAAGTATGACGTATTGCGCTTGGACGGCAGTCTGGTGGCTCAGTTGGTGATTGGGAATCTGAAGGTTCCCGGTTAACCTCTGTAATACATCATACAGTGGGTATTTCATAGTGGCTTGGGAGTTATGTTACTAGCGTGGTGAAATAGATTTCTAATTGTAAATGAAAACACCGACTATTAGCAACTGGTTGCTAATATACGGTATTTTCATTTACAATTGTTTAACAAACAACTGGGGATGGATAGCCAATTTTCCATAGATTTCTAGTATTCCATGGTATTTTTGTGCGGATTTTAAAGTTAAAGTTTCTATAAAATTTTGTAATAATTTTTGATTTCTGTGTTGAATTTTAAAAATATGGTTACTAATGCCAAATTGATGTTTATTAGCTTATATTATCGAAATTCTAGATTGAAAAATTTAAAAAAAACCTTGAATTTTGAAATTCAAACCTAAATATGGAAATTGACTTATATTTCAAATTTAGGGTTTATTAGCATATACTATCGAAATTTCAAGTTGAAAATATGTATATTTTTTTCTTGTTTCAGTTACCATAAGCCTGTTGTATCCTTTCTAGAATATAATGAAATGATTTATAGTACGAATAGCCTAAGTATTCTTGAAGTTGATGATAATTATGATTCAAACAATGAAAATAATGTTGAAAATTAAGTTCATTCAAATTCATGTAATACAAATACTATGTGTAAATAATACAAATGTTTAGTAATTATTATTTCAATTAAGTTGCATTTATATTTTGTTGAACTAGATGTGGAAAACTGACTAATGTTAATGATTTTAATTTACTAATTATGAAATTTTAATTTTTGATGCTACAATTAATTTGAAAATAAAAAAACTGTTATTTCATGGTTCTAAGTTTTACTTCTGTCGGCAGTCCCGAATTACTGCCAATTCTTTTTTTTTTCAGCTAAATTGTGTAGCTTGGGTAAAGGGTTTAGTGCTACCGACATAGAGAGAGATAGCAGTATCATTTATCTCGCTACCACTAGCGAGGTTGGCGGTAGAAAAAAGTATAATTCTTCTTCAGGTTGCAGATAATTACTCTCGTTATCTAATTCAGTCTCGTAACATCCTGTGTATAACTTATTCACTGAGTTCACGATTCTTGATTTTAAATATAAACAGCTTAATGATACTGATATAATCAAACGGAACGTGTTATAAATTGTCGTGGGTCGCTTAAAGAAAATAAACTGAAAATGTAATGTTGAAGCTACGAATTGAGTATTGTGTTACAAAGTTAAACCGACTCTCGGGGACGCGTTTTTAGCCAAATTAACTCAAGGGGAGGGAATGGTAAGGAATTCCGCCTTGGCGTTCTAAAGGAACCATAGCCGCCCTTGCCTCGCATTCGGGAGGACGCCGTCCGGGCATCCAGATTTGGGTTTTCCATGGTTTCCCCAATTCACTCCAGGCGAATGTCGGGATACTTCCTTTAAAAGACCATGGCCGAATTCCTTCCCATTCCATGCCCCCAGTCTCATCCCGCCTCTAATGACCTCGACGTGGACGAGGCGTAAAGCCATAAGTAAAACAAAAAGGATGGCCGGACAGGGATTTGAACCCCCGTTCTCACGAATGCTAGGATGGAGGGCAATATAGCTCTCTCCCTTTTAGCTACAACTCGCCCGGGAAGCAACTCCAGTTGGAAGTTTTTGCGCCGCCGTAGAAAAATCGTAGATCCGTCCCTGAATCTCTGACGTAATATATTTACTAATTAATACCACCCCGTCTCCAACCTGTAAATGTTATTGTTTTCTGGAGAAGAAATATTTGATAAGGCTCTTGTCGGACTGATTACAAATTATAACTACACTTTCTTCACTTTCATATTTATTAGAAATACGCATGTCACACCATGTAAAGCAAAGCAATTGAACATTATTTAATCAACTAAATAAATACTTCCAATCTGTTAAATCCACAAAAATAACTACAAGTATTAATTTCTTATTTTATAACGCCAAATGTTAATTTCACAAGTAATTGCACTCACTGTCCATTCATTCCTTCTCCTTTCGACACCCCATTATAACGGATTTGCTTCTATACGTTGCTTTGCTTCTTTCTTATATAATACTCTCTAAGTGCAGTTCATGTAACTTAGGCCTACATTTTGCAATATTATTTTATTGTAACCTTCTCTTTTTAAAAGTTAATTGTTTAGATTTATACATTGATTAAAACTGAATATCTGCAATAAAAATTAGAAAAAAACAGGAAGTAATACAAAAAATGTGAATGCAATATTGTTGCCTCATATACTATGCAAATAATATTAAATACTAATATAAATAAGTTAAAAGTTTTAAATATTGCTCTTAACTTAATAACCAGTTGGTAATAACTAAAATATGTTGGAATATTATAGTAATTGTTTCCGAAAACATCTTCAAATGAAATACTCATTATCAAAGACAGCTAAAAATCATCAAAATAGCGTAGACATTCGTAAAAAAACTGTTTTACATCACAATAAAATCACATTCAGATATTTTAATCTAAAAATAATTTGTAAATTTCAGTAAACAAAATATTTTTAATCATCATAAAATCAACTGAAACACGTGTTAATTAATAGTTAAAGATCATGATTACATTACGTGCTAAATAGTCAAATAAAAATTGGGTCAAATTTTGAAACAATTAGTCTTAATCCATTTTTTAACAATAATAAAATTTAATAATCTGATTTCCCATACCATGCTTGTTCCAGCGAAATCACAATTCCAGTTCTTAAGGCCAAGTTTAGATTAATTTTTTATTTTAGTCGTGTCTGCCGTTAGTACATGGTGCGGAATGACTCCGAAATTTCTATCATTTCTGCAACGGATGTTTGTAAGATCTACAGTGGACTGAAATAGTATTTAGAGTATCAACATTTTACAACATAATTAGGAGTATTCAGAAATATGCTAACAAATAGGATGCTCGTATAAACCTGTTATGTATCTGCAGACGTAAAAACCTAACAAAACATTATCTTGTAGAAAAAAATATCCTCTTCGAAAGTAGAAAAGAATATCATGGTGCTTGAATGGCAGAAATCAAATCAAAGAACTTACAACATCCTTACCTTATAAAAAGAAATCCATGGCAAGGGGAAATCGCCAAATACCATTCAACAGGCAATTCAGTATTCCATAAAGCAACCAATCAATATACATGTATGTGTGTTAGTGAGAATAATGCTGAGAATAATAAATAGGTTTTTATACCGACGAATCTATGCTAAACTTAGAAAACTGGCTTGCACTTGCCTTTCCTTGTACACACACGTACTCACACAAATTTCCAGATTACAAGATGCTTCTGGGTGTACCAGAACACGTGTGGTAAATTGTTATAACAAACAGAGTATGAGCAATAAGGGACCATCCATAAACTACTGTGCCAATACAGCTATTCTAACAGTCTTAAATAATAGATACCGGGTGAAATGAACTCTGTATATGTTATTGTAACAACAAGCGATGGTGGTCTCACGTATGTAACTACTTGTGACATGAAAATCTGTGCGACGTTATTTATGGATGGCCCCTAAACAGGGATTCGAACCCGCGTCCATCCGCTCGACCACCACGATCGGTCACTAATCTCCGAGGCCTCGATCAAGTGAGTGGGCTACACATTGTGTAAAACTCGTTAGTCAAACCGAAGGATGGCTGAACCATCCTGTTGGAGGTATACTTCGCCTGGTAGGTGGCCAGTTCCTTTCTTCCTTGTCTAAACTAAAACGATAATCCTACCGGGTGAAGTGGATCTGCAGTTTAACGTGGAATACTAACCACATAATTATTCTGGCGTACTTCATTTTATAATAATCCCTTTTGGTCGGGGTATTAGTTTTGACTTGAAAAGAACAACTTGTATGGTGCTAGCCCGCAAATGTATCAAAGGTTATTTAATTTAATTATATAATATTCATAATGTCTTCTCAAGGGATTACACAAAAGAAATGGGTTCACAGTAAAAGAAATTTGAATTTATTCATGAAGACAAAGTGGTTGTCATTCAAAGATCACAACTATCTGGCAAACATATAATAGGCACTCAGGCTAATAGCTCTTTAATTCTGGCGTGAGTCTCTCAGGGCAGTTTCCAGGGTTTTGAGATGTTGCAGAATGTCAGCAGGCGTTACTCATTACCCGACATAGACTGGTCGGCGGCGGCGGCGGAGTAGGTGAGCCAGCGTTTGAGCAGCGCACCCGGCTGACGCACACAGCTACCTCCACTCAGTCCAACTTGTAGCAGCAGCACACAACGTTGTTCTATCGCGTCCTTCAAAGTTCTCCTCACTCCCGAAGACACAGAACATAGGAAAAAATACCTCGGAGGAGTGCTGTGTCGCGCGCCCCTTCGCCAAGCCAAACGTGTCTCTCGGGACAGGCATCTGCCTTCCATCGCATATGGTCCCCCGAAAAAGCAAAGTGACGAGCAGCATGCCTCCGAGCCACAGATACTTCGTGCTCTGTGTGACATTACAATATACACAAAGCATGCTTTGTCAGAGGTGAAGGTCGGATTAAGGGCCTTTGAAAATCCCACTTGAGATAGGGATTCGAACCGAGGACCTTCCGATCTCCGGTCAGACGCATTAACCACATTTCTTTTTTTTAAAAAAACGTTGTCACCATGACTTTATTTTTGTTTATTATTATTTTTATTGGCTTTCAGCATCTTAGGCTTTACAGCCAGCTCGATGATTTTTTTCCAGCTAATTATACACACCACAGGACGGACAAGACATTCATAGATACAACACTTAAACACCCATGCCCACAGCCGGACTCGAACCGACGACCTTAGGCACGCGGAGCTAACACTCTAGCCCCTACGCTACCGATGCCGGCGCCCATTGAGCCACCGAACCAATTACAGACATTGTATAAGAAACATTTAAATATTCCTGTACTGAATAGGTTTGGTTATTCAAGGAAATTACTGTAATGCAATTGCAAATAAGAAGAATTTCAACATGGCGTAGAACAAAGGACAAAAAAAAAATTGTCACTGGTAATGTTTCGAACAAGAATACAACTATCTATTTTGCGTAATCCCTATTGAATATACATATTTATATAAAATACGAGCAACTGAATGAAAACTATTTTTAATTAATTCATATCATACAGTATCACAGCAATGATGGCATACGAAGAGTGCAAACCAGATACATTACACGATTACCGACACAGAGGTATTAACCATTCCACTGAATTTTGTCTGCCAGCTGTAGTGGAGAATGAAACGCCAAACACTGAAACACATGCTCAGCCTTATTATGCTACTGTAACAGAACCTATGTTTCATTGATTTTTCTCTACAAGTAAAAAAGTAAGTTGGAAAGGTGGAGAGGGGGAGGGGGGCAAGGAGGGCTGCTGGATTCATCTCTTGAAATTACTGCAGAACACATTCAGTAACTGACTAACATAATAAAGGAGCTGGAATGGATTCATTGGAAGACAGGAGGAGGTGAAAAGAGTGCTGAGCCTGTAGAACCGTATATTGGTGGAACGCTTCGAAGGATGTTACTGGAAGAATTAAGAGTAGAGCATGGAAATCAAAAGATGACCACTTGTATTACCACCTGACACTCGATTTCAGGCATCAGGGACTGAAAAAATTTTCTTGGGTCAGTAAGGAAGTCAGGCATTGGAATAAACTACCAAGGTAAGTAGTGCATAACTTGGCAAAGGCGCTAAAAGAATTTGTGAAGGGCTAAAGTAGGCAGGTACAAGAAAGGGGAAAATGGGAGCGTAGGAAAGTTACCACTGCAATTAATTTTTTTAATTCTATGATTTTAAATATGATTATTTTCCCGAAGGGATTTTCTTGAGCTGCTGTACTACTGTCACCTGTTGCGTGGTTCAGTACATAAAACTTTCACGTGCTCGACATATCTGCGAATAAGGAACTGTTCCTGGTCACTGGCATTCCTCCAACCAATACCGACTGTTGCACGTTGCATAAAAGATAAAAAAGTACTTGCAGTTTCTGAATAATTAACTTGTTTTGATAGAAAACAAAAAATGTGAATGCTGTGCTGGGATCCAGTCGATATATTTTATGCGACTACGTCTTCACGAACCGAAATAACACTTGTTGAGCAAAATTTATTATTGGTTATTTTACACAAGTCTGTAAGTCTACGTTATGAAGAGCTGTGATACAACCTATAATGAAGTCTAAACAGAAGCCTTTCTATTAAAAGTTATATTTATGCAAGTGTTGCAAGAGTTTCAGGCATATATATTTTTATTTCCATGTTACATTACTTGTTGTTCCCGTGATTTCGTCCAAGCGCAATTAGGGATTCACAGATAAACTCTCAAAGAAATGTAAAACTTCTGTAATGGATCTCCTCCTCTCGTTCTAAATTTGGTGTATATGCAAATGTTTTAAACGTGTTTGTGTGGCAATTTGTATTTACCATCCCTTGAAACTGCCAATAGTTTTGAAGATTTTAGGATTGTTGATGACCCAAGGCAGACTTTGGTATTTTTCACATAGCTTCATTGCAAAAATTATTTGAAAAAGTGCTGCATGGACCAGCATGAACAAAATGCTTTATTTCTATGCATATGAATTAGTATATAATACCCCTAGTTGAATTGAAAAGTTGATCTGTTACAGTTAGCACGATTCAAACACACCGTCAAGGTGAATACACGGCTAATAGTAGTAAAATTTTCGATTACAAGAATGCTTGCGCCAAACAATATTAAATGCACAGATTATATTACGGAACAATTAAAATTTAGGACGCTATTTATATTTCTTAGTGTGTGAACGTTACATCGAAACATAACTTAAGCTATCACTAACGTTACATGAGCTACGTACAGTTTCGTCAAAGTTGTTTTTTGTGTGATACATACACACACAAACAAAAATTCCATAACTTACGGTTTTGACATGTGTATCATGGACAAAATGTGCCACTAACCGAGGTAACAGGGTTTGTAATGAATGACAGTGACTGGCTGTATGAAACCAATCCTAATACACGTACGGTATAAAGCAGCTGGTTTTGCTGAACAGAAAACCCGCTATAGCTCGCACGAATACACAAAGCGAATCAATGAAATGTTGGATGAGAGGCGCGTAACCCACCCAGTAAGCTAATCTCTAGGACTCCTTTTCAAATTCGCAGAAATGTCTATGCTCCAAACTGGTACCATATCTCTGAGGAAGAACCCTGTGGCGTAAAATTGGAATGGGGAAAACCCTCAACTGAATAAAAACCAGAATGGCTTCAGTAAAATCAAACATGTATAAATGGGGTCTGAGGATAGACGATCGATGTGAATGTTGAGAACAACAGACCATGGATCATCTCTATGCTTGCACGCAGTGCCAATTTTTAACAACACTCGACGTACAATGGACAGGGAGAGAAAACGACAACTTTGTTCAAAATTGACAAAACGCGTATGATGTCAGAAAATGAAAAGGTAAAAAACCTAAATACCAAGATGCGGATATTCTGTGGAAGCGGATGAGAAGTTGGAAAATTAAAGTTGTAATTATTTAGATTTTAATATTTTATCAAAAATTATAAATTGCTTCTTCATTTTAAGTTTATCACAAATTCTACATTTTGCATAAGCAAAGCCTATTTCCACATAATACTACCATACTGATTTATTTTTTGCCTCATCTTTCAACAACAATTAAATCATTTACATAACTACGCACACGTCAAGAAAACAATCTTTGTCATATGAACTTTGTGGAATTCACGGCTCGACTAAGTCAAGCGTCCAGCACAAGGCCACCTCCCCGCACATCCCCCTCTCTAGCGGTCCATTCACAGTCCAGTTTGTAGGACCTACGATAATCCGATTTTTCTGTAAAGGACTATTGCTGGGTCGTGAAAGGGGTTGTAGGACTACACGTGTCCGTGCCGTCTAACAAGTTATTGAGTTGGCTCTTGATTGGAGAAAACATCCTACGAGTGTGTGATAAGGACATTGGTGTGCCGCAGGAAAATATGAATGGTAGGACTTCTTGGAACATGTTTATGGACTCCTTCTAGTAGCATGAATGGGTGAGCGCATACTACGGTAATTCCACACGGATGTTCTGTAAGATGGAGCATGAATATACCGGTTTACTTTACATGCAAGTTTAAACATTTAAATTCGTAGCTTACGTAATAACACCGTTCAGTACATTGTTACTTTTATTGCAGGATCGTAAGAAAAAAAAAAAACAGCGACGTTGTTGCTAGCTAAGGCGACGATTGGCTGAATCTCGTATAATGAGAAAAGAATAATATACATTGCAATGTAAACAAAACCTCCTTCATATATCCGCATTAAAAACTGTGGATGCAGAAGTGGAGGTAGGATTCCATGCGGAAGTTCCGCACTTGCGGATGCGGAGCTACGTTACATCCCTAGTCAATAGAATCGGTTGAAGGTTGGAGTTGGAAACGGGAGGGATCTGGCCAGTGCCAATTTCAGGAACGACTCCCATATTCTACTAGAATGATTTCGTAAAACCATATTTATCTACTCGACGCGTCGGCGAATGTGTGTCCTCCTGGAGTGATTTTAGGAAACCATGGAAAACTGATCTTTGGATGACAAGATGGGAGCGAACATGGGATCTCCAAAATGTCAGACGGAACGTTAGCAATTAACCCACCAGGTTGGCATCATCGTTTATATCTGAACTTTGTTTGGTTCTCCTTAGAATAAATATTGATATGGTGCCCAGTATTTTCTAATTATAGGCTCTGTGTGTTGTAAAATATCTAATACTTTAAAACCGTTAAATATAGCACACGTTTTGATAAATTAAACGGTCAAACTTTATGGCACAACTAATTATATTGGCCTTATTTCTGTGTATTAGTTTTGTCAATACCTGTAGAATGAGTATTTATAAAGAAAATAAGGAATTATGGCAACTGTATGAAAACAAATATAAAGCGAAATTGTTTGGAAGGTAGATTTTTTTTTCTGCTGAGCTTATTAATTATACTAGATTTATTTAGCTTTATGGACTGACAAGTATTAATTATTTTTTAGAAAAAATTGTTTTATGATGATGGCAGTTAAAAAACATCTGGTTCAGCTGTAATCTACATTTACAAATATACTCTGCAAATTCACAAAATTGTGGGTGGCAGAGGGTGCTCAGCACCAAACCTAATCTCTTTGTTGTGCATTCTAATCCCTAATGGTACGAGGGAAAAAGGAATTCATATAAGAATCATTGCGGCACCTTATTTCTCTAATCTTGTCTTTCCTGTCATTCCGGCTCACATAGGTTGGTGGACGAAGTATTTCACTACACTTGTAAGTTAAAGTGGGAGTACACATGTGTACCAATATGTTTAAACGAAACGTGCGTCGTCTATCTACCAGAGACTCCCAGCCTACTCTACTGATTAATTCTGTGACGCTTTCATAAGGACTGTAGCAATCGGTCACGAATCGAGCGGCTCTTCTCTGTACTTTCTCTATACTTTCGATCAACCCCTTACGAAACGGATCCCAAATGGCACAACAATAGTCCAAATGTGGACGCACAAGAGATTTGTATGCTATCTCCTTTGTTTGTTCATTACAATTTTTCAAGATTCGACCTATGAATCGCAGCCTAGAATTAGCTCTACCTACTAACGAATTAATGTGTAAGTCACATTTCATGTTCCTTTGTACTGTTACTCCCAAATATTTAATAGAATCAACCATATCAATAACTGAATCGTTTAACTCGTATTTCTGAACAATTGGATTCTTTTTGTTATTTATGCTCACTGTCTTGCAGTTTTTACAATTTAGCGTAAGTTGCCACTCAGCGCACCATGCCAAAATAACATCCAGATCACGCTGAATTTCTAAGCAATCAAAGAAGAATTCACATTTTCTCATCTACTTTCTTTGAAAAATATATATATATATATTATGTGTAGCTAAATTTGGCAATTTATGTTGTAGTGGAGCCTGAAGTTAGATGTGTCAATAAACGATACCTTTATATTAAACATTTGCTTTATGGAGCTGGTATACTATTATTTATTGTTTGTTGTTTTTATTTCTTAGTGAATTCGTAGGCACAGGGTTGCGAAATATTATTCTTTTACGGATTTATTGTGTGATGAACTTCAGTGGATTATATTTATGAAACACTAATTATAAGTCAAAGATTTTATTCAATACCTATCCGTAACCTCGTTTTTCAAAGTAATCTGTTTAAATTTTCAATTTTTTCCTATAAAAATGCTTTTTAAACTTGGATTTTTCACAAAGCCTGCAGTTACATACTGGAAAATTAACTTCAGTTCATAATAGCGTCTACTCAGTGCGAATTTTAGGATTATCGTTTATCAATTTATTTACTTATAGTTTTACATAAAACTTATGGAATCTAACACATCAACAGTGTAGTTACCATTAAAGATCTGTTATCATAAATATTTATTAAAATATTAAATACATTTATCGGGAATAATATCCCTATTAAATCCGTTCTTTGTGATTCGTTTTTACCTGAAAGGTCTAAAATTCCTTTCTAATCCAGCTATCATTTAAGTTACCTCGACTAATGTACTTTTTTATGATCTAAGTAAATTTATATTTCATATTTTTTTTGTCAAATTTTGTCGTAATACCTACTCCAAATGAAAAATCTGAGCCGCAATGCTCGTATGTTTTGGTACTCTCTACCATTAAAAGGATGAATCACCTTTTGCGACATCCTCGTTTTCAATAAACACGATCTTTAGGGCATTCTTGCACTGGCTTCCTGCCAGTATCTTGTTTGGCCTGTGCATTCAGTTGTTTGCTCTCCCAATATGGCTAATTTTATCCGATGCGTAGCCTTCAGTTCGTCACTTTTCACAGTGCCAGTCAGGGAATAGGACACACTTTATGTAATCCTAAGTTTTCCCGGCAAATCTGATGCTTGAAAATCTCTCGGCCATGCGGCTGGGTCAGTTGATCGTAGATGAACGAATTTTCAACGGCGTAACGTGCCATCATCAGGTCGCGTCCTTGACTGCGCTCCTCACGCCGACCAGCGGACGGAACCTGAAGATGATGTCACGTTACACCGTCGAAAATTCGTTCATCTACGATCAACTGACCCGGCCGCATGTCCGAGAGATTTTCAAGCAGGACACACTTTTTTATCCCGTAGATTTATCTCCTGATTTCTTCAGTCTAACTGATCCAGGTTCCAGAGTAACGGAAGTTATCTTAAACTTGTGTCATTGATTTTGAAAAGCAATTAGTTAATTAGTTGGGATCTCCGCTGTATATTAACTCATGACGTTATTAGCTCAGTAACTATGAAATTGCCATCTGCTTGTCACTAGTTACACCCCGCTTCGAGCATGTGGTGTGACATAGAACCACATTAAAATGAGTTATCTGGGCAACACAACAAGGCACGCATTACGTTGGATTAGGGAAAATTCCAAGTTGCGGGAAGGACTCTCTGAAGGACAGGGGTCAGCGAATTCATGTCTATTTCGCCGAATTCTCCATTCAGGCTGAAAGAAAGACGAAACACAATAGGCCTTGCCAGTTTGAAAAGGCAGATTTACGACCTTTCACTGCTCAGTATGGCGTCGGCCGCAGTTCTGTGCATCGACAGCTTTGACGGGTGAGATATATATCGCGTGACCAATTGCAGATACGTGATAACGTCATGACACGCCAAATTAGATATTCTGCAAGTGCTCACTGCGTGAAACTAGTAAAACCGAGTGGACACGAAAGAAATACGACAGTTTCCTAACAAATCCTCCAACCCCGTCAAAGGAATGATGTGTTAAACCTGAGAGTGTGCTTGGAGGGGCGAATGTTTTGGCAATAACATTTTAGTTTATAGAATAGTTCTTATTTTTTTGTATAATGTTGTTTCATGTCCACCAATGAGGAGAGAAGCAGGAACGTCTACATCGACGATAGGACCAGAGAAAATCGCCCAAGGAGAGGGAGCAAGATGCCGAGGTTTTAAAAGGTGGCGCGAGATGTTTCTCGTGGTCTTTTTGGGTCTGACTGGTTCGTGTTCAATTGTGCTGGTGCACAAGAACGACCCAGAAAGCCGACAGCATATCATGCGATCGGTTGTGTCCTCATTTTGAGTCACAAGGTGACAGATAAATTCAGTGTGGGGTCGAAGTTTGCTGACTACGACACTGCCGGATAGACGGTAAAAAGACAAACATTGCACCAGTTAATAATATTGTGTTTGCACTTTAAACCTCCGTGGTCACCCAACATAACGCTCTGAGCGGAGAAGTACACACGATAAGAATTCTCACTCTCCGATATATAAACTGAGAGATTAGCCGTGGCATTTTATAAATTGAATTCAGTAGTTTCTGTGATTGAAACGAAGGTCATTAGTTTTTAACAAATAATCTGATTACGTGTCCTGCCGAAAACTGTAACTGTTAGTGTGTTTAGGAAAATCTGAACGGATATTTTGTTGTCTTCTATTACTTAATTTTAATTAATGCAGAGAAGGAAATTTACAACTCCATTGAAGTGACCTGAACAATTAGAAATATTTTACCACTTATAGATAAGAAACACAACAAATCATGTCTGGTAATAATGAAGCGAAATACGTAGACAAGAAAATAACATAACACTAACGTATGAAATTGAATAAAATTTTATCGCCATTTCTCAATAATCTGAATCAAAATTTTTTCATTGTGTATGTGAAACCGAAAAACGGAAGTCATTCATTTCAAGTACTGAAAAGATTATACTACCACTAATAGGACTATGTAACCGATGTAACCAAAATTCTTCCAAATACGCAGTGTTTCTAAGGCTAAAAGTGTTGCATAAATTAACGCTTTTGTTTAATTCACTGCATCATCACTCTCACATCCAAAATAATATTGAAAATTAATATTTAACACTAGAACCGCCGAGTGGTCAACTTGACCACTTTTTATATTTTAACATATTATTATTCAGTCAGTTTCTAATCAATGCTGTTGTGAGTTAATGACTTTTCCTAAATGTTTATGTAGATCATATAAATAGTCCAATATTTGTTTTATCTTCATTAGTTTTCTTTGAATGACCACTTATACTTAGAACCGCCGAGTGGTCACTTTGACCACATTACGTGAAATCTGAAAACAGATTATTTAAAGATTGTTGTGCGTCACTCACCGAATTTACTCTTAGCACTCGTCAACAATATACTAAATATCTGGGTTACTGAAGTTTACTCGCATTGTTTGAAGCTCAACAATGCAATATGTCATTCATTGTTTGCTATTGGGTTTCGCATAAACGAGGCAGATTATTTGAGTACTCGTCTCAGAGCAATAGACACGGCTCTGATGTCACAGCGATACAAACCACGGCCACGGCCACTTTCAGATGAAGAAATTGTCGCACTTTTGTATGAATCGGATGTTGAAAATGATCCTCAAGTTGAGGACCTTGTGGAAGACTCTACGGATGAAGATTACCAACCTGTCGCTAATGTGGAGAGTGACAGCTCCGAGACTGAAGATGAAGGTAATTTACATTCACTTATATTATTATTATTATTATTGTTACTATATGAATAATGATCACTATTATAAGAGAGCTGACACTTCTACTGCTACTTCTGTTACTGCTATTTTATTGTGTGGTATGGTTTCTTTATAATGAGTTGTAGCTTTCTAATTGTCTCTTTCCTCATGCAGTTACGGAACCAGGACGAAGCAGTAATATAAACAATGCTACAGAAGGACCTACCCTGGGTAAAAGAAGAACTGCACCTCCTGTAAGTGGACCAATACAGAATCGACGTAGAAGAGGAGAACAAAGTGCAGGGTCACTTCCAGAAACTGGCTCAAAACTCCTGGGGCAGGACGGGATCACGGAGTGGACTGTAGCAGACTTCGGGGTTACTAAACCAGATAGGATAGGTCAACAGCATATATTGAAAGAAACATGGGGACCTACTCCACACGCAAAGCGGCACGTCTCAAATGATAATGTTTCGAGTGCCTGGTGCCTTTTAGTTGATCAATCAATGTTGAAACACATAAAGAAATGCAAAGAAGCAGAGGCACAACGGCTTCTTGGATATGATTCGTGGAGTTTGCCTTCAGAAGAATTAGATGCATTTGTTGCTTTATTATATGTTCGTGGTGCACTAGGTGCCAGATGTACTGAAGTAGATGAGTTGTGGTCGAAAACGTGGAGCCCCATTTTTCACTGACACAATGAGCAGAAACAGGTTTCGAGAAATTTTGAAATATCTGCGTTTTGATGAAAAAAATACACGGTCGGAACGGTTGAAAAGTGACAAATTTGCACTTATATCAACTACTTGGAATCATTTTATAGAAAACTGTCAGTTGAATTACATACCTGGATCAAATGTCACTGTGGACGAACAACTTTTCCCCAGCAGAACCAGGTGTCCGTATTTGCAATATATGCCGAATAAGCCTGATAAATTCGGAATCAAATTCTGGCTTCTAGCGGATGTAGAAGCAAAATATCTTTGTAATGGGTTCCCTTATGTGGGACAGAATGAACAGAGGGCACCTAATGAGAAACTTCCAGAACAAGTAGTAATGAAGTTGGTAGCTCCATATCGCAATAAGGGTCGAAATGTGACTACTGATAATTTTTTCACTACGGTCACACTTGGGGAGAGACTGGAAAAAGAGAAAACTAGTCTTGTCGGCACTATCAACCGTGCAAGAAAAGAAATTCCAAACACTGTAAAAAAAATGAAAACTCCTCTTTATACGTCTGTTCTCTTGAAAAGGGAAGGTGGTACTCTGACTGTTTACCAAGGGAAAAAGAACAAAAATGTTCTTCTGTATAGTACCATGCATACAGATGTTGAAATACAAAATAATTCTAAACACCTTCCCGAAACAGTGAGCTTTTACAATAGCACAAAATTTGCTGTAGATGTCTTGGACCAGATGACGAGGAAGTATTCTGTCCGCTCTGGTACTCGTCGATGGCCTGTCCACATATTTCACAATATCCTTGATTTAGCAGCCATCAACGCATGGATCATTTTCAAGCTAGTGACAGGGATCAAGATAAGTAGGAGGAATTTCATCCTAAATCTAGCAGAAGAATTACGTAGAGACTATATGGAAACCAGAAATCAGGAAAGGATGACAAGGGAAGGAAAGGAAAAGGAAGAAAAGGAAGATGGTGATGAAGAAAGAGAAGAAGCGGAAATTCCTGCGAAAGTTAGAAAACTATGCCAAACGAGGAAATGCAGAAACAAGACAAATGAGGTGTGCAGTAAATGCAAGAGATATGTTTGTGGGCCGTGTACATATAAAGTAATAAAGACAGTACTTTGTAATGCTTGTAAGTAGGATTAGGTACTATACATAGTCATATCTTATGATTGTTCTTTCTCTTAACATATTCATGGGTACTTAGTTTCTCCAGTATGATTAATTTCTATTAATTTTAAAACTACTGCAATACAATTAGTATGGTTGCAGATAAATATTGTGAACTATGCTCTTTAATTTTAGTAATATGTTCCCATTGTTGTTGTAAAATACAGTGATACTGTTAATAAATGTAATTAAAGTGATACATTGTTATCAAGATCATTAATATTTACATTAATCAGAACAGCATGCAATTACAAAGAAAGTGGTCACTTTGACCACATCGGCGGTTCTAAGTATAGTACTAGTTCCGGCGGTTCTAGTGTTAATTTAAACTACCAAAAAAATGACTATTGTAAAGTATGGTTGTCTCTTCGTTACAGTTTTCACCAATCCCACGAGAACCTGGGTCCCTGAACTGAAAAGGTCTTAAAATCATATAATCAGCTGGAAGTTTGATTCAGAGCAATAAGCGGGGATGAATGCGAGCGTAATTTTCTATTGTTACTATTGTGCGATCAGTTAACAGAGTCGGCTGAAAGTCACTCTCCGCTGGCCTTACTCCTCCCACCCGCTTGCCTAGACTCAGGGTCTGCTTGGAGGGGTAGGTGAGGTGAACATGACCTTGAACCGCCAGTTGAGGGTTAACAGAGTATATCCTGGCATTCACCAATCCACCAGTATCGCTCGGTAAGGGAATATAAAACAATTAACAACTCTTTGATACGAAATTATTTTTTGTGAAAGCAAATATAAAACATGGCGGTTAACACATATAATTATATTGCAAGATGTTTTACATAACTGTAATTAAATTTAATTACTCTTATGTATGGAAATAATTTCATGAAAGATCCAGGGGTTGGGTAATAATGAATACCCAAAAATACAACATATAATTATTACATATAACTCGGGTCTGCTTACATTTAATGAAAATCAAATGATCGGAGTGCTTTAAATTTTTCTCGCAGAAGTTTACATGGAAAAGTTAAAATTGTGAGTAAACACAAAGTGTAGTCTGAGTGTCTGTTGTTTATGTTTTCTCGACAAATCCTCCTTACAATTAACGCTTAAACTGCATGTTCCATCTAAAGCTGTAAAGTAAATTTTTTTTCTATATATATATACAGTATATTAGTTCCGCCAAAGCTGTCGATGCTGTTTAAAACTGACAGAGGTTAATTTAAAATGAAAGAAATATTGAATAACAGCAGTTATTGATACTGATTAAATTATAACGGAATTAACATATGAATTATGGAGTAAGAAATGCAGTTGTGAGATGTGTTTATTAAGAGCTGTTCTCAAGGATTATATCAGGTATGGAAATGAGACAAGAAGCAATATTTAAAAAAAAAATCTATATCTGAAATATTTTAATGGTGTGCAGAAACCATTCAATTGGTAATAAGTGGAGGAAATTGAAATATCTTTAAAGTAGCGTCATTATCTCTTATGAAACTGCCAGTTTCATTATTAAATCAGGGTACGATAATAGGTAAATTAAAATTAATTTTCGTCTAGAAATTTTATAAACACAGTGCTGTTAGTACACTCCTGGAAATTGAAATAAGAACACCGTGAATTCATTGTCCCAGGAATGGGAAACTTTATATACACATTCCTGGGGTCAGATACAACACATGATCACACAGACAGAACCATAGGCACATAGACACAGGCAACAGAGCATGCACAATGTTGGCACTAGTACCGTGTATATCCTCCTTTCGCAGCAATGCAGGCTGCAATTCTCCCATGGAGACGATCGTAGAGGAGCTGGATGTAGTCCTGTGGAACGGCATGCCAAGCCATTTCCACCTGGCGCCTCAGCTGGACCAGCGTTCGTGCTGGACGTGCAGACCACGTGAGACGACGTTTCATCCAGTCCCAAACATGCTCAATGGGGGACAGATCCGGAGATCTCGCTGGCCAGGGAACATGACTTACACCTTCTAGAGCACGTTCGGTGGCACGGGATACATGTGGACGTGCATTGTCCTGTTATTATTATTATTATTATTATTACTCCGCGATTCACTAAAAGTGTGTGGCGGAGGGTGCATTGCACCTATCGAAAAGGGTTATGGTTTGGAAGGGTTATAAGGGATATGGCAGGAGGCGCCCATGGGCTATTGTGAGGAACCATCCCCGCATTCGCGTGGAGTGATCCGGGAAAACCATGGAAAACCCAGATCAGGATGGCTGGAGTGCTTTATCGAAAGCTACTCCTGTCGGATTTTAAGTTTACTCGCCAGGTAAATCCTTTCTATTCCATTCCCTAATCGCTCGTGGGAAAAATGAGTACAGAAATGAATCGGTTCTGGCTCTGATTTCTCTTATCTTATTTTCGCGGTCATTTCGAGATATAAATGTTGCTGGTAGCAATATTTGCTGGCTGTCATTCCGAAATACGTCTGTCGTGAATTTTTCAATTAGCTTCCGTCGAGAGCAACGCCTACGGTGTTCCAGGTCTTCCCAACCTAACTCCTTCAACATCGCACTTACGCTTTCCCTCCAACTATATATACCTGTCACGAATCGGGCGGCTCTTCTTTGGACCTTCTCTAAGGCCTCCATTAACCCCTTTTGATGGGGACCCCACACAGAACAACAATACTCTAAGTGAGGACGTACTAGTGATTTGTATACAATCGATTTAACTTCCTGAGTGCATTGATTTAAATTACGACCTAGAAATCGGAGCATACGATTTGCTTTTCCCAATACATTCTCGATATGCACATTCCACGACAAATTATTACTAACTGTTACCCCTAGGTATTTAGCGGAATCCACCATTCTAAGGACAGTGCCATTAATTGTATAATCATAGGTAAATGGTGTCACCTTTTTACTTACACGCATGACTTGGCACTTATTAGCGTTTAATTCCAACTGCCAATCTTTACACCACGCAATTATTTTCATAATATCGTCTTGTAACAAAGCGCAGTCGTCCTGGGTTTTTATTTCGCGATAAATAATAGCATCATCGGCAAATAATCTTTTCATCCCCCCGATTATGTCGCATAGATCATTGATGTATATGAGAAACAACAGAGGCCCTAACACGCTTCCCTGGGGAACTCCAGACCCCACTTCAGTAACTGATGAACGCTCACCGTCGAGAACTACACACTGCGTTCTGCCCTTCAGGAAGTCCGCAACCCAGTCACATATTTGTCTAGATATGCCGTAACCGCGAAGTTTCCTAAGTAACCTAGTGTGAGGCACAGTGTCAAAAGCTTTTTTAAAGTCTAATAGAACCAAATCAACCTGGGATTGCTCATCTATAATTCGGCACAAGTCGTGAATTAAAAGTGCAAGTTGTGTTTCGCAGCATCGGCCTTTTCTGAATCCATGTTGATTTGGATTTAAAAGCTCACCTTCATCCAAGAACCGCATGACATTTGAATAGATGATATGTTCTAAAATCCTGCAAAATATTGAAGTTAACGAGATCGGCCTATAATTCTGAGGATCATTAACATTCCCATTTTTAAACACTGGAGTTACGATAGCGGTCTTCCATTCGGCTGGTATTTTTCCTTGATCCAGAGAGACTGTATACAATTTCATCAAATACGGTGCAATTTCCTTTGCGTATCTTGAGTAGAATCTTGTAGGAATACCGTCTGGTCCGGGAGCCTTATTGGTTTTTACATTCATAAGCAGTTTAGTTATTCCCTCGACATCAAGAGCGAGATCATTCATTAAATATCGGTATCTCCTCTGAGTTTTCTATCGTGAAAGCCTTTTTAAATATATCATTCAAAATTTCTGCTTTCTCTACGCTTGTTTCTGATAATTCACCATTTTCTTTAATCAGCGACGGCATAACCTTACGAGAGCCTCTTATTACTTTGATATACGACCAGAACTTTTTTGGATTAGTAATAAGATCTTCGGATAAATTCCTGGCTTGGAATTCTTTAAACGCATCGCGCATTGCCTTACGTACTTCCGCACGCAACTGGACTAATTTAGCACGATTAGATGAGTCCCCCGATTTTTTCACCGCGGCATGTAAACGCCTTTGCCTCCTGAGCAAACGTTTCACTTCCTTATTGAACCAAGGGAAGTTATTACTGTCCTTAATACACTTCTTAGGAACAAACTGATTTAAACCGGTCCATATTAGTTCTTTTAAATTAAACCAAAGTTCCTCAACATTTGTATTTTGCGTATACGTTTCAAAATTCTTCGCAAAGTGATCAACCATACCCGCATCGTTTGCCTTATCGAAGCAAAAAACGAGTTTCTCTTTGTCATGCTTCAGACTCAGACTATATTTTAATGTTACCACAACCGCCTTGTGATCACTTATACCGTCTTCTATACAAACTTTATCTACAATATCAGGATTGCTAATTAGAAAAAGATCCAGAATGGACGAGGAATCTTTGTCGCACCGCGTTGGCTCTTCGACCATCTGTTCAAGAGATCTTTCTGCAAATGATTCTAGAAACGTTTCGGTAATTAACTTATCTCTTCCACCCAACCTGAACGTGTATGTGTCCCACCTAACCGACGGTAGGTTAAAGTCACCACCCACGATCAATATATGTCCTTGAAATTTTTTGTAAATGTTATTAAGCGACTCTCTGAAGTATTCCGCGTTAGCTAAATCAGAATCCGGAGGTCGATAAAACGACCCGAGTATGAACTTTAAATTTTTGCCAATTTTTACTTTGACCCATATTAACTCGCAAAAATTTTCCGTTTCAGTTACGACAGAGCAATTAACGGTTTTACTTACGGCCACGAACACACCCCCGCCCATTGAAACAGTTCTGTCCTTCCGAAAAACATTGAAATGAGGGCCAAATACTTCGCTAGATTCAACTTCAGGCGTCAAGCAGCTCTCGGTTCCTAGTATTATATCGACATCATTAGTCACAACTGAGGCGTGAAAATCCGCTACTTTCCCTCTAATACTCCGACAATTTAGTACCATTATCCTTAGCTGCTTCGTATAGTTATTTGTGGAGTCTAAAATAGCATTTTTCATACTCGCACTCTGACCGTAAACGGGTGAAGTAATTGGAGCTGTAATATTAAAATTATTCGGGCCATCACTACCGGGACCAGCTTCTATGTTATCAGCACATCCTCTTCGATGAAATGAAGGATCATCGGGCCTCATGCTGTTCCTAAAAAATAATTCATATCAAGACGGTTCCATATTTTTGCAGCCACCTTGGACGCCATTCTAGGTGTGTAGTGGACGCCCGACCTGTCAAATGCGTCCCAGCTGGCAGCTATCATCGGACGAAGGTCGACGAAGCCCCAGTTGTTTTTGCGACACAGCTCCTGCAAATTACTATTTAAATTAAAGATCTGTTGGAACAGCATGTTCCCTTGCCGGTGTAGGAATGGTAGAACGATGGGTTCGATGACGGTTTGAATGTACCGTGCACTGTTCAGTGTCCCCTCGACGATCACCAGAGGTGTACGGCCAGTGTAGGAGATCGCTCCCCACACCATGATGCCGGGTGTTGGCCCTGTGTGCCTCGTTCGTATGCAGTCCTGATTGTGGAGCTCACCTGCACGGCGCCAAACACGCATACGACCATCATTGGCACCAAGGTAGCAGCGACTCTCATCACTGAAGACGACACGTCTCCATTCGTCCCTCTATACACGCTTGTCGCGACACCACTGGAGGCGGGCTGCACGATGTTGGGGCGTGAGCGGAAGACGACCTAACGGTGCGCGGGACCGTAGCCCAGCTTCATGGAGACGGTTGCGAATGGTCCTCTCTGATACCCCAGGAGCAACAGTGTCCCTAATTTGCCGGGAAGTGGCGGTGCGGTCCCCTACGGCACTGCGTGGGATGCGACGGTCTTGTCGTGCGTCCGTGCGTCGCTTCTGTCCGGACCCAGGTCGACGGGCACGTGCACCTTCCGCCGACCACAGGCGACAACATCGATGTACTGTGGAGACCTCGCACCCCACATGTTGAGCAATTCGGCGTTACGTCCACCCGGCCTCCCGCATGCCCAATATACGCCCTCACTCAAAGTCCGTCAACTGCACATACGGTTCACGTACACGCTGTCGCGGCATGCTACCAGTGTTAAAGACTGATATGGAGCTCCGTATGCCACGGCAAACTGGCTGACACTGACTGCGGCGGTGCCCAACCGCTGCGCAGCTAGCGCCCAACACTGCTGTTCCTGGTGTGTCCGCTGTGCCGTGCGTTTGATCATTGCTTGTACAGCCCTCTCGTAGTGTCCGGAGCAAGTATGGTGGGTCTTACACACCGGCGTCAATGTGTTCTTATTTCAATTTCCAGGAGTGTAGTTCATTTGTTTCCTGATTTGGTTACAATATTACGTACAAGCTTTTTATAACTTTTTTGGCACTATATCCAGTTTCGTAGATATTTGTCTGGAAATAAAACGTTAGCCACGACTTGCAGAGTGATGCAGTATTCGTTATGCCGACCACAGCAGTGACCCCTGCAGAATGAAGTCGATGCCTCGTTGACACTGACTGCAAAGGACGTTATATGTAACAGATGCTGCAGAGATGAAAAACCCGGGATACGATTTCCTCGAGTGAAGAGACTCACGGTGAATAGTGCAGCTACACTTATATTACAACGCACATTACTTCCAGAGTACATAGCGTGTCAATAAAAGTGAAGCACCCAGAAGGGAAGAAGGAAATGAAATGAAATTTCACCGGATGAGAGGGTGATTACAAAATCGAGTCAAATTTTCAAAGACCTTGGCAATATGAGTCCATTTATCTGCTCTAAATGCATACACTGATTCGGTTTGGAAGGGTGTCATAAAGCCGTTGTATCATCTCCTGAGGCTAGCTGTGCTAGAACTGTTGTAACTGGTCCTGATAACCTGGATACTGGCACTGGGACGGAGTTGACGTCCGAACTGTATCCACTCACCGAACGTGGTGAGTGAGCGGTAATGCTCTGGCCTCACATTCGGGAGGACGCAGGTTCGACTACCCGTCTGGTCAGCGAGATTTGAGTTTTTCATGGTTTCCCCAAATTACTGCAGGCGAATGCTTGGATGTTTCTTTTAAAAGTCCATGTCAGAATTCATTTCCATTCCTTGCTCCCCACCCTTCTTTTCTACCTCTAATGAACCTGACGTAAATCCAGTAGCAGCCATAAGCTGTTTCCAGACGTTCTATCAGGGACGGATCTGGGGATCTTGCTGGTTACGGGAATACCTCAAGATCACTTAGACCATTCATAGAGATACGTGCCGTGTGTCGCTGAGCGTTGCCTTGTTGCTAAATGGCATCACGATTCTGTCGCATGAGAGGTGAACACGAGGACGCAAGTTGAACCGTCAGAGTTCCCGCAATCACCACCAGCCGTAACGTGAAGTCACACCATGACGCCAGGAGTAACACCGCTGTGCCTCTCCAAAACACTGCAAGAATGAGACCATCGGTGAGTAAGGGCGTATTTCCGAAGATTAGGCCAAACTGGGCCTGCTCCAGGTTTATCTGTTAACCTTCTATAATCTCTCATCAATAACAGACTATACTGAACACATAGTCACCTTCACATACAGTAACACAATTTCACGTTAGTGAAATCAGAGGAAATACCAAAGATAAATTACTCTGGGAAGTTGATATGGAGATGGAGGGGTAACACCTTGCATGCAAGCCATCTAAGTCAGAAGACCAGGTATATCACGTATTTCAACCAACACATAAGGAAAATTTCAAAGTATGATTTGCCAATAGCCACAGGCATAACGTGCAACGAACCTCTTTATTATATAAAACTGTATACTGCATCAAAACATCAGTTCACTCCTTAGTAGCACTCAGAATATTCATATTTGTGAACCATATCCTTTCCTTCATTACAGTCTAATGCTAGCTTCACATTCTTCCGTGAGGTGCTGGAAACAACGTTTCTGAAGGCGATTGATGACAAGTGTTTAATGCTAGGCACTCGTGCGAGCCACTCGGACGTATGGTCATCCATATTTAGAAACGTACTAACAATGACGAGAGTGTGTGGGGGAGAGGGGGACGTACAATTATCTCTTCGCAGCCGAGCCCTGGCGAGCCGAGGAGAGGCGAGGCGACACGAGCGGACCATCCACATTGTTGCATTCGTGTAGACTTGTGTCCGCTCGCCAAGACAGGGGAGATAGCATAAAGATGTTTATAGTATTTTAGGCTTGATACGACGTAACTTGATCGACAAACGACACATCCTTTCTGCCAAACAGAACTTGCGTAACATCTGCGCTGTCTTGTATAACCGATTAAATCTTTTACTCTTCATGTATATGAAAATTCGTTGAAAATTATGCCTAAGGATATCCTAGATTTGCTGTGGAACTATTGCTTTAACATATAGATTAAAGAACGTTTTATTATCGTTAATGGTACTTTGGCACAATTTGTTCAAGAAATAGGTTATCCGAGCAAAGATGTGTTGAAATATTCTGTCTGCTTTCATATTTCATCGGCGAACAACTGAAAATTAAAGTATGGATTGAAAATTATATCTGTTTCTGGCGATCTTGTCCCAAAATCTATTTAGCGTAAGAAGACAAAGATGTTCAACGTTTAATACATGGTAGGCGTGTTTTAAGAATCGTTAATAGCTATGAAATTAATATTATTCTTTGATCCACTGCCTCAGTATCGGTTATTGCAGACCTAATGTTGCATGATACTTTACAGTGAATGGAATCTGAATCAATAGTATCAGTTGACAAGATCCTGTCTCTTTCTAACTATAATTCTTGGAGAAACGTATATATGTTTCAAGTAAATTGATAGAAAACTGTTTTCATTTTTAATGAAGCGCTTTGCCTCGTATTATAGATCTTAAATAGTGTATTAATCAGATAATTAGGTTACGTTAGTACAGTTCTTATTCTACAGAAAAAGCCTGACACATACATAAATGAAATCACATATATACTCAAACTGTTAACTTCACAAAATTAGTTCCACTCCAGTAACCACTATTACACTCAACATGATGGTTTACCAATGGGTTCCCCAATCTCACCGACATTGGCAAACATTTTCGTAAATCACATAGAAAATCTGATATTCGAAAACATCATTCACAACAAAGGTTACAACATCATATTTTGCCTGAGATATGTTGATGACATAGTTTGTGTAGTAAATGAACCAGAAGCCAGAGTTAACCAACTATACACTGAAATCAACACCATACACAAAAACATAAATTTTACACTGGAAAAAGAAAAAGAAGGAAAACTTAGCTTCTTAGACCTCACCATAAAAACTCACAACAATCTTCTCCAATTTGAAATATACAGGAAACCTACCACATCAGACATGATAATAGGCTCAAATTCCAATCATCAACAAACACACAAGGAAGCAGCAATTAGACACATGCTCAACAGACTAAACAAAATACCACTAAACAAAGACAACTACAGAACAGAACTTAAAACAATAATACACATAGCAACCAAAAATTGATACAAATAATCCAGAATACACCAAATAAACAAAACCATCAAAAATCAAATACTAATAAGAACACAAAACACTATACCAACTCCACAACAAGCAAATACAAACACCCACATGAACGCAACAACAGAAAAATGGCTCACATTGATATACATAAACAAGAACACTCACAAAATAGCAAACATTCTGAAAAGCAAGGACTCGGGATAGCATTTAAAACAGACAATTCACTACAGAAAAACATCACAAACAACAAATTTCACAATTCAGGTACAGTATATATAAATTAACTTGCAATGACTGTAACGCAGAATACATAGGCCAAACATGCATGAAGTTTGAAACCAGATATAAGGAACATTAAGAGCACTAAAGTACATTAACCACTCAACATTCGCAGAGCACCTACTAGAGCATAATAACCAGCCCACAAACATAGCAAAAGACATGCAAATACCTACCATTAACAGTAGCAAACCACAATTACTAACGTTTCAGGAAAACTACCACATTCAAAAATCACTGGCCGAAGAATAGAACATAATAAATTAACACACGAACCTGACGGACCCCAAAAAATACACAATACTTAAAACAAAATAAAAAACACAACCATACACCACAAAATGACACAGACAATAATAATAATAATACACTAAACACACCGAATCAAGCACAGAGACATATTGAAAAGCACGCCACCCACCAGATAAAAACAGAAGCCAAACGATAAACAAACCTGCAGCTCAGCGATGTACACTACACACTAAACAAATGTAAGCCATCTGTAGTGCAGTGAAAGTGACACTAAATTACTCATAAGTTGCAACGAATACCTGCAACACAAAATATTGCTATTACACATACAACTGATGCTGAGACACGGCAGAGTTACAAGCCAGTGTGAACATGTAACAATGTAAGTAAGCTTATATCTGTATATATCTTGTGTAAATTGCAATATAGAACAAGTTTAATTAACAGACAGAACTGCTAAAGATGCTTCATAGAATGAAGTGAAACGCGTGTGGAAAATAAAAACAACATATTCAATTGCACTGGCGTGAAAATTATTCATAAAAAATTGGTGGATAGCATTGCTTACAGCATACACACCTTCTTGACTTTGGCTTCAACTTGCATCAGAGCAGTGGTAGTTGATTAGGGGTTGTAAACACATTTCTAGAGATTTTATTTCTTCATGGTTAATCAACAAATTTTGTTCCAAAATACAAAACAAGTTCTGATAATTATAAATATTCCAAGCCTGTCAGATACCTTCAGTATGTTATACGACATTATTGAATTATTTTGAGAGTTGTCATATAAAAGTTTATGAATTTAGTGTTCGATTGTTAACATTTGAATTTTTCGCATGAAAGCGAGTCACATAAGTATTAATATTCATCGTAATTGCTCTGACTTTACTTAAGAAAAAAGAAATATATATTGATGCTACTTCCACTACGTTAAAAAAAGCTGTTTACTACAATGTTGGTACCAATATATAGTTGAGTCATTGAAAGAAGACGATATATTTTCAAAGCGTCTGCTCCTGCGACTGATTAGGTAATGCAGTCCACGTGACGCGGCAACATTACGTAATGCTCACAGCACAGTGGTTTCCGTTATCACGTGCTGCGTCTCACGTTCCCCCATGACAAACTGCCTGCATAACTAATATACGTTGCAGTTTCCTGTGAAACGTTGCCTTTCTAAGAAGACATTTCCCTATGTATTATTTGGCAAAGTCAAATTTGTCATTGTATTAGTATGTTATTTATTATTAGACCTACTAATCATCTATTTATGATTATGGAGTGTGGATCGTGTATTAATCAACATATAACTATAAAAATGATAATGAAAAACTTACAAAATTATTTTTAATGGTGTTTTTGGTGCAACTGAGTATTATGTTGATATGTTTTGGTGGAGTTGTTGTAAGATTTTTTCAGTTTAACTTTAAACACATGTTTATTATCTACAAACTATTTTATAATCTTCAAAAAAGATGTTAAACAGATGTATCCCAGAAGAATTAGTACCTCTTTCTGTTAATGATAACAATGTTTGAGTTTTTGCTAGTTACTTCTGTTTCTTGCACTGAAAATGTGTGTATTGAAATATCGTTTAAGAAAGTGAATACATTCCATGACAAAGCATAGGATTGAATACACATACTGATACACATACACTACATTGTTAGAATGCCGAGTTATTCCTAAGAAGTTCTTGATTTTACCCTGCATTGCAAAACATGTGCTCATTCTGTGCTGAGTACTTTTTTTTTTTAAATTTGCGCTGGATATAAGAGGGGAACATCTACTTCTTAAGTCCCAGATCTGTTTCTAGAGAAAGTGTTATCCTAACAACGAAAGTACTGTTTGACATATTCAGTAGTTCTTGCAGGATAAGATTCCCGCGTGTTTGAATGCCAAGCGACTTTTTACACTTGTTTTCTTTGTAATAATAAACTTAATTCTAAAAGAAATAAAATGCGGAGAAGACGTTAACAAACAAAGAAACAAGCACTTTGAAACAACAAATCTATCCTTTTGGACAGAACTCTGTTATCAGTTCCTTTGAAAAAAGTATTTGATTGTTTGGCAAGAAGCATTAGCTACATTTATTTGTTAGTTAATAGCACGCTTACACTCTAACAAAATCATAGCGTTACCTTCAAGTTAATTTAAATTTGGTAAGTTTACACAGCAAACAATGTGTGAAAAATAAAAATTCAACGTTATATGACAATGCCGATTTTCGTGGTGTGCTTATGCGCTACAAACATACTGGTTTCAGATGTACTTTGAATGAAATGAATTTTGATATTTTACAGAGCTAATGTATTTTTCCACATTACATTTGAAGTTATTCACGTTTAATTTAATGCTTTATGTATCATACTTAATAAAAATTTGGGTACAGTTCGCTGATACTTATAAAATAAAACATTCCTAAATATTTCATTTTCACCTTCGTTACAGGTTTACTAAAAAAAAATAAGGATGGTCAACTCATTTTTGCCACAGTATGCAACTGTACTTAATGTGAAATAACTACTGTAAATTGAAGGAACAACGTAAACGTAAGCAATGTATGATAGAGTTCCGTCTGATAATGAATGTTGGTAAGTATCTAAATATTTCTGATGTCACAAAGTAATATAGGAAAAATAATAAATTTTTGGCTTGTATTAAAATAATTTTATCCATTCCAGAAGTTTTCGTGGGATCCCGTAACTAATTTTTACAGTATGATAGTTACATACTGATCTTTCTTTTATGTTTTTATCTTTGATGGCATGCTTTCCTTATTTTCGCTTTACTGTTTTTGTAATCATTTAGAAAAATATATTCGTAAAGAAAACATCACTTTTTGGTTACATAAAATAAAGTTAACATGACTGTTTTCCAATTCAGATTCCTTACATTCATTGATTTATTTTATTGAATCTGATTTCATAGGTTTAACCTCAAATGTAATAATACAAACATCAACTTATCCCACATATGTATAAGGAAGTAATGAAGCTTACTTTAACATATCATCGTTTGAAACGGGTATTAATAAAAAGAGTAGTACTTCAATCATTACCACTATGCATGAAAAGTCATAGTTAGATGCTACTGCACACAATTTACACAAACTGTATAAAATGTATAATGCGAATTTGTAGTATTTATGCTATCTCACTCAACATTTGTTTACATGGGTAAATTCGGACGTGATGGAAATGTATCGGTGTGGAATTAATTATCAGACGAATCACACACGTTTTAAGAATTGCTAATAGTAAACAAAAACCTGCAACAGATCTTGTAAACGATTAAGTCTAAACTAAAGGCTGAGAAGAAAAGGTAAATATTTAACTGCTTAAAATCATTTAATTAATACCGAAAAGATTTAAGGTCAAGAATGTGAGCTAAGTTAACAGAAAAGCTGAAAATAATCATTATTTAATCTACAGAACATTAAAGCAGAATGGTGAAGTACTTCACACTATAGGGATATCTCGAAATTATGCTAGACTTAAACAGGGAAGATGGGGCGTAACACGAATTACTAAAAATAAGTGATGAGTGACGATGAAGTATATTGTTACCGTGTCACACTCAAAGGCAGTTAAATATATTAACATCAACAAAATGATAGGAACAAACAAATCATATTTATTTTTTATCTAATGAGGATGTAACTCTTGGATATGGAACATGGCATAAGTTACCTTACTAACATATATACGTGATGGATAGTAATCGTAGTGAAAAAAGCTGTATGACAAAAATTATTATAGAAAAATTTATAACTGCATTTTGTTAACACAAACAGTTTAGTATTAATTACAAGTTCTTGAATAGACAAGACAGAGTTGTTAGTAATATAAACTTTCAGTTTATCTTCAAATATATGTTTAGATCTACAGACCTTTTTATACGTTTAAGGAAGTTAATTAAACAGCTGTGTCCCAGAATAATTAGCATGCTTTCTCGGAGCGATAATAATGATTGTGTAAGTGCAAGGTACTTCTGTTTTTTGATATTGTGTTACTGGGAAAATTATTAAAAATTGTGAGTATGGTCTATGTAAAAGAACGTGAGAAGACATTCATGCTAAAAAGTCACTTTTCGAAATATGAGCTTTCTAATGACTTCTCTTCAAAATGCTCTTAGTTTTACCATGCGTAACATCGTAATAGCTCTTTTAAGTGTTTAGTACTTTTTAGTTAGTTAAGAGTTTATAAAAAAAATATATGCACTAATATATAACTGATCAAAATAAGTGCAATAATTCTGTTTGATAAGTTCCAGACCAGTTGTTAGAGATAAATGTAGTCGTGTTTAACTTCTTCTGTATACATGTAATACGTTCTTGCTAATTAAGTTTCACATCTGCTTGAACGCAAAGGAATTTTATGATTTTCATTTAGAAAAGTAAGTTATTTTTTTGCAATTTATATGTAAATATTTCTAAATACAGTTCCTCTCTTTAAATATACCATGAAAGAAGGTTATTTCAGGTTATTCAACTTTATGGATAAATTTCCAGTAAGATTATTGTAATATAATGAAAAAAAAAAAAAAAAACCAGACGCCTCCTAGAACATAGCCTTGTAAAATGTGATGTGTTTTCCACCGTTTTTATGAAGCGTTTTCTCTGCTTTTAGAGCCAAAAAGGTAAATTTTTTTCCATTACGTTTCTCGTATATAACTTAAAACATTTGCCTGTGGATCCATCTGGAGAAATTCAAAATTAATTGCGGATCATATTAAATATACCGTGTAAAGAATACTTGCAACGACAGAACGGGAGGCAGACTGTAAAATACAAATGTTATAGCATTGTGTGGAACCTCCATTAAGGAATACGCCCTGAAAATTTGGAATCAAGTACAGTGAATCATGTCACTGGCTAGTACAACAAATATCAAAGCAGATACAGATTTAATAAATGAATAAATTTGCAACAATGTGAGACACTGAAGCTAAGTTTTGTAGAAATTTATTGGCCAGAATGCTATCTGAAACTGTTTTATATACACTTACATATTGTGTAACTGATGAATCAATTAATTAGTAGTTATATGAATTACTGGGGATGCCTATAAACATTTTCTTATCTCTGTTTCAATAATTGAGTATAGTAAAAAAACATAGACGTAATTTCTTTATTCTCTCTGTTATGTATTACAAAGTAGAAATGTGTATGTTATGTACCTTATACCTGCGTAATGAAAGTTGTAGCTCTGGTTTCTGTAATCATTAAGATAAATCCAAACCAGTATTAATAGTCAATACCAGTTTTATAAGAGAGGACCAACTTCAGGTCCATAATCTAGTTCTCTATATCCCAGTGGAATTTCGTGGCGTATGTTTACTGTCACATATCACTGATTTGTTCCTCCCCGATAGGATGATTAGTATCCGCGACCTTATGACTAGACTAGAGAAACAATTGCAGTAATCGGAGATGCCCTTGGACCCACGTGACATCAGGCAACCAGTTTTCTCTCAGCTGGGCTGTCCACGTGACTTCTTGGCAGACCAGTTTCTGAGATCCACTGTTTCTACAATTACCAGCTAAGCGCTGTCTGCGATACATCACGGGCGCTGTTAATAACACACATTTCAAGCACATTTTGTTTATCAGACATTAAAGTTCTTGCTGTCTTTCACCAACACATTAACGCCAGAAAATTATCCAAATAAATAGTCTGTAGCGATGTTACCAAGCTGTTATTTGTGGTTATGGTTTTGAGACATTATAAATCCTTAGTAGAGATTAGAATTGATTGGGTGATTATGAAGAAATACAAAGAAAGTAAGTTGTGATCTGTATCAAGAGAATCCAACAAATTAGACACCGCCCAGTAGTGCAAATATTAGCTTTTTATTTCATGCAATTTGGAATTCAATTTTGTTGTGTTCTACGATGTCCAACCAATAAGTGTTTTCGGGTGAAATTTACGTAATTTTGCTAATCAATATGACATAAGCTGTTAAAAGTCGATTTCTGCTTGTCATTTATAAGCGTGTAGTTTGTATACTGTATATAAAAAAACAGAGGACAGCTAGCCGACCCAGAACTCCTTAATATGAATACTGATAAGTTATTTCGCTTCAATTTAGTTGATAATATTCCATTTATTTTAGATGAATATAAAATTAAACTTGCAATCTCAAAACTTCAGCTAACCTTTTTTTGCCATTACGCCTCGTCGAGGACATTAGGGGAAAAAAAGAACTTGGGGCACGGAATGTTAAGGAATTTGCCATTGCCTTTTGAAAGAACAGTCCAGGTTCTCCTTGAATGATTTGCAGAAACCATGGAAAACCCAAATCTGAATGGCCGGATGGGTATCCAAACCCACGTCATTCCGAATGTGAAGCCAGAGCGTTACCACGCTCGGTGCTAAGTTCCAATTTAGATAAAATACCGAAGATTTAATTTGACTGACAAGACTTAATTGTAAAGCAGATCAATCTGAATTAATTATATCATTCCGGTTTGTGATAATTTGATGATATATGATATCATTGTGTCTGTTTGACATTCATTCCTCGATACGTATTTTTCACCTTTTAGCTTGCAATAATTTCCTATCGTGTGTGATAAATGGTCATGAGGGCTATTATTTCTCGAGATTCCTACTTGAAAATAATTCCACATTTGATGTGCTTTAAAGCCAGTCATCTGTATCAAGTCAGATCGAAATTTACAACATGAATGTTTGTATGCGCAACTTGAGCTTTTAAGAACGTCACCTGCAATGAAATTACACAAACATTTCATGCGACAAGTAGAAACTTGTTTGAAGTGCCGATCTGCATAGATCCCGGATACTGATTGCAATTTTCAGCGCTTATAATGTTTTTAGTCAATATGTAACGACTTCACATGAGATGAACTGTAGTAGCCGAAGCATTGGAAACAACCATTATCATGTGCTCAAATCTAAGATTGCTCCGAATGATATGAAAACTACCAACATAACTATATATTCCCAAATAGCAAGTCAAACAACTTTGTTATTTAGCATAGTACTGTTAGAAATAAAAAACTGCTTCACTTTTAAAGACTTCTAACACAGTTTTTCATTAATGGAATGAAATTTATACCTTAATCCACCACACTGCAAATAATCCAGTCTACATGGCCTATTTTATTCAACAACGTAGTAATTAAGTAAAATGATACCATTTCCAGGTCATAATTGGTGATGAAACAAGCTTCGAAAACTTCATACCAATCTCTAATGCGCTATCATCTAACACGAGTGAGGTCTGATAGTGTAATAACCAACCACTATAAACATTTCCGGAGCTTAATCACTTAATGTAGGGAGACAATCATCTTTAGTTTTATTAGAGTCCAAAAAAGAATGACTCAGTGAAACATGGTAAAAACATACCATTACATAATAAACAACCCCGTGCAATGACGTTGATATATCTCGCTGAAAACAGACTTCAGAATATTATGAATAGCCTCCTGGATTTTCAAAATTTGTTTTATTTCGGTCCGAAATTTAGTGTGAATTGATTCTTTGTAGAATATTGCGTATCTCACTACTGCACGAAACCTCAGTGTGTATGGATCGTCCACTGAAGAAAACAACTTATCATGACTCAGCATAATATATACAATTTATGTAACATCCATGAAGATAGCGATGAATCAAGCGGACCTTGTATTTAACGGTTAGTGATAACCCTCTACAGACACGATAACACTCATCTTCTCGTCAAATAAAATTCATACCATTTTATTTCGATCCAAACATTGTATTCAATTTGTAGCACATTTCTACTAAGTTTAATCAGTGACGTGAAGAGGACGAACGTAAAAGAATCTTAATGTAAGCGATAAGGAATAAATCTCATACATAACAGCGCCAATACAGCAGCGAGGTTTGTGATGAATACCGGTAAGAAAATAGGAAAACGCGTAAAGTATTATTTACAATATAGTAACGGATTATATTTACAATGATAGAAAGTAAATGTACAGAAAACTATGCAAATGTTTCGACCTCCATCCCCTAACTTCCCAACGATAAGAACAGTTGTATTAGACGTGAAAGCTGAAGCGGTAGTTACACAAGCTGCAGGCAAAATCTAATTACAATAGTTGATTGAGTATCGTATGAAATAGAAATAGATACTATATACAAATTGACCAGAAACAATGATATTAAAAGTCTGTGGACAATATGAACCCACTATTGGGAAGATGTAAGATTACATTCACACTCGAAGATACAACGTGTAACGAGTGAATGTTTGTTTGCTGTACTCAGTGTCCCACTGGTTTGACGTAATTCTCCATCTCTATCTCTCTTGCTCTAACCTCTTCATCTCAACATAACCCTTACAATCTACACCCTCAGTTATCTGCTTCATATATTATAATCTCTGTCTTTCCTTCGACTGTTCCCTCCACTAAAAAAATTAAGCAATCCTGCATGTCTTAAAATATGGCCCATCATCTTGTCTCTTCTTTTAATAAGACTCTTCCACAAATTTCTTCTTCGCTCATCTTTTCGTACTTTATCTATCATTTTATTTTCTGCTTCCTTCTATGACACCACATTTCAAATTCTCTATTTTCTTTCTTTCTCGTATTCCTAAAGTCCATGCTTCGCTGCCATACTGTGATCCATACATAGAGTTTTAAAAAGTTCTTTCTGAGTCCTAGATTAATATTTGAAAATAAAAGAGTTCTCTTTTTGATGAAAACTTTTTTGCTAGTGCTATTCTGCTTGCAGAATTCGATCCCTATTTTTATATTTAATCTTCTATTATTTCTCCCACACTTCATCACTTCATCTTGCTTTGGTTTACATTAAGTCCAAAACCTTCATCCAATAATTTGTTCATGGAATTTAGTAATTTCTTAAAACCCCCAGTCTGTTTTGCTAACAGGACAATGTAATCAACAAATCATACTGATTTTTTCTGCTAGAATCCTTATGTCAAATTCAAATATTTCTTTTATTTCCTTTATTGCGTCCTTTAGATACAAGTTGAACGTTATTTGTGCTAGACTACAACTTTTTCTCACACCCTTTTAAACTGATGCATGCCCATCATTTCTCTGCTTTTATTATAGCCACTTGATTCTTATATAGATTATATTCTTCTATCTCGATATTTTAGACCTGATTTATTTAAAATTTTCAACATCCTGTCCACTTAATATTATCAAAAGCTTCTTCCAAATTAACAAATGCCATAAAAGTATCTTTGGTTTCCTTGATCCGGCCATCAGGTATTAATCTTAAAGCCAGAATTGCTTCACTTGTATCGCGGTTTTTCCTAAACTCAAACTGATCTTCAACTACTCTTTCTTCTACAATTGTTTCTAATCTTCCGTATATTATTCTGGTTAGCAGTTTTGAATCATATTATACTTATAGTATCATAATTCTCACATTTTTCAGGTTGGAATTTCTTTGGAAGTGTAAAGATGCTACTTGTATTAAAATCAGTTGTAATCGCTCCTGTTTCGTAACTATTTGATATAAGTTTGAATAATCATTGGATTCCTTCTTCCCCCAATATTTCAGAAGTTGCGCAGGAATTTCATCAACTGCCTTATTTGATTTCAAATCATTCAAAACTCTATCAATCTCTGTCATCAAAATAGTATCTCCTAAGTCGACATCTCCTTCGTTATCCAATACATTGTTGTTCAAATCATCCCCATACTACAATTTCTCTATGTATTCTCTCCATCAGTTAGCTTCACCTTCTGAGCTTAAAATAGCCTTCCATCAATAGCTTTAATGTTTATACATCTCTTCTTAATTTCTCCAAAATTCAGTTTAATATTCCTATAGGCCATGTCTACTCTTCCTACGACCATTTCCTTTTCTACTACTTCGCACTTTCGTTGCAGCTACATTTCGTTTGGTTTCTTTTATTTTCGGTTTATTTGATTTTTTAAATGTCTGTACTGTTCTCTTCCTGTTTCATCCTGGGCATTTTTGTACCTTCTTCCCTGATAAATGAAATCCAAAATCTCTTTTGTGATCCAAGATTTTCGAGCTGCTTTTTTCCTAAAGGCTAAGGTTTCTTTAACACCATTAATAATTTCCCTGTTAAGTTAGTTCCATTTGTCATGTGAAATCCTTTCAGAGTTACTTCTTAGACCAAAGTCTACCATGTCTACTAATTTGTTTCTTGTGTTATATTATTTCAATTTGTTCACTTCCAATCCGTTCTGCCTGGGTTGCTTTGGAGTAAATATGATGTTGAAAAGAATTTGAAATTTAAAACGGAAACAAAAGGAAACATTCACTTTTATTACTGTTTAATAATAATGTTATAAGTAAGTATATGTTAAAAATTCAAGAGATTGTCAGTCTACAATTCTCATGACTGCAGTCTTATAAGAAATTCAATTTTGAAGAAATAAATTGTAGAAAGGTTGTGTAAAACCGTGTGTTACAAAGGAAGAAGAACAATGTGCATGAAAGCAGGAATTTGGAACAGTGGCAACTAACTTAATAGCTATACTGTGAAATGGGAAGTTGCATGATGATAAATGTATGGTTAATGAAAAAATCAAGGTAACAATTATTATTAAACATTAGACGGAGCATAGTTTCTGGTAGTAATTTTCCTACACACGTACTACTGACAGTTATCACTTTTTTGTTTTTGTTTAGGTAAATTGTTCAGTCCAGTTATTCCAGTCTCACACTCCCATACGTACAAATTAAAATGTTCTTATTCCCTCATGCCTGAAATCAAGTTTCAGTTGTTGGTAATGGTCATCTTTTCCAAGTGCTACTCTTTTCTCCAAATATATATTCATGCCCCATAATCACCGTCCTCAGGTGAAGTTAGGCTATAACCGGTATTCATGGATATTTCCTGCACCACCACTACTATTATAGTATCTTCCTTTGTGTAAGCCATGCAGAGCAATTCTATATCCACAATTACCTTGGTAAAGTTGAGCTAAATTTGAATGATGCATAGTAAAAATAATGACTGAAGATACCGAGCATGAGAAACTAAACTAGACGAAATGATTGATGCAATAGGGAAATACTGAAATTGATGTTGTATTTAAAGGTGATTAAAATGAATAATTATAAATCTTATAATCGGACTATTATCTTATTAGTTATTTGACTCATGACTGATAAGCGTTTACGGCATAAACATTTGAAACAGTTTATGGTAATTTTAAAATTTTCATGAAGCTTTAAATTGCTCTTACTATCTATTAGATATCAACTTCTACTGAATTTCATCTAAATTTACCACATTGCTGGTAAATTTTTATGTAAAGTTCTTGAAAAAAAAAGACCACATAAAAAACTATGATATAAAAAAAATACAGAAATTCTGATCTCAGTAAGTGGAAAATTAAACGTGAATATCATATGAAACGCTTCCAGGATATGGAAAGATCTATCTTTAAAAAACTTAGTAACTTACATTTTAATTAATTAAGTCCTTAGCCCATCCTGTTTAATGAAAAACTCTTGTAACTAAATAACCAAAGGAAAGTGTTATTGTTCTGTAAGATTCTTACTCATATGGCTTTTATTCTTATGGTAAGCTGACATCATAAATAACGTTAAACAATAAAAACCAACTGTGGTAGAGTGCAAATGAGTAAGTTTCGCACCTCAAATATGTATAAACATTTGCTTGGGTGGTTGGCGGAGATAATGTAGTTGTGGATCATTTATTAATATTCCTGTATTGTGTTTTCTTTTATTGGACGATGGAAGATAATACACGGTGTAAGGCGCTTACGTAATGGCATAGCAATGAACTTGAGCGACCAAGGCCGAGAGCGCACGAGGATTGCATAAAGTTGTCTGACGCGAAGTCGTAACGTGACCGGCTGCGTAACGTCCAGCTCCAAACAATTTAACCACTCACTTCGTATCGACAAGCAAGTCAAAGTTAAGAATTTATTCTACTACTCTATTTTATAAATTATTTTCCTATCTGAGCCGATGAATCTGAAACTCATGAGTTTAAAGCCAAATACAAATCTTCTCTCTGCTGCTCTCTGTTTTGCGGTATTGTATTACTCCATTTGATTTTTTTTATTCATTTAAATCTGTGGGACGAACAAAATCTCAGGGTAAAACCCGCAGTTCTTTTATTCTGTAAATTAAGATATATTATTAATCAGCAACTTTCTGAATCATAACTTCGCCATTCTGGTACTAAACCTGGAGGACATATTTGCATATTTCCTTCAGAAGGCTATGGCCGCATTCCTACCCGTTCCTTGACCCGAATTCTTTCCCACATGTAATGACCTCGACATCGGCTTGGTATAAAGCCATAAGAATACAATTAAAAATTTTGAAACTAGCAAATGCGGTTAAATCACAAAACTGACAATAGAAAATATCATACTTTGAAAAAGCAATTCTTGCTATTGTGTGATCTGACATTTAATATAACATACAGCAACTGAATTACAGAAAATCGTAATGTCGTTATTCTTATGCGTGTTGTACAGTTGTACCGGGCAAGGGGTTACATGGGTTCATCGTCAAAATAATTAAAGCAGAACTCAATGTCAAATACAAGACTCAACTATCATTGGAAAGGATTTTTAATGTGAAACATATATCCGTCTTTTTTTTTTGAGTTTGACTAAATAAAAATTTAATAATCTGCTATATGGAACGATGTATCATATTTAAATTGTATTTTTGATTTAGACCTTTCCATGGCAACAATTTTGTATTTGATTCAACACGCTTTTGAGTTCTGAGTAACACGTTGGACTTTACTAGACACTCTCCTACCATTTAACAGTTGTTAACTGTAGTACAAATTTAGGTAATTATTGTTTCCACAAAACTATTGATGCAGTTATTCATGACATTGCTTGTGAATATTCTTACGTGTTGTTTCTATAACCGAGCGGTAGCGCCCAGGCATCGCATTCCAGAGGAAGCGGGTTCGAATCCCCGTTCAGCTATCCATATTTCGGTTTTCCATCGTATACCGAAATCACTCCAAGCCTTGACAAAATACCATCACATTCGTTTTCCTCAGTCCTCTCTTGTTTATAAGTTCTCAAGCTATAAGGAACAAATAATAATAAAATGTTTCTGTCCAACATTTTCATTGGTGCTCTGTTATACAACTCTATCACTATTAAATGTTAAAACTTAGTTAGCAATTTTGGTACATTGCTGTACTAGATTTTTTACCCGTCAAATTGGAAAAACATTCACATTGTAATATTAGCACCGAGCGTGGTCGGTCAACAGTTAACGTCCTGGCCTCGCATTCGGGAGGACGTGGGTTCGAACCCCTGTCCGGGCAGCCAGATTTGGGTTTTTCCATGGTTTCCTCAAATCACTTCAGGCGAATGCCGGGATGCTTCCTTCAAAAAGGCCATGGTCGAATTCCTTCTCCAGCCCCATCCCGCCTCTAATGACCTTAGCCGTCGACGAGGCGTAAAGCAGTAAAAAATAAATAAAAAATGTAATATTGGCTTTAATTGGGTAATAATTACTGTTGATCAGTTAACAACTATTTGCTAATTGTGCCACATAATTCAGCATGGGAATCAGTTGATAAAAGCGTTATTAATTAAATTTCTGAATCAGAATTTATTGCAGTATAAATCGTATTTATTTTGGTATATTTACAAATTGAGCATAATCTAACGAAAACACGACAATGAGGTTTGGAAAAGTGTAATCGCATTTCGCTTTCGGATGAAGCAAGACAATACGATTATATCTGGCTGGTGGACTATTGTGGGTAATAACAGCTTGTGGAAGCACTTGTCACTAGATCAGCGATTCAGTGCGTTGTAGTGAAAACTTGTCAGCAACTGATGGCAATACATCCCTGAAAAGTCGCAGTAGATCTTCTGGTGAGCGACAAGCTGTCACATAAGCGTCGTGAGTGAAGTAGGCAGAACCCATACCTCATGTTGTGCGGCGGAGAAAATCAACTCTTCTTCCTGGGGCTCTGGTTAGGCTTTAGTTGACCGTCAATTCAACAACGTTCGTCTCTCCTTCCAACCAAGTCAACATCAACGCACGTGTCTTGTTGCTAGATTCGAGTAAGAGTACTTTCCGACTTTCTGCAACAAACTATGACAGTTGTTAAAGAAGACACCTAAAGCTGACTCTATGCGCCCACCAAACCTTTCTTCTTATGATGTCATACCTGATTTCAGGGGTACGAGTTTACCATAGATGATGTACCCCTCCATGGAAACTCTCTAGGTTGATTTCCTGTCGCCTTCCCCAGTGTGTGTTATTGTAACAGGAAATCAACCTAGAACTATCGACTGTAGATTAATAGAAATTCCAACACCGCCAGGACACAAGTCTCCTACTTTTCTGACACCGTTTTATCGCTTTATGCCCTTTAATATAAGGTGTATGCCCCTCCTCTACGTTAGAAGACACATCATACATTATAAAATTTTCGACTGATTGGAAAGTTCCTATTACTAAGCCTGCTGGAAGTAATTAATATGTAAATATAAACAACGGTGCCAATTGAGCGAATGGTGGTTGGTACGCGAATCCGGTGCTATTGGCGCAGGTAATTTATGAAATTAGTAGCGAAATTGGTATCTGACGCAATTGGAGGGAGCTGAATATTTAGCCACTCCTGAGAGTTCAAGGTGGGAGCTGTCTGCTGACTCAAAGTGATTCATCGGAGAGGAATTACACCCACATCCGGAGTTCGTGTTGTTGTACTGTTGCACCAGTTACGTGTTACTAATGTACTTAATTAAGATGGGAAATAACCTAAACAGTCACTCAACTTCAATCTTTAATGAGAATCTCCTTAAGTGATCCATTTTACAATGAGAAGAAATGAATAAAAACAGTAACTGAATAACTTTTTTAAAATAATAATAATAATAATAATATTTTTAATTTACTTCCAAATGTATTGTTCAGCAGATATAATTTATTTTATATGTTTATCCCCGGAAAATAGTTTTGATAACGCTGCTATTATTTTCCCCGCGTTTCACTTTAAGATACCGAAAAACATTACTGAACTATCGGGATGTATTCCAATCACCATAATATTGTGGTCTTTGTGGTGGGTTAGCCTTCTGGCCTCGCATTCGGAAGGACTTGGTTTCGAATCCCCACCCGCCATCCAGATTTGGGTTTCCCTTGGATTCCCAAAATGTCTTCAAGAGAATCGCCCTAAACGTTGCCGGGGCGTAAAGCTATCAGCAAAAAAAAAAGAAGGAATTATCAAGATATCATATCACAAGCTTATTACAGGTATTGTCATCTCGCGCTTTTGAACTTCAGCCTCCTTGTGTGTCTAATTCCTTTCTGCAATTCTCTGGAGCTCATTGCTTCTTCCACATCTTTATTCCATCTTTTACTACAGCTCATCAGACTACGATGGCCACACCATACTCTCTCCCCCTCTATTGTTCCAATCAAGTGATCTTTTACGTGGTTAAGGTCTCTGATTCGCTCGTCTCTAATGTGATCAAGTCCTATTAATGTGGTAACACCTTCTACAACAGTCCATTGCCAATGACATCAAGGTTTCATTTTTCCTTTTCTTACTTCCAAAGTTACCAATCTGTAGGTACTTGTGTTTTTTATAATAGTTTTACAAATATTTGCTTAATTATATTTGAGATTTTCAAATCCGTAGAATTGGATGGAGTTGGTGGATTATCCGCCTTCTATTCCCATTTTTGTTGTTGTTTTCGTTTCCTGAGTCGTTCTGTAAATCGCTGAAAAAGTTACCCCTACATTTTTTAAGCAGTAGTGATCATTTTGCTGAAGAATTGGTGCTGATGATAGTTCATCGCTTGACGGTATTACGAATAGGAAGGTACGAGTCTTCGACATATCCACGAAGCTATTGGTCAAGGAATTTGGCCATAGCCCTTTCACAGGAGTCATCCACGCATTGGCAGTGAGTGATATGGGGAAATCATGGAAAACCTAAATCTGTACGGACTGACCGTAATGACGCCCTGTTACAGACGCACCAGGATGAGTCCATTTGCAGAAGTCGGGAGATGCTGTAGGTATCCGTCTATTTCTTTCTCCTGTCGTCAGAAATTAATAGCCTGCGATTTGACAACATATATTACACTATTCAGAAAGTGCAGAATTAGTTTTCTAAGAAATTGCAGGACGTTTGTAATGATTGGCTGGGAAAACTAAGTAAACGGTGGCAAAAATGTATAGTTCAGCAGTGAAACTACATGCAAAACACTTGTTAAACATACCACACACATCATTGCATCGTCTTCTGTTCATATTGGTAGTTAAAACTTCAACAAATCCTTCGGAAGTGTAATGATAAAAAATATGCGCACCCCGTAATAAGCAACAGGAATGCTCTTTTACGTTATAAAGAAAAAAAAACGTTTTGATAAACTACCTTCATGCACAAATAGATATGAAAATGTCATTCAGTTGTTTCTTTAAGCGTGTGCAAAGCATAGATATGGAAGTAGGTATTAGTGCATAGTAAGTAATGTGCTTTATTGTCCTTTACTATTCCAGCACACGAATTTTAATTGAGATATTAGGCTACACATTTTAAAGCTTTAAAATCGAGGTATGAAAATGTCTTCATGATTTAAGTTATTTTGCATAAATTTAAAGTTTCAAATACAAAATCTATTATTTACATTCAAATAGTGATAATTTCTCATTTTACCCTTAGGTAGTTCTTTCCACCAACCATTACAAATGAATACTCTTTTTTTCCAACCATATTTGTCAGTACGTTATGTCCATAAATTTTTCTGGCTTTTTTTTATTGGTTTACGCCTCGTCAAAGCAGAGGTCATCAGAGCCTGGAAATGACTGTGGTCAAGTAACGCGAAGGAATTTGGCCATGGCATTTTGGAGTACCCATTCACTAATTCACCTGAAACGATTTTGAGAAAACATGGAAAACCGAAATCTGTCTGGCCAGACGGGGATTTGAACCTTGGCTCCGCCGAATACGAGGCCTGAAAATTACCGCTCATCCACCATGCTTGGTGTCATCTTCACCACATATGAGAAGCACGTTAACGTTATCGTGTATGATACAGTACACTATATAACATACAGCAGTGACATATTTGTGATTGTTATTGCAGAATTACCGGTCGAATTCATAGTCTCAATCTGCGTAAGGTCAAGCAATACGCACCACGATTCTCGTGATATTTAAATACTTTCCTATTACAAATGTTTGGATTACACAAATTGCGCATGGTATTACTATCCAGGATATCCCCGAAGGGATCTTCCGCCAAGTGACAGAGTTCATGGTTATGGCACATTCTGCCTCTGTCTTGGACTTACAATTTAACGTGGAGTCCGAAACACTGGATGTGCTGGCATGATCGTATGAAATAACTGAAGATATGGAGCAAGATTCAGCAAGAGCAAGGTCAGTCCCTCTACTCCAGAAACAATTTTTTTTTAAATTTTCTTTTATTTTTTTATTATTATTTTTTATTTTTTTATTTGGCGCTTTACAGCTCGTCGACGATGAGGTCTCTAGAGACAGCAAGAGAATGTGGATAAGGAATGGGGAAGAATACCGGCTATTGCATGAAGAAACCATCTCGGCATAGAAAACCGGATGAAACCAGACCATGAGCTGGAAAAGCGTTCTCTCAGATACCATGTACAAACTTTATTACTCATGCAACAGATTCCATGAAAATCAAAGGTATTGCTTCAAAAGAATTAATTATAGAAACGCATGAGCTTCTTAGCAATTTCATTTTACTTACTGATATGTATGTTTTAAGACTGTTCTGGATGCTTTGGTTACTATCGCATTTTCATGTGCCCTCCTATATCTTGTTTAGCACGTTCTGTAGAAGCAGTTTCCACAAACTCCAAAAGTGTTGTCACAAGACGGTCAGATTATTTTGTAGCGCAACCATTTTGAGCGATAGACTTTTTATGCTGATACAGGATTAAGGAAGTGAAAAACCGGATCCCGAAGTCACGTAACACTCAAGATCCAAATCGCAAACGTCTGCATAATATTATAAGCAGTTGGGTACGACTTTTACATACCTCATTTGAAAGAGGGAAGGGTTACGAAATTATGAGAATTACTGAATCAGTGAGCACAGACAAAGAGACTATGCGAAATCGAGGAAAGAAGTCTACGTAACTGGTCTGGCATCAGATGAGTTGACCACCGATCTCAGAAGTATACATGAAACGAAAAACTGAAAGTTTTCTAACCTCTATAATAGGTTGGCATACATTATTCTAGGAGCAACATTTTTCACCGAAAGTATCTCCTATACGTAACCCAATAAAAATAAACTGCTCTATATTTTCAACATCAATAATTATCAAGAGGAGAGAATCTTGTATGACTAATTACCTTTAAACACGATACACCGGCTGTAAATACTTGCTCATACTGCAAGAATCTTGAAAATTTAATCAAGGCTTTAATTTGAAACTGAGGTAGGTCCGTAAGGTCTGTTACCTATTCTCAGTTAGATAACTTTCAAGCTCAGTTAACATAGTATAGTTTCCTCAATCCCATTACACAATAAATTTCATTGCTAGATTGTCTTCTTTCATGGAAACAGACAGATCAACAGTTTCAAACATTATTATTGTTTCCGTTACTATGTGAAAACGTAACATTTCTTCTATAGTTTTTTAGCGTAGTACACCTGACAGTGGCTTGTATTATTTTTGTAGTTTTCCTAATATATATATTTTTTATTTTACTTTGCTGATGTTATTGTTAACTATTCTTTGCTTGCTTTATTTACAAAAACCGGTTTGTTACAACAAATTATGCTTAGTAAAAATATTTCTTGGCTGCTTAAGATTGTAAATCATTCTTAAGTTAGATCCATTCATAAGTGTTTGTTTGCTTTTGGTGACAAGAGAGATAAGATTAAGGCGACATGATGTTTGTGCAGTGCGGACAAAACATTGCTCAAGCGTCTGGGAAGAAATACAATCTAAGCATTGCTTTCAATGTACGAAACTCCTTATCGTAACTGTTTTCATTAAATTTACTAAATTCTGCAATTAAAGCAGAATACCCTGCTAACAAGCAGCTTTTCTTCTACTTACGTTATCTCACAAGTCCGTATATTTAAAAAAAAAAAAATACAAGCACTGCTATTAAAAGAAGCTAACAAAAATGTTAGCAGTAAACATGAATGTTTAACGTCGTAGGAACTCCAGAGAACGATGATAACGAAGATTTGAAGCTGAAACTATTAAACGCGAATTTCTTAAGAAAAATCAGTTTTTTTTTTACTAATTTTTAGTAGTCACGAAATTTTACCACTGGCGTCTTCAAAGCGATAACTGAAATCCATTATTTAAATTGATACGCTCACTACCGTATTGCTACTGATATTCACATATTTTCGGCACATGATACTACGAAACTTCACCTACACATAATTACTTTTACTAGCTTCAGTGAAGAAAACTTCACATTAATTGTTGCAAGTATCAAGATATATGAATAATTGTCACACGATCGTCAGCTGAATATTAAAAAATGTGATAGCGAACGCTAGGTACCCTATTCACCAAACTGTAACATTGCAAAGTGTTTTTTCTTATTCGAAGATGAGTTCATATCTAGAAATTTACTTAGCGTGTGTTTAGACTCTCGTAGGGCAGTGTATAGATGATGTAGTTGGCTGAAGATGCGATGAAACATGAAAATAAATGCAGTAACAGAATAACAGAGGTAATTCTAAAATGCGGTTTATAACAAGGTGGCAGATTTTTTGTCATTTTAGACTTTTCATGCTAATGTAAAGAAGTGAGTTTCGCAGTTGCTTTTCCTAGATGATTAGCGATAAGCTAGTAAAAACTGCATTCGAGTTATTCGGTGCATCCAAAGCCTTGGTGCTTCCCCCTTCATTCGTTTCCTTAGTTAATTAGGGCTCGTCCATAGCGGAATTATTAGGTCCTGGACAGGGCTGTTGACAACATACGAGAATGAATAATGAAGGAACCATACCCTTTTCCATCTAAAGTGACCTTGGAAAGCAACGGAAAACATAATAAGACTTGCAGGACTGTAAAGTGAACCCTCTGTAATATTGAGTTTTTTTTCCTCGTCTTTGTTTCGACACATGCGTTTCGATTTATTAAAGTTATGTACACATTTTTTATATTGAAATGCTATATTTCTGTAAATAACAATAATAGTAATCTGGTGGCGAATGTTAGTCACAATTGTTTCCGGATTACGAGTACGTGCCTTTTTTTTAAAAAAAATTTATTACACTCCACTTGCGATTTGCTCCATATCAACCTTATGTTCCACTTGCTTCTTATGTTTCACACACGCTATGTAATGTTTTGGTACACAATTAATTTATTTAAATACACTACTTTTCTGACTATTTATGTTCTTGTAACTTATAAACACGCATTTATTATTGTTTATACTGATATAATGAAGGATACCAACTACCATATGAAAGTCCATTAACCAACCTGCTTCTGTTTTGTTTCTTTGAGTTTTGTCTATGTTATAGTGGTGCGTCTTATTGTGAATTTGTGTTTAGTGTCCGGGATAGCGTCTGGTTCGTGAGATGGCAACATTCATTGATTACATTTCCCCTTCGTTTAAAGCTTCTTATATATGGAAATTTTCTTTTGTTGTCAAGTTTTCCGTGTGGTTGTTAACTATCATTATTAATATGTCTCTTTCTATTTCAGTGTATTCATTCTGGTTTTTAAGTAAATATTCGGCACTTTAATTCCCTCAGATGCTTTTTGCATGGGATTTAAAGTTTTCCTAGCCGTTTTGTCGATGTAAATGACTTTACACTGCTGGCAAGTCAGAGTTGACATTTATTTTCATCTGCATTTCAGTTAACCTGTTATATAAACTATTATCTGATCTAAAAGCTATATTTATTCTAATTTTTCTGAAAATATCATGGTTTTTATTTGTGTTAGTGTGTTCAAGTAGGTCATTTTGTACCATTGCCTGTTGTGTTTAATTTGTGAGTGTTGTTTTGGGATATATTTGCTGAGTCTTTTGAGTCTGTTGACCATATTTTGCGTATTTGTTTTATTATTTTGTGATTAATCTTAAGCACCATGTTAGTGCTCGGGTACTAACAGCAAATTATTATTGACCTCTATTGTGTAATTTTTTTTTTTCAGAGAACGTTACTTTGCCACAAGAATTGATTTAGGATTTTAAATCGTAGGGTGAATTCTAAAAGGAATGTCAAGTAATAGTAGTTTCATATAAGAAGCTACAAGGCTACAGCAAATGCACGTGACCCCGGTCAGACGCAGAACGTGTCACGTGACCAGGACTTATATAACGGACTGATGCAAGCTGTGAGACTCACGTTCCGTCGCTCGTGACACACCTGCTCCAGGTGTTCATTGATCCATGCACGGGCTAATTCCACTGCAGAAAAAAATAAAATATCAGCCACTATTACGCAAAACTCTCTTCCGGTTTAGCATTACTTTCTGTGCGACTGAATAGTCACACAGAAACTAAATGTAACAGGACGACAGCTATATGAAGAAAGATCTTAGCATTAGATAAATTGCGATACTTTTCATGTATTTAATAACACCAGAAAACTTTTGATAATACTTAAAGATCACGTATTAATTCATGATGCCGAAGAACCTACATCATGTGGTAATTCCGAGATTTTCTAGATGAAATCTCGTCTTCACATTATCATTATACTACGTGTGCATAAGCAATGACTTAACAGCACATTGAAGTTATATTAGTCTCATCTATCAGTAATAAAAAAAATTTTATTTGCTGTTTTGACTGAACCTTTCCACTGACTAGTAATCCATCTTAAATGGATGTCACATTTTCCTGGAAATAGGCTATCAGCTACTGTTACATCATGCTACTTTCTATGAAACAGTAAATAGTGCATTGAGCAAACATACTTTGTGATTTACGATTTATTGAATACATTCATGAAGTTTTGTTGTCTGACGGATAAGTTTCCCTTAGGTTGGCCACGATTGTGGTATCAGTGAAACTATTTACTGATTTCAGAGGCTATCAGTGAAACTATTTACTGATTTCAGAGGCTGAGCATATTGTCGGATCTCTGTTTGGATGGCTATTCTTAACACAATAGCCAATTTATGAGTAAGAGTATTCAGTACAACGATATGATAAAGCAAAAATTTCTCCCAAATTACGGTATTAATTACTAAATATAAGTAGATTAATTTTTAATCTTTTGCTGCAGTTTTTAAAAATAGGCAAGGAAAATGTGCGAAAATATGCAGTACATGCTTATCAAATGGAAATGTTGAAACTAAAAAGTGGTATATATATATATGACTGTGTCTGGTTCTATTTTATTAATACTATATCTATATCTAATCGCTTTTACGCAATTTCCCTGATATAGTTGAAATATCTACACTGATTTTCATTTCAGTTTACGGGAAACAAATAGCAGTTCAATTAATATTATTATTATTATTTTTTTTTTTAAATCTCAATTTCGATGAAGCACACATTCTACGGTGGCAATGTCCCTGCACCCCCACCTTCACGTCAAATGATATTTCATCACCCACACAATTTTTCCCTTTATGAATTCCAACTTTAAATTCCTTTAGTGTTTTTGGTAAATTTATTGCTGTCAGTTACCGCTTGTGTTCTGTAGTAGTTCCCACAGTAATTTCTAGCTGTTCTCCTTTGTGCCCCATCTAACTCCTGATACGCAAAATGTGGGTTCCACAACACACCACCATACTCAAGCAGTGTTGTGGCTAGGTTTTAGTAACGGTTCCCCCACTTACCATGTACTTCCCCCCACCACCCTCTCCAAGGATTTTGAAACATCGTCCCATCACCTGCCCAACTGAATTTACTATCTAATGTTATGACAATATATGTCTTCAATAATCAATTCCTTCTGTTCCTTATAATCATAGTAGAACTATTACCTAACACCCAGACAAAACAAGATAATTTTACAAACCTGACCTAACTACTTAAATAATGTATGAAATTTTTGCTGTCTTAGCTTTGCAATTTATTTAACAGAGTTAAAAAAAAAACCTGCTTTCTAATTTGTTATCCTTTTTTGTCTTTGTCTGTCTAAATCTTATATAATACTCAGTTTAAGTACTCACACAAATCTTTTAAAGCAGTTGATAGCGAGGAATAAAAGGCAACAATTATAACGCTAAGTAAGATGGTACGGAGACATTCATTCAGAGTATTTGCTTCGAATTGTCGATTGAATGATATTGCTTTTTTCTTATGCCTTGTGATAACTAATAATTCCATTCAATTTTAGTGAAAATGCTGAAGCACGTAACACAGAAACAAAAACGTTGTGTAATTAAATGCGTTGTCTGTGTCATTTATACCACTAAAACGAAGATGTATTGCGCACATTTTCCATTAAAAGGGTGGTAAGATGTCTGACTTGGAATCCTGTTTGAATATATGTAGTGCCAGATTTTTCGGACGCAATTAACCTTCGTTTCACCTCTGTCAGCTCGCTTTCCGTGTGTGATGTAAGTCTGGAGCGCTCGCTTGTTCGGATTCAACTCTGAGCCTAGCACGGTAGGATCATCCGGCTTACGTTAAGGTCACGACGGTGGAACTGTGTGACTGGGTCGCTAAGTCCTTACAGACTTACAGCTCACAAACAAGGTCGTTGTTTTTTCTTTGCCGTTAGATGTGTCTTTTTGCAAAGAGATGAACTTAAAAATAAGCATTGTAATTCGACGAAATAATATGTAATTAATAAAATAATTACATCGAACATTTACAAAACACACAAGCCATTCGAAGGAAAAACGCAGCGGCCCAACATCTGCCAATTTCAAACAACAGTGCTACGTGAATATTGCTTACAAACCTGTGACTATATAAAGTGAAAAGTAGTAATAAATACTCTATAATGCATCAGTGAGATTTTTACAGAAAAAAGCTTTGCAAAATAAAAATTAGATTAGTTCTCTCATCATTATATCCACATTCCTTGTTAGTTCTGGTGCCATGATGCAATCTTTCTCCATCTTTTATTTTTCTGGTTTCCGTCTATAAATACTTTTACCAATGCCGCTAGATGTTTTCGACAGCAAATGTTATGTTCATTTGTTTGTTATATAGTTTTGTTTTTTTGTTTTTAAGTTGTAAAATGACATTGCTAGATTTTTAAGAGTAGCGCCTAAACCAGCGTTGTGTACCATTTTATTTCAATACCCTGCCAGGGGATTATAGCTCACGTTTTGTACCATCGTTGCAACTAGTCTATTACCTCATCCTATTTTTTACGCCAAAAGTCTCTGATTGCGCCGGTTGAACAGGCTATTTAGCTTGAACTCTTTTTTCACTTATGGCTTTACGCCTCGTCGAGGTCTAGGTCATTAGAGATGAGCTGCGACTGAGGACAAGGAACGGGAAGGAAATAGGCCATGACCTTTTGCAGGACGGGGATTAGAACCGGCGTCCTCCAGAATGCGAGGCCAGAGCGCTAACCACTCACCTACCACGCTCGGTACTTAGCTTGGAACTAAGATAATTAAAAGTACGTTTGATCCGTAGTACTACGTCCTTTGCTTTGTTGAAAGTATTCTTATAGTTCGTTATAATTCCACATTCTTATTTGTTACTGTTCGTAAATGAGATTGTCAGATGTATCTGCTGGATTACCTTATTTAAGTAGAAAGACTTTTATGATCTGTTTCTGAGGACGCCTATCGAAAGGTTTTCCTGATTGTTTGATGATTCAACGTAATCTCGACGTAAACTCTTGGCTGAACCGGGGATCGGAACACGTATTCCCCCGAATGCATAATATTTTAACATGGGTCAAGCTGAAACAGAATTATACAGACAGGCGAGAATGAATTTCACGAGAAGACGTCTTATTATAAAAATACTCTGATATTGTTGAAATGTTACCGAATTTTCGTAAAACTGTTGGTTACAAGTATCCATATTGATGATTTTTTTTTTTTTTTTTTGCTGTCATCAGTCTTTCGACTGGTTTGATGCAATCCTCCATCTCTTCGTGTCCTGTGCTAACCTCTTCATGTCTACATACCCCTTACAACCCACGTCCTCAATTATCGGCTTCACATATTCCACTCTCTGTCTTCCTCTACAGTTCTTACCTTCGATTGTGATTGATGATATTGTTACATATTCGATATTGGCGTGGGATATAAATAGTAGTGCATGGACGGAGATGGATCCAAAGTTTTTATCTCTGATCTTATTAGGGACATAACCCCAATTAACTACCTATAATTACCTCATGATAAATGAGAGGTCAAAGTTTGATGCCTATTGTCGAAATTTCAATGGCTTTTTTTACTATACACTACAACACACAAAGATGTATTCGGAAAATCAGTAACCTAAACATCAACGCTGTTACTGCGAGCTAAGATCCCCGGTTCGACGCCCGACAGCGGATTATCTCAGGCGAATGGCATTTTGATCCCTTCGTTAGATCCCCAATGCCTTGTTCACAATTCTCATCCCTATGAGCATCCGTGTTAGTACCTCCATGCATTCCTTAGCACATTGCTGAAACTAACGATTTGTATTTAACGTCAAACTGATAATATTACACCACATTGTATTGTAACTGGATATTAAATTCTGAAATAATTCAACCCAGCAATGTAATCCGCGTCTGCCAAATTCCGACTATATTATAATTTTTATAGTTCTTTTGCGCCGATCAACTAGGTACTAATGCCTTAAGATTATTATATGCTATGTAATGAGTAATACTATTGCTAGAGTGGATAGATCTGCGTTTGTTGTATAATAACAATTCGAAAATTCATCAAGATTTTCGTCGTATGGCATAGAACCGGTTTTGAGGCAATTGATGTTACGAACACTGATTTATGTGTTGCAGGGTGCAAATGTTGAAAATTAATTGTAATTCCGCAACCGGGCATTGATTCAGTGCCCCGATCACACAATGATAGCAACATTTGACCTATAATTAGTCATGAGCTAATTGCAGGTCGTTAAGAGACGGCCAATTCCACATGATAACCCTAATTAAATATCAGATGAAACTTTGCACTGAACAGGAAACCTTAAACATTGCAATCACGTGCGGGTACTCTCTACAGCTCCTATCAGTTTGCAGTAACTAGTAAGTAAGTTAAAAACTAGAGTTCTATGATTTTTCGAATGCCGTAAAATTGACGATATAGTGTGATAATTTCTGATGCTACTGCGATTGTTATAATTTCTTTTGTATTCATACGATGCGACTTTGTGGAAACAATTATTTCTAATACGGTCAGATACATCACGTCTCGCAACCTTGTTGAACGATTTGCCAAGGCTTACTCACAGGAAACATTACACCACGCGAGTCATTCTTCCGCGTCTCATAAATGTTTTTTCCGAAATGTTTCATGTGATTGATACAAATTCTCATTTCACATCAGTTTTGTGCTACAGAATTAAATGATTGTTCCTTTGGGAAGGGTGGTGGAACACATGACAAAGTTACAAAAAAATATAAACTAAACTAAATAGGAAAGGTTGAAAATCAGTTTTAAGTAACTTTTCGTCATCTCAACACTTGCCTGGAACCATTTCGGGAAGCCATTTACGTGTCGACGGGTCGACGAGCAAAGCCCCTCCAGCATTTTCCGTCCGTGCAATTCTTTCTCTCATAATTTTTTTGCACTTTTTCTTTCTTCATTGTTTTTCCTCGACATGTTCTCAAATCTCATCCGTGGTCGTCCTCCCGGCGTACGATTTTCCATTTGCATTACTTGCATTTTTTAGATGTTCTTGTAGCGTCTACTCTTCGGAACTGCTCGTAATACGTTAGTAGCCTACGTACATTAATATTCTATACGCATCTTGAATACTATAAAGTTTTACGACTCTCTCTCTTCATTTTGGCTCGTCTCACCAGTCACGCTTCTCACAAATCACAACTTGGCTGCCAACTCCTCACTTCCGCATGGCTTGTTACTCACAACCATACGTCAAAATTGGTTTTTAATAATTTTTATTTTCGTACTTTAGTGAAATTTTGTTCTTCCATACCAGATTTCCATTGTATTTGTAAAAAATTTCCCCATTTATTGATTTAGCCAACAAGCGTGGTGGTCTAACGGTTAGCGTTCGGGCCTCGCATTCGGGAGGACGGTGGTTCGAATCCCCGTCCGGGCATCCAGATTTGGGTTTTCCATGGTTTCCCAAATCACTCCAGGCAAATGCCGGGATGCTTCCTTCAAAATGCCATGGCCGAATTCCTTCCCATTCCTTGCCCCCCCATCTTTTCCCGTCTCTAAAGACCTCGCTGTTAAGAGACGTTAAGCGATTTAAAAAAAAAATGATTTAGCGTATGGCTGAAATTACGTTACAAACCGTTACACAAATGTAAGAACATGATACGGGATAATTTTTAAAGGTAAAAGGTATTTACAAAGAAATGTCCAGATTAGGTAGGTACTTAATTGCCATTTTAGTATCCTTCGAGAAATCGCTGGGATGTTGATGATAAGCTCACGGTCATTATGTGCTTCGCGGCATAACAGTCGCAGGCCGGTGATGATATGCACCTAGTCTGCACATTTACCATAAGCAGTCCTAACTCTTTTAAGAGGAGGCCAGATTTGACATCTGAGTTCAAACCCTGGCGGCTTGGCTGTGACGGAGAGAATTTTGAGGAGGTGTTCCATACTTATCTCCACAGATCAGTTAGACTTAAACCAGTCTCACTGAGCCCTTTTGCCCTCGCCGAGAGTGGAGTCTGTTGCCTCAGTGACGGAACGAAAGGTCCCCGGTTCGATTCACTGTCTTTGCGGAGATTTTCATAGACCATTAATCCTACCTTCACCTCTGGCACAACTTGCAGTGTAATGCGATGTACGCCAGAACATCTCGGTGGTTCGGATTGCACGTACCCGGTAACACTACCGGTTTAGGTTAAGGCGGCTAGGGCTGGGGCGGCATGCACAGCCAATAGAAACTCTCTCACCAGGTCATAACGACCACAAGGATTTATTATTACCGTTATTGTTACAGGGTAAACAAGCTAGCTTTCGTAACGCCAGTTTTCAGTGTATTCAGACCTGCAGACATCGTCACATAAAAATAAAAACAGGTTGTATCCTACCAATATGACAGGAGAAGAAAACCTTTATCATAGAAAAATGTAAGGATTTTGCAGTATATTTATCAATAACATTCCAAAATCTTATACGTTGTTGTTTCTAACAATATGGTATCAATTGTTATACGGAATTAACTTCTTTCTGTAAGTATGACGTCTTGATATTGATAGTTTTAAGTTTGCACTTCTGTTGGCAGTCGCCATTGACTGCCTTTTTTTTTAACCTATGGCTTTACGCCTCGTCGACATCGAGGTAATTAGAGGCAGAATTCGATTGGGAACAAGGAATGGGAAGGAATTCAGCCATGGCGTTTTGAATGAAGAATCCCGGAATTCGCCTAGGGTGATTTGGGGAAACCATGGAATACCCAAATCTGGATGCCTGGACGGTGATTCGAACCCGCGTCGTCCGGAATGCGAGGTCAGAACGTTACCTCACCCATCAAGCTCGATTTGTGGCTTTCATCGCAGACGTTATCACCCTACTGGAGAGCCAAGAATACATGCTGTTATTTGTTCGAAAGTTAAGGATGGTACTTATTAAATTCTAACGATAGTACTACATTATTTCTTCTGTGGGTTAAAACGCAACCTGCCTGCAATCGCCTTCTTCCCTTGCATAACAACACGAAATTTGAGTTTTCTGATGTTTTTCCTTATACATGATCTGAATTTCGAAAGGATGATATGCCGTTTTTGCTTTGCCGATTTTTGCCAGAAGGTTGGCCGTAGAGATGCTACAACCATTCTTACAGCAAAGAGCGTCGCTATGAGTTGCTTAAACATCTTAAACGGCTCGTTATTAAAATACCATCATACCAAAAGCATCGTTCCATAATTATAAAAAAAATTACTAACACTTAATCATTAACGCTTAATAAGAAACCAGATCTCAAATCTTTCAAGGTTTGCCTTGGAACGGGGTTTTTATGAATCGGGAACATGTTACTAATACAATTTAACTAATATATCAGATTAATCTATACATATAATAAAACTGTAACAGGAAATAAATCTACAGATTAAATGTATTTTTTAAGAAAGAGCTGTGGTACTATTAGTAATCTACAGAGAAGGTACCTTTTTTTAAAATTTCTTTTTGTCTGCAATTTGCGAGTTTTTTTTTTTTCTTTTCTTATGATTTTACGCCTCGTTCCGGTCATCAGAGGCTGGAAAGTATTTGTGGCAAGGAACGAATGGCATTTTTGAAGGAACCATCCCGGAACTCGCGTGATTTGAGGAAAATATGGGAAACGCAAATCTGGACCGGCATTCGAACACGTCCTCTCGAATACGAGGCCAGAGAGTTACCACTCGCGCAAAAACTAACGGTTAGATTATGATGATGTTTCAGTTAATCTACATCCCGTGATCCCCCGGTTCAAATAAGTTATCTTTCATTTTGATGTGATGTCAAAAAGATGAAAATTTAAGATAAAAAGTGTTCACAAATTAGTATGAATGTTTGTTGAACCTGATTAATACAAAATCTACTGGTTGGATTTTTATGGGGTTTTGCTTAATGTACAAACCGTAGTCTCGTGTGTAAAATAATGTCTTCCGTTTTGATTTGTTGTTGAGAAGTATAAAAATTTAATAAATTAATATCAGTTTTTTTGTGAAGCGCAATAACTACTGTTCAGATTTTGATGAAGTTACGATATATATACAGCCCGCGGTCCCGCAGGTGAAATAAGGTATGCTTTATTTTGATGTGAAATCGTTAAGGTGATAAATTAAATTCATGGTAATTTTTTGTTTAACTCAATTCCCTCTAAAACTTCTGGTTTGATTTTGATGGGGTTTCGATTACTGTACAACCTGTGGTTTCTCGGGTAAAATATGATATGTTTCATTTTGATATGATGTCGGAAAACTGAGAAATGGAAGATAATTTTTCTTGGAACCTGATCCGCGCAAAAACAATTGGGGGATTTTAAGAACTGTATAGCCTGTTTCCTTTTGATGTAGCTTGTGCAGCTGATAAATTTAACTTTTTTTTCTTATTTAATGTGATTTGTGCAAAAACCCCTCATCGAAGTCTGATGCGGTTTCAATTAATGTTCATCACACTCTCCAACGAGAACGACCGACCGTTGTGGGTGAGTGGTTAAGGCTCTGGCCTCGCATTGGGAAGGACGCGGGTTCGAATCCCCGTCCGCGCATCCAGATTTGGGTTTTCCATGGTGTCCCTAAATCACTCCAGGCGAATGCCGGGACGTTTCTATTAAAATGCCATGGCAGATATCCTCCCCATTCTTTGTCTTCAGTCCCATACCGCCTCTAATGGCCTTGACAAAGCCATAAGTAAAATAAAATAAAATACGTTTTACTTTGATGCAACACCGAAAAGTAAAGGTACAAATTAGTTTCCATTTAAAGGGAAAATACTTCTCGCAGTGTAAATGCGATAGTACGGATCAATCACATGATGAAAATAGAAATGCTACAGAAGGCTAGATAATTATCTTAGCTCTACTAAGGTGTAGTTTTTCTTCTTCCTACCCCAGGTACTAGATAAAGTCCACTCAATAATTTGGTCATTCCGTCACCGTTTCCATGGTCTGCATACCTTTCCCAGTATCCATTATCATCTTTGGTATTCTGTTGCCTTTCATTCTTGTCACTTTTCTGAATATATTATTCATACATTGATTCAGACATCCTACCTTCAATTTTTCTCTTAATTCTGCATTTCGTTTTCTGCCTAAGAGAAGGTATTCCACTGCCCTTTACGAGAATCTTGTTTCTGTTGTTTGTGTTCCAGAGTCTCACTGCCATATGTCACTCTGGTTGATACCATTGTCATACTGAACTTATATGTCTGTTCTTATTTTATTTTCGATGTATTGCACAGTTTAGATAATTAAACAGTTCTTTTTTTCTGTAACAATTTCTTTTTTAAATGAAATCGTATTTCCAAGGAAGATTAACTCATTTACAGTTTCTGAGTATTTATCAGTAATCCGCTGGCTTCCTTTAAATATCATGATTTTTCTCTGTTAATATTGTTAAGTTGTAATGTTCCGTTATGAGACTTGGGTCACGAATAGTTTTCTGCAAGGTGTTATCAATACCAAAAAACATCATTGTATTAACATACTTCCTTTCATTGAGGTCATGTGTACTAAAATTTATTTTGCTATCCCTTACTGTTATATATGTCTGGCCTATCTCGATACAGATTAATGACGGAATTTTCCTTAGATTTTGTATTATTTAATTAAATTTCCGTCTTGATGTAATATTTAAATTTGTTATCGGCATATAATGATATGTGTTTAGGTTTGCTCCTCTACGAACGATGAAATTTTAAATTTTTTTAACTGTTTTCTGATTCGTTAGAAAATAATACAATTATAATTTTTGTCCTCTCTCATTCCATGTTGTTTTGCATATTGCTTTGTGTCCATGCTGTTTGTTCATTATTCACAATCTATGAAAACACGTAAAATCTCTAAAAATTATCGCTTTGTAGTTTAAGGTGTTTTATATAATTTCCACAATACTACTTTGTTGGTTTGTTGCCTCTTCGTGCTTTCCAATAATAGAAAAATTAATCTTTTTTATTTTTTGTCTGTTTTTCGTAAAAATTTCGTAAAATTTTTTTAACTTCTTCTTTCCATATCTCAATGCACGCTTAAATTTCATCGTTCAACTGTGAATCTTGGCGAAATTAATTTTACATCTATCCACGTATGCGATTCTATTTTCTTCTCCAATTATTCATTTTTCTTGCGGAACACCGTTGTGTATAATCAAGAATATTACAATATATTCAAATACATTCAATTTTTTGTTTTCGTTCTTATTATATAGACAAGTTGTACTACCATTTCTTTCGGTACCGTTCGTAGCTCTTCACGTCATCGTATTTAATTAGCATTATAACATTGAATGTTATTTCCTCATTTTACTTTGATACCCAATCTTTTGTGTTTTATTCTTTTTCCGTCCATCATTAGTTTTTGAAGCCCTCGTATCCGAGTGATATAGAGCGTTATCAGTAAGTTGAATGTTTCGATTTGCCCTGGAGGCTTAGTCGAAAGATTGGGCTTTCATCTTTATACTTTCAGACTAGCAGTTTGATTTTTTTGGAACTGTTCCGACTTGAAATATTGTCTTCATCGTGGCTTTACGAGCGGTCTGTGGTTAATGCGTATAACTATAGGCTGTAAAGTCTCCGGTTCGAATCCCTGTCCCAGTGGGGATTTTGAAATGTCCTTTACCCGACCTACACCTATGGCATAGCTGCTGAGTAATGTTACGTACGCCATAAAGCTTTCGTGATTTGGATTCCACGTTATACTGTAGGTCCCATGTACCCGATAGGATAACTGGGCTAGGATAGGGTAGCAACGGCAATGGGCGCAGGCTAGGCGAATCAAAAACTTGTCACTAGGCGGCCAATCCTTTCGGGTATATCCCGGTCAACAATGCCATACGCATTTACTTTTAACCATGGCTTTAAATTCAGTCTATCCATTATATCTATTATATGAGCCTAAATAGCGTTGATGTGCCATCTCGACAAGTTAGTGGTGTAACGGTTAGCGTTCTGGCCTCGCATTCGGGAGGACGGCGGGGCGGTTCGAATCTCCGTCCGGGCATCCAGATTTGGGGTTTTCCATGGTTTCCCAAATCACTCCAGGAAAAGCCGGGATGCTTTCTTCAAAAGGCCATGGCCGAATTCCTTCCCATTCCTTGCCCCCCCCCCTCCTTTCCCGTCTCTAAAGACCTCGCTGTTAGAGAGACGTTAAGCTGATAAAAAAAAATCGACAAGTTAGTTTCATTTTCACCTATACCCGTCTACGCCTTTTGTGCTAATCTACGAATTACTTCTCACCTTCGACCTTACTGCAACGGTGACTCCACCGGATACTTAAACTCTGGGCTGCATCGCTTGTATGTCACCATCACCCAACATCGTTGTCCCCGGAAAGGTTCAGTGGAGTTAGGGACCTGTTTCCATGTTCAAGAGAGGAAAATGGAAAACATCAGACGTTTGTTCACCCCTGAATGGTCCCACTTAAGGTTCACGTTCAGCCTCGGACAGAGGTTTAAGAAACTCGGGGCAGGAGCAATCGTTAAGAGAGCAGAGTGCAATCGCACCAACACTCCGTATCGCGGACTCAGAGCAGAAACTAGGTCGCACGTTGGTTGGTCACCGGGAAGGCAATAAACTGGCAAGAAGTGACACAAAGAGTGGCTATGCAATGTTTGGTAGTTTCCATAAACGTGCCACACAGAGATCCACTTTTTGTACTTGCTGGAAATGTGATCCACGTTTCACGGTTGTGACTGGTAGAAATAAATGGCCAGATAAAATCATAAAAATGTATGTTTTTTCCAAATAAGTTAGTAATATGAAGGAATGCCACATAGATGCGTAAATAGTGTGAACACACCTCTTTTGAAGATCAAACTGATATTATAAAAAGTGCAAGAATGTCTTAAAAGCTTCACGACAGTTCAGGTTCGATAAAAGCGTCTCAGAATCTGTTTTTGAAACTGCCCAGACGCATTGCATTTTCTATCCCCTCATATTCCTTGAACAACCATTTTGAGTATCAAATACGGGAGTTGGAGAGGGTGCAAAAAAAGGCTGCTAGAATTTGTTTCTGGAAATTATTGCAAAATGCAATCAGTAATCAGATATGATTAAAGAGCTGGAATTGGATTCATTACAAGACAGGAGGAGGGTGAAGAGGGTCATGGGAGTGTACAAGGCGTATACTGGTGACGAGGCATTGGAAAGATATTGGTGCAGGGTATGAAAATGTAGAGTATGGAAGGGAAAAGATGACCATGACCACAAGCTGGCACTCGATTTCAGGCACAAGGGTGTGGGAAGATTCTCTTTTTTAGGTAAGGGTGTCAGGGATTGGAATAAGTTACCAAGAGAAATGATGAATAATTTACCGAAAAACATTGAAAGAATGAAAGTTAAAATTTGTAGAGGGCAAATGTAGGTGGGTGCAGGAAATGGGGTAGATGGGTGTTTAGGGAAATTGCCACCGAGGCGTGTGCTCCATTGCAATTTAATTCAATTAAACAAATCTCTCACTAACAGACCAAACTAAATGGTAAATTCATTCTAGGTTGAAGTACACGTATAAAGGAAGGTAATAATAAACATTATTGTTATTAATATTACTTCGATTATTTACACCACCACAATGAAATAATAAGGGGTAGCTGCCATATATTAAATACGATTTATACTTATTCTATACTTATACTATTCTTAAACTAATGAATTGGTATTCAACCGCATTAAAACAACCCATTGCAATACTTACAGTTTGCTGCGTCGTACGGAAAGCATTCAATTCGATATCAAGACAGTATACAAAATATTATTAATATTAAATTTAGAATGATTTACATAAAAAATATTTAAAAGATATTTGGGTATTCAGATACTCCATATGACTCAGTAAGGACCACCAACGTACAAAAATACAATATAAAACAAAAACCAGGAAGACGAAATGTAATAATGATGCCTCGTCTGTTACACAGCATTATATTCCTTATGAATAATGTGATATTAACAAAACGGATTTATCATTTCCATCGGTTTGAATCTTTTAAACAAGTAACAAAGGGTAAAATAAGCAATGAAAGGGTCACGCTTAGCATCGGAAAGCATGCAACAAACTGAAAAAACACGAAAATTTTTAAATTACTTTCCGTTATAAAGAATTAAGGCAACATCGAACAAAATTTGCGGAATATATGAGGATATATAGAAACCTTTGATTACATTTTACTGCCTACCTCTCAAAGACTTCAGAAAAAGATGGCGCAATTGTCACGTAAGACCAATTTTACATGAGGATCGGTTAATGATTACAATCACTTAAATAAGTGCACATACTTTTTGCTTTATAAAAAGTTTATTATTGTGAAAGGTTTAAATTAATGTTAGCATTATTATAGAAATTTCTTGCGGTTTCATTTATGTATTGAGTAGTTGTATAGTCATAATCATTAATAGTGCTGGTAACTGAGCAAGTGCTTTGGCTTGGTTTTAAAAATTCATAAATTAATTTCTTAACTTTCATCCGGTATACCAGTTTATCACATCCATAAAATTCCCTAACATGTGGCAATAAACTTTCAAAAAAATTGAATCTTCATTTTCATTTATATTATTATTTTCTTGCAAATATTGCATTTTCTCTTTTTCTAATTCTAATAAGCCTGACATATATCTACAAGATTCAGTTTTTCGAACGTTTTGCAGCAGATGAATTTCGTCCTGGATGAAGATGGTGTGCTTATCACCGAGTCTGACCAATCAAGTGGAGATTCAATAATGTCTCTTTGCATTGTCAGAAATTGTTGGCTCTCACTGTCAAAAAATTTATGATGTGTACTTTTTGGTGGCACGTTAAAAATAATTTCATCACTAATTTTAACTGGAAATTTTCCCTCGGATTTTTTTGCAGTAAATCGGTCTTATAAAAACAAAAGAACTTTGAAATATTTCCATTTACCTTTGTAATCATTTATTGGGCATCACCGAATTTATGTTTAGGATTTGATGCCAGTCTAGTCTTAAATTTGTCGCGTAAACTTTTGCATATGATCCTTACTGCAGCTCCTAAAAAATAAACAGATATCATCAACATAGAAGAAATAGAAAAATTAAAGAATATCATAAATAAAAAAAAAAAAATCTAAAAATGAGTAGGGATTCAAGGTAAAATCAATATCGATAAAAAAATATCGATATTTATATCGATGCCAGACAGATATCGATAATATCGGCCGAATCATATTGATAATATCGATATTTGTATATATTATTTTAGAATTTATAAATAAGTATGTAAATCAAAATCGAGTAATAAATTTTGAAAAAAAAATTATGTCTGCAAACATTAAGCTTCAACAGATCCTGAAAACGTAGTTTGCTTAACATTTTCCCATGAAGTCCATTCCTAGTTTGAGTGACAGTGGTTCCTGCCTGTGAGAAAAGTCGTTCAGAAGGTGCCGATGAGGCTACTCTGAGTAAATGATTAATTTCAATTTTGAACATATCTTAATCCAACTCGTATACCAATCATGATTGATTCTAATTCAATTTTCCAGCAAAAATGTACCGTAATCTCCAAATAGTCGTTGTTATTCTTTACGTAACATTAAAAAATGCTTCATACTTGTCAACTTCTCCTTCACAACTTCCGAATTTTTTTTTATATTTTTCATCAAATTTTGTGCAGATAGTTCCACGAAAAGCAACTTTGTATAATGGTGCTATGTGCTTAATTAAAACGTAAAACCTTTGTCTTCAACTGCATTAAAAGATCTATTATTAACACTGATAAAATAGGCAAATGTATCGGTCAGGTGGTCATCTTTTTTACCCCGTTTAGAATATTTAAATACGTCCCAAAGAGAAATAAGAACTAACCACCGTAAACATAACGCAACATATATTATAATAAAACGGTGAACGTAAATGAATTTGGAACGAATAACGCGTACGAAACGGAGTGGAACCACAGAGTAGCAAAGGACGTTATCGAGCTAAATCAGATTTTATCATAGTCAAGTATTGTCCCTTTCACTCATACATTTATTTAAAGGATTTTTTTTTTTTTTTTTTTTTTTTTGCGCCGTATCGACCATTTAAAAATGCCGATATTTTTGGACCGATATTATCGTTTGACCGATATATCGCTGCAACCCTAAACATGAGACTGTACGAATCAGTTTGAACTAAATATTCGTGTTTGTCAACCGGTCAAGCATTTAGAAGTCTAGCATTTTCTTTTCTTATAGGAGTTGCAACAGTCTCAAAAATTGTTAGAGAAATAATTAAGATTATGGGGGAAATACTTAACCATTTCCCATGGCAGAGTGGTAGATCCCCTGATGAGCGGCAGGTCCTCCACACACAGCGACTCTAGTGTCAGTGTCACAGAGAAGAAACAACACTGTGTTGAATATTTCAGTGGTTTTAGAGTTGCTTATTGTCGGAAAATAGCTAAGGGTTTCTCTTCTGTGGCTTTAGGCCTATTTAAAAGAAAGGTTTTATTCCTTCAAGAAACTAGTAGCACATAATTGTCCCTCTCGTATCTTACTACTGAGAAATCAGAAATAATATAACTTGGGGATACATAACTCACAACAGTGCATTATTTGATGTTTAAATTTGTGACGGCTTCTATTATTTATAATTACTGTCAGAATAGTGAAATATAATTAGAAAACATTAATCTCAAATAACACGTTTTCCGTTTTTCAGCGAAAGATGATGTTTCACACATTTTCCTTTACGTCAATAGTCTAATGCTAGACTAGGTTGCATTAAATAGCATTTATGAGGCGATAATATCAGAACAGAGCAACTACAAACTACAGAATATTCAGAACAAAACACAAGTAAATGCGTTCTTTTGGGGAGTGGTAACACTCTGACCTCGCATTCGGGGATGCGGGTTCGAATCCCCATCCGGCCATCCCGATTTCGGGGAATGTTTCCAGCAAAAGACCATTATTGAATTCCTTCCCGTTCCTTACCTCCAGTTCCTTCCCGCCCCTGATAATCTCGTCGTCGACTAAATATCTTTCATGTTTGCAACGTCTTTAATTTCTGTGTTGTATGAAGAAGGTTTAAGTCATATTCTTGTTCTTAAACGAATATGTTGGCAAATATTTAGAAATGACTTTCCGTATTGTGGTGGTTGCTGGTTTTTACTGACGATTCATTTTTTTTTCAATAATTTATCGATATCGACCAATGAATCATAAATCCTGGCAGTAACTACAGTATATGTTACTCTGCAGGTACAATACTACCCTGATGAAGCAAAGAAACCACTTACAATCGTTGTATCTGACACAGATGCACATTATTAAGATTCGAAATTCCTACACGCTACAAACCATACAGGTGAGTAGAAACACAAGTCTATCACATGTTCATGCCATTATTCGATAAGATGATACACACACCGTTAAATCATTATTATAAGCTGAGAATTAAAATTCTCTTTTCTGGTCTAAAGATTAGGATCAGTTACATCATTCACATCAGTTTTTACTATTAGTTATTGCCGATATAATTACGGCATGTTTCATTTCAGCTAAGAAATGATTCGTCTCTATAATGTAGCAACACTTCTTTATTTTCAGTACATTCCTTCTGCTGCTAAGATCTTGCAAACGTGTTCTGGTGGAAACGAATAACCCTCTTCAATTATAACGGATCTTAAGATTTTGAGAGTATACACGTACAGTACATGCCTGAAGAATCGATGAACGGTAATTCCTGTAGATCCTTGGCTGTCTAAATTTCAAGATTTTCAGTAGATTCACATAACTCTGCACTGACGACTAAACAACTTCAGGTAACAGTAGCCACTCCTTGCCAATGCTGTCATACGAGTTGGAAAGAGCCGCAGGTGATCTAATGCTCAAAGTCAGACTTATCTTAACAGAAAGAAATAACTTGATGATACGGAAGGAAACAGGAATTCACTGCATGCGACAATGGAACTTCTCTTATTCATTATTTGATGCAAAAAACTCGCAACCAGCCCAGAGATAGCATAAGACATGGTAAAATGCATAACTTCTTGAAATGTACTCTAAGCTGAAAGCAAAACGCATTTGTAAGCAGAAACTGATCAGAATACTTCCATTTGTTATATTTGTAACACTCAGCAAAAATTTAAAAAATTAAATTATACTAACAAAACAATCTGACACAGCTCTTCTTGCTATGGCTTATAACTAATATTAGGAAATAACTTTGTTTTTGATACCGCAAGCATGAAGTTATGGAGAAGTATTAAATTAGTCAAAAAATTATTTTATTCTACATTGAGACAAAACAGTTAATTTTGCAATAAGTTTTGGTTTGCCTGAATACATATCTTTATATAATGGTATAGTAAAGATAATAAAACGACTTTTAAAAAGTTTATCTTCTATGACGTTTCGTAAAAATGTATAATACTTTCATTCAAAAAAACCTAGTTATCCTTGTACATTTCCTTATAAGTTAAAGTAATTACAATTTGAGTAATAATAATAATAATATTTAATACAGGTGTAACTACAGTAATTTATAACTGTTCTCCCGACGTACATTTTTCCAGATGTGAAATAATTTTAATTTCATGAAGTTTTAGATCATTTGAAATTTCGACACGATTTCCCTGAAAAATCACCTTTACACTGTAAATGTAAGCTGGTTATCCGTAGTACGCTCTGTCGGTGGCACGGTTTTATCTGCATCCAACAACCCGAAAACTGATGCCAATATGCGAATAAAGGTTAGCTTGTATCTCCCTCGCACACTTCATCGTAGCCACACAAAGCTACATTGATTCTATGATTGAATGCTATCACTGCCAGTATTGTATTCCTCGTGGGGTACCCGTGTTGATTCCATTGTGAACTTCATTATGTTAGGCGAGAAAACCGTGGCAGAGACCATTTATCTTTCTGGATTCTTCCCAAATCTTACTCCATCTGTGATATGTTGTGACATGTAAGAAGAAAACCTTTTGCTTGGGTACAAAATGCAAAGCTATTGCTTTCGTAGATTATTTAATAAGCAAGCTAATTCGTTTGCTTTTGAACCGGTGTGAAATGAACTCGTCATTGGATGTGATCTAAAGTAATTTTAATAACATCAACATGGAAGCTGCGAAGGACCAGCACACATCTTGCTTGGTCTTGAAAGGATATTAACATTGTGTGGTCATATATATATTGTAGGCTACGTGTTGTATAACGCTTTTAATATTGATAAAATCTCTAATGTAAACACTGTCACTTCCCTCTGTAACTTGAATATTCAAAAATCTCTATTCTTTTCTTCCTCATACGTATATACCATTTCCTTTTCTGTCTTTGAACCATCCGTATAGATACCACATGTTTCTTTATCCTAATGGCATTGATTAAGTAGGATGGCCTTATTATTCTTCGTATTCTTCGGGCATGAAGTATTCATAACAACTTTTTATGACAGTTTATAGTCGTTGTCGGCCTTAAAACCAAAACGACTTGCGGATATATGAATTATGTTCCGGTGTCTCTTTAATCAATGGCCATTATTGTACCCAGTAGTGAACAGACAGCATTTTTTAATGTCATGAGAGCCATCAGGAAACCACTATTATGTATGTTCTAGTTGTTTAACCAAAATTCTCCCGCGTAAATACAGCTTACGCATTTTATGTGGGAGTTGTAAGTGGTCCCTCTATAAGTTCATTTGTGTTTGTGGGGTATCATCTCGTTGTATACTGAAGGTTTTCCTGAAGAGCGTCCAAATTGCAAAAAATCACAGTCCGCAGAGTAAAACAAAATTATTACTACAAGGTCCAACAACGGGGCGTAGTAGGTCTTCTTGCATTGGCGGCGTTCTCAAGTTTCGTCATCAGAAATTTAAAGTCAATAATCAGTAATGAATGTCGATGTTTTCATATGGAGTTTTATATGGGTTAAAAATGACTCTGGTTGTGTGCAGTAATCCGTCGCTCAGATAAAGATACACTCTTGACATTTTGGAGCAAAAAAAAATCACAGCGTTGGTGGCTCAGTCTTTCGTAGGCACTTGCCAGGTCACAGTACAAAGGTTTGTAGTTCTTGATATAAACCTTTTCTGCTGTCCGGGTTCGAGTTTCTTCCACTGCCCCAATGAACCAATTATGCAGTTTTACAGCTAGCTCAAATCATTGTTGGATCGCTAGGATCACACTACACGAAGTCATTGGCGTGTTTCATAAGAATGTTAGAAATAATATCTCACGCTTTTGTCTGCGTTTCTATTAAAAGGGCAATATTAATCCACACACTACGTTTATTTGAAAATCCATAGGGGGGGACACAATTAATATATTAGCGTAAGGTGGTTTCCAATTAGGATCACAGGATATGCATAAGGCAGAAACTTGTAGCTAGGTTTGGCAATATTGCGGTTATATTGATTATTTCTGCTATAGAAGAGCGAACAGCTTGTGGCACCGTGTCTCGTCTGGTGCACCATGCATTGCGACCTCCTTCTTGAAGTTCCAGATATCTGCTATTGAGTCTTGGCAATTTGAATCAATGCCAATTAACGCAGCTAATGTCAGCTGAAATCCATTTGCATCAACATTGACGTTGTTTGTTGGAGAGGTAACTGCAACAACTTAAAACCAAGCGTGGTGTGTTAACTGTAATTCTGTGGCTTCGCATTCTGGAGGGCCAGGGTTCGAATCCGCTTCCAGCCATCCAGCTTTCTGTTTCCAATCTTTTCCGCAAATCACACCAGGCGAATGATTTCAACAGGCTATGGCTGCATTCTTTCCCGTTCCTTGCTCCCAGTCCTCTCCCGCCTCTGACGTCCTCGATATCGACAAAGCATAAAGCCAAAAATTTAGAACTTAATCGCGTTTCTGGGCATTCTAGGAATGTGGATTGCTGCCGCCTTCCTGGCGTTAGTGTTCTCTACGCTAAGCTGAGAACAACATACGCAATTTTATGCTTCACTGCTCTCTTTTTTTCATGTTTTGTTGAACGCTTACAATTATTCCGTTGTACACTGAATTTTTCCCACAGCAAATTCAGTTGTCTTGACTTACTCGGGTGCATACGCAAGGACCACATCTGGGATTGATTCTTCGTTGTCTCCCTATCTCAGCAACTGTAGCAGATAGCTTATTATGAGCTTATGTATCTCGATGACTCAGTCTCAGGTAAAGTTTCTTCTTCAGAAAGTCTTATGTCCACATTACACCGCGGTTAACGTTCTGGCCTTGCATTCGGGAGGACGCCGGTTAGAATCCCCGTCTGGGCATCCAGATTTGGGTTTTCCGTGGTTTCCCCAAATCACTCCAGGCGAATGTTGGGATGCTTCATTGAAAAGGTCATGGCCAAATTAATTCCCGTTCCTTGCCCCCAGTCTCATCCCGCCTCTAATGACCTCGATGTCGACGAGGCGTAAAGCCCTAAGTAATAAAAAGTCCACATTACGTACGATCCTTTAATTACAATAGAAAAAGTGCGGGATTAATAATTTAATTCACATAACGATCAGAAACAAATTTATTGAAATTTGGACAGGACAACGTCTGTGGGGCTTAAATATAGGCCTATGTAAGATTATATTTTTTATGATACGAAAAATAATTATTATTGCTGTATTAAAAAAAAGAGGAGAGGGGATATGTAAAAGGGTGAGTAGTACAGGAGAAAAATAAGTAGAATTTCTACAGCCAACCTAACCCATCTTACAAATCACTGACCTATGACACCATGCACCCAGGTAAATTCATGTTTCTCCAACGTCAGCGAGCCATTAGTAAACCAAATTAAAGTTCATCTCCGAATATCCTGTAGAACAGCACACAACAAACTAGAAGATTTGAAGAGTATACGTTAGCACTCCCTGAAACAAACTGGGCGACGCGACGTGAAGGTCACCAACTGGCTGGACTCTGGCAAGTTCCATTAATCGCTACTAATAGGAACTCTCTCCCAGATAACGGAGAAGATCTTCATCCGTCATCACTCAGTTTTATACACCCTGCGAGACGATGTTTCAGAAACAAAACACTTGCAAGCAGCTCTTGAAACTGCATCAGTTGGCGCCATCTTCATGACTTAAAAAGCAGGTAGTAAGTCTCTCCGTACCCTGATGGTTTGGATTGTGAATATGATGAGTGGTTATAATTAGTTTGGCTTTGGGCAGTGCTTAATTATAAAGAATTTAAATTTACTAGATATATCCTTTCAGTATCGAATAAGTGTGTTGTTGGCAAACACAACTACTTAATTTGTAGTTTGTACCTGTTTCAAATGTAGCAATCTTCTAGATATGCTCAGGAATTAGAACGTAATCCATCTTTTGCAAAAAAGGCTGATTAAATATAAGTATTATCGGGGTTAATAAGGAAGAAGCTGGGAAAGGTTAACGTAAGAGGATTTTTAAATGTCAAAGTAGGTAGATAAAGACAGAGCAGGCAGGATATGAAGATACCACGGGAATTCGTGGTGTAGAACGAAGGAATAAAGAGAGAGAAGGTCTACTAGAATTACGCTTGCAGGGCTTATTAGTTGGCAACACCTAGCATGATAAAAGAAGTAACCGCAAATTCATCCAATACAACTGGAATGGGTAGAGTAAAAGCCTAATAGATAACATGTTGTTCACCAAATGTTTTCACCAAAAATTAACAGATGTAAAAGTCATACCAAGTGTGAACCTAGGAGGAGATCACCGGTTCATTGTAACAGACTTTAAGAAACTCAGCCTGGGCAAAGCAACAAGCAAAAGGATTGATAGGCCCAAGTGTTGGAAGTTAGCAGATAGGGGCATGAAGGAAGCATTTCAGGAAATAATGAAGGCCAATTTGCCCAAGGATGAAACAAGAAAGGCGGAAGAAGAATAGATAAGATTTAGAATAACAATAGCAAAGGTAGCAGTAAGGACTTGTGGAAGAACATCAAATAAGAGGAAAGAGAAGTATACACCATGGTGGAATGAGCGTATCGCAGAAGCTGTAAAAAGAGAGAAAAGAGCATGGAAAGAATTGTTTCAAGACAGAACAGAAGAGAAAAGGGATGGTAAGAAACAAAACAAAATATGCTGTCCAAACTACTGGACAAATTTGTTATACTGCAATGGAAAGAGGAAAAATTATTGAGAACATGGAAATAATACTTCCAAGACCTGGTGAAATGAATAGAAAGAAACCGTGGAAGAACCGAAGAAAGTGCCAAAGAAAAGGAGAGTAGAACAACAGTTTTAGAAGGGAAACGGAAGAATTTAGCATGTTGGAAGTAGAATTGTCAGTAAAAGAAATGCAAAATGGAAAATCACCAGCAATAGATGAACTGATAGAAGAAATGGTAAAAGCGGCAGGAGCAATGGAAATGCATTGGTTGTATACAGTGGTGAATTTAGAACTTTTCCGAGCCGGGGCAGGCAGGAACTGTGAGATTTTCGCCCCTTCTAACATCATATTGCCGCTCCCATTGTTGCTGCCCCGATTGTCGGATATTGTTGCCACCCCATTGTCGCCGCCCAGCGCAGTAGTGGGGCTTAAAAAACACCGCTCCCCTAAAGTTGCCGCCCGGGGAAAATGATCTGGTTTGCGCCCCCCCCCCCCACACTCTTTACATATGGTTCTGGTTGTATAGAGTTATACAGATGGTTTTGAAAGAAAAGAACATACCAGTGGACTGGAAGAATGGAGTGATAATGCCCGTTCTTAAAAAGGGAGTAAATCAAAATGCGAGAATCACAGGGCTTACATTGCTGAGCTTGTACCTGAAAATATATGAAAATATTATTCTAAAAGAATAGAGGAAACAGTTATAGAAGAACAGTTTGGTTTCAGACGAGGAAGATGCAATTTTCGTTCTCAGACAAATTGTTTATATCCGACGCTAGCTTCCATCATTTTGGACCCATTTCAAGCTTAATATTAACAATTTACATACCTTCCCAGATTTTTCTCATTCGCTTAACAGACAACGTTCTGCAAGTACATAACTTACGATTAAACGATTTGTGCCGATCGCTTCTACATTTGTTGCCGCTATGTTGCGCACTAATCAGTCCACCGTTAAACGCACATGCAACATCTCACGAACCTCCGTTAGTATTGATCATTTATGTGGAGTCAAACTTTCGTTTAGCGCACTAGGGATGACCACATTCGTTCCGCCACTGCCTATTTATGAAATGTTCATCCTTTGTTCCCAGTACATCCCAAGCATGATGCAGTGGGGAAGTTTCCTGTCGCCTTCCCCCGTGTGAAAAATGTTCGTGGTATGATTGACTCTGATAATGTGTGTATTCAGTGTTGAGTGTTATTTTTTTTTTCGTTCTGAATGAAAGACAAACGAAATAAAAGAGTGAATCGTGGTGCTGATATAATGGGTCCCACTCTTCCTAGAACACTATGAGGGCCTCTTATGCCCTTGTTCCATACGCATTGACCAAAGGTTTGTGATTTAACCAAGGTAGGAATCGTGCACCACCACCTGTAATATCCTGCTGGACATTTCCCGTTTGACGAAAAATCCTTCGACCACAGTGGTTGGAACTAGATAACCCCGCGCCCAGCGTCAGACAGCGTAATGGTGTGTTGAGGATTTCGGGATATACTTCAGTGTGCAATCATCTGTACTGGTCAGCAAACCAATTTAGACGATTTCACACCTGATAGCATAATCTCCGTGCCTTATGGATGAGCGGTAACGCTCTGGGCTCGTATTCCAGAGACGCAGGTTCGAGTCCCCGTCGGGCCAACCAGATTTCTGTTTTTATGGTTTCTCGAAATCACTCCAGGCGAATGCCGGGATGGTTCCTTCAAACGACCATGGCCTGAATTTTTTTTTTGTTTTACTAATTTGCGGACGATGTTATGAAAACGTATTGACCATATCTGGTGATGTGAGTAATTCTGTCTTTTAATGATAGAAATTTACAGACTATCTAAAACAAATTTAATTAATTTGTAGAGAGTTATAATCATATAATCTTCCTGGAATGCTTTTATATTTCTCAACAGCATTCGAGTTTAGATAGTAGCCAAGAATTATTTTAATAACGGTTATAAATCTGTTATTAGTATTCCTGCGTCTGCTCACTTGTGAGTTTTACTCTGCGTTTGTGTCCAAAAGCAATAAGGGGTCATTACCTGTCCCAACGAATGGAATGGTCTGAAACTTCACAGTACTGGACCAGTCATGATAACAAATACTTTTTGGCATATTTCACAGACTATCGTAGATCTTTTAACAATGCCTAGATAGGAAAGTCATTAGTTGAATGAGCAGCAAAATACAGCATATTGGCGAAATGTGGATAAACGCTACTTTTCAGCAAATCAATTAGACAAAGAAGTTAGTTCCAGATCATTTTTATGAGTAAATTAATAAATTATTATGGACAGTATTTTGAGTGTAACTACACATCTTACTGTGATTAATTTTTCAGAATATTCGGTTAACATTCTGAACAATAACAAAAACGATATCAGTAAGCTTTTAGGTAGAAAGCTAATTTTCTCGATACCTACAAGGCTAAGTAGCAAAGCAATTACACTTTTAAGAAATTTTGCATGGGGTAAGAAACACAACATGTGTTTTTAGTTTGTTTAGTTGCTCCTGAGATTATAAGTTCAATACCGATATAACTTTCTAGGGAAAAAAATTCATACTTTAACTCTCTTAAATAAGCAACTATTTCGATGTAGCTCTTTGACTTACCATAGATTTCTCTTAAACGTCTGAAATTACAAGCCGCACCTATTATGCTGGGGGAAATTTATCAAATAATGACTATTTCTAACCAATCATTTCCCATCTGAATTATTTACATTGGCCCTTCTCTTTGTTTCTACAAAGTTAACCGAATTGTATTTCTACCATGCGTATAGATTTTCGAAAAATCAATTTCAAACAAATGTTATTAGTAGACTATTAAATCAGCTGGCACACAGTAATTATTCGAGATGTTATTAAAGAAAAGTCTAAGTGAAAATTGCGGGTTTTATTGCCAATGCATTGTAGTTCTGTTTCAAATCAGATTATTTGCATTAAACGTAATGGTGTTACGTAAACACTTGGCACTGTTGTACAGCTCTTTTTGTGTTCAAGGTGAGCGGAGCCAACGATACACAGACGGAAAATAAAATTGCAACACTCTGAAGGACGATAACAGGTTAGACATGCTTGGAGGCAATTATATTCAACTTTTAAAAGCATTGTGTCATCGCGTGGTGTAACAGAATTGTTACAAACACACCGTCTGTGTCTCTTTCCTGCACGTGTTGCTGTAAGGTGAATTAATGTTAAACACTTGGACTTCCTACTCTTGCAGCAACACCCAGACAAACATGAAATGAAATATCCCGAGACAACTGTGACCAATAAGAACAGTTTCTTTGCGATAGAGATCTTGGCAAGGCCTTCTCTAAACATGTTGTTAACTTTGGCACGCTGTCATTTTGCACGTCTCGATGGGAGTTGTAGTCATCAGAGAACAGGTACCTACTTGATGCAAATGATCATCGTCCAAGCGACAGAGCTAGATTTACAGAACAACTTCCTGGTTTAACTAGCCTTCAACAGATAAGCCCAGTAGTTGGATTTATGGTGACCCTGAACGTGCTCCAGTTTGGCGTCGCTATAGGACCATTGACTGGCTTGTTATGTATCCAGAACTTTCTTTAATCCATTCCAACGTTATTCTTGTAGCACAGACATTAATGCAACCGAGTCTGGTAGGTCAGTGGTCAACCCTCGTGCCTGGCATTCAGCGGTACGCGGTTTGATCCCCGGTCCGGAAGTCTAGAGTTCACTTTCCTAATCCATTCAAAGCGAATGCCGGAATGCTTCCTTCAGTAGGGTGTAACCCAATTACTTTCTGACCGTTTTCTTCAGTTCGCTTCCGACGACGACGTAAAGCACAAATTAAAAAAAAGCGCGTTTATACAGGGAGAGTACTTGGCACAAAGTTCCTTTTCTATCTATAATATTTTTTAACTTCTGAATACCTGTGCAGGCCTGATTTTAACTGACTATTGTATTTATCTTATTGTGCACCTAATATAATAAAGAGTGGTCCGGTAGCTCAGTGGTTAAGGCACTTGTTTTGCTACTCAAGGCCCAGGTTCTAATCCCGGTGGATGCAGGAATTATTTTATCATGTGAGCCACGCCAGATGGTTCCGAGGTTCGGATTCCACGTTAAACTGTAGGTCCCAAAAGAAACAGACTGGCCGTGCTACCTCTGACCGAATGGCTGACTGCGCTTCCTTCGGTAGGATCGAACCAACCTTTGCGTTGTGGACTAATTATTTTTTATTGCAGTAAATACATCTTAATTGGTCTAGGTAAACAATAAACGTTTTAATGAAGTACACCAGATCACTTTCAGCGGACGTTGGTAGATAAGTGTGATTACATTAAGAACAATTATGAAAGATACATAGTGCCTCAGCGACCTCAGTCAGTATAGGTGCTAAGAAAAATCAGGTTTTTCGAAAATCATTCCGATATAACATACTTGGAATGTGAAATTATTGTTGGTTTCCATTGTCGCGTAGGTATTTTGCTCTCTAGCCGGGAGAGGTCTTGTAGTGTTAGCTAAGAGTTTGTGAAACAAATTGCATAGTTCTGGAGCGTTATGCACAAAGCATGGAAGAGTTGAGCTACATGTATTGGATAATCTTATTTAAACTGTATAAATCAACTGCGTTTCCGGAATACAGTTTCCTTTATTATACCTATAAAAACCTTCCTACGCACGTAAACAAGACTTAGGCACGACTTTAATTTTTTAAGTCAGTCGAAATGAAATAGGCAGCTATCAATTCAATACATGAATATAGTTTCATTTAGGCCAAGACTTTGCACAGAAAACTTGGGAATTTGTTAATATTGCTCCAGATATTTTTCAATTCGTTTTCGTTGTTTGTACTTTAAAATTAAACTAATTTATGTTTCTGTAATTTCGACGTAGAACTCGGTGTTTGACATTCTGTCGTTACTGGATAGAGGTGAACACAAATAACTTTGTCATTCTGGATACTGGATTATATACGTAATTCACGAAATAAAATGAATTAACAATCACGATTTACGATATTTTGTCAAATTATTTAGGTACTAGGAATTCCGCTACTGTAATGGAGACGTAAAGCACTAGTAGATGATAATTTATTGTCTGCTCGATAAAAAAGAGAATAGTAATTTTGTTGATTACCCATCCCCTCCAGTTGTCCGGCGCCTGACATGCGGTTAGTTGGTTTGAATCCTGGTGGTGCCATCAGGACTTGGCAGTTGCGGTAGGAGAGATGGTGTTGCACAATACATAACCACCAGATTGCATTCCCAATTCCTGAGTGAATACCCAAACATCTCCGCAGTGCGTACGGAGTGAGGGCATGCGACACTGTTGATGGTAATCGTCTGTCAGATAGGGACGTTAAACATGCCGGCCCCTTGGTGTCATATGAAAAATAATCCTGAACGGTCAGGCACCGAATTTCACCCTCTCCTTTCTTCAGTCTTTCATTCATTCAAAAACAAATAACACACTGCACAGAACATTCCGACATTCCGGCATTACACTCTTCCATACAAAAGTAATGAACTCGTAACTGAAGAAGGAAAGGGGAAATCGCCCCAGTTTAAATTTTCCAAGAACAAAGTACCCACTACCATGACGACTGAACAGAAAAAGATATTATTGCTACTGTTCATTTCAGTAATTCGAAAAGGAATAAGAAATGGATAAACAGATTTTGTTACAGACATTCAGCCTAGAGTTATTCTACTAATAATTATACTGAGGTAAAACCAGAGTAGAGGAACCACCGCAGTCTTGTAACGCGTAAAAACCTTCAAGCCGAACACCCGCATCGCCCGCTATATTACCTCTACACTCCGGAAATGTCAACGGTGATTTCTTTACTCAGTCATCGTCATAAAAACCACCAGGTGGGACAGATTCACGGAGAATTGGAGCAACATTATTATATTTCTTGCAAAATACGATTCATTTTACCGAGAGTGGTAGGTGAGCGGTTAATGCTCTACCTCGCATTCGGGAGGACGCCGGTACGAATCCCCGTCCAGGCATGAAGATTTTGGTTTTCCATGGTTTCTCCAAATCACTCCGGGATGCTTCCTTCAAAAAGGACATGGTTGAATTCCTTCCCGTTCCTTGTCGCCAGTCCCATCCCACCTCTAATGACCACGACGTCGACGACGCGTAAAGCCACAAGTAAAACAAAAACAAAAAAATCGATTCGTTTTTACATGTCGATCACCAGATTTGCGTGTGTAAAATTGTGGGTCGGTAGCATATGAGAATAGTTTCTAACAGATTCTTGTTAAACAAAAATACAAAAAATAAGCTAAGAAAGTATCGCTCAAGAAGGATTAAAACTGTTAATGGTAATGAAAGAAAAGTTAAGAACGTAGTCTTTGATTATTGATATAATACGTGAGGGAAACAAGTGGAGTGAGCGTGGCGTTTTAACACACCATAGCAATCATATTTGGTCGTTATTGTCGTGGTTAACGTTTTCGTTATAGTCGCCATAGTCGTCGTCGATAATGTCTTGGTTGATGTCGTTGTTTTCATCTTTTTTGTATTCATTGTTATTGTTATTTCCACCGTCGTCACTGTCGTCGCTGTCGTTGCAGTCGTCGATGCCTTCGTTGTCGTCGCTGTCGTCATTGTCGTCGCTGTCGTTGCAGTCGTCGATGCCTTCGTTGCCGTCACTGTCGTCGCTGTCGTCGCTGTCGTCGCTGTCGTCGATGCCTTCGTTGTCGTCACTGTCGTCGCTGTCGTCGCTGTCGTCGCTGTCGTCGATGCCTTCGTTGTCGTCGCTGTCGTCGCTGTCGTCGCTGTCGTCGCTGTCGTCATTGTCGTCGCTGTCGTTGCAGTCGTCGATGCCTTCGTTGCCGTCACTGTCGTCGCTGTCGTCGCTGTCGTCGCTGTCGTCGCTGTCGTCGCTGTCGTCGCTGTCGTCGCTGTCGTCGCTGTCGTTGCAGTCGTCGATGCCTTCGTTGTCGTCGCTGTCGTCGCTGTCGTCGCTGTCGTCATTGTCGTCGCTGTCGTTGCAGTCGTCGATGCCTTCGTTGTCGTCGTTGTCGTCGCTGTCGTCGCTGTCGTTGCTGCCGTCGCTGTCGTTGCTGTCGTCACTGTCGTCGCTGTCGTTGCAGTCGTCGATGCCTTCGTTGTCGTCGCTGTCGTCACTGTCTTTTTTTTTAACTGCTTTAAGTCTCTTTTTAACATCGAGGTCATTAGAGACGGGAAAGGATGGGGGGGGGGCAAGGATGGGGTCAAGGAATGGGAAGGAATTCGGCCATGGCCTTTTGAAGGAAGCATCCGGCATTTGCCTGGAGTAATTTGGGAAACCATGGAAAACCCAAATCTGGATGCCCGGACGGGGATTCGAACCGCCGTCCTCCCGAATGCAAGGCGAGAACGCTAACCGTTACACTGCCCCGCTCGGCTCGTCACTGTCGTCGCTGTCGTTGCAGTCGTCGCTCTCGTCGTTGTCGTTGTGTTTTTTTTAACTTTATGGCTGATCGACGACGATCTCAATATATAGAGAAAGAACAACATCTCGGTTTTCACCTGAAGCGATTCCGGGAAACTACGGAAAATCGAAATATGGATGGCCGGCTAATGAATAGAAACCTGATACTCCAGATTGTCAGATCAGAACTTTACCACTCACCCAATGAAATTGCATCACTCTTATGACAGGAAGTAATAACTTGAACGTTTTTTCGTGACAAAGTAAATAAATTTAATGAGCTGATGATCATATTTCCTCGTTAATAGCACAGAAATCTTCCAGACAAGAATTTTTACATTATTTCTTAAAGTTACAGTCAATAATTTTTTTTAAAAAAACATTTTTTTAAAAGTAATTCAGACGATTTTTTTCAGTGTAAGTACCACGACGGTTTACAAAGTTTAAGAATTATGTAACACTATTCCTACGAAATACAAAATTTTGTTCAATTGATTACAACTTCACCACAAACAAATATATTTTTTCTTCCGACATTCTGTAAATCCAATTTTCGTTACAAGTTGCAACAATGATCTAACATTGAGTTAAATGTTGAGAATTTTTTTGATCAACCTCGTATATTTCTGAAAAGTAATGTAGATTATTTATCTTGTACACTCCGACCTGTTCTCAGGTCGGAATGTGGATATCAGAAGTTATAAAATCTTTGCTCTTCATAAACAACACCACAATTTCGAAAACCGTTGGGGAAGTGAAACAAATTATGTAATACAAAATCAGTTAACAGTAAACTTTTTTATTACAGTATACAGAGGCGAGGTCGAGAATGTCCTTCTGCAACATTTCTTTTCATTTTTAGGAAGCCAGGATTGATGTATTGCCAGTTTAGATATTTCTTTCTGGTCTATTCCATTGAGGTTACACAACAGCTTACACTGAAAACTTCTTATGAAGAAAACAAATTAAACACATTAGCGTATCCGGTAACTGGCAAAGTGGCAGTTGCAGAACACGTTTTTCTCTGGTCTGATGCCAAGTGCTACGATGTATAAAAGTCAGGTGGTTTTCGAAACCTATAATTACCTGCTACTTCCACCGCTAACCTTCCTACTCCTTAAATAGGAGTAATGAATCCAGTCGATTTTAACACTATTGAATACATTTTTTCAGGCGAGGAGAACATAAGGCACAACTATCATGGCTTGAATATTTTATAATAATTTTATTCACCAATCTTCTGTTTGAGACGAAGTATTGCTAATCCCAGAAGCATACATTGAGTGATTTAGTAAGAATGATAGAATCCAAATCGGTGTTTCGTTAACTCATATATTCTTTGCAAATTATTAAATAATTACACAGGACTGTGGAAACAAACTGCAACGATTTTTTTTTTTTGGGGGGGGGAGTGTTTATTCATCGTCGACGCCGAAACTATTAGGGCGGGAATTGACTGGAGGCAAAGAATAGGAAGGAATTAAACCATGTTCTTTTGATTAAATTATACCTGCACTCGCCTGGATTGATTTTGGATAACCACGGAAAACCGAAATCTGGATAGCTGGACGAGGATTCGAACCTGTGTCCTCTGAGCACCTGGTTCACCGAATTAGTAAAGAAGACATTTGAGCATTTCCGCACAAAAACCAAATGAATTTAAGGACAAAAAGTAAACAACGGTCAAAGAATATGTTTCTCAGTAAGAGGATCAGTGGTAATTATTGAAATTACAGATACGGGAAAGGATATTACAGTATCAGGAGAGGAAACACCAGTCAAACAAGTGACAATGGGTTAAGTAGCTGGGATTAATGAGATATGTGTTGCAGTCATAGTGGCAGCAAGATCCGTTGGTTTCATTGACTGAATAGGCTGCTAAGTTGTGCATAGAAAGATAAAAGATTCCTGAAGACAGGGTAAAAGGGCTGATAATAATAATTTTCAAGACAGGGTAGAGATAGTAACTATCACATGCTCACACTCTAGCCACATATGAATAAAAAAAAATGGAGCATGGTGGGTGAGTGGTTAACGCTCTGGCTTTGCATTCGGGAGGACGTCGGTTCGAATCCCCATCCGGGCATACGAATATGGGTTCTACATGGTTTCCAAAAAATAACTCCAGGGGAATGACGGGTTGCTTCCTTCAAAAGGCCATGGCCGAATTCCTTGCCCCCGTCCTTTCCCGCCTCTAATGACCTCGAAGTCGATAAGGCGTAAAGCTATAAGAATAAGAAAAAACAAATGAATAAACAAGTAAATAACTGAAATCATAATTGAGATAATACGCGCTACATCAGTTACAAGAGTAACAGCTTGGTTCTGGCATGAACAGCCCAACAATGGATCTCATATTTAGTACCAATGTAGTAATGGAAAAGATATAAAAGTATTGGGAGAATTCGGTGGTGACATTCTTAAACTTCAAGAAGGCTTATCACATGGTATCGAAAGTGATGCTGATTGATACCATGTCAAGATAGGTAATCAGTAAACAGATGTTGGATTTTTTTGTGATTCACAGCGCGTCGATATCGAGGTTACTACAGCAGGGAGAGGATAAGTGCTAGGAACAGGAAGGAATTTGGGCATTACCTTTTGAAAGAACTATTCCGGCATTCGAATGCACTCCATTACTGACATATGCAACAGAAAATTGGATTATGGCAAAGTGAGAGGAGAGTGAAAGAGTAGGCAATGAGAAAAAATCTTGAGAAGCATAATAGGGAAGACGGGGAGAGAAATAAGGATTGCAAAAACGAGGTTGGAGTTAAGATGCTAAATGAGAAAATTACGATTTTTTGGGTGTATAAGAAGGATGGAAGAGGAGAAGATGCTAATACTGATGACTGTAGTTAGGATAGAAGGAATCAGGCCAAATGGAAGAGACAGATAAGGAACAATGGATTCAGTGAAGAAAACTGTACAAAAGAAGATCCTGAATCACAAAGACTAAGATTCCTGGAAACAGTGAGAAACATGCTCCGACATGGTTCTATCTGATGTATGATGATCAAATTGTAAGAAAGCTTCGAAAGAAACCCAAATAAGATTACGTGGGTAAAACTTGCGTGACAACAAAACCAGATAAAAGCATAATGCAAGTAGTAGAATAGTGGTTTCTAAGAGTCGTTAGGAATTGTTCACTCCAAGAAAGAGAATTATATTGGAGCTACATACTAGTACGCTGGCAGCGTGCGTGGGTATTGATGTGTGTACCAATATCAACACAGATATGTTTTGACAGCCAGTGTAACTGGCATTATCAAGAACCACCAATGGTTGCTAAGCTATTCAGTTCACGACCAGACTCCACATACAACGCATTTTTCTAACGTGGCCGTTAGGCATCTATACAGTAAGATTTAAGTACAAACATTAGTGGAATGAACGTCTAGGAAGATTGTAAGTCAGCTCGTTTTCAGAATCGACCCAGGGGGAAGAATTACATGGCCCACTACGTGTTCAACGGGAAAAATATCAAGCGTCCTCCACTAATTCCGACTTACGATTTTTTTTTTACTGTCATCAGTCTTTCGATTAGTTTGATGCAATCCTCTATCCCTTCCTATCATGCGCTAACTTCTTCATCTAAATATATCCCTTAACCTTACGTCCTCAAATATCTACTATGTATATTTTAATCTCTGTCTTCCTCAACAGTTCTTATATTTGAATGTTCTTTCCACTAACAAAATTAACCAGTCCTGCATGTCTCAAAACATGACCTACCATCCTGTATCTTCTTTCTATAAGCCTTGTCCACAAACATCTTTTCTCACCAATCATTTCCAAAACTGATTCATTTCGTACTATATCCGACCACCTAATTTTCAGCATCCTTCTATAGCACCACATTTCAAATGCCTTTTTTTTAATTTCTAAATTCCATATTTCGCTACCATAAAGTGCTGTGCTCCACATATAAAGTATTAAAAATTTCTTTCTAAGTCCTAGATCAATATTTTAAACTAAAAGATTCCTCTTTTTTATAAAGGCTCTTTATGCTATTGCAATTCTGATTTAACATCATTCCTGGTTCGACCATCGGCTGTAATTATACTTCCCAAGTTAAAGAATTCACTTACTTCTCCTTTCGCATCTGATACTATTTTTATATTTAATCTACTATTATTGGTACCATGTTACATTTCATCACTTTAGTCTTGTTCTGAATTATATTAAGTCCATACTCTTTCTTCAGTATTTTGTTCATGCCATGCAATAACTTCTCACTATCTTCAGCCTTTTCTGCTATCAAGACAATGTCATCAGCAAATCGTAGCATTACTGATTTTTTTTTCCTTGAACATTTATGCCACATGAAAATTTTTCTTTCACTTCCTTTATTGCTTCCTCTACATACAACTTGTAATGATCCGAATGGAAAATATATGTGTGTGTTTCTTTTCTCGTCGTGAGAGTGTCGGTCCCAGGGGAGGTTCTGCTTGTGTTTGGAGGACGCCAGCCCTTGAGTGTTGCCATTAGATGTGAAGGACGGCAGAAAACAGTCCCGTGACAGGACCACAGCTCAAGAGCAGCCTGGACTGTTTCGGTAAACAAATAAAATAAAAAGTAAATCCGTATCCAAGAACGAAAGGCGAAGGGAACCTGGTAGTACAACCAACAGGAAAAACTTGAATTTTACTATAAAAAAAGGGCGGTTTTGTTGCATGTCCCGAGCCAACCAGCAAGAAGAGGTTCCCTCCAAATACAGACATTGGCCGACGTCATCAAGCGGGGGTGGAAAGCGACGCTTCGTCCGGAAGCACGGAAGAGAAATGGACTGGTGGGTTACCGACGGTGAGGTGTAGATCGACCGACCAGCTGACTACTGGGGACAGCAGTGAGGCAGCCGGCCGTGATGAAGAGCTGGTCAACTCACCGACTGCACAACTTAGATTCGCCTGCACGGTAACCACCATTCAGAAAAGGAACTTTTGCATCGTCGTCGTTTTCACCCTAGTCAGCCCTGAGACAAACTCTCTTGCTCCACCGAGAAAGTTATGTACCCTTGTGTTGCAAACAGAAATTAATCTTTGAAAAATCTTGTCAAGTAAACAATTAAAATACATAAGTAAATCGTAAAGTCAGATTGTGAACCTTGTTTTCAATAGATTAGATCCCATCCAATCATGTAATGTGTCATTTGACATTATTCATAATTCTAGTTATTCAATAATTCATGTTTAAATAACAATACTTTGAGATCTGGATGTCGCTTCCCTCAGAATAGGGTACACTCCAATCTCTGGCGCCCACCTGATTTTTTTATATACTTATTATTATTTAAAATGAATGACAGGTAACAAACGACCACAGTGAGGTCGAGAAGTCGCTTTCCTAACATAGGGAACACTTCAAACTTGAATATTAATGGGGATACACTACGATCTTGTCTCATACCCTTTTTAACTGATGCATGTCTCTCATGATTCTCTACTTTTTAACCGACTTCAAAAAAGGAGGAGGTTCTCAATTCGACTTATTTTTTTCTTTTTTTTTGATGTATGTTCAGCGATATCTTCGCCAATTTTGAACAGATTTAAATAAAAATTTTATAGTGGATAGAGTATGCCTCCAAAGTGGTCCCATACGAATTTCATTGAGAAACCACCCCTTCTACCCCTTTATACCCCTTAATTTTTTTACAAACCCTCACTTTTTATCCGATTTTGATGGAACTTTGGATATGTATACTCCAAAATAAATAGAAAAATACTGTCAACTTTTGGTTTGAAAAAACTGAACCCCTCTCCTCCTATCCACCCCTTAATTTTTGTCTTTATACAAAGCTTAAGTCGACACCATTTAACTGATCTCTATTCAAGTTGGCATATACATGTAATTTCTCATGGAAAAAGTTTCAGACCCAAAAAAATAAAAAAACACGCCTTTCTCCCTTTACAACCCTTAATTTTCATACAAACCCACATATCCGATTTCGATGGAAGTTTGGACATGTATGGTCAAAAATAAAGAGAAAATTACTGTTAACTTTTGGTTTGGAAAACTGAACCCTCTCACCCTACCCACCCCTTAATTTTTGCCAATGTTCTTTATACTAAACTACAGTCGACATCATTTAACTGATCTCCATTAAAGTTGTCATATATGTCTAATATTTCATGAAGAAGGTTTCTGACTAAAAAATAAAAAGCCACACCATCTAACCCTTTACACCTATTTATTTTATAGAAACTTACATTTAATGTCTGATTTTGATTGATCTTTGCAATTGTATACTTAAAAAATCTTGTCAACATTTGGTCTCCTAAAGCTCAACCCCTCTCCCTCTTTCGAATCCCTTAATTTTTGTCAATGTTCTTTATAAAAAGCTACAATCGCCACCGTTTGACCGATTACCATGAAAGTTGGCGCTTATAAGTATGTTTTCACGAAGAAGGTTTCTGACCATAAAATCCAAAAACCACCCCCTCTAGCCATTAAACAGTTTAATTTTTATACAAACCCACAGTTTTTATCCAGTTTAGATAGAACTTAGTAAACTTTTACTATAAAACACAGAGAAAAAGAATGCCAACTTATGGTTTCTAAAAACTGAACGCCTTTCCTCGTTTCCGCCCCTTGGCTTTTGTCAATTTTCTTTTTGAAAAGCTACAGTTGACACCATTTGACCGATCTTTATGAAAGTTGTCACTTATATGTATTTCTTTATGGAGAAGATACATCCCTTAATTTTTGTGCAAACCCACATTTTAATCAGATTTCGGTGGTGCTTCGCATGTGTATACTTTAAAACAAATAGAAAAAGAAACATACTACTCACATTACATTCCAAAAATCCTATCCCCTTTCTACCCCTTTAATTACGGTCAGTGTTCTTTATATAAAGCTACCGTTTCTGTCTGATTTTGAAGGAAGTATGTACATGTATACATCAAAACAAACAGAAAAATACTGTCTGCATTTAGTTTAGAGAAGTAAAACCTCTCTCCCCCTTTCCACCCCTTTAATCTACGCAAAGCACAGTTTCTATCTGATTCTGAAGAAAATTTGCACACGTATACTTTAAAAAATACTGAACAATTGTGTTTAAATTAGGTTTCAGGAGCCCAATCCCTCTTCCCTTCTACCTTCTACCCTCCTAATTTTCAATGTTTTATATAGATACCAACCGTTTTATCAGATTTCGATGGAACACTGCACATGTATACTTAAAAACAAAGAGAAACATTCTGATTACAAAACCCAACCGCTCACTCCAATACCCCATTTAATTATTGAAAATGTTCTTTACACATAGGTACAGTTTTTATCTGGTTTCGATGGAACTTTGCACAAGTATACTTAAAACGAAGAGAATAATACTGTCCACACTAGCATTTTATATGATATCAATAGAAATTTGCAAACTCATACATTAAATCAATCAGAAAAGAAAGTCTTCTTTTGGTATACAAAAGCCCAATCACTCTTCCCCTTTACCCCCATCGTTTATAATTTCCAATGTTCTTTACAAAATCCACAGTTTTAAATACCGTCAAAATCATTTAAGCTATTTTTTAGTCAAGGCAGAATATTTATAAAATAAATGTGTCCTAATGTCTCAACATGTACTTCAGATTCCAACTTGGACACCGAGCTTTTACGTTGTGAAATCCAATTAAATATCTATATTTTCTGTCTGATGCCGGAACAAATAGATATAGTCCAGAGACAGATTTGTGTATGTGGTATATATTAATGTCCAGATGTTACATGTTTCGATTATCGAGCAGCAGATTTAACAGATATTATGATTGGATCGATACACAGCCTGGACCAAAATGTAAAGTGATATTACTTAACACAGCATCCAATTCAAACCATTCTGAAAGTTGTTAGGGTATATAAAAACAGATTTTTTTAAAGCATTCGCTTTAACCACTGAGCTACCAGGAAGTACTCAAAATGAGAACTGCTGCGGCATATTTAAAATACAAAATAAACTATCCCACAAAAACAATTCTTGTAAAAATAGGCCAAGTCTCGTGTTCATGTAGTGACAAAAAGATATGAGATCTCCTTCTGAGCCAACACACAAATCGCCGCACATTTTTTTTTTTTTTTTTTTTTTTTTTTTTTTTTTTTTTTTTTTTTTTTTTTTTTTTTTTTTTTTTTTGTAAAATGATTCTCTTTATGAGACAGGTTCGATGGTTTGAGCATATTGTAGCTTCATCCAAAAAAAATTAACCTGCAAATATGCACCGGAACGTTTGGGTTGCCATTGAATAAACACGGGGAAAATCAGCAGTATCATTACCAACAATGCCCCAATCACTGCAAACAATGTGCGTCGTAGCCAAGCAATGAACATTGCCACTAGTTTAACTACCACCTCAAGTAAATAACAAGTAACTTCCAAACTAATCATATTAACAAAGTAAAATTTAAGGCTTTTTTTAAACTTGCCTGCTTCTATATAGTATAGAAATCTCAGGTTTATAGCTTCATCCGGATAAAAGTAATTAAGCCGCAAATATGTGCCAGAACTTTTCATGTTTGGGATTGTAATTAAATAAATACGGGGAAAAACTCCAATATCAGATTTTTATTATGATTTAGGGATAAAACCATGTATGTGTACCAAATTACTTGTTTCTAGGATTACTGGAAGTGCAGTGGAATTTTGATGTCGGGGGGTTGTGCCGAAATATAATTTTTAATTTCAATAACTTCCAAAGTAAGAAAAGGAAAGAAGTAAAATTAAACACATTAGTTAAACACAGTAAGCTAACTCTACAGTGAAAATCTGAGCTTTATTAAGTAATTAGGGTAGGAAGCGATTTCATTTTACGGGTAGGTAAGGGGGTAGGTGTATGGAAATTTACGAGTTTCAGACTTTTCTTATAATATGTGGGTAAAATTTTATCTGTGTACCACATTTCAGCTTTCTACGGCTACGGGAAGTGCCTTAGAATTTCGATGATCATCAGTCAGTCAGTGAGTGAGTGACAAAATCGCTGTAGTTTGAATACTAATAATAACCGAACTAAGAACAGTAACGAAATAAAATTTATTACGTTTGCTAAGATTGCTGATATCTATGCAGAACAGAAATTTGAGACATGTAGCATGAATACAACAGAAAAAATTTAGATTAAAAAATGGCCCGAATCGCTTCGAGAAAAGGGTAGGCAGTGCCGCCGTTGACTCGACTTGGCGGGTGCACTGCCGTGCACCCAAATAATACCACTAAAACTTTAAAAATAAAATAATTGTTTAAAAAACATAAAAACCGCCTTCAAAAAAGGGAACTAAAAATTTTAAAATAACTTTACACTTTGTTTAGAAGAAAGTAAATCTAAATTGACAATATTTTACATTACTGTTATTGAAATTTTTACATTAAATAGTTATTTTTGGAGTCGGTGCCAGTCAAATCAAGAAAAACAAAGACAATAATAAAGAACAATAAGGCATATAAAATCATGTTACTACTTAGCTACAATTAATTCTAGAAACATGTTTCAACAAAACTGAAACATACAGATGATATACCGATATTGTACCAACTATAAAGCGTTTACTGCGTGATGCAGCCTACCAACTGACACTGTAGCGCCAGAGATATGCCTGGATGACCAACGAGAACAAGCCACGGATAAAATACCGTTAATTACTTTCCCTAAGCTGTTTCCCGCAATAAAACTATGTTCCTTACGACATGCTGTAAAATATTTGGAATTTTTGTTCGTACTCTTGGTTCGACTCGAACACCAAATAAAGTTCAGTAATTCGATCTTCGCGATCTGACAGCTGGCACCGACTCCAAAAATAACTATTTAATGTAAAAATTTCAATAACAGTAATGTAAAATATTGTCCATTTAGATTTACTTTCTACTAAACAAAGTGTAAAGTTATTTTAAAATTTTTAGTTCCCTTTTTTGAAGGCGGTTTTTATGTTTTTAAACAATTATTTTACTATAGCAACTTGATTCTTATATAGTTTATAAAGTATTCTGCTATATCCATATTTTAGGCCTGACATCTTTAAAATTTTTAACATCTTGTCCCACTAAACATTATCAAAAGCGTTTTCTGTATCAACAAACTCCATAAAAGTATTTTTGTTTGTCTTGACCCGCCCTTCAAGTATTAATGTTAAAGCCAAAATTGCTTCCCTTGTGCTGCGATTTTTCCTAAACCCAAACTGATCTTCATCTACTATCTCTTCTACTACCCTTTCCATTCTTCTGTATATTATTCTGGCCAGTAATTTTGAAGCAAGTGATGTTAGAATTGTAGTGCGATAATTCTCATTTTGTCGGCTTGTGCTTTCTTTGGATGTGTGAAGATGATACTTTTATTAAAATATCTTGGAATTTCATTCGTTTCATAAAATTTTGATAACAGGTTGATTAATCTCTGGATTCCTTCTCCTCCTAGGAATTTAAAGAGTTCTGCAACAGTCTCATCAATTCCAACAGCCTTATTTCATTCCAAGTCATTCAAAGCTCTATAAACTCTGTTCTCTAACAGTATCTCCTAAGTCATTAATGTGGACATCGCCTTCCTTTTCTATTACACTGTTGTTCAATTCAACCCCATCATAGAGTTTCTCAATGTATTCCTTCCATCGGTTAGCTCTACCTTCTGAGCTTAACAGAGATTCACATCCCCAGCTTTAATGTTTATGCATCTTTGGTTCATTTATACAAAATTTTATTTGATCTTCCTATACGCCACATCTACTTTGCCTACCGCCATTTCCTTCTACATTTCTTCAAATTTCTCTAACAGCCATTTTTCTTTTGCTTTTTTGCATTTCCTGTTTATCTGATTTCTAAATTGTCTGTATTGCTCTCTTCCTGCGTCATCCTGAGCGTTTTTGTGCCTTCTCCTCTGATCCATCAACTCCAAAACTTCCTTTGTTATTCAAGGTTTTCGGGCGGCTTGTTCGATAAGTATAATTTTCCTTTATCAGCTTTCATTATTTCTTTCTTCAGTGTATTCCTTTCGTCCTCAGTTGCGCTCCTTTCAGAGTTAAAGTTTAATCACTTCAAGTCTGCTCTGGTTGTATTGCTTCTTTATTCTCTTAATCAGTACATATAGAGACAACTACAAATTATTTCTCTCTATGTCATAAAAAACAGCATTTCTTAGTTACATTGTGGCTATGCTGAGACTATAGTTGGCATAAGAAAAGGTCATGCGTATTGCAATCAGAACATCGGAATTTGGTAAAGGTTAAATCGCTGGTTAGATCGTTGGAAAACCAGCCTTTCGTAGACTGAGATTATAAATCAAACAAGGCATTATTATCACTTTATACAAGCCGCGTATCGTTCTAGTTTGAAGAAGTATGAAACAATATACCAGAACGCGCTGGTATCCTTTCCGTTATATCTCATCTCTGAGTCCAGGCATTTGATCGGGCAGCACATCTCATGTTATATCTCGCGCACCGGATGCTGCTTAAAGAGTGTACATGAGAATGGTGGGTCGCCGACAGCACAGCGTCAACACCATCGTACACCTCCGGTAGAACTGGACAATCGAATAGCGGCAGATCGACCCCTCCGACAATCCAAATCTTTATAGAAGTTGGACGCATCCTCATATAGGCTCGTCGAAGACGGAAAGAACTTTGGCACGAAACCTGTATTTTGTAACGTTCCAGGTCTCTGTTGCTTTCGACGGATGCTTCCTTGACACTTACAAACGTGCAGGGTGCAATGACGCTCAGTAGGCGTATTGTAGAAGCCTTGCAGCCTAAGGTGTTGCCTCTGACACGGCTCGCAACTATCACACTTTAGGACAACGCTCGTGTGCACAACTACAGCGCTGTACAGTGTTGGCTCACATGGGTGTAATGCGAGCCTACTAAGGAAAGAGTGAAATAAGAGCGCCTTAGAAACGATTGTTTTTTATTTTTTAAGTTTATTTGCTGTTATGTCTAATCCATGGACTATGTAAAATATAATGAAAATAAACGCTTCAATAAAGCAAAAAAAAAAAAAAGAAAAACCAAATTGACTCTAATGGCCCTCATTACCCGGTCAACTGGGTAATGGGAGCCATAGCTAGATTAGTCCATAATACTGACAGAACTTTACTTTTCTTGACAAAACTGAAAATTAATACAGTTCTTTCCACTTTTCTTTATCTACAAATTAATCATCCACTTTTTGTAGATTAGAAATAAATTATCGTTTACTATCACAAAATTTATAAATCAAGGACAGTTCATCATCACAATCTGCGCAATCCAGATGTGCTACATATGTACACACTTCACAAAACATGAGAGTGTCATTTGATTCTACTTCTGTGAAGCAAAGTAAACAAACGATTTTTATACTGGAACCATCTCTTTCTTCGCTGATTAAAATCAATAATGATTGTGACAAATGGCTTGTGGGTCTAGACCTCCAATTAGATTGTCTGCACCTATATGCATTCACCGTTGCATCCCTTTTTTTGCAGCAGAAAATGAAGATCTTATCTTCGGCGCACCGTTATTGCCTTTTGCCTTCTCTTTCTTTCTTTTCTTCTCTTCATTAAGTTTTCTTAAGGGTGAAGCAGTGAAAATCTCCAAATTATGTTTTTACTAGCATTTTGATGGGATTGATGACCTAATTTTGGCATAGCGAAAACTGTGGTGTAATCAGAGCTAAGCTCCAATTTCCCCTTGCTCATGACTCTCATTAACCCACATGTTAACGCTTTTTTAAAAAATAAAAATATGTAATGTTTCACTCGCGTTTTACATAGTGCCCATTAAACTAAATTAATCACGCAACCATTACAATATATTAAGAAACCTTTATATGCAATATAGAAAACACACGTGTTTAAGATAATAGCAGCATAAATTACAGTCGGAGAACCGAAAACACACTGCGTTGTCTATTTACTTAGGTCGACTGAGCATAAGTCTTCCTTATTGCGACTTGCAATAAGGAATAATGATGCTCTCTAGGGAGCCTTCTACGATACTCGCAGATTTGTAGCGCGCGACATTCAAATTATTCGGGATAGGCTCCTATTACCGACAGGTTCCCATTCCCCCGTTCTCCCCTACTTTTAGAGACGTAGCAAGATTATTCACCAGATTTCAACACTATCGAACGTATTCACACTCACCTGCTGCAGTGGCAACATATCAACGCAAGATGGATCGCCTTATCCCAGCTACCATGTAGCAGCATCTTTACTTCCTACCCGTTTATGTAGCTTCCGTTTTCTAGGGTACTGTTCATGAGGGATATCTGAGTAATCATATTCATTATCCCGAGTCAAAGAGCTTCACATATGCAACGTGACAGCCCATTCATGTACTCCAAAATTCGTAAGGTGTATTGACCGACAACCGATATTGCACTCTCTCAGAATTGCCGCCAGGACAGATCGGGTTGTAGACTGTTGTTAAGACCAGCCACTGAGAGGCAAATACCGACATGGAAACTATATGATCAGCTACCAACAGAGATTACGTCATCCACTGCCGTTCTGACAAGGAACTATACTCAGCACGAGTTTTAAAAATTCCTGTAATACAGTAGATTTAATCTTTCATTATTATTTCTATGAACGAATAGTTTGAATAAACATAGGAGATCAGCTTTCTCTATTTTTAATTTCTTTTCTTCCCCTGTTTAAATACGTTTGTTGTTTCAGTAATATTTTAATCTAATTTATAGATGACGTCACGAAGGAACTGAGTACCGTCATACAATAGCTATTTCAGGCAAATGATAATAGAAATCGCTGACTTATTTTCAGAATACCGCTTGGAACCTGTTTAGTATATGTGTTTCGTGGAGGTCATGGGTACTTGGACTAAGAAATTCTCACTTTGCGTATCTTCTATGGTACATTCGAATGCTGTACGAAGGCTATCACCTCTTCATTTGATTCAAAACGTTTTCCGGTAATAAATTTCTTTACACTTTCAAAAACATGGAAGTAAGAGGGAGTCAAATGTAGTAAACAGGTTGGATTTTCCAATAGTTAGTACTTCAAATTACTTAGATTTCCCTTTATCAAAGCACCTTTGTGACCAAGTGTAATGTCTTGGTCGAAAATATTTGTTTATTATACTCCATGCCTTTTGTCAGAAGTGTTTCCACCCAGTTAGTCCACATTCTGGCAGATGAAATCGATGTCGCATTTTTGGTGCGATACCACCAGCTTCCCTCCACTACTTTGATTGCTGTTTCGTTAATGCTGAACTCACGTCTCATCTATAGCAACCGAGCCTCGTGGATTAGCAGATCAGGCATATCATTTAGGGGGATGCCGGTTCAAATCTTCGTCTGGCCATCCAGATTTCGGATTTCCATGGTTTTCAGAAGTTACTCAGTGCGGATGCCGGGATACTTCCTCGTCTCAACCCGCCTCTAATGACTCAACGTCAAGGAGGCTTATGTCACCAGCGGAGAAAAAAAATGTTTTGGATCCACATTATTGGTAGGGTCTTCCCATAAGTTCTTTCACTAACCAGAAAAACTAAATGGTACAACCTTCAGAAAAGTGCATATATTTTATTTTTTGTAGAATACGGTTCAAAATTACAAAATTCTGAAAGTAACTTTAATTGTTTAATGTGCATTTAGTCTGAAATGGAGGAGAAAGGAATTATTAACGAGATTGAATGTTTGTAAAAGAAAGGAACGGACGTTAATGAGGATGTAGAGGCGATATTAAAGAAGAGTGCCCCTGCCAACATCACAGTAAAAATGTATGTATTTGAATTTAAACATTGGGCAACAATGACTGAAGATGAGATCCTTCAAAATGGCCAGTCGATACAATCACTCAGAAAATGTAGACGAGGTACATCATTTGATGATTACTGATAGAAGTTTGACAGATAGAAAGATTGAACGAATAACAGGTACACCAGAAACAACAATAGATAGCATTTATACGAAGTACTAGTACCATAGAAAGATTTCATCCCTCATGCCGAAATTTTTGACAGCTTAAAAAAAGAACTGAGTAGGAAGATGACAGCGGAAAATCCAGTCCAGTAGAAGTTGTTTGGTCGGTCAGCGGCTGTATTCGGGTCTGGTACTCGGGAGGGCGCGGTTTAGATCCCTGGTGGCCAATACAGATTTCAGTTTTCTATGCTTTGCTGAAATCATTCAAGGTGAACGCAGGTGTGAATCTTTCAAAAACCATGGCCGAATTCCTTACCGTTGAGCCCAATCTCTCTCTTCAATGACCAGCAAGACGACGAAATGCAGAACTCTAATAAAAAGTACCCCAAAACATGAAGCAATCGTTAATGCAGTAGAATCACACTATTAGTCAACCTCAAATGAAGAACTTGTAGACTGAAAGTGATAATTTCTGCATTTGAGATTCCGAGTGTATATTGCTTTTGGATTTCTAGGAAAAAACCTTGCAAAGCTACTTGTAGCAGCTATTAGGGTAAAGAGAGCATGAAAGTTTGCAATATAGCTACTGTGTGACCAGGACATTGCTCTTAGCCACAAATGTCTCATTGCTGGGGTCCCAAGTCACGAAGGGGGTTTCTCAGGATTATCAAAAATACCTACTCACCCCATCCGTCGCTATGATACTTCCGCCTATTTACAAATATTAAAAAGATTTTAAGACGACGTGAAATGCACTGTCCCTTCATTTCATATTATTGAGAAATGATTAAAACTGAGAGCAAAGTATTTTGGAAAAAACGCCTCGAATTATCTCTAAACTCATATATCAGTGTCAGTGTGGGCCGATCCTCTTGGATTCACAACTTACTTGCTGATCCTGACCATTTACGCTGAAAACACAGCATTATATGCATTCAACAGCAACTTAATATTAAATACATATAAGCCTGGGATTCTACAAGTCACTCCAACACATTAGTGAAATATCTTAAATACCAACATGTCTTAGGAAAAATGAAACTTCACCCGTCAGAGAAAAAGTAATATGACAGAAATAACACCACTTTTTTGCAATGGTCTAAATCCTGATGTATAATACCGATTTTACAGTCTACGCTGTCAAATATAAAGACTTTTCTTAAAATGAGAATCTATTGCGTGATGATTTTCTCACTATGACAGACTATCCACTCATACACCGTGAATGCCAAATGTTACTACGAAAGATTGCTTTTTCAGTTTCGTTGTTTGTCCTCCCTCTTGTCAAGCATGCAGGTTTAGCAGCATCAGTAATAGTGTCGTCAAAGGTATTCGATAATTTTGTTACACAAATTATTTAACATCTAAGCTCATGTTAGTTCCGATTTCAGAATATGGACGATGTTTTATATTGCATGCTAGCAGTTGGCCAAAAACTTCTTTCGCTTGGACTGTTAATGTGTTTACACATCACTCTCTGAAACAAACATGATCAAGAACTACATACTGAGAGTGGCTGGTGAACAGTAACGCTCTAGCTTCGCATTAGGAAGGATGCGGGTTCAAATACCCGACCAACATTCCAAATTTCGGTTTTCCATTGTTTTCCGAAATAACTCCAAAATCCCATTACCAAATTCCTTCCCGTTCCTACCTCAGTTCTTTCCCACCTTTAATGACCTCGGCGTCGACGAAGTGGGATGTCATAAGCAAAAAAAAAATATATATATATATATATATATCCACCGAAATCGCTATGGCTCACAGGAAACTGGTTCTTCAGTCATTTCAGTAATACGATACCACTGCTGTGCTGAAATCATGACAACATTTCGACAGCAAGAAGTTACTTACTTTCAAATTAATACTAATTTGTGGACACTTTTATTTTAGTTTACAACCTTTCCGAATTCGCATCAAACAAAAAATTTACTTATTTTGTTTATATGGCCATACGCTGCAAACTAATTCAAACTCCATCAAAATCCAAATAATTTTGTGTTAATTGTGTTTAACAAAAAAAATCTAAAATGTCTTCACTTTCTGACGTCACATCAAAATGAAAAATACCCTATTTTAACAGAGGGAACACAGGCTATTCATTAATCGAAACCCCATCGAAGTCCACCCAGTAGTTTTTGTTTGAATTCCTTTCATCCCCCCCCCCTCCCCACTCCAAAAAAAAAATCATTTGATTCGTTCTCTGTAGCTAATTTTTTTTAAACATATCATAAAGATACTGTCCTTTACCCAGTTACAGTTTTGTTGTATGTATAGTTACTATCACTACACGCGAGTGCAGACATTCTGTAGTCGAGAAAATATAAACTAGTCCTGGCTCAAGATTTTGAGACAAATGAACTGGTTTTCCGTTTTCAGCTAAGCGAAAGTTCGGATGGCTCAACTGCGTAAACAATTTAACACTTCAATGTAATCTTCGCCGGGTCGCTGCAGGATTGTATGGGCGAAAGACAAGCTTTCGGCGACGAACTCTGTTGCCATCTTCAGGCCTGTGATGACAAGAGCTGCAATGCATTGCGGCAGAGTTCGTCGCCGAAAGCTCATTTATTATTATTTATTTGTCGTATGGCAAGCAACTAATACAATAATAAATATATACAATGACAAGAACGTTGGTAGCGTTCACAAACTGATGTCCAATTCTTTCAGCCATTCTAAGAAGGAACTTGTAGCTCCAAAAACATCTTCATATGGTCCATCATACTTCCGTAGAGGGCATTCCCTGATAATATGCTCCACACTCTGGGAAGGAGCACCGCAGTCACATGCAGGAGAATCCTGAAGACCCCACTTATACAGCATGGCGTTGCATTTCGCATGGCCTGTTCTTAGGCGATTTAGTTTGACCCACTGGTCTCTATTTAGATGGAATCCTGGAAGTCCAGTTGTGGAATCTTTAATATACGAATGTTTTACAGATGCGGAGTTCCAGCTTTGTCGCCATTTTTCCACGACATCAAAGTCAAATACATCTTGCCATACCGGATTTCTGGATTTAAGACGAGTGGGTGGTAAGTTATTTAGAACCTCGTGGATTGGGAGATCCTGTGGATGATCAGGATGGTGTAGTTTTATCCACTCACGTGCCGTTGCTTCTTGGCGTCTTATCTCTGGAGGTGGTATTTTGCTGATCAGGTGCAACCAGGGGACTGGGGTGGATTTTAGGGTGCCAGTTATTACTCTCATACACCCATTCAGGTGGACGTCGATTTTTCTAGTATGAGTACTACGTTGCCACACTGGAGCACAGTACTCAGCAACAGGGTAAACCATGGTGAGAGCGGTTGTTCGTAGTGTGTTCGCATCAGCTCCCCATGAAGTACCAGCTAGCTTCTTCATGATGTTGTTTCGTGTTTTCAGTTTCTGACTTGTGTTTTCGAGGTGTTTTTTGAATGTCAAGTAGCGGTCTAAGTATCTTGGCATCACCTTAGGTAGAAAGCTCATCTTTCGCCCACACAGTCGCGCAGGGACCCGGCGAAGATTACATTGCAGTAACACGCCGGGAGAGCCTTCGTTCACACATCAAATTTAACACTTATCATGCAAAACATAGTTTACAGTACTCGCAGATGGCGAGACAAGGCGATGTTAATGAGCTACAGGAAACAAGGGGAACCAACTAGGTGCCGTTTATTTAGCAGGATAGCACTACTGACAATACATTCCAAGTGGACACCAACATCAGCTAAATCTGATAAGGTAAAAAAGATATTGGTCCACATTTAGTGATTAATCTTCTATCCTTTCAACACTTTTCTTGATTGTTAATGAGTCTGGCGTCCCCCTGAAAGTTATTAAAAACTCTGTGCAACTGATGATTGAAATTCCGAGATCTACACATCACTGAAATAGTAGGCAATAGCTGTAATAGTAGGCAAATATTTACTGCGGTTGCATCAGAGCTCGAGAAACGTAATGGAAGATTAACTAACTTGGGAACCATCAGACCTGTTCAGAATGGAATTAGATCCCCCGAGTATATGTTGAAGGGTATTTACGCCATATGTCTGTGTTACAATTATTTCTTCAAAATGAGCCCTAGGTATCGAGAAATTAACGCGCAATCATATGTGAATATCGTTTAAATATTATAATTTTAGTACACACATTAATTGCTTCAGCGCGGTGTATGTGGTAAGGCCTTAACGTCCCATTTTGCGAACCCGTGTTCAAATCCCCATACTGCTAAATATTTTTATTTCTTTTTTTATATGCAGTAATCATTGAACATTGATTTTATTTCATTTAAAATTCATTTACGAATTTTTATTATGGGAAATAACAGACATTATGTTATTTTCAAACATTTACATGCTACCACCACTGCACGGAAATAAGTATAACTGTGGTAGGGGGGAAAAAACCCCGACCTTCTGGCTGTAATATATTTACATTTTACTTTATGATATTAATTGTAGAGATACAAGTATAGAAACAATGAACATGAAATATACCTGTTTCATTAAAAAAAAAACACACATAATCAATAAACTTATCAACAACTAATGATTTTCTAAAAAAAAAGTTGGGACTGTATATACTGTAATATTTTGTTTTGGAAGTTATTTCGAATAGTAAAAATTTGTAAATGAAATAAAATCAATGCTCAATGATTAGTGCATATAAAAATATATGGCAGTATGGGGATTTGAACCCGGGTTCGCAAAATGGTGAACTAACGCCTTACCGCATACACCACGCTGAAGCTTTTAAACAATGTACTAAAATTATTATATTTAAAAGATATTCACATATGTTTACGCGTTAATTTCTCGATAGCTAGGGCTCATTTTGAAGAAATACTTGTAACACAGACATATGGAATAAATACCCTTCAACATATACTCGGGGGATCGAAATCCGTTCTGAACAGGTCTGATGGTCTCCAAGTAAGAGCTAAGCCTGAATCGATTAATCATTTGATCTCCACTTCTAATCGATCTCACTTCACTAGGTCATTGTTCCAGATGACATCTCAAGGCCTTCTAGAAAACACACATAAGTACTTTATGACTCGTTTATTAATATGTTATTCTGAACATTTTAGTGCTGTTTTAATTGTTGATACTCATGCTGTTACGCAGACTGTGTTGCAAGAATGTATCAAACGAGACAGCCGATATGTTGTACGTATCAGATGGAACGACAATGGTCTATGTAAATTATAGTAGCTTTTGAAATTTTGGTTATCCATTATAATATAGACATCCCATTTTAAGCCATAACTAATCTCAGTTCTTGTAGTAAGTTTCTAATCAATAACAGCACAAACCACAGAAATAAATTAATTTCATCTAAGGAAATAATTATGAATATAGTAACCAACAGTGACATTAACTACAATTTTTCACCTTGCTTAGCCACCTCGAAATGAGTCGAGATAGACACTAAACGAAATTGCTTAGCACTTTTCTTTGTCGACTCGGTATGTCGTAAGTATTTCTTAGTTCGTTTCGCTGACAGGAATGTTAAAAAAACAATGAGTTGGAAATGATTTATCTAAGCGAAGATTCAAGTCAATTTAATGAAATTGCTGCGAAGGAAGGTGTGTCTAGTAGGATGAAGTCAGGCCCTTTTAGCTTTTTAGTCCGTAGAATCATTCCTATTACATCAGAAAGCTTCGGATTCGCATTTTTCCTATTTCTTTCTACTACGTGTATCGAACATAAATCTGTACGAAGGATTAACAAAAAGTGAATATCTTGTTTACAACATTCACAGATGTTGAGTCATAACTTTCTTAATTTTGGCCAGAACTAAAAACTGCGTGTGTCAAGAAAAAAGTCTAATCGTTGTTCTCCAAACGTTGTCAAAGACTATGATGCAAATCAATAGATCAAAGACAAGTTTCATAACAGTCAAAACTGATTCATGGAAACACGTTAATATGAAGAATTAATTTTTAAAACCTATTTTCTACAGTATAAATTATTGGCCATATTAAAAGACGTAGCCAAGTGATAAACAATTGTTATAATATGGAGAAGTAAAGTGGACAGAGTCGTTTCAAATATTACAAAATCGTGTGAATTTAAGCAACTGACTCAAACATGTTTGAAATGTAGCAGTAAATGTGGAATCAGTTTTGCACATGAGCCTAAATAACTGATGCTCAAGACATCATTTAAATCGATCGCAATTGCCAATTTAATATAGAGAGCAATAGCACTTCGACTCTTCAGTTTATTTTTCATCTCTCCACCGTCCCGTTGTGTGCAGTCTTTAATGTAAACATGATTTTTACAGCAAGTATCTTTACAGTTTTATGTACTGAAATTTTATTTAAATTTACCGTGGTTAGGTTATAGAGGGACGATATTTTATTTTTGGATGGTATTAAGCAATATTTGTATTTTCGTAGTCACCAACAAAATTTGAGAAGAAATGCCCAAGATAGTTCAACACTTTGACTGTAGCGAGGTATATCAAAAGATAATTTATACAAGGAAATTTTTAAAAAATAAAAGAAGAATGAAATTAAGAGCAGCTCTTTATTGTATTGTAAATTCGTCGTTTACTCATTGATTTTATTCCTAGACGTCAAATAAGACCATTACCTTTATTACACGTAGCTATAGAAACAAGGAAAATGTATATCTTGAATATACTGAAATAGGTATAAGTGTGTCCAGGAATTAAAGGATAATCCTGCAACCGCTGGTTGGACACATCATTTTCCACTATATGACAAAATTTTATTTTAGTGAAACTCTCACCGTTTTCTAAATTTTGATTTTTTAAATATTTTTCGAAACATGTGACTTTGTTCAGTTTATTCCATGCCATTTCTACAAATTAAGAGTTTTGATAACTCTTGTGTTTCTTTTTTAAAAAAAATTTTCAAAGATATTTGAGTCATCTAAAACAATGTTATTTTTCTTAAAACTGTTAAAAATATCTTATAAAAATCTTAATCGTATAATTAGTTTTATACTTATTTTAAAATGATTGTTTTATGGTAGTTCAGTCTGCTAAAGAGAGTGATAATGATTTAAAAAAGAGATTTTTTAAGTTTATTTTAACGTTTTAAGGGGAAAAACATTGCTCTAGATGACTGAAACATCCTTGAGTAAATTAAAAACAGAAAACAGGGTTAAAAAACTCTTAATTTGTAGAAATGGCATGGAATAAACGGAACAAAGTCACATGTTTCGAAAAAAATTAATATCCCGAAAATGGCGAGACTTTTACTGAAATAAACTTTATCACATAGTAGGACATGAGGTGACCTATTTTCCTTTTATTCCTGGACTCCCTGTATATTGGAACTGGAGTTAAAATAGTATAACTGTACTTAAAAATTACGTACAATCAGTGTAAATTACTATGTTGCATTAAATTTTTTCTAGTCATATGACGTATTAACATTTGAAACCGAATACTGTGTCCAGACACATCCTGCTTCATTTTATTTTTCAGACACGGACATTATACCGACGGGATATGGTTACAGGTATTATCTTTATGGCTGGGATGTACAGAGTAGTCCAGCTGCATAGGAAGTTTTATCTTTATCGGGAAGGTCGATCACGTGGCAGTTTCCACGTGCTACCATTACATGAACGAAGATTGAATAACGTCCACGTGGCCCTAACGCAAGCACTGGGAACTGTTACATCAATCTAATAACAAGTGACACAATAAGCTAATCAACCAGAACCATGACAAATTTTGCAATAATTAATACGCTTTCTTTGTACTTCAAATGCATTATGTGTAGCTATCGATACAAAGTTCCAAGTAAACCCTAAAAAATTTATTAATATGCTAAAAAAAAATTTATCCCTTTGTGACAAGGAATCGAAAAATCTCCAAAATGATGTGACAATTTCTGCTGCCACGAAAGAATACCTTGCATAATTGATGTTTGCGAGTAAGTCGTCTGAGGTCACCTATAATCACCTCATAAATTAAATTAGTCTTTAGTTCCAAGGATAATCTCATTAACACGTGTTGAAAGCAGCTTTACTGACGTCATAAGGTATTACCTTACGTTTCTTAACCACAGAATGTTGTACTCGCATTTCCCGACACAACAAAATTCATTTGGTAATCTTTAATTGCGTTTCACCTTAATAGTAATTACCGAACGAAAAGAAAGATACATGACACATCAACATGATGCTAACGTTAAGCTTACGAAAATATGATAGTGATATTCTACATTTACCTGCAATTAAATCTATTTCACTCCTGAATTTGTTAAAATTGTGAAACATTTGTATATAAAAAAAACATTATTACTGATTTTAAATTAAAAAGCTCTCATCATCCGTTAACTATTACACGTACATGAAGAAGTAACAGACAGTAAAATTTCAGCCCGTTTTCTGATACATTGTTTTTATGATGTACATGGCTATCAAAAACTGAGTAATACACTAACGTGTTAACAAGACTCGATCCCGTGACTCACCACACTCTTCTGTAAAGCCAGTCCCCGTCGACGTCGTTAAGGCGTTGTGTGTTTTTGGTGCTCTATTCCTCTTATAACTGGTTCCAGTCCCACTGTTGGATGTTTTATTGTCCGATTAATTGCAAATGGCCTCTCAATCTGCTTTGTGTCTTACGCATTTACCATCTCCGGGATTCATCACCCGCCTTTTTTTAATTTTATTTTATTCTCTTTTTTTTCGTGATCGTCACTCACGGAAGTAAAGGATTTGGCACCGTTGTTCCCATATCGTCGACTTAGTATGCTTTTTATGAATGGTCGCACACCATGCTTTGAGTTGTGCATGTAATATTTATACACCAGTGAAAATTGTCGTATTTCGTCACCTTGCCACAACACAAGAGTAATACAACCAAGACATTTCATGACTTTACTACTACTGTTATCGGTTTTGAAAGCATTCTGCATTCTTCATATTATTCTGGTGCAACAATTCAGAATTTTTTTTATTGCTTTGAGGTTCGTCACCATCGACATCATTGGAGGCGTGAGAGGAATGGTGAGAAGAATCCGGCATGGCCTTTTGAAAGAACCATCCAGACATTCGCCTGGGGTGATTTCGGGAAACAGTGGAAAACCGAACTCTAAATGGTCCGAACGTGATTGGAACCCACGTCTTCCCGATCACCAGGTCCCAGCGTCGGTTTACTACGAGTGCTTTATTCCCTTTTATAATTGATTTGTTTTTATTGGGGCTTTAAGGCTCATCGCTGTCTAGGTCTTCAAAGACGTAAGATGACTGGCAAGAAAAAATAAAGAATTTGTCGATGACTGTATGCATGAATCATTCTGGTAATCATCCAGAAGGCTTACTAGAATTTAGATAGTCGAAATCGCAATCGAACCCGCATCCACCATAGTGCTGAGACAGAAATTTACCAATCACCAAGCAGGCTTGGTTTTATTTTTGTTTCTAGGATCATATCTTCACCATTCTTTCTGGGAATCACTAATCCGTCTTGCTACGAAGAGAATATTTTACCATACCTTTTCTACATCTGAGAATTTAACTGAATTCACTTTTCCCAGTGATAAAACTGTCACCGAGTATTAATAATTCGTCGATTTCCCACATCGTCGCTTCTTTCAGTTTTACTGCACTTGTAGTTTCCATAGTGAAACAATTTTTTAGTTTTATTGGATTTACTGATTCCTCCATAGAACTGAGAGTGATTGGTAGGTGAGATGTATATTTTCGTCTTGGTGTTCGGGAGGACACTGGTTCCTTCCCCGAAACGACCGCTCAGATTTGATTTTCCCATGATTTCCCGAAGTCATTTCAGGCAAACGTCAGGATGGTTACTTCAAAAGTGTCTCACCACTGTTTCGCTCTAATGACATCCATGAGCAGTAATGTATAACAAACAATGCTTCGTGTCTGGTACCACGAATTCTCTTAAGCTGGTTATTGTAAAGTTTCAAAAATAAATTTTAAGATGCTGTAATGCAGCCAGCATTAGATATATCCGTATTTCATTCTATGGCAATATGTTGTTTCACGAAACTTGCTCTGAAATAAATATGGCATAGGCAAAGGAAAACTTTGGGACTTACCGCATTTCTTTACTGTTATGAAGACGTACACTCTTTGGCAAAAAAATTGACTGTCCGCGCCTGAGTCTAAGTCCCTTATTTCGCACAATGTGGCATCATTGCGCGTATTCAACTCAGCGCCATCTGTTATTCATTTCCTTAAGTCAAGCCTCGAACAAAGCAGGAAGACTCCGCCCGCCCATTGACGATTCTTCTTGGTAGTCCATTTATCATTCCCCACATTTCAGTAAAAAGCTATTGACCGATCTCGAAACAGGTAACGCATTTTCCTGTCCCTGCATTGACTATAATATTAGCCAAGATATCGCCGACCATACCTCAATCGGACGAAATTCGGTTCCAGCTACACTTTTCTTAAATTCTGATCGTGAAACATATCGTTAAAGTTGTAATTAACAAGATTGCAATAAAGCGCAGTAAAAATGAGGTTCAGTTATACATTTTATTCCAAATAATTAGCGTAAAATTATAACGATATTTATTTATATATTGATGTGGCTAATTAGTTGCAATAATGCAACACATAATGGGGTGTGTGGTCCGAGAAGTGGGTGTAAATGTTCAAAGATCCAGAGTTTTTAGTTCTACAAAACTATTGAAACGATTATAAAGAGATTATTTCGGATAATTGTCTAATGCCAGTTGAATGTAACTGACTTCCGAGGCAGGATAAGGTTGTTTACCCACTGCACGAGTCGTCTGTGAACACGAGCTCCGTTTGCTTGTGGCTAACCATCTAGTCTTGTAAACGCGTGGTCCTCGGTTCGATTCTAGTTTTTCCAATTATTTTTTTGCATTTATTTTAAACAAGTCGAACCTACAACTGCGTTATGCGTAAAATATAACATCGACTCTTACCTGCTTGCGTCAGGACATAACATACTTAAGGAAAGACTCGTAACTGAGTGCTTCTTAATAAACTGCACACGTAACTATGAAAGCTTTCACAGAGGTAACACTGAAAGAAATCTTCTCGGGCTTCAACATCGTAGAAATAGTGTCGTGTGGTTACGTTAGGTGGACTATAACGAGTTCGCACCATCTTCAAGGAGACGAAAAACTAAATAATATTACTATACCAATTTCTTATTATGCGTCTGGATTTACGATTCGTCGACTTCTAAGTCATTAAAGGTGGAAAGGGAATGGAGTACAAGGAATGGGAAGGAATTCGGACCATGGGTTTTGGAAGAAATAATCCCGCCATTCACACGAAGTGACTTGGAGAAACGAAGGAAAATCCAAATCTGGATAGCCGGATAGGAATTCAAACAAGCTTCCTCTCGAATGCGGAGCCATAGCGTTAACGCTCAGCCATTAGGTTCAGTTTTTCAATATCTTTCGTATTTGATCTATGATGCCGTCCATAAAATTATTTAAAAAATCTATTGAAAAGTTAAAAATCGTAAATTAAAATATATGTGCAGAAGTGAGTTCATCTGATGAGAGCGGGGATATCAAAAAAATCTCTGAAATCAGAAACGCAATTCAAATTTCATTTTCTCTCTCTCTACTCTTTTCCCCCCTCTCTCTTTTTTTTAATTTTTTTTGCTAGGGCTTTACGGCTCGGCGACAGAAAGGTCATTAGAGGCGGGATCGGATTGGGGCAAGAAACGGGCAGGAACTCGGCCATGGCCTTTTCAAGGAAGCATCCGGGCGTTCGCCTGGAGTGACTTGGGGAAACCATGGAAAACCCAGATCTGGATGCCCGGACGCGGATTCAAACCCGCGCCCTCCCGAATACGAGGCCAGAACGTTAACCGTTCACGCACTACACCCGGTACTTTTTTTTAATTTTTAGCAGCTATCAAATTCAAAGTGAATATAAGCTCCCTCTTATATGGAAGATATTGTCATATTAATCCCGTTTTTTAATGAAGTAGTATTAAACCAAAAATGACGAGCAAAATTGATCGGTTTGCTAGTAACCAAATAGATAACATTTCAGTCTTTTCGTAGAAATGTTAAAAAAAAAAAAAAAAAATCCAATTCACATTCTACTTGAGCAAAGACCTCTAACCGAATGCTAAAACTACAGAAATTTGCAGTCTAAATAAAATTTGGTAAAATAAGAAATTTCAATGTAGTTATGATGAAATTCTCTATACCGAGCGTGGTGGTGTAACGGATAGCGTTCTGGCCTCGCATTCGGGAGGACGGCGGTTCGAATCCCCGTCCGGGCATCCAGATTTGGGTTTTCCATGGTTTCCCCAAATCACTCCAGGTGAATGCCGGGATGCTTCCTTCAAAAGGCCATGGCCGAATTCCTTCCCATTCCTTGCCCCCATCCTTTCCCGTCTCTAAAGACCACGTTGTTAAAAAGGGACGTTAAACTGTTACAAAAAAAAAAAAAATTCTCTATAATATTTTCTCATTTTTTTTCAAGTATGTCTTTCAGTAAAGATTAAGAGGTAGTTGGAATGAAATTATCACGCTGAGCAATAACACAGCTAATTGTTACAAAATTTTATAAATCGGCAGTACTACTCTCCGCAGCTAGAGTGTAATTCTAAAATATCATAGTAGACGGAAACGTAGTGTTTACAAAGCGTATAATACTGGTTTCCTTGTTCCTTGCCACACTGACATTCCCGCACTGAATTTCAATTTTATGCCTCAGTTTTCCTCCTACAATGTTCTGATTGAATGCCTATAAGACTTTGCAATATTTAAACTTACAAAAGAAATTGTTGCTCGTCATTCTGAGACAGACATTATAATGTAAATTATTTGGGTTGGAATAAAATATACAGTAGCTACAGTTTGAATTTTGAAAAAACCGTGCGGCAAGAGAATCAATTCTTATCACCGATCAAGAAAAACAAAGTTACTTTCATAGCGTTTGTTGATTTAGAAAAAAAGCTGTTGGTGATGTAAGGCGGGACAAAATGTTCAAACTTTTTTAAAAAAGTCAGGTCTTACGTATCGAGATAGAAAAATATTTTATAAGTGATATAAGAAGTGGCTATAATAAAAGTAGAGAATCATGAGAGTCACCAATCAGTTGAAAAGTGTATCAGATATGGTTGCAGTTCATCCTTACTAATATTCAACTTATATGTGGAGGAAGCTACAAAAGAAGTAAAAGAGGAATTTTAATGTGGCTTCATGAAAAAGTAGTTTCAAATATTGCCCCAGGAACCAGAGAACTTTTTAAAACTGTATGTATGGAGCATAGCACCTTATGGTAACGAAGCATGGACTTCAGGAATACCTGAAAGAAGGAAAATTGAAGCATTCGAAATGTGGTGCTATAGGAGGATGCCGAAAATTAAGTGGACAGTTAAACCACGAAATTAATATGTTTTGTAAATGATGGCTGACGAAAGAAGTTTGTGGAAGAATCGTACACAAAGAAGAAACAGATTCGTGGGTGGTTTTTTAATACATTTGGGATTGGTTATGTATGAAGCAGATAACGGTGGACGTGTTTTAAGAGAGGTGTTTTGAGATGAAGGGGATAGTGCAAAATAAGATGGGATGGTGGTTTATATCAAACCAATCGAGAGACTGACGACAGTAAAATAAGAGATGAAATAAGACAGAAGGTGCCGGCCGATTGAGACCTATTCCCCCGAAACACATCGATGGGGCCGACAGCTTAGCGTCCAAATCCGGCGGACGAGTCACTGTCAGAAGTTCCATACGCGCTACAGAGAGGTTTGGGATTTAAACCAGGACTTTCGTGCACCATCTGATAATTAGTAATAATGCACCGCCACCGAAACATGCCCTAGTTCTAAAAAGTTCTTCAACCACCGGAGCTCAAATCAGGTGACGCCGCGCATCATCACGGAGCTATAATGACCCGAAACGAGGAAGTTGGCTATAGAAGTGTAGCATTTAAAAATCAACCTTTCACCTCCGTCACATGCTGTTTGGTGCAGACGCGTAAATTCCAATTGAGGTAGCTGACTCAATCTCATACCACTGCGGTGCAAGACAATCTTCTTATATCTATCACCTTAGTAATATATGAATTTTATGAGCGGAACCGAATATAAAGCATCCAGCATCTTTAATTCATTTAATTTATAGCTGCTGAAAATATAAAAAAATGGAGAGAGGTTGAAAATGAGAGAGAGAGACAGATATTTTTTTTTTTTAATTGTGTTTCTGATTTCAGAGATTGTTTTGGAAACTCACCCTCTCATCAAATTATCGCACTTCTACCGACATTTTATCATTTACGATTATTAACTTTGCTTTAAGTAGATTTTTAAATAATTTTATGGATGTAATCGTAGACCAAATACGACTAGTAATGAAAAAGTGAAGCTAATGGTGTCGCATTCGGGAGGAGACGGCTTCGAATACCTCCACCTATCGAGATTTGGGTTTTCCAAAATCACTCCAGGCAAATGGTGGTATAGTTCCTTTAAAAAGCCAAGGCCGAATTTCTTCCAGTTCCTTTTCCGCAGTCCTTCCCCGCCTCTAACGACCTCGACGTTGACGAAACGTAGTGCCATAAGAAGGAAAAAAATTGAATGGGAAGGAGTCATTGTTAGTCGGGTTAATGCAAGCTGCGACCACAACAACTACTACTACTACAGCTACTGTAAAACGCTGAAAAAACTCAGAAGTTCAATTCAGAAACGAAGAAGACGAAATGTAAGCAAGGAAGCAAGCATTGCTCACGACATAGCTGGTCCACACGTTGCTTATCACACCGTCGATCTTCTGCAAAACTTTGGTTGGAAAATAATCACCCACCCATCATACAGTTGCAGACTTGGCCCACAGTGACTACCACCTTTTCCTAAGCTGCGAAAATATTTGACTGACTTAGATATTAAAGATGAAGTTCAATGCTTGCTCAAAGACATGAGGCGAGCATACATTCTTTTCCCTTTTTTGCTTATGGTTTTACGCGTTGTCGACATCGAGATCATTAGAGGCGTGAAAGGAGTTGTAGCAAGGATTTCTCCAATGGCCTTTTAAAGGAACCTTTCCAGTATTCACATAGAGTGATTTGGGGAAATCAGTGAAACCCAAATCTGGATGGCCGGACGAGGATTCGAACCCGCAACCTCCCGAATGAGAGGCCAGCGCGTCAGCGCTTATTCCACCACGCTCCATTATTTTTATAAACTGTCACTGCATCTACAATAATGCGTGTGCCGAATTGTGAAGATGGAGAAAAAATAAATGATTGCTCAATCTTTCCAAAAGAGTCGATCGTGATAAATTATTACGTGTTATTTAGTGTTATAAAGGTATTCTTCTTGGCCGAAGGAAATAGGAAGTTGGCACTTACTTCCTCTTAGACGTTGCCACATCTACTTCTTCCAGTGTTGCCACGATTTCTGACTTCTGGCAGTGCTGTGGTAATTTCCTATTCAAGGAAACGTATCTTACAGCTAGGCGGTATCAAGAGAACAGACACATTGCCTAAATAGAAATTTACTTTCCTTCCCCGTCTATCTATCATATTTTTATTTGACTGATTATTTCTGTTATAACAGTTTGATTCTTTATATAGATCATCATTAACTATTCAACTTGAAATGTTGTATCTTTATATATATATATATGTTTACTTTTATTGTATAATGGACGAGGTAGGTTTACCCGTAATGCAAAATGGTTGAACGGTTAAGCATTGGCCTGCGGAGGTGAGGGTACTGGGTTCGATCCCACCTCAAGTTGAGCATTTTTACATTGACTATCCCCTTCTCACTTGTTGTAAAATACATATCATATATGTAAAAGTAAACATTATTATATTTTACATCAAATTGTTTAAAAACAAACTCCGATGAAAACATTTTTTTGATTAGTTCATAGGCCTCATTGGCGGTTAAAGGTGTGTTTGTGGAATTTAAAATATTGCTCATCCAATATAATGTGATGAGTTTAGTTGACTTTAGTTCCGTAAAGGCAGAGAGTTTGATTGGAGTTGTTGCTGTAGAGTTTCTCACTTGAAATGTCAAAGAAACTATTTTTTTCTGTTATTTTAACTTCATGTTGCGGAATTTTTATTGAAATAACTCGTCAAGACATCAGGAGAAATACCATCAAAATCGTTTACTCACTTGGGCTGTTGCAAGTTATTTTGCAAAACAAGCAAGCAGGTAAGAGTCGATGTTATATTTTACGCATAACGCAGTTGTAGGTTCGACTTGTTTAAAATTAATGCAAAAAAATAATTGGAAAAACTAGACTCGAACCAAGGACCACACGTTTACAAGACTAGATGGTTAGCCACAAGCAAACGGAGCTCGTGTTCACAGACGACTCGTGCAGTGGGTAAACAACCTTATCCTGCCTCGGAAGTCAGTTACATTCAACTGGCATTAGACAATTATCCGAAATAATCTCTTTATAATCGTTTCAATAGTTTTGTAGAACTAAAAACTCTGGATCTTTGAACATTTACACCCACTTCTCGGACCACACACCCCATTATGTGTTGCATTATTGCAACTAATTAGCCACATCAATATATAAATAAATATCGTTATAATTTTACGCTAATTATTTGGAATAAAATGTATAACTGAACCTCATTTTTACTGCGCTTTATTGCAATCTTGTTAATTACAACTTTAACGATATGTTTCACGATCAGAATTTAAGAAAAGTGTAGCTGGAACCGAATTTCGTCCGATTGAGGTATGGTCGGCGATATCTTGGCTAATATTATAGTCAATGCAGGGACAGGAAAATGCGTTACCTGTTTCGAGATCGGTCAATAGCTTTTTACTGAAATGTGGGGAATGATAAATGGACTACCAAGAAGAATCGTCAATGGGCGGGCGGAGTCTTCCTGCTTTGTTCGAGGCTTGACTTAAGGAAATGAATAACAGATGGCGCTGAGTTGAATACGCGCAATGATGCCACATTGTGCGAAATAAGGGACTTAGACTCAGGCGCGGACAGTCAATTTTTTTGCCAAAGAGTGTACATTCCACTTTTGTCTTGGCTGAAATACGAGCCACTGAGCGTTATTGACGTACCTTACGCAAAGAGCCTGTAAAAACTCTGTCATGGAGGGGATTCGAACCTAGGACTTTTCCAGTCGCCATTAACGTCCAAACACCTCTATGGATAGTAATAAGTAGTTGTGTTTGTTCTGCAGGAAATGAATCTGTTTAATTTAATACAACAATTAGCTAGAAAATTATTGTTTTGTTTATCTTTCAAGGTCGTGTTTGATGTAGGTGGAAGTATTAAATGCGCTGCGAATCTCCCAAACAATATCGAAAAATTATAATAAAAATACATGAGAAGCCACTTTTCCGCCGCAACTACTGGACGGAATAACATGTTCTGCTATAAATTATCTCCATTCGTTCGCGTATGAGTGGTAGCTTCCACTTCGAGAAACTGGTTTTTACATGGACGGAGAAGGTTACATTTGAGATGCAGCAATGATATTTGGCATTTGTTACTTATTTCCTAGGTCCTTGTGCGTTATCTGTGGACTATTTTAACCCACTACTAGATTATTATCTGTTACATAATGCCAATCACGACTCTTGCTATTCTTGACGACAGCTACGTAACGCATTGTTTTTTGTCCGCGATGTAGCAAATTGGGCCAAGCTCCTTCGTTACGTAATGTGAATGTTACGTATGGGGGCTGGGCAGCTCTCGTAACGCTGTGCTGCTGATATTACCACTGCGCTGTTTTGTTTCCTCCTTGGTTTCGTAATTTAGAAAAGAGATAACACGGGAACACTCAGGTTCATACGTACTTTACAACTATTGTTACATTTGTGATATCTGGAGTGTTTGGGGAGATGTCCATTCAAGCAAATGTAAACTGTTGTACGATAGTTTTGAAAGCTTTACAGAGAAGGTTACGGTGGGAAATGTAAAACGATAATGGTATAAGGTCCAGAAGAAAGAACATATCGTATGCGTGTTGACGTTGTTTGCACTAATTAATAATCAGTTCTGTATCAGAAATTCAACATTTTATATATATATATATATATATATATATAAACTTTTAAACGATCTGAAAATAAACAGTGTCTTTATCGAATAGCTTTATTGTTAAGTGGTGCACAAACACCAGTGAAAAAGAGATTAGTTGTGCCTGTTGTCCGTATTAAAAACTAGTCAGACACGAGAATTAAATGTTTTCTGATCGCAATCATTACTGGTCACAAAATTGTGTGCTGTTTTGTAATGATCGTTTTATCTACGTTGGTGGCTTTATCTTCTTATTTCCATCTACTGACAATGTGGAACCATCTTCGACATTTGTGTACCACCGTATATCCACGATACGTGTTCAAATGCTATCGATCTATAAAAACTGCTTCATCAGACCTGGGTAAAACACATTAAAGATGGAATAAAAATGCAGTGAAAAAAAAAATATATAAAATTTTCTGGATTGTAAAAAACCTGCCACCATTCTTACGGTAGGGACTTAATGCGTAAGACGTATTTCCCACAGCGATGATAAATGTTAAAAGCTTTTCATTTTTATATTGAAAATATGCAATTGTTCCGCCCACAGATCCGATCTCACACAGCATGAGAAATTTGCAAATTTTTGGTCTGCGATATGCTGAGGAAGCACTTCTCCAAAAATTCAACTTTAACAATGATACTCAGGATTCCTGAAGAATACAACCATACATGTTCTTAGCACTGGAATTTAAAATGTTGTAAGTACATACAAAAAATTGTGACATCTGTAGAATTTGAAATTTGTAGAAGGAAAACACTTTTGGTTCAGTGGTCATTGCAATATTCAAAGCAAAAGAAACAGCTGCCGACAGATATGTACCAGAAGTACCCTTCAACAACGAAACAGTTACCCGCAGCAGATTTCTTAAAAACGTTTTTTGTACGTAGGAAACGTTCTAATATAACAGTACAATCTATTATGACTTATTCCAGCAAGCAAAAGATTCCATACCCAGATTGCGTATAAAATTTAATTATAAACAAGTTATTTCGTAAAAACCTGAAGAAAGTATGGTGAGTACCATGAAGATTTATTACGTTATAATCGTATTTGGGGTTGTAAGAAAAAAAAAATGGTGTGGTGTCACGTATTCCTAAGTTAAAGGATTCAGAATTTATGAATACATGACACACAGGCGAGAAATTTAGAACGCACGGAATCTTAAAAAATGATTTAGCCCTATTGATTTTATAAAAATTAAATATTTTGTCTATTAAAATACTAAAGTATCTTGCAGCAAAAAGAAGATCCGGAACTCTCCACAAGTTCATTCAGCCTGTTGTAAAACGAGTATGTGACCGAAAGTGTGGTGTAACTACGGCCCCTCCTAGATGTACCATAAAAGCCTTAATGGCCTGAACAGAAACTGCGTTTACCTCTGCGGTTTCAAAAAAAGAAAATGTTACATCAGAGAAAGGTGTAACGTAGATACAATAAGAAAATTTTTGTACGAGTAATTAGGTTATTTAGTGACAAAATTCAAAACCCTTTGGTCTGTGTACGCCTAGTGTACATTAGTGTACGACACGAAAAAATATGGCAATACAATGAAACAACCGCAATGGGCACTGTATAACCCAAAACATTTGAATTAGAAACCAAGACCTACATTCGTTTGTTCACCGAAAATGAACAGGCTTTAGGTATGTTGGTAAGTACAGCTTTTTTCTCTATGGGACGTTAGTTTGATTCTATAGTTCCATCTTTCTTCTGAGCTCTTTTCCAATAGTGTGACCAAATCTGCAGTCCTTCTATTGGTATTTCATGACTTCTAGTAAATTTTTATTGTACTGGCAGATAAACTGTAGAAATAGCGTATATGTATGTTAAATAATGTAATACAATAATTAATGACGCCAGAAAATACTATTTACTTCAATGCAAGCCGCACTTACCTTGCTTTGAGACGAAGCAGTTTTTGCAGAATTTATACAAATATTTTCATTTAAGTATCGAGTTGAAGGTTTAGCTATAAATTAACTCTAATATTTGATATGGTTCTTTTGGTAGATTACCTCAAACAGAAAAAAATCTGTGTAGTTTATTTTACTAAATTACCATTATTCTGGTACTGTATGTTACGATTATCAGTATTCATGGAAGGTAATGCTCAAGCTGGAAAACACATAGACATACTTTGTTTATCCTATTGTTCTGAAAAAAAAAGAATTTGCCGTTGTAGGCGATTCTGTGTGCTAACGTCTTTTGTCCTCCCATTTGTACTATTTACCAACTGCGAACGTAATGAAGTGTGTTTGCATACTCGGTACCCGGGTATGAGTCGTTGGTATGGAGGTAGTTTCCCTACCATAACAACTTACCGGGTAATTAATTAGTTTCCCGTTGCCTTCCTCAGTGTGACAACTTTTGTAGATATTGCTTTACATGACGGTGTGTATGTTCAGTGGAGGCCTATTAGGGCCTACTCTTCCGAAAGACATCATTCGATACAAACTGCAGAAAGGTTTGGGATTTAAACTAGACTTTAGCACACAATCCGGTCAGTAGGATCGTTTAAGCAAACCATTCCTGTTCTGCTAATCAAGTTAAGAATGGTAAAAATTTCTTTCACTGACCGGACCCGAATCAGCTAACCCCTTACCGTACTTCGCACACCGTTATTACGGCTCAGCTATCTTAGCTGAGGTTGCTTAGAGTTTAGTATCAGGTTATAATTTTTTTTTCATTGTTCAGAAAAATTCTGAGAGGTTAAAAATTTCGCTGCGGTTCCTATTAGTGGTATGTCGCATATTCTAAGGTATGTAAACACAATCACATAATGTCTACGTCTCATTGGCGAAGAGAAAATGTTTTTCAGAGTTATTATCATACAGAAGGTAGTTATATGGACAGTCCTAATCAACATCAGGTTAAAAATAACTAAGACGCCGGGCCATGCGTATTGCAGCGCAGTGAGATCAGCCTTGCATGACAGTCAGCTTAAGGGGAATGCAGACATGGTCCCTACCCTCCACTCGTCACATGGAATAACACAAATAACATTTTCACAGAAGCTGGTACAATTCGCAGACAGATGCCAGCATTCAACACCCCACTTTAGATTAAATAATGTCGACAGGCAAATCTATTGTACTATTTCCAGAGACTTATTACAGCTTTCAGTAAGATTAACAATTGAAATCTTTAAACCAAATAGGTGAGGTGACACATACAGGCACCTAAATAATGAATTCTACCTAACTGACAAATTAGTTGGAAATTATTTGTAGACTCGTCTCTCTTCTGTTAATCTAACCTATTCTCATCTAATTTACTATTAAAAAAAAATGCGCCCTATATTCATATATTTGTTTAATTAATATTCTGCTCCCTGTATAAATGTAATAACTGGAGATTAAAAGTTTGGTACCAAGACATTCGACGCCGTTAACAGGTAGCCAATTCCTTGCCATATGACGGTCGACATTTACCTCACATCAGGTAAATATGCAGATATTACCACCGTCAGTTGCAGAGATATGGCTATTCTTTACTTGCACTTGATGAAATAATATTACTGAACTTGGTTGAAGAGCGGTAACGCTCTGGCGTAGTATTCGGGAAGACGTTGTTTCGAATCCCAGACCAGACATCCAGATTTGGGTTTTTCGTGGTTTCCCCAAATCACTCCAGTTCAATGTCAGGATGGTCCTTTTAAAAGACAATGGTGGAATTCCTTTCCGTTTCTTACCCTCAGTTCCTTCCCCTCTCTAATGACCTCGATGTCGACGAGGCGTAAACCAAGACAAAAAAAAAAAACACCGTCGTTGGGGACTGCCGACAGAAGTGAAAATAAAATTATAAATATCATAAGCGCAACACGTCATACTTCTAGCTACAGACATACTATATAATAATAATTCTGGATAATTTCTTCTTTCCACAACGTTTCCGCAGTAACCTCCGCTGTCTTCATCAGGTGAGATGTCATATCGAAGCTACGGCAGAATACCCGAGAAGAATCCTTGACAGCCATACGCGGGTAAAAAAACTTTTTTCTCACAATAATAATTCCGTGTGTTTGTAATAACCTGGTGACAGGGTTTCTATTGGTTGCGCATTCCGCCACTGCCTTAGCCGCCTTAACCTAACTCGGTAGTGCTACCAGGTACAGAGGACCTACAGTTTAATGTGGAAGCCGAACCACGGAAACGTTCTGGCGAACTTCACGTTACTCAGCAATCTGTGCCAGAGGTGAAGGTTGGGTTAAGGATCTATGACAATCGTCACCGAGACAGGGATTCGAACCGGGGACATTTCGTGAGCCAATCAGATACCTCAACCACTGAGCCACCAGACCGCAACAGATATACTTTTAACTTTAACATGCCGGTAACGCGGACCCAGAAGATTTTACTCATCCAAAAATCGTACAACGCACCTAAATATGTTCTTACTTCAAAAACTAAAAATCTAACTTAGTCCACAACACGAAGGTAGTTCGAATCTTGCCGGAGGAGATGTACCAAGCTAATGTACCAGAGGCAGGAAGGTCAATTCATTTCATCAGTGGCTTACAGATAAACAATGAATCAGAACCACGGAACGTCCCGGCGTATCTCATGTAATCAAGTGTAACTCCTAAAAATTTCTGCTTACCACGGGATTTGAACCCGCACCCGGAGAGAGAAACTTACTGAAGTAACGCCTTAACCGCTGAGCAATCAGACCGCCTTGTTTTGAAATATACGTGTGCTAAGTACTATCAAAAACCGATAAAACCTGTTGGTTTATGTGAAGAATGTTGACAGAAATTAAGGTGACGAGGGAAGGGAGCAGAGGGATAAGTTTTTTGTGAATCAAATGTAAACAGTTGCTTTTTCTATTTGTTTTAAAGTATACGTATACAAAGTTCCATCAAAATCGGATAAAACTGTGTGTTTGTATGAAGAACATTAGCAAAATAAACAAACAAACATTCATTTTTATATATTAGAAACAAGTGTAATCTATAATTTCACTGCTGTCCAAGCGCAATATGTCATACTTATAGCTACTAATATACTATGTAAGACTAAGTGTTGTGACGCTCTAGTCACTTGACAATGGCGGCAGAGATTGTGACCGCCGAAACGTCGTGGTCAAACGATGGACTAACTCGGCTAGTTACCCGAGAAAAATTTTATTCATTTACTAATATACTGTTATTATTAGCATGTTGGTGACACAAACTCATAAGATTTTACCCATCCAGAAAGCGTCCAACGCGCATATCATACGCGCAACACGTCATAGCATGTCGGTGACGGGAAGTAGAGTTACCCCAGTGAAAACATCGCCTACCGTGCCTAGAGATGTTTTCACTTGAAAAAATGATAATCAGGAATGGAAACCGACAAATGGGGGGATGGACGCTGGTTGTCAGTATCGTCAAACTAAGTGTTGTGACGCTCTAGCCACGCATTCGGGAAGACGTGTGTTGAAATCGCCATCCGTCAATCAAGGTTTCGGTTTTCCATGGTTTCCTGAATACACGACATGCGAATGCTGGGCTGGTTCCTTTAAATGTCTTTATCCAAATTTCTTCCCCGTTCCTTGAGCCCATTCGTTTGCCGTCTCTAAAGATCTAGACGTCGAAAGCATAAGAAAAAGCGGTATCATGAAAGTTTTTTTTTAAATTAGTATTATTTTTTTTTTTTACTTATGCCTTTATGCCTCGTCGACGTCTAGGTCATTACAGGCGGGACGGGACTGGGGATAAGGAACGGGAAGGAATTCAGCCATGGCTTTTTGATAGAAGCATCCCGGCATTAGCCTGGAGTGGGCAAACCATGGAAAATCCAAATCTGGATTCCCGGATGTGGATTAGAGCCAGCGTCCTCCCGAATGCGACGCCAGAACGTTAAGCGCTCGCCCACCACTCTCGGTCGTGGAAACTAATTTAATTTCGTGTAACGGGCTTGTATAACACTGAAGTGATTCGGTAAAGGTTTTTTTAGTGTTAAAAAAAGGGGCGTGTTTTTCGGTAACTTAAATACTTACTGAAAAAAAATTACTTCACTCTGTTTTCAACATTGTGTAATGCAAATTATTTTTGAAAAACACTGTTGCCGTAACTACTCAAAATGTTGCTGTACCGACTAAATTATATACAACCGCTTTCAGCTACAACGATACGATAATTGATGGATACAAACTTAGTTGCACTGTTGTTGCAGACCATTTATTACGCAGCTGCATAGCTACTGAATTGTTAATATTTAGAACATTATGGTCCACGGACCATGTAAGTCACTGAACGCAACTGTAGAGGCTCTATCAATCTCCCTTAGCCCTTAGGTTAAGGGAATCTTGTCAGAAGTACTTACCGTCTTTGCATTGCCTTCTTTTATTTGCTGTTTCTGTATAAGTGTTTGTTTTACTTTTTATACTTTTCATTTCTGTTGAGCCCTTTTTAATTTTTTTATTTTATATTATTATTTTATTTATTTTCAAGTTTTAATTGTATATATATATATATATATATATATATATATATAATTTAACAGTGTAAGTGTTTTCCTTTTGCACTGTATTTGCAGTTTGCTCATTCGTTTTCTTCTGTCAGCAGCTGGCGTGGTCTTCTATGTGGACCCTCGTGTATGTCGTAGTGTGCTAGAGAGCGAATAAGGTGGTTGTCGCTCTCCTCAGTTTTTTGGTAAAAAACGTCTTGCTATTTTTTTATACCTATCCCAAAGTCTAGGGATCCCCGCTACCTCGTGGAGGATGTCTGTCGGGAATCTCATTGGCAAGTGGTTTGCTCTCTTCAGCGCCTTGTTTTTCATTCTCTGCAGCTTCTCAATATGTGTTTCTGAGGCATATCCACATACAGGGGATGCATATTCCGTGATCGAGCGCATCAGCGCTTGATATAATCGGAGGCCGCATCTGGGTGGTAGTGTGCTACTGTAATTCAACACTGGATACGGTTGCCCCAGTCGTTGATGAACTCTGCGTCTGACGTCTTCGAAGTGCGGCTTCCATGTTAGTTTCGTATCTAGGGTCACCCCAAGATACTTTGCCGTGGCCACCAAGGGGATTCTCTCCCAAAAGTGCCTCAGCATCAGTCGTGGTGGTTTACGCCTCCGCGTCAATATGGTGGCCTGACTCTTCGTTGCGTTGATCTTTATTCTCCACTTGGTGGCCCACTCCTCGCTGTCTTTCAGCACTGTTCGGAGACGGCATTCCACGAGGATCCGGAAGCGGGACGTAGTGAAGATCGCCGTGTCGTCGGCGTTTAATGTCAGCGTGGCTTGTTGCCGCATCGGAATATCCGCTGTGTACAGCGTGTAGAGCACTGGACCCAGCACACTGCCTTGAGGTACTCCGGCGCGGATGGGTATTGTTGTTAATTTGGTGTTGACTAGTTTCACCATGAAGGTTCTTTGCTGGAGGTAGCTCTTCAATAACCGGAGATACGGGCCTTGAACTCCAAGTGGGGCCTTTTTATAGAGCAGTCCTCGGTGCCAAACGGAGTCAAAGGCATTTGCCACGTCGAGGAGGACCACGCCACAGTTTTCTCGTGCGTTGAAAGCTGCGGTTGCATCCTCGACGATCCTCAGCAGTTGGTGCTGGTAGATTCTTCTGTACCCTGTTCGTGATGCCGTCGTCTCCCGGCGCCTTCACCGGGGGAAGCTTCGAGATCTCCTCCCGTAGGTCTTCGACGGTGAATGGGTCGATTTCACCCTGTTCTTCTTCGCCGTTGTCTCGAAGGTACCGATGGAGTTGGTGCCTGACTCTCCGGCAGTGGCGTTTGTCTATTGGCTCCGCGACGGGTCTAAAGTTTCCCTCAAATGCATCCACCAGAATGTTGGCTTTGTCTGTTGGCTTACAGACAAGACCATTCTCTCCTAGCAGGGGTGGCATTCCACTATATTCCTCCGAACAATACTATTCTACTCGTAAGCTGAAATCATGATCATAATTACGACTTATATTTAAATTATTAGCAATTTGTGCAAAACTTTTACTGTGATCTATTAGCTTTTAGATGTCATAACAAAAAAAAACTGATTTTACTAGTAGGAGCTTGGCCTGTAAATTACTCGAAATCACAACAAAACCTAACAGGTAGTTATTACATAAATGCAGTTCAGCATTAAATTATCTTAATTTTTTTCAGCTTCCCTATGTCACAACAAATGTAGTTACGCCCTGTTTTACCAGCGGTGCCACTGGCTGTACATAAATCACAACTTCATCAAAAAATGACGAATGGTTTTTTAGTGAATCGTGTTCTAAGAAAATTTATCTTAAATTTTTCAACCTTTGAAAATCGCAACATAATCACAAATATCCTATTTTATCCGAAGGACCACGCATTATACTACCATCCTCATATGAATCCGAACGATCTGAAACGCTCATCGGTATATTTCCTCCCAAAACTTATTCAACCATACCTACACATCTGCTTACACAGTTCTATACTCTGTAGGTAGTATCCTCACGTGACTAACCAAAATTGAGACTCACCCACCTCCCAAAATAGTGATATATTTTAACATATTCGTTTTACAAATGAAAATATGGATTATTTTTCGATACTAAAAGAGTTGTGCAGACATTGAATGTACTTCATTTTAGTTTTTTAAAGCATTTAAGAGAAATTAGTGTCCCTACAGAACATAAAAAATACCGGTTTTCAAACAAACCGTTAATTTTGAACAAAAACTAGGATCAAAACAAACTAAGATGTTATACCGTTTATCTAGCACTTAAAATAACCAGATATTAATGATAATATCAATGTTTGCGATATATAACTATTCTGGGTAAAGATAGTTTTAAGTGAGAGCACTGACAAATAATTGCAGATTTTTGAAGTTTGTTAATTTTGCGGTGTGCTATTAAGACATGTTGTTCTTTTACTACTACATTTTAACTATTTTAGAAACATACGGAAAAACTTATAACTAAATTACTGTTGTTGGTGACACGAGATGTCGTCAACGTCTGAGTAGACGGAATTTTAGCGTCAAAAATCTTATTTTCCCCTACCATTAATTTTCAGAGTTGCTTAAAGCGCACTCCTTTTAAAACAAAAACAAAACCCAATGAGTGTTCAGTAGGTGAAGAGACAATTTCACTTAGTCTTGTCAACTTTGTGGGTTTAGTGGTGTTTTGTAAACAGACAAAGAACAAAAAACTAATATGGCTTTTCCACGTAAGCGATAATCTGTGGGTACTACTTTTAAAACTCAAACGACAGGTGAAACGTTAGTTGGCTGTTCTTACGAAAAAAAAAATATCCAAGGACGGACGGTCACTGAAAACATTTGGGAGTTAACAAACTGCTGCGTTTACTATCGGCCATGTACGAAACAATTGGCTCATTTCGTGATTTATACGCTTTTTGCTACTTTAAATTATTATTGCAGACCAACTTTTCACCCCATACTGATTTTAATACTGTGGTGAGCTGTTCCGACAGTTCATAGTCCGTAGAGAACTCGCACTTCTCCAGTTTTAACCGCGGGGCCACGCGCTGTACAGATTAATCGAAACTCCATCATAATCCGACGAGAATCGCGTTCGACGGAACAATGATGTCAACTTTTCTAACTTTTTCGACATGTAAAAATCAAATATACCCTATTTTACCCGCGAGTCCAAGAACTGAACACCAAACGAAATCCATTCAAAATCCAACCAGTAGTTTCTGCGAAATTTGATTTCACTATCTTTTTTTACTTTCTTATTTTTATCGATTTCATATAAAAATAAAATACATCCTATTTTACCCGCGAAATCATGGGTTGTACTTTAAACGAAGCCTTGTGAAAATCCGATCAGTGGTTTATGCATGAATCCCGTACATCCAAACTTGAAAATTGAGAAACAGTCAAACACAAATTATTAAAAAAGTTGATTCTTTCTCTATTGTTTACCCCAACTCATTTTCTTAAAAGGAATGTACAGCCTTTTTTCCGATTTACATATTTATTATAAGAATAGATTCAATATTTTTGTTAGTTATATCTAATAAGAAGGTATTATATTTTCAAAAAAGTTTATCGTAATCATATCTTAAAACATTTAATTATAGAATGTATTTCATAAAACAATTCTGCAGTCACTTAGTGAGACACGAGAAAGAAAGACCGTCACATCTGCATATTACACCTCTGCTTACTTAGGGTAAGGAAAAGTTCCTTTTTCTCCAGTTGAGTAATGGTAGAATTCGCGATTTAAAAAAAAATTGATATATATGGCGTCAGAAAATTCCTGTATTTCCTAAGAAAATCAGTGCAGCAATTTCATGATAGAATTATAGGAGTGCACGAGGAAGAATCCATTTCTGCCAGGCAGATACAAATGAAAATTGGTCCCTTCATAGTTCCATATGTTTCCAGTGATGGAAGATATTTTTCACAGGTGATTCACTTGATGATAAAACCGGAAAAACTTGTCTGATAGCTTTAAATGGTGTTACTTGTGAATTCATCTGTGCCTTCATGAAGTGGTCTTACGATTACCTACATTTAGTTTTTCAGGAAATGAGTCAAGAGCAAGGCGTACTAGAGATGTAGTGCCACTGTGAGTTGAGTGAAGAGCATTTTATCAGTCGACGTGTTACAGTGAATGAAAGATCGATGTGTCTGTATTACCAGTATAGAAGTAGTCAGTCATCTGCACCATAAAAGGCAAGAGTGCAAGTGTGATTCTCAGACAGAATGAGTGAGTCATCCTGTGATATGGTCAAACAATTACAAGCTCCTCTTGCAGCGGTCTCCTGGCTTAATGACGTCAGGGTGGAATGCCAGGGATTGCTCGTAGAAGTGTGCCGTTGCTTGCGAAGTACTAAGCTATTGCAGAGGTGCTTTTATCTTTAAAATATTTCAGCTATCATGCCCCACCATGCATATTTGCTAGAACTGTAATCTGGTGTCCAGAACGCCACTTTAACATCACAAATAACGTCATATTTTAGGTTGAACAGAGATTTTAGGTCAGGAATGTAGTTAATGTAATGTGCAAACGCTGTTAGGAATGTGTCATGAATCATGACTACTATATATAGAAGAATTAATTCTGTCTTGGTGCTATTTTTGTCCAGTGTGATAACACGAATTATGTGATACTGCCCAATAAACTGTTACAGTTTCCTATCACAGAGAACAATGAACAATAGTTTTCCATACGATCCTGCTCCAATGCACAATCTTTCGAAGGGTATTAATGTCAGGTTTCGTATGATAAATATTGCTTACCTGTAACTTCGGATTTTTATTTGTCTGGAAAGCTGAAACTTAGAACACACATTTAAAACAGCATGAATAGTAACAAAATGCTGATATGGGAAAAAATTTGCACTCTTAATATACTAGTAATATTTTGTCTCCCTTCATTTTTGGCAGATTATAGTCAACACCTACTGTTTTTCTCGTAATTTTCATAAATAATGCTTGTTTAGGAAGATAATTGGATGTAACTCCAATGCTGATAATTTTCGCTGAATGAGAATGTAGAATCTACAAACATAGTAATTATCGACAGAGAGAAAACATCTTGTTTGACCGCATCTACATCCGCCCACCGAGAATACTTGGGATTTTCACGCTGCTTCATTTCCAACACTTTCTTAAGTATGATCACAGGATCATGTTGAAGTTTCTGCTGGGTTCACTGTATTCACATAAATTAGATGTTCCTAAATTATTTTTAAAACTATAAACAATAAAATAACACTGAAAATGACCACTAGCAATTACTTCTATAAGAACCTGTGAAAAATAGTTTTTACCATTAAAAAGAATAAATCTAGAAGTGAGGTAGTATGCGTTATAACCATCGACTATGTTATCAAGTACTTACAACTTCTTTACTATCCAGAATAAAATCAGAACATAACAGATGAGTTTCGTCGTACAAAGAAGTACCATTCATTAAGAGTAAAGTTGATTCTGGTGAATTGTCTTGTGTCGTAATTTTATGTGAAATAATCGTTCTGGTGCATTTCGCTATCACATTAAAAACTAATGTTTAATTCCTTGCATAAGAGGTCATTTCTCTCTGCAGTAATAGTTACAATGTTAATATCACTGTTATTGAGTATGTATAACGATTTCACTATCGTAAATAATGCAATCAGTTATTTCAAGCTCATTAATCAGAAATCGTCATTTGAACATGTTGCCATAGTAAGCGAAAACGTCATAATGTTGCAAAATTTATCAGATCTAATTTTTCACACACTATTTCCGTCGTCTTTAAATCAAAGTTAATGCCTTTTCGTATAAAGAGGTGGATTTATGTGTTAGTTTCTTCAAAGCGCCTTTACAAGAGCTAACTGAAAGTTGTCTCGTCTGTTGCAGATGTCATATTACAAATGAAACATTAGAAGTGCTTTAAGATTCTACCTTGTCATTAAATGTCACATAATTTAGCTGAAAAATGCAGGTTCGACAGCTGTTTTCACTTTTTCTGGCAGAGCGTGGTGGGTAAGCGGTAACGCTCACGCCTAGCATTCGGGAGGACGCCGGTTCAAATCCCTGTCCATCATCCAGATTTGGGATTTCAATGGTTTCCCCAGATCACTGTAGGCGAATGTCGGGATGCTTCCTTTAAAAAGGCGATGGCCGAACCCCTTCCCGTTCCTTGTCCCCAGTCCTCCCTATAATGACCTTGATGATGCGTAAAGCCATAAGCAATAATAATAATAATAATAAATAAAAAATAAGTAAACATTGCAACATGTAAATCAGATATTTCACGTAGGGGCTGAATGCTTAGAAAAGATAAAAACGGATCAAGATTAATACCATCTTCTGAGAAATATAAAGTGCTGAAATGATTTCACAATTCAAGTTTGGAGGAATTATTATTGTTGCAGTCACCTCAATAACAAAGACTGTGTTCCAAAACTCCAATAGCTTTTTCCAGAAGTTGCTACAGTTTGTTATTCTTTATAGTTCACAGAATACAATCTCCATTCACGTCAGATGGCATGTAGTAAAGATCATACACATATAGTTTCTATACAGAGTCGTAGGTGAAAATATTCATATAATACTCTAAACAACAAATTATTCCTTCGTACAAAAGCCACTGACTTCAGGTATAGTGGAAAAAAACAGGTTACAAATTGTATCTCTGCGGAAAATCAACTCAGTTCGCTGACGTCCTGAGGACAAAGCTGACAAGGTCACTCATGAAATATTCATCTCTGAATTGCAGAACATCATCCCGGAGATGAAATGAGAAGCACGAAGCGTGACCTAACACTACTGCTAGTTCCATGCCTACTTACTTAAAAAAAAAAAAAAAAAAAAAAAAAAAAAAAATTGGCTAAACTGTCTAAAATGCGGCATGTCTTTATTTTAAGTTAATGAATAAAAAAACAGCAACCATCGGAATTTCATCTTCGTTCTTCTCAACGATCAGTCCGCTGTACATCTTCTGTAGCTGGCAATAAAGAATCTGTTCCGCCGACATTGCACAGTCGGATTGAACATTCGCTGACACGAATCTCCACACTGGGGTTGATAGTGAGGTCTTATCAAAGAGCCACATTCATGCGGAGTGCAGAAAGTGTGATGAGTGGGGGACTGGATGCGTTACAAAGTATTAAATTTGTTGCTATAACAATAAATTAATTACTGTTATATTTTCCACATGTCCGGCCAATCGTAACATGAGGCGGAAGAGATGTAGCGCCTGATTCGTGGCACAAAAATTATACTGTGGAAGAGAGTGTGATCTCGAACGTCGAGCATGCCTGAGATAAAAATCTCGTTGTCTTGTTGGTGTTGGGCTCTACAAGGGGATAGACTTCTAACACTACCTGGGAACGATTTATTCGCTAGCTGAGTGCTCGCCCTCATTTTCCAAGTGTTTGAAAATGAATAATCGTTTTCGTGAAGTGTCTCACTGACGAATGTTGGTGATTGCGCTACGCAAAGATGGACATACTGTAAATCGCTAACTACAGTGTAGTGTACTAAAACAATCTTTCGTTTGAAACACCCGGTTACAGGCATTGGTAGACGTCTCGCAATATTAGAATTCGCATGTTCTACCCATTCAAAGTTTTGCCGCAGCTTTAATTCAATTATTGCTATGTTATTTATGGCACCTCTCGTAAGGAATTTCAACCATTGTAATAATTTGAAATACTGACCGAAATGCTTATTTTGTCATGTCATTGTGTTTTGTGATTCTATTAATCATTTTAAAGAATAGTGATGAGTTTGTCATTTATTTAAATTAAAGTTGAAACCTATTTTCTTTCCATTTTTGATTGTTTAATAGAAGTAAGTTTGTGATAAGTAATACTCATGTTTTTGTCTTCATTTTGAAGAACAGTTTTCATTTATCAATATTAATTCATGATTAATTTACTAGAATTATTAAATTAATATTACGAACATTAACAGTCCCACCATAATAGCTTTCCTCACATGTCTCCGAATCTTCCATGTCTTGTTCTTATCCTATTCAGTGCAGTCCATACCCTGTGTGGCAGATGGCTTCCATCAGTGAGTTTTGCACCTAATATCATGGAGTTCAAATGACAGAACTACACTCCACCTTCTCAGGAACCAAACTTACTGTAGCTGCTTCCCATCGGTCTTGAAACTCTTTTACAACCATGCGAGCGGCAACACTCAGAATGGCATGATCTCAGTCTGCTGAGATGATAGTATGTAGCCGTAACTCCACATTATTGAAGGCTCTTTGGAATTTCCTTAGAAGGCTTCTGAACAGCGTAGATCATTATCCCTGATAGCCGTAGAAGATGAGATAGTGGGGCAAAATCATCCTATAGACTGTTAACCAGTGGCCGGAAAGGAGTATTGTTCACTTTCGAAACATCATGCCATTAATGAGAATTTTTTTAAAAGTAAAAACTTTTTTAGGCGCGTTGGGCATTTTTGGATGGGTAAAATAATATAAATTCGCATCACCGATATGTTAATGTTAACAGTATATTTGTAGCTATAAGTATGACGTGTTGTGCTTGGGTAGTAGTGAAAGCATATACTTCTATATAATATATATACCTACTGGCGCCCGCGCAGCGGCCTGTGTTTTCACATATATACAGAAATGCATTGTGTATATACCTTATTAACACGCGTCCTCAGTGCGCGAGGAAGGTTATACATTGCACCTTTTTTTTTTTACCTACTTGAATGATAAATCGATTTCACCTCTACTAGAAAATGAATATTCATTATTATGTCAATTAAGTTGTATTTAATTTTAAGTTTTTACTGGGCTGGCGCATCCCATCATATATTTTTACTAGCTGACCTGGTCACGCGTTGCTGTGACTCAGTAGTTATAGTACGTTGGATCAATGTTATTCTAAACTACCTAATGTAATCAAATTAATATTCACTAATAAAGACAAAAACGTTTTAGTCAATTTGAAAATTCAAAAGCAATTGGTAAAGGGTTTCGGATAGTTTAAATTAAGGAAAAACGAACATAAAAAATTGTAATTACATTTTATTACAAATTACTTAATTGAAAATATATAAAAATTGATATTTATAAAAATAAATAAATTATTTTTTATTTATTTATAAATTGAAATTTCAGTTTTATAAATGAGGTAGATGAAGTTGATTTTTAAACATTTTTAACAATTATTTTCATTATTTTAAATTATTACAATTTGTAATTTTAATTTATCAAAGGGCTAATTGGTGTACAATATTTTTGGTTAGCCTGTCTTTTGCTAATACAAATACATTTGATGGTTTCCCCATACGTGAGAAGGCGACATATAGCTTCCCATGGGAGAAACACGTATTTTCCAAGTCCAAGCTGCAAACGGACATTGTTTGGCACTGAGACTTATTTATGGTCATAGCGAAAGCCAAACGAATCGTAAAGTGAAGCCTTTTAAATGGTATTGGAGATTCTGACGGTATCATTGGAATACGTGGCAACAGGACGATTTCTCCTTTAAACTTTCCAGTCAAAATAGTTGCTTCAAGAACATTTCCGGTGATCATTTTGATGACCAAACGTGTACCGTTGCATAATCTAGGTGGATTCAAATTCCGAAGTAGAATAATCGGTGAACCAATCTTTAACGGAAGATTGTGTGGTGGCATTCCTGGTATATCCAAAGAACTTAAATATTCAGTTGGAAAATTTGTGGCTTCGTTGTCATCTACAATAGTGTCTATTGATTTAAATGACATCAGATCACCTGGCAACAACTGTTATATCTGGAAGTTAATTTCGTTGACATCAACATTTTTTGCTGCCAAAATAGCACGATTACTGAGCCAATTATGATCTGAGTAATTATTTGATATATCCGGAAACACACTCTCAATTAGTTCATTTTTTGAGTGAACAACAGTGCAGAATTTGTCTGGCAATTTGATGTATTGTGTATTGCGATGCAGTTCTATTTCACCGTTTCCAATATCCAGCAATTGCTTACAAAATACTTTTGTCGATGGATCATTTTGCAATTATACTCGCATGTTCATGGTCAAACGAAGTGTTTCAACATTCCGCCATAAAAACGATTGTTTTAAACATGCGTTAATCTCATCGGCAAAAGGAGAGCGAGGTATCATGGGCTTACTTCATATTACACAGCAAGCTATGCCAGAGGGTAAAATCGAGTTAAATGCCTACGAAAATCCCCGCCGAGACAAGGATTCGAACCGGGGTCCTTTCGATCTCCAATCAAACACCTTAACCACTAAGCACACCAAACCGCTCGCTATTAAATTAGAAATTGGATAAGCTTGGAGTATTGGAATGGAGAATAATAAGGAAAATTTTGGGTCCATGGAAAAATTCAGTACAGCGGAAGATAAGAACTAATGAGGAAATAAATAATAACATTCAAAAAATAACAGAATCAGTCAGAAAAAGGGAGAATGATTTTTTTCGACACATCTATCGCATGGATGACACCAGACTAACAAAAATAGTATTAAAATATTTTTTGGGATTCAAGTGGTTAAGAAAGATTTGAAACGAAATAATAACAGTGAACAGTATGGAAAGAAAATATTTTCGGTAGCAGATTTCGAATATGGAAGGATTACAAGGTAGAGAGGAGAAAAAAACGGGTGCAAAATGGTCTGAAGAGAGAAAGAGAAAACACAGTGCAATAATGAAGGAATACTGGAGAAGAAGAAAGAAAAAAACAACAGGGAAAGAATTGAAATTGACACGTGGTCCCTAGCTGGCCATAACGAAAAGAAGAAAAATGAGAAGCAAGCAACAAATACTTACACGTTTTTTAATTTATCGTGACGTTTTCTTCAATGTTATATTCATGTGTGTAATTACTTTGTCACAACACAATACACAGCACTATTATAATAATGATACAACACGAAAAATTCACGAAACTGGGTTATGTCATACATAAACACATATGAAGTGGAGTAGACTGTAACATAAATAAATCGAAACATAATGCCATCTACTGGATAGTTACCCAAGCTAGATAACCAAGTGTTGTGTCGATAAATTAATACATCGCCATCTGTTAGATACCTATGGAACTATAATAATAATTTCGTGCGGTCGTAATGACCTGGTGACAGGGTTTCTATTTCTGCGCGGGAGGTGAAGGCGAAGTTAAGTGCGTATAAATATCCCCACCGGCACAGGGATTCGAACCACGGACCTTCGGATCTCCAGCCAGACGCCTTAACCACGTAGCCACCAGTACGCTCAAATTTACGGCCCTTACAAATAATTACAAACCATTTTTTCTATGACAAACATTGAACGAACATTTAATTCGAAATAATAAATATTTAGGTTAATAATCGAGATAAAAACTATCCTATCTTTTAAGTTGGACCAAATTACACACAGTAAGCCAGACTTCATCAAAATGAGTTAAGTAGTTTCGGAGTTCATCTCGGACAAACATCGTGACGCGAGATTTTTATATATATAAAGATAAAGATTAATAAACAATACCATACAAAAATGCATATAGGTCTAATTGTTGCTTGGAGTGCCGTTAGATGTGAAAAATACTAATGTTAATGATTTTAAATTAAAAATTATGAAACTTAAATTTTTTATACTACAATTAATTTGAAAATCCAAAGAGACCACTGTTATTTTGTAGTTTTAAGTCTTCTGTCGGCAGTCACCAACGACCTTGTTTTTGTGTCAGCCCAACAGGTAAGATTATAATTAGTTACCAGATACCATCAACTTGGTTTACAGTGATGGCCGCTTAGGTTTTAGAGGCTACCGTTGTGTACGCAATCGGCAGACTATATCGTTGAGTGACACAGCGGGAAAACGCCAATTGTGTGGTGGTTTGGGGCGCCATTGGCTATTAAAAACGATCTCACCTACTACGTATTGATGGCAGTCTGAACAGAAACCACTACATCAAGGAGGTTTTATAGCTCGGGTCACTACACCTCCTGTATGCAGCTCCAAATGCCGTGTTTCAGCAGAATAATGTCCGCGCACACGTGGTGAGGAATGTGCAAGTCTTCTTCGGAGAACGACGGTACCACTGCTTCCATGTCCTATACTTTCGCCTGACATGTCACCCATCGGACATGTTCTGTCTGCAACCACTTTCTGAAACCACTTTCGATGTTTTGTGGATGCAGTTTGTTCCACAGCAGCATACCGAGTCTTTATTTTGTTCCATGTCACGACCTCTGGAGGCTCTAATTTCAGCATGCGACGGCTTCACACCGCACTAAATTCTAACAGCCAAAGATCATGTACAGTTATGTAATTCTAATAATTGGTTTATTATTGTGTCCCTAATCTGTATCATTTTAATCACAAACTTCTTTCTTGATGTTGCGAGTTTCACAATCTGTGTCCTGAACATGGAACAAGAATGACCATTAATGACGCCAGTGAAAGCTACGGTATATATCTTCCTATTAACAAACAAGAGAACAAATATTATTAGGAACCAGGATTTTTCGTATACCTTTCAGGCCAAAATGCTAAAAGTATTATCTTCTTCACGGTATTGAATCATACAGTTGTAATGAATTAATAAGTACAGTGTTATTAGGCACCAAGTGTTCCCACGGTCTGTGTGAATGTTGGTGGTGCGGCATGTCAAACAGACAGGTATAGGTAAGTCAACAATGCGTCCAGATCTACACGTCCAGTGGATGACTAAAACTTTCTACCTGACTTGGACATTCAGAGGATTTACTGCCCATCATAAATAACTTAGGCTTGCTTTGTATTTGGGCACGTTTCGGAAAAGACCCACCGAATACCGTTAACTGGTTCCGGCGACGGAAAATGTACCTTAGTGCCGTTTCTTAGTAAAGAGGCGCTTTCTGAAAGTGGTGGGAGACGATCCAGCCAAGAGAGAAGCTTCCACCAATTTATTAACATTTTGGTGTTTTCAGTTTGATCTGCTGGGCCTATCGGATGCCGTTACCTTGGCGGGCAGTGCGGTAATTCGCCACATCGCAGAGTTCTCCTCGGTGCAGAGGAACGGAGGAAGAAACATCCTGTTTCGGACCATCAGTTGATGCGGCAACAAGTAGCCTTCACCGAGGCCTCACCACCGGGGGTGACCGACGCGGCTCGGGAAGTGGCTGTGTGACCCCAGCAGTGCCATTCTGTTCGGGGGTCTTCCGACCTCTCCAGCAGTGGAACAGTAAAATCTTCGTTCACGGCGGAACTTATGCAATCGATTCTACCCTGTAAACGACCCTGAGATATTGCTTTAACTGTTTAAAATTAAAGATATTCGACGATTTGTAACTGATTATATCTTAATAAAATAATCTTCATGTTTGCATAATTTCACAATGATCAAGTTTTAATAAATTGTACACCCACTTTTCAGTCATTCTATTAATTCCAATAATATGTCATGTGGCTAGCTAAAAATTCATCAGGATATTAAAACTTGATAATTTTGTTGGAACAGTATGATCCAGAATTTACTTTCCCTAAAAGTAGACACCATACAGTGTAATTTTTAACTGTTATGCTTATCTAACAGCAATGCCATAACCCACAATTTCGTAGTTTATGATGTCATAAATTAATAGACTACTTAACGGTCTCATAAACGTTAAGATATATCCTCCTATATCCTTCGTCATACTATTGTGTAGGGAGATCGGAAAAAATATCTCAGATCTTAATACATGTACATCGACTCACGGATTAAACTTCAGAGTTTGTTCCTCCGTGCGGTCCCAAAGTTGACAAAGCAACGCATATATATTACCATAGAAGTCGTGTAACGTCAATAGTTAAACACGTTTCGCGCCCTGATGTGAAGCGGACATACAACATGCCTCCTACAGGCAGCACATAAAGTGATCTGAATTCGATTGGCCATCACACCCGGCTTGCAGGTCAACACAGCAGAAGACTCTGGAAAATAGCTGAAAGGTGAATGGCATAAGCTGAAGCCCTCATCTGAACCGCATGAATCATTGATGAGCGTTCACATGCGGACGTGACTTCGCGTGCACAAGAACGTGACCAAAGTGGAACAGCTTTGTGTCTCCAATCCATGTGTAATTACTCCGGCGCAGGCTTCCGATTGCTTCAACTTCATATTCCACGTATATATACAGACAACGAATTTCACACATTTCAGTACTCTGTAGGTCATAAAATGAACGTTAATCTTGAAAAACTTGGATTTTGATATTTTGACTGACTCTCTCGTTTTTTATTATTTCGTAGTATCTGCTTCTTGAAAAATGTTTGAAACAGCATCGCAGCTTGACGATCTATAATGATCTGATAATTTATTACCTGCGCATACAACTTGTCGCAGTCACCGAGCGTGGTGGTGTAACAGCTAGCGTTCTGGCCTCGCATTCGGGAGGACGGCGGTTCGAATCCCCGTCCGGGCATCCAGATTTGGGTTTTCCATGGTTTCCCAAATCACTCCAGGCAAATGCCGGGATGCTTCCTTCAAAAGACCATGGCCGAATTCCTTCCCATTCCTTGCCCACATCCTTTCCCGTCTCTAAAGACCTCGCTGTTAGAGAGACGTTAAGCAGATAAAAAAAAACCTTGTCGCACTAACTATGGCTGCATAATCTTTAGAGCATCATCGAAATGGCTGTTGCACTTGCTTGATAAATGCATTGCAGCTTTGCTTTGGGGTGATGGTATCAATGCCAACAAACACAATTCTGGTGGAGACAACAGAACCCCCTCTAACATCAGGTGGTAGTTTGTTGCATATAAACTCCTGATTAAAAACATGCAAATTGAGAACAGCAGACTTATCAAAAAAGATTGAGGACCTGAATGAATAATGCGCAAATGAACGATATTGGAAACACAAAAAGCCACCCTTATTCGCTACTACCTTCCGAAAATGGTTACCAGAAATATGTTTTTTCAACTAGTAAACTACCTTGTTTTGAATTAAATTAAGAAAAAAATTATTCTGAATCTTACGATCCGCTCCGATGCGCCTTTAGTGAAAATGCTGCAATTAAGAAACAATTAGTGACGAGATGTCTGGCGCAGTGGCCTCAGGCTAGTCACATCTACACAGTTAGAATTAAGTCAGCCAGGGCAGTAGGCTGTGTGTATACTATTCCAAAGTAGAATGTTTCAAGAATGTACAAACTTCTAGAGGAAGCTTCAAATTATACAGCTGAAATTCTAGCCATCGTGAATGCCCTAGAATACGAATTACTTACTACCAAAATGATCATTCTGATACTGACTCCAAATCATCCCTGCAAAATATCTTAGCTTTCAAAAACAACAATCGAAATTATATTTGATAGTGACATGCAATCGACTCACCAACCTAAACAAAGAAGCTGTATTCATATGGATAAAAGCACATGCTGGCATAACAGGAAATGAAGAGACAGATCACCTAGCAAAGAGTGCTGCAACAAGGGGTGATGAAGAGACAAAGGTACCAGGTTTAGATATTAGAAACAATATTAAAAAATACTGCAGGGAAACGTGGAATCAAGTATGGTTGAAAACATCACAACTAAGAGGTAACCACTACGCTTGCATCCACCCCCAGATACCAACATCCCAGTGGCATCGAAAGGACTGCCCATCAAGAAGATTAATAACTACAACAGATAGGTTTACATATAATCATGGGTTTTCTCCTTCTCACTTATACAGACTTAAAGCAATGGAATCACCGTGATGAATATGCTGATGTGACGTCAACCACAGGTTTTCCGGGTGTAAGAAGTACTGGACCATCACAAACTTTGTGAAAACACTTCTACAATAGGGCATCCAACTATCAATTAACGTGACACATTTACTAGCTTGTGAAAATGTTTATTTAATCGCCTAATCTTAGAAGTCATCATAAATAATAGCTCATTGATATCTTTAGCTGAAGAGATACTGAACAAACACATGAAAATTTCCAGCTCCATTGGGTCACCTATGAGGACGACACTCATCAAGTCAGAAAGTTTAAATGCTAATGCTGATCAAGCTGAACCTGGATACAGAAGCTACAATAAACGACACTCAGAAAAGAAAATACAACTCTGAATACAGTTCCTAAGGATCAAATCGTATTTATAAACACTGAAGATTAAAATAAATCAAATTCTAAAACTATAATACATGTTGAATATAACGTTGTTAACGATAATAAACCATGTTGGTAACGATAATAAACATTCTGCAATTCAATATGCCATACGGCATTGAAGAAAAGCCAGCCCTGGGATCAAATCAAGTTTGTATGTTGGAGGTAAATCATAAATTAAATGTTTTAAGAGTCAAATCATCAATTCAGTTTTTCTTAATCATCCCAACACAACCAAGGTTTTGAAAACGGTGTTTATTGAAATGTTATCGGTAAAAGTCACACCAGTTGGACCATCAAACTTGTAGGAATGTCAGTTAATATTCATGAGTGTCACAATATTTTGGAAAGATGATAACTAAGGTCATATTGATTTGCGAGGCATTTGAAGTATTCCAGATCTTTTATTTAAGTGACACAAGGAACTTTAAATAGACCTTTTTATTATCAGTGACATGATTCTGATATATTTAAATAAAATATGAATTCCTTTTATTACAGTCAGTTAAAGAAACATTATGTCTTTTAGTTCTTGTATTAAGACATTTAATATTAAGTTTTAGTCCAAAACAATGCTTTTATTACTTGGTTAAATACTATGTTTCCGAATTCAAAATAAACTGTAACCTATGGTGTTTTAATTTTGGGGTTCTTGTGTAGCAGTAAAATGATAACTGCCTTTGTTCGGTTATGTACGCAATGGAAATATGGCCTCAAAATTTAGCGCTGATGCGCCGTAACGGAATTTATTTCACTTATAACTTAGAGACTGCGTGAATAAAGCGATTACGTAATGAAACGTTACGAGTTTACCTCCAGGCATGAGCGTTACCAGTCACCAACCAGGCTCGATCAACTACTTAAGAATTTTAAGAAATTAATTGAAACGGGAAGAAAAATGGAAAAGAGCGTTACCACTGTTTAAAAAGGCAGTGGAGAACAGAACTACTTTTTTTTGGATCCTATATAATTTTAAGCTTGTAAACATGTGCGGAAATGCATCTTAAGTCAGAATGAATGCACAGTACGTGGGCAACAATTGGGATAGAATGATGTTACTGTCAGCTGCATTAGGCTCATTTAATACTAAGTATTTCTCCATTCTGGAGTGCGACCTGTAGGAATAACATGTATGGCTCAACAACTTTGGATACCACAATGCTGCACCGACACCATAATTTTTCATTTAAGTGGCTAAACTATGAAATGTCTGTCTGAGAGAAACTAATAGCAAGCGGACTTGAGGGATCCGGAAAGGAATTATACATTTTTACTTATGGTTTTACGCCTCGTCGACGTCGAGGTCATTAGAGGAGGTATGGGATTCAGGACAAGGAACGGGAAGGGATTCGATCATCGCCTTTTGAAGGAAGCATCCCGGCATTCGTCTGGAGTGGTTTGGTGAAACCATGGAAAATTCAGATACGGATGCCCGGTCGGGGATTCGAACCTGCGTCCTCCAGAATACGAGACCAGAGCGTTGCCGCACACTCATCGCCCTCTATAGACTGATAATGGTATAGTATCGCTCTTGCGAACCAACTCGTTGTTCATAACCTGCTTCTTCCTAGGACAGAATAATTTACTCCCTGGGAATATCAATTGTTGGCAAATCTTCAAGTAGTTTTGTAATATCTGAAATTCTATGTGTTGAAAAGTAAATTTCTCTAGCGGTTCAAATTCAAAATCAGATATTTTAAAACATATAGTAATAAAATTTGGTTTAGTACTGTAGTTAAATAATTTCTGCTCCACATATTCAGTGCAAAAATACCAGTAATCCACATGGGCGAACTGCTACCTAGTCAAACTGGGCGGCTGCCTAGGTTTCAAACAGACGGAAAGGTTCAGAGATCACGGGAAATATAACGAAAGTTGGTACCTATCAAATGAGCTAGGTGTGTGAACGATAAGGCTCATGCCTGGAATTCTGTAGGGTGCGGGTTCAAACCATCGCTGGCCAGACAGATTTCAATGGTTTCCCGAAATCACTTCAGGCGAATGCTGGGATGGTTCCATCAAAACGCCATGGTCGTATTTCTTCGCGTTCCTTGTTCCCAGTTCCCTCCCGCCTCTAATGACCTCGACACCGACAAGGCGTAACGCCCCAAAAGATAAGAAAGTACCGGATATTTTTAATAACTATGAGTCGTATGAAGTCAAAGCAACCAGCGAATAAAACTACGCGTACGAAACGATGAGAGAAAAAAAACAACCGAAAAATGTAGTTTGGTGAAACAAGATAAAATTCTCCGGCGGTGATTGATTCTGGGATACCGCCAATAGCGCTAAAGATTGCAGAACTGTGAAGACACATCTGAATCTCAGGAGTAAAACTTCGTCGTCGTATAGCCATGACGTCAAACAAATAAAACTTATAAATAAATCTCCATACTTTACGAGAAGTACA